>CM030905.1:18635624-19255624 GCA_018136845.1 Heterotis niloticus
AGGAAAGCGCTACCCACTATGCCGCCAACACTTTTTAATTTTAATGTATTTCCTGCTAAAAAACACAGGAAGCATAATTGCTAATAAAAATGAGCTCCAGCACATATCCAGCGTATCGCTCTACACATCCCACACAAACATGTGGAAAGCGGCAGAAAGAGGGAAGCCACAATGCAGACATGTGGGTCAGCTTGTGAAAATGGAAACGTGCAATATGCTCCTATTATTTACCGACTTAGCCCTTTTTCTCCAAACCAAGTGACAATAATTTACCCATTTTCACGGCTGGAGTATTTTTAGCAGAGCAGTTTGTGGTTAAGTACCTTGATCAAGGATTTCATCCTCAGGCCTCTGAATGAAAGCACCCTCTAGCCACTGTGCCACCTGCTGTCCTGTCAAAAATGAGCTTTCCGCCCACAGTGCCACTTCAAGATGTTATGGTGAAGTTTCAGACATGGGTAACAACCCGTGATGAAGATGAGAACGGTGTATCGGTGTAAAAGAGACTGACGTGTCAATACCAGAAAGGGGACGATCCCATGAGGACATCACTGTGTGCAGGTGCCTTATAAATGCATTTCCCAGTCAGGTTAATATGACAAAGGGAATTCACTCTAGATAGCACTTAGCCAAAGAACAGGTCAAATCAATGCAGCGTTTGTCTAAAAATATGAGTTATGAACATTTGGCCACAGTGACATCCGGTGACTCCACTGCAAAACCCTGTTCCACCTTAAAAGAGGAGCTGGGGAGTCCGGTGGTGCTGAAATAGTTAATCGCGCAAAACTGGGGGGGATGCAGTTGTAGAAAGTAAAACAGGTTTGAGCATTAAACAAAATGGAAAAACTAAACTGAGCAGCGCTTTTGAACGCCTGCTTCAGAGCAGAGGAGAAAACACAGGGCGAAAGCACGCACTTTATTACCGTATTTCCAGAAACTCGGGTCCACCTTAAAAGTGGAGCGCTGGAGAGCGACGTGGTGCTGAACGCGCGACCTTCTCCCCCCCCCCCCCCCCAAATTTCAGCGCGTGCAGGAGGAGGGGGTAAAAGGTTCCAGGTGGAGGATGAGATCGAGACCGTTATTAACCCCCACCCCCCTTCAGTGCACGCGTTCAAAGCCCACATCGCGGACCACCATTAACCGTCATTGACCGTAATTAACCGCTTAACCGCGCCGTCCGGGCTGCGCCGCAGCCGCTTGTGGGGTCTGGAGTGAAGATGGCGGCCGCGTCGCGTCAAACCCGACCCCCAGCAGAGGCCCCCGGTGTTGACAGACCGCGGGAGTCGTGGAGCGGCGCCAGTAAAAGCGACACCGATCATAAAAACACGGGATATGACGACAATGGGGGGTCCGACAACCCAGCCCGGCCCGGGTGACAGGAGGGACCGCGTTCCTTTTTACGGTTACCCACATGTGGGGTGGCGATGAATCCACATGCACTACCGAGGACACACATACTTGAGAACACGCGGCCTGTGCTCACTCTGTGAGAAGAACTGAACAGAGTTTAGGTGCAGCTTGAAGCAGCATCACTGCCAGCATCATCCAACACAACCAGCACCTTCACCACCAGCCTTTGCAGCATCTCCTCCTTCAACACCATCATCAGCATTACCACCACCACCACCCACACCACTGCCATCAGTTCACCACTAGAAGGAACATTTGCACCTTCACCAGCACCAGAAACATCTACACCATCAGCATTACCTGCACTACTGGCAACATCTACACCACCAGTACAAGCCACATCGCCAGCAAAATCTCCACCATCTCCACCACCTACACCGCCAGCAGTATCTACACCAACATCAGCTACACTACTGGCAACATCTACACCACCTAGACCACTGGCAACATCTAAACAACCCACATTCTCAGCAACATCTACACCACCAGAACCACCAGAACCAGCACCACTACCGCCAGCACCACCAGCAACATCTACATCAGGACCGCCAGCATCACCACCAGCATCACAACCAGCGCCATGGCAACACACTGTTTCAGAACCTTGGAGAGCTCAGCAAGACCATATTCCTCTGGACCATATTTTAGGAGTGAAACAAAAAAGAAGCAGGCAGAGGTGTCTGAAGATCTCACTTGAGCATGGACTGCTCCTTCTCCTCCTCTTTCTTTTGTCGCTCCATGACGCCCTGGATGATCCTGCGCTCCTCTTCTGTGAGGTGGCTTAGGTCAGGCATCTCGGGCAGGATGCCCCGGGGCCCGTGAGGAGCAGACATCTTCTTAGGAAGCACTGTAAGACACCGGCCCAGAGTCACAGGATGACACCTCTCCTCCACACATTATTATTATTATTATTATTATTATCACCATCATCATCATCATCATCACCATCATCATCACCATCATCATCATCGTGACCAAAAATCATTCAGCAGAAGGACTGAGCGCAGCCTGTCACCGGGCGCCGAGACACTTGGGACAAACGCGACAATACGCGTTTATTCTGGACGCGTGAGCGTGGTAACGCGCGAGCACGTGCGCGTGCACGAGCGTGGAAGCGTTAAAAACACGCAAAAAAGGGCAACTTAAGAAAGGGGGGCGGGGGGGGGTGGTTTAGAAAGCCCGAAACCCCATCTCCGAAAACAACAGGGAAAATCACAGTCAGTTAAGGAAAAGCGCACGTCGGGAAAAGGGAGAAATAAATAATAATAATAATAATAATAATAATAATAATAATAATGCTGTGTGGAGAAGTAAGCAGCGCCTGCTGGCTGAAGGTGATCCACACGTTCTCTCCATGAGCCACCGTCCACTATGGCCTCGCACCTCGGCTCGTTCCCGTCCCCCCGTCCCCCGTTCCAGCTGCACATCGCCAGACACCAGAAGACAGAAACGAGAAGACAGAAGTTCTTGCCTTTTTCCTTATTATTTTGCCGTCATGGTCGGGTCCCCGCGTCTAACCCATGGCTCTCATCTTCTAGAAGGAGGTTCTGGGCATCCTGGAACCCGGAGCGCTCCTCTGGTTCTTCTGTCCTCCTCCTCGCCCTCCTGCTCCTTCTCCTCCAGGTTGTTGGTTCTTGGGGGTTTCTTAAACGCACGAAAATGGATGCGATGAGAAAAAATGAAAATAAAAAAGCCCCAATGGACGGGGGTGGGAGGAGCGGTGGACGTACGTGAACAGGGGGTGGGGGTGGGGGGGGGGTCCATTGACGGCACGGACGGAAGAATCAGACCCAAAACCCGGACTGGGTCTACAGCGCAGCACGGATCCGGCATTCTGGGACCACGTGGAGGCGCACGGACACGCACAAGTGAAATGGTCACTCATTTATTACTGATGTCTTGTAACTAATCGATAAATTATTTAACTTTTATTTAAATTTCAGTAGTTTGCACAGCAAAGTGTTTCTTCAGAACCAATTCAAGTTAAGGAGGGGAGGGAATGCAACCAACAACCTTCATGTAAGAAATCCATGTCCTCCACGGTAACTGCTGGATTAAATCTCTAAAATATGTTCAGCTGTTTTTTAACTGAATAAAATTTAGGAAGAAACCAATGGATGGGGGGGGGGGGGTTGCCTGTCCTCTGCCACCTCCAGGTTATGACCAGTTCGATCCTAGACACCCTGTGCGAATCCAGATCATAACAAAGGTAATTATTTCTCCTGTGCACCTTAACCACATTTCAGTAGTGAGAAGCATTAGACTGAATGTGGGTTCGGGTAAATGTTTAGTGGGTCTTCCGTGATGGCTCTGGGTCTGCAGGGGTGTCATGCTTGCAGTCCAGCAAGAGTTACTGGGGGTTATACACCTTGCACATGATTAACAGCTGGGTGTGGCCATGTCTTGGCCTCATACTTCCTTCGCAAAATGAAGTTTTACAAATTGCAGCCACACTCATGTGGTCATTTCCCACCCACTCTGCGGTACCTCTCGATATTGGCACAGCCCCCTGGGTTTAGTGTCGGCCTAATAGCTACAAGCGGGAACACAAAAGCCCACGATTGAGTTTCAGCAATTTAAATTATTCACAAAGGCCCCGGTCAACAGAGTGTTAATGCATATACATGACAACTTATAAATATCACAGTAAAAAAACTCATTACAAGGTATCATAATCATGTTTTCACTTCGGTCCACAACTGTTAACTCATCACCCATGTTATATAACTATATTAAATCTAATAATCTAATACCTTCCATTATGGCTTGGGGTCTGCAGGGGTCTCACACAGACTATCTGGCAAGTTGGCAGGAAGTTTATAGACTTTGCAAGTGATTGACAGCTGTACGTGGCCAAGGGTTTGGTCTCAAACTTCCTTCCCAAAATGTTTCTACAAGTATTAGTGGCTTAAAAAGTGAATTAAAGAGAATTAGGTGAACCATTTAAATAAGTCACTTCCTTCAGTGTTCTTTACCATATTTGCTCTGGCACAGCACACCATTAAACAAAAGCCAGGAACTGGGATAAGGGTTCATTTCATATCAATTAATGAATGGCTAAGAATGCTGTATCATTATGACATCCTCAATCCCGCTGACGCTCATCCAGCCACCCAGCTCACACCTCAATTCCAGGTGTACCTGGATTCCCTGAAATCTAAAAGCACTTTATGGTGCATCTGTTGACATTTCTTCCCAGGTGGTTATGGTCAGGCAGTTACATAACACCCTCCTTGCTGCTTTACCTCATTTTTGGCTCTTACCTGTGGTGTCACTGTATGTTACATGATATGCTGATCTCTTTTTTCCAAAAACCTTTGGGGTGGGGGGGTGGATTTGCGATGCAGAGAAGACAACTCTATACACGAGATGTTTACTCAGAAGGCAGATTAAACATCTCACACGGCTCAGAGCAAAATTTGAACAGGTAAATTCTTTTATTTTTCAACAAATGAAAAAGCTGTTGTGTGCATGAAGCTGAACTCCAGCACTCTGGTCTTCAGAGAGAGGCAAAAGTCACCTTCACAAATAATGGGCTGAGAACCTCTGACTGCCATCTGCAAACACACCTTTCCACTTTTGCAATCAATGTTTACCGGAATATTTCTCTACAAACCAGTTGGCCAAAAATAATGGACATTCAAGAGCAAAATATGAATCAAGGCTCTGTCTGGGCTTTGCAGCAGGGCTTGGAGGCCTCACTGCCCCCTGAAGATTTAAAAATGTACACAGCCATGTACACACTATGTTGCATCAAATGAATGTGAATGGAGTTACAGATTTCTATTTAGTGTCCACTGCATTTTGCAAACTGTTTTCAAGTTTCAAGGTATCAAAAACTGCAGTTTCTAAGAGTCTCACAGCAACAACAGAACCAGGAAAAGGAAAAAACACCTTCATTTACTCCATTTCTAATATTTAGATGTAAATATAAAAACATGACAACCGCCAGTGGCCAAAAGGAGTCATTCGGCTCCGAGTGGCAATGTAGCTTCCCAACATGTTGCTCTGCCTGCACGGCATCGCTATGGAGACAGCCACACCGTTGCACCTCGTTCTACTCCACCACCGTGACCACATGCTTCTTCCTCTCAGGCACGACGGGGACGGAGCCGGGTTTGCTGTGCTTGCGCACGTTGCGCTCCCTGTAAAGGACACAGTAGAAGCATTAATTAATGAGGAGCTGAATGAATGAATACATGCGTCCCGTGACTGTATCGCTCATGTCATTCCTCAAAGTTTGCTCCGTGGACCGCTGATATCCTTAAGGAGCCATTACCATTCATTATGAAAATAAAAGACTAATAACATGCTGCTGATAACAGGTTGCATAGGATATAATTCAGCCTGCAAGCAACAATCCATGTTCATTCACTACAGGGCAATTTATCACATTCCCACATTGATTTTTTTTTTGTTCGTTTATTAGAGGAGTGAATTTGGAAGATTTTATATACAATTGTCTAATGAAAGAGGTCCACCAACAATAAATTACAGTTTTAAAAGAAACTGATGAGTACAGAAGGCCTATTTGATGTTTTTTTTTTTTTTTTTGCTGGGCTGAAAATGTGCTCTGAACATTCAAAACACAACTGTTGCACATCTGGCCTCACAGGTAACTAATGTTCCTGTGAATCAAATGCAGAATGTGCTAAAATAATGACTACTGATAATGTTTTTCTGGTATAACAGTGATATGTCAAACTGCTCCCATGACTGCATTCATCTCCTTGTCAGACTTTAAACAACATGAATGCATTAATTTTCCCAGCACAGTCGCTGGCAGAGGGATTAGCGCTACTGCCTTCCAGCTGGAAGGACTTGGGCTTGAATTCCTGCTTTCAGTGTAAACATCACACTTACCTTGAACTGATGCAATAAAAATAATCACGGTGTATAAGTATATAAAATAATCCTGAGTATCTTAGCATACAACCTTGTAAGAGTGTTTGTCACTTCAGAAGAAAGATGTCAGATAAATGTATGACACCACTAACAAAACAACAGCACACAAGACCACAAAAACGGTATGAACACACAAGCTATTAAAACGGCAGCGGTCCCAGTCTGTGGACCACCTCTCAGGATGAGGTAGAACAAAGGGTAGCGGAAGAGCACAGACAACCCTCCACAATAAGATCGAAAGAGCTTTTGTCAAATAAAGAATCCAGCAAGATGACTAAGAATGACTGCAAGCTGGCACACTGTTTTGCACTGGAAGGCAATTGGAAACCATGAGGACGCACCATCTGGAAGAGAAACTCGACAGTGGGCCCGAGCAAATGTCATATAGGAGCCGGGTCCCTTTGCAGGCGAGCCAAGAAAGGCACCCGGTGCTCTAATCTGCACCTGCACAATGCCCACCTGGGCTTAAAAAGCTCAGAAACCTGATCGGGCTCACAGAGGAGCTAAACCTGTAGTGCACTTTCTGAAGAAGCATCCTGCCAATCATTGTAAAGGTTATCACAGCACGTCCACAACAATTAAGTCTTGTTGACAGTGTAGCGGAGACTCGGATGATGAAGACGAACGATGGAGGTCATTTCCTGCTAAGAGGGCAGGTGCAAAGGAGGAGCACTCACTTCCTGCGGCGTGACTCCTTCATGATGTGCATCTCCTTCCGCAGGTTGTAGATGTTCTTTGGTAGGTGGCGGTGTTGCGCGATGCGCCGGATCTGCGGGTGGTGTTGGAACTTGGTCTTCAGCTTCTGGCTGTAGTTCTGGGCCTGTTTCTCCCGAGGAGTCAGCTGTATGAGAAGGAAGAGGGAAGTTAAACGATGGAGTCAGTGGAAACCTTGGGAACTGGAGCTGGAGTGGTGGTCCTGTGGGCACCAAAGACAAGAGGGTCATCTCAACTCCTTTTGGACCCACCAATTCTCCCTGCAGTCATTCCCACATGGAGTGAGGCACAGCTAACATACCCTCTTCCTGTTTACACTCATGTTCACAAAACAGTCTCATAAAGAACATTTCAGAAGAAAATAAGCACCCTCTTGCTCAGATGGCAGGACACCGAGTTCACATAGAATTTGTGCTTTTTATATCCTCACCCTCTCATTTTTGTTCACTGCAGTGGACACATTTTAAATGCATGTTAAAAACAGCACATGCTTCAATACAAAATCTAAATGCATCTTGCAGAGGACATTTTATACATTAAAATGCCACATTCTTGAAGTGGGAACTCGACAGGATCTTAAATGTTTGAAACCTGAATCAAAATGTTTTTTCCCTGGTCTCTTATGGTTACAGACATTTTTAAAACAAATACCAGTTTGCTGGAGACTAACCAATAGTTTGGACTCAATCTAGTTAATAAACCAGACCTAAGCCTTGATGTGATGGACACTGAAAAAACTTCAGTGATAATATGGAAAAAATATGCTTGTATGACCATTTTATTGCCTGCAGTGTCTTTATTTTGGTGATGTCACAGAATGAATTATGACTGTAAACTGGGGGAAACCTGTGTTTCAACAAGCAGCAAAAATCTGAGAAACCACTATTTATAAGGCAATAAAAATACATTGTGCTAATTTATGGAAATTCTCACATGTGACACTGAGAATTAAAACCCAAGAGTGCAAAGAACTCAACTTACTCAGGGTTACTGGTATTTTAAAACCTCACCAGTAAGACGTGAATTAGCAGAGGTGGGCGGCTGCGCATGAGAAATGTGAACATGAAGCTCAAACCGGAGGTCCTAAGCTGCTCATTAACCTGTTCCACACCGGTGCTCACAGCTCCTCCATCCCAAAGCATTTGGATGTATGTGTCACACAAACACTGTAATTAACTTCCCTTAATGATTTATGATGCCAGTTAAACATTGATTTGCAATAAAAATAGTATATTTTTGGATTTGTGGGGGAGGGCAGGGCTTGGGGAGAGTATCACTCACCAAATGAAAAAAAAACAACTTATTTGCTTTACCAAATTATATAAGTTTGAATGTTTCAAAGGAAATAAACCTCTAAATAAAAGTTAAATATATATATATATATATAAAAAAAAACCTAGAGGTGCAAAAGTTCCTCAATGCAGCAGATTGGCTCAAGATAGGAGCAGGATGGTAGTGTCAAACCCCGAGCTGTTCACTAACAGCGCTTCACCTTGGGCTCCAACTGGTGCGGGGCTTTCACCTCTGCACCCTGTCAACCAACTGATCCCAGGACCATCTGAGCGCAACAGAGCGACGTCCTCCTCTCTCCATTTCCCATAAATCTGTGCTGCATGCTGGGCCTCTCGGGCACTGACATCTAAGCGCTTGCTCTTAAAGGGCTTTTATTCTAATTAAAAGCAATGATTACCTTAAATTCAATTTATTTAAAGACAGCAAATTACTGCTGATCCTGTTGGACTGCTATGCAGCCATAGACAAAAAAAACCCTTTAAGGCTCTTTAGATGCCATCTATGAAATTCTTAACTTAGACTAGAAATATGGGTGGGGAAAACCAATGGTGCTGAATTTCAACTGAAAACCAATGAAAATCTGGGGTGATTATAAAGTTTGACTTCTGACAGATGCAACTTATAAGTCTGCTGAAGTTGAACATTCAAAACATTCACCGACTCTTCTGTACTTCCACGCAGTAAATGGATACAACACTCCAGCAATCACTCTAAAGTCCATGATTGTTATATGACAAGTTTTTTTAAACAGAAATTGTCGGTTGTCAAAAGCAAGGAGCTTCATCTTTTGTCCAGCTATTCTGATTCTTGCATAAGCCAACACAAGCGTTTCATTTTCGTTTCATGTGAACATAAAAGATTCAAGAAATGCGTTTCCAACGACTGTGGAGATCTGGTTCATTTTGGGAATTTTCCCAGCCTTTTCCCCCCAGACGTTAGCAACAAATCAACCGGTCTATATTATTAACCATTATCATCTGATGTGTTTCTTCCAAGATGAATTGCATTGTGACGTTCATACATTAAGCTCCTCTTTTGTCTGAGGCAACTTGCAACGCTAGGTTTATATAACAGGCTACTTATAGCAGTTTACCCATTCATAAGGCAGAGTAATTTTTACTGTATCAATTCAGGGTCAGTACTTAACTGTACTGTATAGTAACTACAAGAGGTGTTCAAAACCAAGTTTGTTGATTTTAAGGTGACAGGTCTACACCGACCATCTACTGCCACAATAAATTTCATTAACAGCAAGTGCAAAAAAGGATCAGGTGTAAAATACGTTTTCGGAACGAACTGTAGTCAACAACTGCTGAAGCCGTTTCAAATACAAACAAAAGTTTCTGACAGAAACATTTTTCAATCTTCAGGGGCAGTGAGGCCTCCAAGCCCTGCTGCAAAGCCCAGACAGAGCCTTGATTCAGCATTTCCAGTTTAATTAAAATACCCCACATGGCAGCGAAGAAGCATCTCATTGGTACAGCCTCGTCGTATCCACAGCTCCTGCTTTAAGTGATTGGAGCATTAAAAGTGCTGATGAGAAGCGCCTGCCGTCGGGACCGTTTAGGCGTATGGCTTCGGAATAAATCTCGCCTCGTGTACTTACAGTAGGACTCATGCCAGCAGCTGGCGTGCTTTACAGCCACACGGAGGGAAGCCCTGCTTTTCTGCCACATGTCCTTATGACAGCTTAATACTCCAATTAACGTTTTAATGTACTATATTATACCAAAATAAAATATATTATTAAAAATGCGGTAAAGATGCAGTAATTAAGATAAAGGGATAGCAAGGGGGCACAGCAGATAGTGCAGGTGACACACAGCTCCCGGGTTTTATGTTTGGATGCCTGAATTTGGCCCAGGCTGCATGGGGCTGAATTGTGTGGAGGTGGCAGTGTGGCAAATATGTGCCTCTAAACTGCCTTTTTATATGTGAGTGAACATGTGTGCTTGCCCTGAAACGGATTGCTGTAGCATCCAGTGTGTACCCTGCTTCAGGAGTGGTTTCAGTTCACTACAATCCTGCACTGGACAAAAGGTTATCGATGACAGACAGTTCCCCAGAGTGACCTGTGTTTCCTGCAGGAGAGGAAGCTGTCACACAAACTATGTTTACAAGCAATATCTACAGGCAGTAGTAGTTGAAGGCAGAAACTTGGCTCTAACATGAATGTTTCTACAGTTATCAGGCAGCAGAAGCACAGCAATTTTCTGTGGGTTGGGCCTCTCGGACCGGACAGCAGCTGCCACTGTTCGCTTCTCCCTACCCTGTGGACAGTGGCCACCAACAGCACCAGGCGGATCACCATCAGTACGTTTGGCTGCAGCTACACAGCCGTTCCTGGCATGGGCTAATCTGCCAGCCACATGCTGCCTGGGGGCGCTGTGTCAGCACCGAAATAGATGGCCCTGGTGTGTGGAGAAGAGTAGGCAGGAAGCTCTGCCACTGGGGGCAGAACTGAGCAAATGGCCACATGAAGCACTCAAAAACAGGACTCTAGTGGCCTCATTCCCATTTTATTACTTTATTTATCCTAGGAGGAAGCCTCAAAATATATTGTATGAGTTTTGTCAAATGCTTCCAACATTGAAATTTTTTCCTACTTTTTTTGTAAATACTCAATTAAAATTATTTAAAAGTTAATACTTAAAAATGGAAAAACAGTGATTATATAAAAAGAAAACCTGAAACTTAGGTATGCCAGATAGTATCACAACCAACAGAAGTGGGACAAACAATACTGGAGTGCTGGCTGTGGTATGAGGAGGATGATGATGGCAAGAGTAAGGGCTGAAAGAAGGAAAACAAAGCAAAATTTGGGATGAACAGGACTCACCAAACCCAGTTTCTCTGAGGCGTTTGTCTTCCACAAACGAATATTCATCTCATCCGACCCAGTCATGACATATTTGTTGTCCAGGGACCACTTCACACAGATGACATGCTGCATTCTTTTTGTGTGGTACACCTCTCTGTGAGAGATCAAAAGAATTAGCAAAGGTTAAATTTGTGTAAAAAGGCCCACAGCTAAAAACATCTGATGCTGACCTGCATGTACATGAGGGAGTAACCATACTTGTGACTATAAGTTTTGCTAAGTTTCTTCAATAACAATTTTTTTAACAGAAAATTCTGGCTTGTATGACAAAATTTACCACCACTCTGACCTGCTTTTTCGTGGTTAGACTCTTCCCCATATACCCTTACATCATGTCTTTCCCTTCTTCGCTCATCGCATCATTAAGGCACTTCCATTTGCATTTACAGTGTGCCCCCTGTTAAACCAGGAATCAAGATGCTGACTGAACACCTTATTCAGTGCTCAGCAGACTGTGAAATATCCTACTAAATCAAGACTTGGGCTTTTTGTCTGAAGCAGCACAATTGATTATGGGAACAAAAGGCAAAAAGTACGCAGAATCCATCAATATGGTATCTCACACAAACTCGAGGATCGATAGGATTTTAAATAATTATTCTACTCAAAGTAGCTGTATGAAATAGCTGTAGTGTGTTTTTGTTTGCCTACACATTTTGTAATCTATCACTATGGGTGGGCTAAAATAAATGTATGCTGGGGCAAGGTTAGGGCCGGCACTGGGATCTAACATTTGATCTACTCGTTCTAGTGACCTACAAGTTCTCTCTAGGTTTGATCTGTTTCTTCCCACAGTCCAATGATGTGTGTTTTAGGTGAAGTGCTGACTCTAAATTGTGTGTCTGTGTGAGTAAATGAGTGTGTATGAATATGATGGACCGGTATGCCATCTGGGGTGTATCTTGCCTCATGCTCATCCAGGGTCAGCTTCAGACCATCATGACCCTACACTGGACAAGTGTTTTTGACAATGGATAGATTAACAAAAATTATTAAAACTGAGATGGCTCAAAGTATCATAAACTATCCATGATCATACACCTTTAGGTACTCCTAATAACCATCAGTTTTTGAATACAAGTCTCCAGCACCCACTCACTCTTATTGCTCCAAAAGTGAAAACTGCATATTACTAACAGTTGGACCTCCTACTAATCAAGACAAAGTAGCTCAACTCATCTTTGAAGCCTGGCTGGTGCCAGCATGCCATCGATCCTGTGCGGCCTATGCCTGGCCAGCACTCCCAGGTGCATAGGGCAAGGGGGACAAAGAGGAGGACTCAGGCTCACCTGCTACGGATTTGGTGCTTGGGGAAGATGCGGATGGTTTTGTCAAAGCTGGCAGAGACAAACTCCCTCCCTGTAGGAGAGTAATCCACATCAAGAACAGCAGAGACATGGTCTGAGTGCACGACGATGGGTGCGCTCAGTTGCCGCATGTCATATGTGTACAGACTGTGGGGAGAAGGGACAGATGGACAAAGTGAACATGGTTTAACACTGCAAGTGCAAAATGTACAGCTTTATATAAACAGGTACATGAATTAAATAATTCAAAGAGCTCTGATATGAGGATCAAATAAAAAAACATCACAAGTACAGCAAACATGCTCTCTGCAGCATCAGAAAATGAAGCTTACTTGTAATCTTCGTTTGCACACGTGAAGATGTAAGCTTCCATCGGATTCCAGCACAAGGCGTTACTCCTCAGTGTCATAATAACCTGCATGTAAACCACAAAATCTCATCAGCTCCACAGCTGTGGGGTCTGACTGTCTGATGGCGTACACAACGAACCAAACACTGAGCTTCCAATCTTACCTTCTGGAGGGGAGATGACTCCCTCATGTCATACAGCACAATGCTTCGGTCTGAAGCACAGCTGGCAAGAAGTTCCGTCTGCAAGAGCAGAAAACAGAACAACAGGAGGGGAGGTTGTTCAGTATTACATCACACACACACTGTACACAGTCTGCTGCTGAAAATAAAAACGGATAGTTTTGCACTGTCAATGTTGCGGAGAAATGAAACATCTCATCACTGAAACCAAACATCCATCTGACACCACGTGTTAAATCTTGGAGATGGACAGAGACTTGCCTCCACTGGGTTGAAGCGGACGCAGCTCACACTGTCCACACCCCAGGTGAATGTACGGATGGGACTACTCCTCTCCTCATCCCAGATGTCCACCTGCTGGCCACAGGTTGCAAACATGCCCTCTTTCCAGTGGTGGTCAATACCAGTATACACCGTCTGTGGGAGAGGGTTAAATCCTTCACACAATGCTCCCATTTGGCACAAACAACAACAGAACATGAATGCAAAGTAAACACTTTGCTGTACCAAACTAGCTTCTCAGGTTACAAATAGTCACATCATGAATTTTTAAAAGATTTAAACATTGCCTTGTTTAACAGCATTTTTCAGTTTTCTATTTTTAGCCTTTTAAATTACTTATAACTTTAACGCAGCTCAAAATAAATAAAAATATTAAACATGTTTAAATAATGCTTCACAAAGTATAGTTAAATATAAATGACGAGAGCAATTTGAAGCCGCCAATGTAAAGAAGGGTTTCTCTCCTATCCCTACCTTCCCAAGAATCATGTTCAGTGGTTCTTCTTCTTCTCCATAACCTGGCGTTTCCATTTTCCATTGTTTTATAGTCTTGTCATCACCAATCTGTTACATGGGACAAAGCACCTAAACACCACTCACAAGCATAGGGCTACCAGGTATTCACAAAAAGGATAATGCACACCCCGATAGGCTGTAATTTTGCTGTTACTGAGGAGTGCGTATCAGTTACCGTGAAAAATGAGGTCCCACAAAAGCGCGTGCACATTCCCCGCACAAACCCCTCGTGTGCCTGCACTGTGCGTAAGCACTTCCGTGTGGGCAAGTTCCACACTTTGACCTGCAACACAAACAAACTGTTTTCTCAGACAAATGCAGAACTTATTCAGAATGTGA
This sequence comes from Heterotis niloticus, assembly GCA_018136845.1. NCBI lineage: Eukaryota > Metazoa > Chordata > Actinopteri > Osteoglossiformes > Osteoglossidae > Heterotis > Heterotis niloticus. The sequence goes on from CM030905.1 coordinate 18,649,803, forward strand.
TGTGTCATTAGGTTTGCGCATAAGTGGGACAATAATGTTGTTGGGATGTTTCCGACCTCGCCATCGCAGGAGCCAGACAGCAGGGTGGACAGGCTGGTCGGGTGCTTCGCCATGCAGTTCACCCCATCCCTGTGGCCATCTAGAGCTGCTATGAAGGGTTTAGCAAACACACGGTCCAGCTTGGTGGCATTCAGAGCCCGTGTGTACTCCCTTGGCACCTCAAATGGATGTAGCGTAGGGTCATAATTCCTAGGGACTAAAAATAAATTAATAAGAACAAAAAAATCAGGCCCCAAAAATTCTTGATAATAATTTTCTTGTGCCCACATGCACAGAAACAACATAACAGGTTATAACAAGATTCCAACGAGGTGTTAACTATATACATAGTCTCATTTGAATTAATAAAACTAACAGCTAACCAAAATAAAACAGTTAGGCCATCTTTCGTTACGTAAATGCCAAACATGCAATCAAATGTTTTATTAAATATTATCAACAACACCGAATCACACAATCTTAATATTAAATAAGATTACGTGTCGGAATTAGGTCCAAAATAAAGGATGGCGTTTCAAATTCTACTTTTCACAACTGCTACGGGACCCTTGAATAAATTACCACAGTAAAACAAATCGGTTAAAGAAATCTAAGCATAAAATAGACATTTTCAGTACTATTGTCATAAATAGTGAAACGGGTGAGGATATGTTACCACGTTGGATATCTTTGTTGGTCTCGCGGACATAGTCATCCGGGTTTCGGCAAAGAACCTTTACTTTCATTCTTTCCTTTTCCCTTTGATTATCAGCGTTTTGTGTGCAATAAATTATATTGCAATAAAAAATAAATAAAAGAGTAAAACTAGAGCAAAACAGAATAGCAAGAGCCACGCGTGGCGACGAGCAGACCTCAGGACGCCATCTTTATTTACAGGAAACTCGCTTGTCGTCGCTCCAGGCTTCCGTGTTTAGTGCTGCCCCCTCGCGGCTCGGAGGGTCAATGCAATCGATTCAGTTTCTGCCACATGACGAAAAGTACCCTTTCTATCGTGGTAAAAACCTGTAAAACTGAATTACAAACTTATGAGAAAGATGTTAGATTTTATGAGAATTGCAAAGTAATATGATTTGGAAAGAGTCTTATGTTTGAACACTTTAAAATCGATGCCTATTTGTAAACTGCTCCGAAATGTAAAAATATAAAAGTTACTTTCTCATAACGTGTGTTTATATTGTAATATAGTGTATATATGGGTTTTTGCATATGTGTACATTGCAGTTTTACTGTATTCTACATTGCCGTTTAAATTAAAACTTATATTTAAAAAACGCTATTCAATTTCATTGGTTCCTGGCCCACGAATGGTGGAGCTACGACTTTTTGGGTCCTGCCGTTTTCAAGTTTTGTTTATATATTTACAATCGCTTTTTGTTCACTTCTTACGATGTATGCATTGCACTGTAAGTGTGTGGTGTGTACGTACGTGTATATTGCATCCCGTACACCGCTGCAGCCAACAATTTTCCTATGGGATCAAAAAAGTTTCATTCATTTGGCAAATGTTTATGGGATGAATCGGTCAGCAATCGCACTTGAATAAACGTTAGACAAGATTATGCATTTTTATTTTGCATCTTTTTTTTTTACATTTGTTTTAATTTGATGTAGCTAAGTATTAAAAAAACATTAAAGTATAAAGTTTTAAAAAATATTTTTATAACTGATAAACGGATGGACATGTATAAGATTTTTAAAGACTCTAACCCACCAATAAATTAAGAATACAGCAAACGTAGGCTTGTGAAAAATTACAAATGTAGTCAATGTACATAAAATAAATGTAAAATAAATTATATTTAAAAAATAAAATAAATAATAATAATAATAATAATAATAATAATAATAATAATAATAAACGAAGTATTAATTGGTTGGCAAAAAAGAACCCGTGGAAACTAATGAATAAGAAAAAATTTAACTATTTATAAACCTCTATCCATACAACGCTACTACAGTACAATTATTACACTACGTCAGCATTGCATCACTAACGTCATCACAGTACTTTGTATGGAGACTTTTGCTTCTACAGCTGTTGTGTTCTAGCGCCACCTCCTGTTCGGGGTCGCAGTGAAGTACTGTATTTTATGCCACAAATAACTACAGTATGTATTTTCAATGAACAATTCAACTACAGAACAAAAAAAAGAAATACAGATCAGCAAATAGAAGTCAAGCAGGGAGCAGAATAGTTACAAAAAAAAGTAGATATAAAGCAAAATATGAAAACAGCTTCAATTGCCTTCTAAACCTCTCAAAAATATCTTCAATGGGTTGCAACAGTTAGAACTGTAAGCTACTAAGACTTAATAGCTTCTATTTAGTGACCAGATTCTTGAAACAAGCAAATGCTTTTTGTGAGCCTGTTTTCCACATTTCTGTCTTAAAGTACAAATCCAAACGGCAAAACTAACAAAGCAAAATCCCTGCATGAGTTGTCATACTGTAGTCATGAGCTTGGGAGACATTTTGCCACAACTTCATTGTCAAGTTTGCTGACGACACCACTGTCATCGGCCTGATCACCGACAACAATGAGCGGGCCTATAGAGAAGAGGTGAGAACCCTGACCTCATGGTGTCAGGACAATGACCTCCATCTCAACGTCAGCAAAACAAAGGAGCTGATCGTGGACTTCAGGAGACGGCAGGGGAATGGCCACACGCCCATCTCTATAGCCAGCGGCCCAGTGGAGAGAGTGAACAGCTTCAGGTTCCTCGGAGTAAACATCACTGAGGACCTGTCCTGGTCACGGCACACCAGCATCGTCATCAAGGCAGCAACACAACTCCTCTTCTTCCTCCGTCGGCTGAGGAGGTTCGGCATGGACAACACGATACTTGTCAACTTCTACAGATCGACCATTGAAAGTATCCTGACTGGCTGTTTCACGGCCTGGTATGGCAGCTGCAGTGTGTCAGACCGTAAAGCTCTACAAAGAGTGGTCAAGACAGCACAGAGCGTAAACAGGACTGATCTGCCAGCCCTGCAGGACCTCTACACCCAACGGTGTAAGAAGAAGGCCCATAACATCCTGAGGGACCACAATCACCCCAGCCACAAGCTATTCTCCTTGATCTCGTCCAGAAAACGCTTTAGAAGCATTTGGATGAGAACAAGCAGATTCCAGGACAGTTTTTTTCCCCCATACAATAAGACTGTTAAACCATTGACCCCTCCCTTGAACAGTGAGACAGTGTCGATCAGAGTCTGTCTGTATATACCAACTTTCGGCTGCTCCCGTTAGGGGTCGCCACAGCAGATCAGCTCGTCCGCATATTTGGTTTGGGCAGATTTTTACGCCGGATGCCCTTCCTGACGCAACCCTCCATTTTGTCCGGGCTTGGGACCAGCACAGAGGTGCACCCCCTTGTGGCTGGATTTGCATCAATGCCCAATGTGGGGCTTGAATCCACGACCCTGATATTACGAGTCACATGCTCTACCGACTAAGCTAGCCGGGCAGGGGCAGAGTCTGTCTGTATACCTGTTTTATTTTTTTTTAAATGCCTCGTATGCCCTTATCGATTGTGTGGTTGTTGATTTGACTGCTGCTGTTGTTCATTTTTGTATGCTACTTCTTGTTTTGGTTTGCCATTTTGGTTTACTAACTTCTAACTCTAACCTCTATGTATATTTTTATATCGTATTCCTTATTTATTCTCCTTATTTATTTCTTTTTCTTAGTTTCATTATTTATTATTAGATTTTCTTATACCTTATTTATATATTTATTTGCTGAGGATGCCTGGAAACAACACTTTTCATGGTGACAACACTGCTATGCTGCTGTTAGTGCATCCATGACGAATAAACCTTGAAACTTGAAACTTTTACTGCAACGACGGCGTCTGAAAAGGTCTGAACCGTGTCTGGCCGCAGCACACAAAAAATTACAATTTATATCTACCCCTTGAATTTGCTGAGAAAATGTGTGCAGGGTAAATTGCATGCATAATGTTGAAAGATGAATGAAGGAAGTCAATGCTTCCATAAAACCTTATTCGTCCTGAAGTAGTTGTGAGGCAGCAGCAAAACTTTCTCCCTGCGAATCGCGTACGCGCGAGAAGAGTTAACGTCACTTCCGCTGCACACATGACGACGAAGAAGGCGCACTGCATTGTGGGACGGAGTCCATTTCCGGTTAGGGCATTTACCATGCGACCTTCCGGACTGTGGCGGCGTGGTTGTTGCATGTGTCTTCGCGACTTGAATACTTAGGAATTTAAGGGCGTTTATTTATTCGTTGAGATGTCCAACGTAAGCTGTTCGGCACGGGCAGACGTCCCGACCCCCGTATCGGTCCCTCCGGACTCGACAGGCTCGCCGGCAACTATGACGACCAGCCTCCGGCGGCTTGTCGGTCTCGTGCGGTACGAAAACCTGGCGGCGGGACTGATCGGAGGGGTCATGTCAACCATGGTGCTGCACCCCCTGGATCTGGTTAAGACTAGGCTGGCGGGTAAGAGCTCACCACGGTATCTTGTGCCATAGGTAAGCCATAGATATGCATTCCCCTTCCCGGACTAACCGCTCTGTCTTGTTTTTGTGGGTGCGTGCGCGCAGTGAGTGACGGCCTGCACCTGAGGCCCAGGTACAACGGAATGATGCACTGCCTGCGGAGTGTCTGGCGCCAGGAGGGCGTGAGGGGGCTCTACCAGGGAGTGACCCCCAATGTGTGGGGGGCTGGGGCGTCCTGGGGTCTCTACTTCTTCTTGTGAGTCCCTCACCTTCACCAACTAGTTCTGAATCCACAACATTTGTGATCATTACCCACATGTGCAGTGCAGGGGCCCAGAGCCTAGCTGGGAAGCAGAGAGTGAAGCAGGGTGCATGCTGCCAGTACGTTATGGAACAAATCTCTTGCACACACACACACACACACACACATAGAATGTGTATTTAGATTGAGTAATCCACCTGAAGCATATGTCTCACTCCTCTCAGGCTGAGCAGGATTTCAACCCACAGTCCATGAGGACTCATGCACTGTAGTGCCATCTAACATGATTGAATTGTGAAGAGAAATTCATGTTTATTTGAATGAAAATGAGTCCTGGTCACTTGGTTCTAAATGCTGGACCTCTTCCCCCCGATGTCACCAGCTACAACGCAATTAAAGCACATGCACAGGAAAGCCGGAAGTCGGAACTCAGTGCATCACAGCATCTGGTCTCTGCGGCGCAGGCAGGTGGGTGGCTGTCAGTCCTGGTCCCAGCAATGAACACACAGATTAGTCTGTGCTAAATGTTTGTGTCTCACAGTTCCCTGGAGAGAAGCCCAGCTTCTCACAAACTGCATTTGCACCACTCAGTTGGTCGTTCTACTTTTTGTATCCCTTGGCTACATAATGTCTGCTGAACTAAGAACAAATTTTGTTTCGGCTCCGTAGATTTAACTACATTGGAGTTTTAGGCCGCTACAGGAGAAAGCTAAAAATAAATCCTAAAAAAAGAACACCCATCTCAAAACTGTAATAAACTGTTCAACAAACAAGATTCTTTCTGTGATGTTTCTTCATGCTGTGATTTCCAAGTCACCGGTTATTGCTACGTTTAATTTTGGCTGCAGAATATTTGCCCATTCTGTGTGTAAAAAGAATTTGAATGTTTATTAATATGAATATATTAAAAGGTCATGTTGCAACAAAGTCATGCCAGTGTATTGAATGATGTTTATGTGCAATATTTTTTCAGCATGAGTCAGATTTGAGGTCAGCATTCTTATCAGCACCTGTTACCTCTTTCTGTTTTGTCCAGGGGCCATGACACTGTGCTTAACCAACCCAATCTGGGTGACCAAAACCCGTCTTGTCCTGCAGTACAACACCAAGCCTTCCAAGAAGCAGTACAAAGGAATGCTGGATGCTCTGGTGAAAATATATCGCCATGAGGGTATAGCTGGATTGTATAAGGTAAAGTTTGATCTTAACTTTTTTGAGTTTATTTTGAAATAGATTTGAAGAGGTTATTATATGCGTTGACTTTAGCGGAGACCACCACTAGGGGGCGTGCTTCTTTTCTGAGCACTTGCAAGCTGATGCAATATTTCCTGAGCATGTGGCTTAAGTCTTGATGGAAGTTTTGATTCCACTTTTATATAGACAGAAAATAATTTTTGAGGATGAGTTCAGTATTTTATATAATCAGCCAGTTTAGATGAGTAATGTTCTGTGTTGGTAAAAAATTAAAAGAAAATTACTGAGTCATTGTGTTCCACAGGGCTTTGTGCCTGGTCTGTTTGGCACATCCCATGGTGCCCTGCAGTTCATGGCGTATGAGCAACTGAAGCGAGAGTATAACAAGTACAGGAAGATGCCTACAGAAGGAAAGCTGGTGAGTGTGTGGCAAACAGTACAAGCCAGGAAAAAAAACTAGAAAGTTTGAGAATATAATTGCAGCCTTGTGTAACAAATCCAAGACTATTATCATTAAAAGTTTAAAGCCAGACAACAATTGACCTTATGGTTTTAATTGTCTTTCAGGTTGATGTATAATTACAATTCACAAACCTAAAAAGCAGCTTGTTGAGTCACACCATCTATACCAATGTCTTTCTCTGTGACAGAACGCGGTCGAGTACATCACCGTGGCAGCTTTGTCCAAAATCTTTGCTGTGGCCTCCACGTATCCGTACCAGGTGGTCCGGGCGCGGCTGCAGGACCAGCACAACAAGTACGGTGGCGTCACAGACGTGATCTGCAGGACATGGAGGTGAACACTGGATGCCTGGATCATTTGCACATCATACACTGGCTCCTATTGTGAATGTTTGTTACAGAATTCCGAGGCCCCCCCCCATGTAATTTCTGTTTAATTTTCTTCAGCACACTTTTTTTGTAAATTTCTCTTAACTGCAAAGCAAATGTGACCCGTATTTACCTGCCCAACCAGTAGTTGGCGGTAAAGAATACTAAAAAGAGTGAGCCCACTGTTATTCAACTCCTGGATGCTGCTGAGCAACAGCAAGAGGAAGAATGTTTGTTGAATGAATTGTTCAACAATGAGCATTTGAGCAGGAGTTTGTCGAGACAGTGCATTTCTATTTTCGTCCATTATAACCATATTGTCCTTGTCACAGTGGTTCTGTGACCGAGACTGCTATGAAACCACACTTTGGATAGATTGCGTTTTCATTTTAAATTGGATTTTTATACAAAAGTTAATTGAAAATAATGCAAAGTAGTTTTCTTTTGTAACTTTTGAAGGACACGTTAAGTACCAATTTGAGATTTAGTTACTAGTGGTAGAATTGATGCTGGTTTCGTGTATGTACCAAGATGGAGACTTCTGGCCCCAGTTGTGTTCATTAGCTGAGGAGTTAGTTTTAACTGTGAGGGGCTTCACCATGGTTTCACTTTTTGCTCTGTAGGAACGAAGGTCTGGTGGGCTTCTACAAGGGGATCGTGCCCAACCTGCTCAGAGTGACCCCTGCATGCTGCATCACCTTTGTGGTCTACGAGAACATGTCCCACTTCCTGCTGAGCCGACGCCAGGGAGGAACCCTGTAGTTGTGCGGTGCACCAAACCCATGTGACACATCACCCGCAGTGGACTGGCTTACTGGCAGACAGCAGTCGCACTTAAGCATACAGTGGCATTCAGTTTTAACAAACTTAGAGCTTCTGCTCCAGTAGAGCGACTGGAGAACTGTTGCTGCACTTATAAATGTCTGACAAAGGTGCTCAGTCCCAGCGTGCAGATGTAAAAGAGCACAAAGTTCCTGTCTCTGGCTCGGCTGTCCTTAGACCGAGTGTAATGAGAATGGAGCAGGATGCAGATGAGGACTTCAAAGTGGAGGAGCAGAGCCAGAGCCCAGCGATCCTTGCCAGCTGCTGCATTTCAATGAACAGTGTAATCAGAGCTTATTTTTAGGCTCAGTTTGGTTTTCAGAGAAAAATGCAGATCTCTACCAGAGCGCAAGAGATGGTTTTACCATCTGATTTCAACTTTGGCAGATGGTGTGGCATCATTAGCTGTAACTGCTGGAACAGAAGAGGTGAAGCACAGGGCAAAGAATTTTGCATTTCTCCAGGAATTTATTTCTTAGAAGAGGAGCTGCTCACAGCAAGTGACCAATCTGAGTAATGCAGAATGAGCAAATGTAATAGAAAAAAATTCTTAATTTATTGACTATATTTGTGCAAGGCCAAGTGGATGTTTACCAGTTTATTGTTGTACATGGCCACATGGACTTTAAAAAAAAAAAAAAAAAAACTTAAGTTGCATATGTATTTTCTGTAAAATAATTTTGTGGTCAGTTTTTGTTTTACATATATGAAATTTCCTTTAACATAAGTCATGTGGTTATAATAGCAGTGAGGTGTGATACAAGCTTGCTAAGCTTTTGAAATGTATGTTTTACATTTGCAAAAATGTTCAAAACATTTAACTTATGATTTTAAAGAATTGTTAGTAGATTTAATGTTTTTTGTTTGTATATTATGTGAAAATTGTTGCAGTAATGTCAGTTTTTACTGGTGGGCTATATGACTGCACAAAAAAAATGTGCTTTCCCAATGCAAGACAATTTATTGTATTAAAGGTTAGTGCATTAACCTAACAATTTTGTACACTTTTTCAAGTACCATAATGTCAAATATTTCAATTTGATCCTGATCTTTAAGGCACTTAAATAATGTGGCTTGACGCCACACACTTGAGTTCTGTTTCCGAAAACCCACAAATGTGATCCAGTTTTGCTTCTGGCAAGCTCGGGAATGAAAGTCCATATTACATCACATTTTCTTCTATTTTTAAATGCAATAACATTTATGACAACAGAATTATTAAGATGTTAAGATCATAGCAAGTCTAATATGCAATGAATACAAGGTGAATATAAATAAAAAAGATTTATTTGCAGTGATACATGTAAAAAGGTAGAGACAATGGTTACTGTAAAAGACTGCATGTTCACACTTATAACCAGAGAGCCATTTAGTCTCTGAGGCTGAACCAAAAGTCACTGAATACAAAAATGCACCAATATTAAACTCCTCACCTGGGATTGGCAGTTGGTGCTAATCCAATCCCATCCTACAATGTAATCCGTATGATAAACAATTTCCTGACATCCAAAATGGCAGCTGTAGAGCAGGCGGTCTGTGGATGTTGTCCACCGTGGGATGCCGCCATAGCCAGGGCAGGACCAGGGTCCCAGTCAGGGGAGCACAGTGGGGCTTCATTTCGGCAGCTCCTCGATGATGACACGGGACACGGAGTTCCACCCAGTGGAGGCATCTCCCCGTGGGTAATCTGCACAGGTGCCCACCCATATGGCCACGTCCACCAGGCCAGCCTGGATCCCCTCGCAGAGCCCCTCCACTGGACAAAACAAGAAACATCAAACAGCAGCAATCATGCTTAGCTTCCGGTTTTAGGGATTTAGGGATTTATTTTAATTATGAACAGCAAATGGCATAATAAAACTTCAGCTGAATTCAGCTACTTGTCTCCTAGCCTCTTATTTTAAAATATTGATCCATCTCATCTCCAGGTGGGCATTCAAGTGGTGTTGAATCGGTCCCAGAATCACTGGTCACACAGCTATGAGACTACCAGTCCATCACCGAGTATTTTTAAATATTTTACAGGTAATTATTCATCCACTCTTACTGCATGTTTGCGTGTCAAAAAATGAGCAAATATGTATTGAGTATATTGTTCATTTGTAAATTAAACATGCCACATTTTATATACATAAAAATACAACAAACCTTAAAGCTGCGCTGCTGTCTTATAGAAATAAAATATACAATTGATCAATTTGTAGATGCAAAAACAGGAATTATTCAGCAAATAGAAATATTCACTGATTCCCCCTGAAGCGATATTTGTCTGACCATAAATATACCATATACAGTCTCTCTCACTCACTCACCCACACACACACACACAAAATGACCTGCAAGAGTGTTAAGACCCCTGCCAAAATCAAAACTGCTTTTATAAGATGGGAAAATTATGCTGTAAAATTTCACTCAGAATTAATTTGTCAACATGAGTTTTGCATCAAAATATTTTTGAAGTGATGTACTCATACAATATATGTAGATCTGTGTGTGTGTGTGTGTGTGTGTGTGTGTGTGTGTGTGTATTTATAGACAAATTTCCAAACTGATGAGTTTGTCTTTTTTTCAGCATTTTAATAGTCTGGTTTATACTCTGTCACTATATCTTATTTATATTTTGAAAAGGGATGGAATCCAACTGTGGTTACAGGGCACCCTCCTGTCTGCACATAAACAATATAGGCAGTATGGTGGGTCAGTAGGTAGTGCTGGTGCCTCACAGCTCCTGGACTGTGGTGTCCTACCTGCAGAGGTGCGGTGAATGTTGATGGTGGAGTTGAGCTCAGGGCTGCCCTGGTCCAGGTAGATAATGGACTCGATGGGCAGTGGACCGGAGCACTCGGCACCATTGAAGGTGAAGTACCAGCGCTGGCAGCATGCCGTGCGGCACTTGAGCCTCAACGAGCCGCTGAAGAGGACCCTCAGTGCACTGTCCGTGCGCATCTTGGTGAACGTGCACTCCTGTGATGGCAGCATACAGCAGAGTCAAAGGTTGGACCCATAACCGGAAGGGTGTGAGCTCAAATCCCAGAGGTAACGACACCTAAAAACCACTATTTGCTTCAGGGAAAATATGCAAAATTCTGGTGGGTCAAGTGTGAGACTGTATGTTTTATGAATCATCGGGATAAAAGATTTTCAAAAAGAGTGAAAATTTGACTCTGCTCTCACAGCAATTTTGCCCAAGTCAATGCCATAGTTGAGCGAGTTCCAGGCGCACTGTTTGTAGTTGGGTTTCCATGGCTCTTCGTAGACCTCCCTCTCGCACTCCCCCTTCTCGCCCTTCTGTCCATCTCTCCCTGGGATGCCGGGGGTCCCAGGAATGCCATTCACCCCTGGGTTTCCCTCCTTGCCCGGTGTGCCTGGAGGGCCTTGCAGGCAGCTGCCATACTGCGAAAGGGAGAGAGACAGGAAAGCGGTTACCGCTGGGTTTGACATCCTCCCACCCCTCTGTCTCACATTTAACCTCACATATGCTGTTATTTCCACTGGACTCTCAGCTATCTGGGTTCCTTCCCAACAGCTGTGCCTCCATCTCCTCACCCAGGAAAATTCGTCACGGGGGCTGACATCTGCACTGCTTCACACGGACCCGACTCCTTCGCCAGCTGTGCGACTCAGTGTTAAAGCGGTTAATGCTCTAACACTACCAGTATGGTTGTACTGTATGCGTGGATCTTCTAGATCTTTTAAAGATCTAAACATCTGACACACCGATCACTAACCAACAAAAGTTAATTATTTAATTCATTTGTTTCGATCAGGTCCTGCCACGTTAAAATGGAAACACTGGAGCCTCAATGGTATGAATTCAGTCAGACTCATTTGTCATACAGTACCAAGTTTATATTACAAACCATGTAGAGTGATTTGCAAATCAGGGTAGTTTTTACCATATTAACTGGACAACTAATGCCTTGCTAAAGCATAGCACAGCTGGAATAAGGTTTAAACTGAGCATTTGGACCACAGATACACACTGAACAGTTAAGCCTCCTGTTGCTCCTGTAAAACAGAGCATAAAGTAAAGTATTAAGGAAAACACTCCATAGTATCAGGCACTAGTCTAGTGCAGGGTTTCCCTGGTCCAGAATGTTTCCTGGAAGCACAGGGTGCCCTCGATAGCATTCAGACACTCATTCACTAACACACACCGAGGTAACGTTAGAGTTACCAATCCACCAGGATCACATGTCTTTGGACTGTGGGATGAAACTAGAGCACCTGGAGGAAACCCACATGAACGTAGGGAGGACATTCAAACGTTCAAATCACACAGATGGTTTAGGTTGAAAATTTGAACCCACAGCCAGGGATACCCACTGTCCTGGAGCTGCCAATATATATATATATATGGGTTCATATAACACACACAGTGCTAAATACCAGGAGCTTGGTTTATAAAGGTTTTTATATATATAAAAAGTTCCATGTACAGGCAACCCCCACTTATGAGCGTAATGCATTCCTGAAAATCGACTCGTAAGGCAAAATATGGTCAGTCGGGGATGCAGTTACCATTAAGCCACAAACTTTGAAAATTCCCCCACGCTCAGTGGTCACTGACACAAGAGACGCAGAGGAGGATACTGTCGGTACACAAACACCTCCAGCTGAGGCATCCTGCATTTAGATATTCAGACTTTGCGAAAGACCAGAAGTAAAAGAAGCTTGAACAAAACAGACCATGGATAAGCTTTGTGCTCAGAAATATCCTGAGTCATTTCACATCTGCGGTCAAGAACCTGGGATACTAAAGCGTGATTCACATCCACTTCATCACTGTTTACACAGATGTCGTCCGAGGGTCCCTCTCATAAGGCCGGCTCAAATACAGATGGTTTGCTGGAAAACATCCAGTGCCACATAGACAGAGGCCACATGGAATGCTGGATGTTTCCTCCTGCAAGAAACCTTATCACCCCACATCCGCTGTTCATGCCAGTAAAACTGAACTGGTCATTTATTGTTTTTACTGTTTATTTTACTAATCATTTCCAATCTTAAAGTGGCAACTTTCAGAATGATGCTCATACAGAAACAAGGGAAGAAAATCAGGGGACAAAGTTTGCAAACAGTACGGAAGTAAGTAGTCAGCAGCTGAGGAGAGGAAAACAAAAAAAGTTAAAAAATAAACAAAAAGGTAAAGAAATGAGAGAAGAATAAACCTCTAGGGGTCAAAGTACCAGTGGCTGTCCATCCCTCCTGGGTGTTCTAGTGTGTTATGATGCACCCAGGTAGGGAAGGTACATAACCCATAACTAAGTCATATATTCAGTATACAAGTAGCAACAGCAAAGATATAAATCATAGCCCAGTCTCCAGGCAGCTGCAGCTTGGGTAATGGTATAGAGTTTGACTCAAGTACAAAAAGTTGTCACTAAACTGTATAAAATGTATGAACTAACTGTAAAATGCCCAGATTAATGAATACCTGTCTGTTAGGGCCCAGTCTAGGGTTGGGATGTAACCCAAGGAATGAGGAGAGAACTGAGCCAGTTATTTCTTTTTTGTATTTTATTATTAGTGCAATGCAATAGCCTATTATTTTTGTGTGTGTGTGTGTGTGTGTGTGTGTGTTCTTCCTTCCATTAGCAGGTGGTAAATTGGAAGCAAAATGTCACTGGCCAGCCAATTGTGAAGCAGGCATTTAAGGAACAAGGACAGTTGAACCAGGAGAAAGGAAAGTAGCAGTAGCAGGTGTGTATTTATTAGTGATAGATGGTAAATTGTTCATTTTTAAGGGGCACTGAATTTTTGAAAATATCTGTAAACACTGCGCAACTGCGGGAAAGGGCTGAGTGCTATTTTCTTTGAACAGTTTTCTCCTGGTTTTTACCGTGGTTAGAGAGCCATGGTAAAATGGTGTACAACTGTTTTTGTTAGGGTACTTTAGTTGATACCAAAAGGAGAGGGCTCTTTGGTTGTTTCATTGGCTTTGGTCACCCTTAGAGAAAGGACTTGGTTATTAGGTTGCATTACTCCTACTACTACTAATAATAATAATACTGTAATACAAAAACTTATCACCAGGTTTTGGTTCCTTTCTGGTTGGGTTGATTCTCTCTTCATTCCCTGGGTTACATCCTAACCCCAGACTGGGCCCTAACACAGCAGCTGATCTAAAAGCTGACAGAGGAGAGAAAGCAGGAGGACTTTGACTTGGTTTCTTGAGGTGCATTTCAGTTTTTGGTGTGCTCAATTCCCTGCCCTTTGTCTCCCCTAAAGAGTCCATAACCCCATTCCATTTTGTTGGCTTAATAAAAACCCAAGTTTGTGTGAAAGTCTGCTTGCCTGACCCTTCTTCCTGCCCATGCGGCTGTGTGTATCCTATAGTCAGCCACAATAAACATTCACCGTTTTGAGGTTGCGTAGCAGCAAGCATCAGTCTGTTACCCCAAATGAAAAAGAAAGGTCAGCTTCACCGGAAAGTAGGAGACTTTACATCTCAGCAAGAGTAAATCTGAAGTCATGGAAAACTTATGCAACACGGAGGCTATTTTTAAAATCCTGTGCCAACATGTGCATATGAAAAAAAGGCACACGGTCCATTATGTTAAAGAAAAGGTTTGCATACAGGAGTCTGGTATTAAGCAAATTATAACATTTCGCAGACTCCATTTAGGCTGTCTAGACGGCAGCCCGAGTCCGGCCAAAAACGCAGGTCTGGTTTGGCCATTGGAAAAACATGGTGGCTGATCACCTGAGGAGATGTTGGACAGAGATGAACATGGGCCGGTTGCCAGAGTCTCAGATGGATGTTGGGGACTGGAGATGGAGCGAGCAACATTTTTCCAGAACGGCAAAGATGTAGGACCTCTACATCAAAACAGAAAGAAGTCTACAATCCAATTTATGGCTCCAAGATCTTAAAGCATCCACAGCCCGCACTGGGACACATTGTATCCCCGTTTAATGTAACCGAAGACAAATGAACGCCTTCCACAGACCTTTCATCGCCTCTGCTCCCGTGCCGACACACGCCTTCTTCATTGAATCTCTGAACTTTTAAGTACCACACACACAGGCAACGTGACTTCAGCCTGAAGCCTGTGTGTTTGCAGCGTTGAGCACGGCACGAACATGCAAGCAGCTAGACTTTGGGGCAGACATCTTGGCTTGGCAGTGCCACAGGAGCTGTGCACTGGCGATACAATTGTCAGAGTCTACAGGCTTCAATTTTTCTATTCAGTTGCATTACAAGACATCAACATGAAATGGGATTCGAAACAGTGCAATTCCAAGATGTCCATCACTGCCATCTTTGGAGTTGAGAACGTAGGCTACTGTGTGATTCTGTGAAGAAACAAAACTTTATTCCTCTGCATTTAAATATAAAACAGGACCATGTGCACGAGGGTCGCATTTTTGGTTTAACTGCACTTTGTCAAGGAGAGCGTCTCTCCACTTTCTAAACAGTCCAGATTGGGGTGGTTTTAACTACGGTTCTTCGGGAGCAGAGTCATTCTGAGAAGCTGCAGAAGTACAACCGTCAATTAGGTTTCTTTATTGCGTTCCGCTTCCACATTTTGTCAGCGTGCCACCTATCCAAACAGCCCCAAATAGCTTTTGCGCGGCAGCTTTGAGCAACCAGAATGCTCACCCGAAATGCGATGTCTAACAGCGACTCGCTTCCATACAACTGATGACAAATATGAACAAATAAAAAAATTTTTTAAAAAAGCAGTCATCGAAATAGCCGGAATGTTCCTGTCAGTCGAGGTGCGTTTACTCCTTTGAAATTCAGTCTTTTCCTCTTCATAGAAGAAAATGTACATAAATATGTGATTCACATACAGGCTATACTGTAAACTGGCAGCTCAGGTTATAAACACAACCAAGCCTGGAAATCTTAAAGTCAAAGTCAACTTGCCACAAATTTTCCATCAGTGAAGTCTTATAATTCAGATAAGTTTTGATTTTTTTATTTTTTTTTTAAAGGTTAGGTTCTGTAAAAGTCCTAGATATAGTGTTAATAAAACAATTAACTTCACGCGCCATTAAAATTACTGCTTAAAAAAAAGCTTAAAAATGTATTAAAATACATAGTCTCCTCAAACTCCTGTTCCACGCCGACTGCTGACTGCTTCATCCCATAAATTCGTCCGATTGCTTGTCATCGAGTTATTGATCACCAGCACTCAAACATGGGACACGAGCCATAGAAAGTGTGGAAGGGAGTAAAACTGAGGTGTCTGCATCCACCGCTACAGAGAAGTTTCAGCATTCATGTGAAGGTGTAATTTGAAAAAAATAAATAAAAAAATACAATGCATTTCTGGAAATTTGAGGAACCGGCACACCACATTAATACAAACTATTAATTTTGATAAATATTGCATACAGTGGCAGAAATTGAAACCCATATTGCACCCTTGAGAGAGAGAAAAGATCAATGTTGAAACGCTACATCTTCACTTGCATTTGTCCTGTGAAATCTCACGCAGGTACTGCGATGGTGAAAGTGCACCCACTTACACACACACACACAACAGAGAGACATAGTTGGGACCGTAAGAAGGACCAGTTACCCCTGTCCATCACTGAGTGACCCTGAGTTCCCAAAACCAAGGCAGCAGCAGAAAACTACGGTGAAGCAGACTTTGGCAAAACACCAGGAAGCAGCTTGGCAGCTATGCAGAGAACACACAGCGGCAGTGTATATATATGTGTGTGTGTGTGTGTCTGGATGAGGGTTCTGGAAAAGGTGAATGTAAAATGTTACCACATTTACATGAAAGAATGGGCCATCTGTTGGGTCCTTGGTACAGTTCTCGCTGTCTGTTTCACTTCCAGTGCACTAGAATATGACACAAACAATGTGCATCAAAACGGGAGGCATTCTTGGAACCACCGGCTTGGTTTTTTTTCTCGATGAGATCAACTTCTGACTTTAACCAAATAATTCCTTCGCTTGCACTGCTGTGCCAGCATTCCAAAGCCCCCTTTCCTCTCATTCCTTCTGGGGGGAGGGAAAAAAAAACACCATCGATACGCAACACCCTTGGGTCTGAAGCCCAAAGACAGCTCACAAACCTGAATCACAGGGCCACCCATGCAGGAATCCCACAAACCCACAAGTTTCCCCCACTGAGGGTCCACTGTGGCTGAGGATGCAGCACCAGAAGGAGTCCAGGTCTAAACCCCTCCACTCCAACTATGTTCCATTCATTCACTATCAGCCTCATCTCAAGACCATCACAAATAGATAAATAATCAATAACTTCAATTCTTTTAAATTTCTTTAAATGCTTTTATCTAAAATGTCTGCAGTAAGCCTTTACTTGAGCACAACTCTTTACCCTCTTAGCTGCACTTACAGAAACGTTCACCGAAGAAGAAATTTAAGTCTAATTTAAGTTTATAAGTTAATAAACCATAATTCTATTAACTTAGAAATAACTAAGAAATAAGACAAAAGAAAAGTTGTTTTTCTGACTCTTGGTCTCTGTAGTCCAGCTTTCAGTGCAGCCTGGAGCCCCCACTTATACACCCTTATGAGAGCCCTTATGAAGTTATTTATTATATTGGTTTCTATTAAGCGCTTATTAATAGTATTTTACAAGCAGGATTATGTAAAAAAATATGAATTAATCTACAATCTGAGTACTTGAGTCCAGTGGTTTGACTTGAGATTGTAAGTTTTTAAGTGTTAAAGTAAAATGCGAGTAAATGTGAACTCACTCTGTCGGTGAATTCGGCGTCCCTCTGCCGAAGTCCGCGCTGCTTCACCTTCTCTGCCCCGAGGAGAGGCAGCAGGAGCCCGGAGAGGAGCAGCAGGCGAGCCGGCAGGGAGCGCATGGCGAGCGGGTCGGCGGGGTAGCGCACTGGGGCGGGAGGCCCGGGGCTGCGAGTCCAGCCCCACGCGTCCCGAGGGGAGAGGCGGGGAGTGCGGGCTGTGCGCAGACGCACCCTTCGGACCCCGCACCCCGCGACCCCTCCTCCCCCATCCCCAGGAAAAATAATGCAAAACGCTGGGGAAATGTGGAATTTGCGCCCCCCCCCTCCTTCACTTGATAACTTTTGAAAAACGAGATTTTTTTTACACGGAAATAAGTATTGAACAGCAGATTCCACCTCGGGACCAGACTGCACCCATTCGTTCTGTGATGTTTTTTCTGTGAGTGAAACGGGTTTCTGTGAATTCTTCGTTTTATTTCAAAAGACACCCCGGGACGCCTGCAATTCCGCCCCATTTACACGGTTGCCAGATTGCGGGGAACGAAGAAACTCCTCCCAGTTGCAGTGTTTCTCGTCGGCCTCGCACAATCGCATCTTCCCGCTGGTTTCTGCTTGTCCTCCAGAGTGGACAAAAGTACAGTTGGGTCTACCATGTTACTGTAGGGGAAATATGTATTTTAGGGTAAAAGAATCAAATAACAAACCCTAAACCAAAAATGAACTGTGAGGAAGTGTGCAAAGAGTCCAAAGGAAAGCTTCACCTATCGGTTTCAAGTAAATTGTATAGAATTCTCTTGAAATACTTTGTTTTGAAGGACTTCTGTGCTTTGGTTTAAATTTACACATTGGGTTTGAACCATGGTGAGCAGTATGACCAGAGGAGACCTACATGAGAAGAGGGAAACTTACCGGCTAAGTGCGAGATTCAAACCCACAGCCTACGGGGTAGAAGACCATAGTTGTACCCGCTGAACTCAGTAACAGCAGAATGAAACAATAAAAAAGGAATAATGAGAGAGAGAGAGGGGAAATGGGGCTAAAAAGGAGATGCAAATGTCAGGTACAGGGAGGTTTGAGCTATGGTTTACAGCTTCAAGGCGAGTTTAAAGGAGTCCAGAGAAGTTCTAATGTTCTGGACATTGTTTTCTTGTCTTTTTCATTCTTTTAAATTGGATTTTTGCCCTGCTTAAAAGATAAGGTTGGAATGCTGCATGATTGATGGAAAAAGGCAAAAGTTTGTGGCTTAGAAACACAATCTACAGCTCCTTTCCAAAAAAATTACGAGCAGATCAGAAACCAAAAACAATTCTTACGAGAGGGAAGGTTGTGCGTTTGGTAGGATGATGCAAGAAGGCCACAAACATTTGAGCCGCATGGGAACGATGACTTGTGAGGTTTAAACGGTCTGATGGCAATCGGCTGCGAGATTTGTTAAACAGTTGCTGTGACAGTTTGTGTGCAAGAAGCTGTTTGTGAACATATTGTAGCGACAATTTAATTTGGCATTATGTCACATAAAACACAGTTAATCCATCAGTTTTATGGTAACTTTATTTAAAGAAGGGGCTTATTATGCCAAAGTAAAAAAAAAAGTAATAAAAAAGTGTAAAACTAGAATGAAAATGTAGTAGAACAACTTTAGATAAACTGTTGTGAATGAATCCTTTAACAAGGGGAAAAGCAGCTTAATGGATTTTACATTTTGCCACTATGAGAGGTTCAAAGCAAGACTTCCCTTTCATTCACACAATTTGTGCTGCAACATCATTAAAAACCTCACACTCATAACACAAAAGCGAAAATCAGCAGAAATACAGCGGCCACATAAACACACATTAATGCTTTGGCTCAAACCACAATGAAACAGCAGGTTAACACTTATTTACGCAGAGCCGCATGACAACAATGGGTCCCAGTGTGGATGCCCCTCAGGGAAAGGAAAACGCAGAACCAGCGAAAAGGAAAAGCCTCCTGAAAGAAAGACAGGATGCAAAATACCATGTTGTCCATCCACCCCCCCCACTCTTCATGGAGAAATGTCCAGAGAATGCATGGTTACAACAAAGTATGGATTAACTGAGACAAAAAAAAAAAACATGATTTAAAAAATAGTTTTCAGGGCCAAAAAAACCAACAGCAGGCACTGTAATAAAAACTAAGTATTCAGTAGGTTTACAGTTAGTACAGCGCATTTAGGCTTATTCTTTATTTAAATAACTTACAATATAATGCTTCTTTATGCACCTTTTTTAACAAACAATAAGGAAAAGTTACTTACTGGCACATTTATTGCCTTAATTTGCATATGCCCTATGCTGACCTACATGTTACAGAAAAATTACAATATATTCATTGATTACATGTACAGCACTATGCTTAAAATGCATTTTCTCATCTTAAATTCCCTTTCAATTAATTTCTATTTTCCTTTTGTTCCCCATTACCTCCAAGTCCAGTATAGATTTTTTTCTTGAACAAGTTCTGTACTGCGCACAGCAACCCATTCCATCTCACTGAGATACACAGCACTTGTGAGAATTTCTAACCAATCCAGGTAGATACTTTTTGGAAACGTAACAAATACATTAAAGAGAATATGACATTAAAATATACGTATGTTTAATATTTTTACTGCATAAATTGACCTTTTCTGAAAAAGTATATAAAAAAATAAAAGTCAAACCTTGGAAAACATTTATACTGCAAGTTTACCTGCAGTACAGTATTTAATAACAGATGTCCAAATACAATAAAAATGCTATATTTTTCAATTATAGTAAAAAATTTGCTTAATAATCAGCCATGTGATTTGCTTTGGTAACTATAATAGTGCTTTCTTTAAAATAACAAATGTCACTTGTACTCTTGGCGTATTGGAAATGGTATAAAGCACAGCCTCAGATCAACGCCATCACAATTACAATTGAATAAAAGCTTACAATGTCAGACCTTTGCTATGGTTTAAATGTCACCGTTTTTTTTTTTTTACTGGTCTTACATTTTAATAATTGGTAATATCTGTATATCTGGCATGAACTACGCTATATAATACTCCTGTGGAAGCATAGCATCCATATACATTAATCTGAAAGGCACTGATAAAAGAGGAATTAAAGCTTAAATCTCTGGGCTCACTGGACTATTGGACAGCTGTTTGAGACAAAGTAATTTGCACCAAACTTGCTAGATACTGTATTTAATAATACCGAGAACCTAAATTTAAGAGTAAAGTAATGTATGGCAGGGCTGTACATAGCACCTGATCTTGGCAACAGATTTTGTACAACCTTGCACTTGAAAAATTGTGCTCACGAAAAGTAATTGACTTACTTTACAAGTCTGAATTTATTTTCAGCTTTTACTTTCAACTTATAGCAGAGTGAATGAAATATGTTTATCTCTTTTAAACATTATATGACTTAACACAAAATAAAGGTAGGAACATTTAATGTATGGCATGACTAACACTACTGGGACTTAAATACTATATTTTGTCTTCTGCACTTTTAAGAAGTTCTTTGTGTTCATCTTCCATCAAAATTCAGTGTGTAGACTAGACTCCAGTGTTCAAAAAAGAAACGCCACTTAAACATACCTTCCTCATTAATATGGAAATGGTCATGATTACAACCTCAAAGAATCTGGACCACTGATTATGCCACTGTAGAACCAGGTCTGATGGAGATCCTATGACCTCCATCTCATCCCAAGATGGTCAAAAGCAGCAGCTTTAATATGAATTGGCACTGCGGTGATATGCAATGTGAAGAGGTCTGAAAACTTGAAATAACCAACCAGACTGGTCCGAACCAGGGGACAAATTCCCAATTATGTGCATTGATGGGATTTGAGGTCCATCCTCAGGCGTTGGAGTAGTTGCTGCCTTTTTCCTTGGTCTCCTCTGGCACCAGGTGTGAGGACTGGGGGGCAGAGCCTCTCCCACAGCTGCTGGGAGCGGGGCTTAATGCTAGGTGAGGTCCGCTTGGCACCTGCCTACCCTCCATCAAGTCACTCCTTGGTGTCAGCCTAAAGAATGAAGTTCTTTATAAAACGCCATAGAGTTGCATGTTTGAGATCTTTGGGGGATCAACATCTACAACAAGTCGATCAGAATCAGATTTATTTGGCCAAGTATGCGCACACATACAGGAAATTTGGCTTTGATTCCCAATGAGTCTCAGTGGATGAGGTCCAAAATTGTTGGAAAAGTTAGTTAAAAAAGTTTTACTTTGACTGCATGTGTGATTACGATTTTGTCATTGTTTCAAGGCTCAGGAATTCCTGAAGACATGCTAAAATAAGATGTGAAGATTACCTTTCCTCTGGAACCCTCTGGAAGCTGTCGGAGCGGCTGCTGATCCTTCCAGAACTGCCTCCTTTACTTCGCCTCTCAGAGCCTTCACGAATGGCCTGGGTCTGTCCAGCCATCTCCCTCTCTTCAGACCTGGACCCACGTACCGTGCTCCCACGCTCCCCCTTCTCCTTTCCTGACGTCTCTGAGGATCCTCTGATCTCAGAGGAGGAGGCTCCGCCCACGACATCATGGTTGCTCACAGCAGCGACAGAGGAAGCCGCCGCGGCCGTGCTGGTGCCCATGGACTTGGAGATGACCTTCAGCTTGTGTGAGCTTGGCTTGTAGTGTTTCTTCTTGTGCTGGACTCGGCTGTTGTGCTTGAGGAAGAACTCGCAGGACTCCTGAAGAACTCTGCGGCTCTCGCTGATCGGACTGCAATTCAAAACAGATTAAAGTAACGTCAAACCCCAACAACTGTCTAAGTTTAGACAAAGAAATGAGTAGTGTCCCTTAAATTGATGTGCAAAAACTTAACATGTCATAACAGAAGTGTACTGTCTAATTTGCTCAAATGATATGGGAAACCAAACTCTGCATTTTCACATGGATGGTATCAAGTTATCAAGTACAGTCAAAACTCTTTTCCAACTATGCAATGAACAAACAACATAACCCATAATCAACAAAGACCTCAGAGATTCAGAGAACACCTACTCTTTCTTGCGAGTCCTGTTGAAGAAGAATGCCCATTCAGAACACGTTTTCTTGCTGCTGACCCAGAAAACCGCTGAGATGCCAACCACCAGTGTCATTAGGTATTTAACTAGGAACAGAGACAGATCTGGGCGAGCCAGTCCCTTTTCCTGAAAGTCAAAACAAAAAGAGAAAAAACAGAGTTTCTTTACATGACTTAGCTCCAAATTCCAATCATGTTTATCAGAAACATGAATTTAAAAGCAGAGAACAGGAATGACACTACACAGAGTAAAGTGGTACCGTGTAGGAACAGGGGATGCTGTATTCCTGGCAGTGATCACTGATCCAGGTAGCCTCCCAGGTGCTGCGGTGGGTCTGCTCATAGGCATAGCACCCCAGTAGGGTGACCAGCGGCAACAGGTACAGGCCACTGAACACGCCAATTCGGATCATGAACTTCTTCAGCTTTTCCTGGTTGCGCTCGTCATGCTGAATGACCTGCCGCACGTGGTTGAGTGAGACAATCCCGGCCAGGAGCAGAGAGAGGCCCACTAGGACAGCGATGCAGAGCGGTGCCATCACAAAGAAGCGCAGCGCTTCTAAGTCATAGAGTCCCACAAAACATACTCCGCTGATGTTATCACCCTCCACCTTGTTGAGGGCCAGCAGCATGACTGTGAGTGCTCCTGGAACTCCCCAGGCCACCGAGTGGAACCACACAGCCTTCTTCTCGATGGCCTCACAGCTCCACTTGGGCCCCGCCGCAAGGAACCAAGTGATGGTAAGAATGACCCACCACACAGTACCAGCAGTCGAGAAAAAATACAGCAACATGAAGAGCAGTGTGCAACCCTTGTTCTGTGAACCCAGAACCACGGTCTCCATGGTGCCAAGGTCACCAGCCTGCCGACAGGAAGCACGGTTGCCAAGCAAGAACCCCAGAAAGTAGATGAGGGATACAAAGCTGTAGCACACTGCATAAAAGATGATTGGCCGCTCTGGGTAACGAAACCTCTTGACATCTATGAGGAAGGTGAGGAAAGTGAAAAGTGTGGCGCAGAGGCAGATGATGGATGACACTCCGATGAAGTTCTTGGCAAATTCCACCTCATGCTGTTTGAAGTACATGCTGGCACATGGTGGAGCGCAGTCCTTCACGCCCAGGAATGATGAGCCGAGTCCAGGTTGGGTCTTGAGGGGCAATGGACACCAGAAGCCCAGATCCCTCCTCATGGACGAGGAGGTTCTGGGTGTGGTCTCCACCTTTAGTGGCGGAGCAGCCGAACTATCTGGAGAGTCGGGACAATCCTCCAGCCTCAAAGAGTTAAACAATATAAACATGTTTTAATACTCAAGCAAACGCCTCATAAAAATGTTTCCCAGGACAGAAAAAGTACTTTAGAGTAAAATAATAGTAATTTTATTTGACTGTTTGTAAAATTAAACGTGCTCACAGATGCTAAACTACTTTGCACTTATTACAGTCTGAAAATGTCTGGTTACAGAAGGGATCTTCTCAGAAAGGATCAAAATTAAGCCTGGCGTTACTCCAGTGTGGTGGAATGAGGTCCCTTTCTCCCTCGACAGTACTGAATCCCTTCTGGCATTCAAGAAAGATCTTAAAACTCATCTAATTTGCACCCATTTCTCTCCCAATCTCCCAACAGATACATAAATGTGTGAAAACTTACATAACTCCATTTGTCACTGTTACCTTTGCATTTTCTATGAGACTTGGACCAGTGGCTATGCTGTTTTGCTGATGAAAATGGTTGGATTGGATAAACAGTATAAATAATGCGAGATAAAGAAACGTAAACAAGTACAGTACAGCTAAGGTCATGCCCAGATTTGCGGCAGACCTCTCCGTACTCCTGTGCTGTTAGAGGTACCTGTCACACTGGAGCTCCTGTGGCCAACTGACTCCAAATGTGTCCAGCATGAAGCTGCAGTCAGCACGCACGGTCTCACAGAGCGCTCGGCAGGGCCAGAGCACCTCACTGTGTCCCCTGCAGGGTGGGACGAAGGCTTGGCACAAGAACAGGTGCACTTCAGGGGAACACTGTAGATTGATAAGGGGTATGAAGGGCTAGAAAACAGAAAGAGGGATTACTGATCTTCATTAGAACCAATAAACATCAACAAAATTTCTGTCCAAACCAAGTCACAGCTTTCCTAATACATGAATGTAGTTAAAGACAGGGTTATTTCAGAACTGTTAGACTATATTAACTTTGGTACAAATGTGAGATGTATTGAACAAAGCAATGAAATGCTGGACATGCAACTTAGTAACCAGGCAGAAATATCAACACCCAGATTTGAGATTACGCTGTGAATTATTGATTATTAACAAGGATTTAGCAGATGCTTTTGTCCAACACCACCTTCAATACTAAATGGACTGAACACCCTATAATAATTTACCAGTTTATATAGAAGGCTCTCTCTATCTGTCAGCAGTTGCAGAGAACTTGCAAATTCCACAGTTTGAGCCAGGTTCAAACCCATACTCAAATTCACAGGCTGAGAGACACCAGCGCTACCCTCTACACCACTGGGTTGCCCAAATTAACAAGTTTATTTTTTCTTTTTCATCTCAGGCATCATAAATCAGTAAACTACACATTTTCCAGCACTGTACTAGAATTATATTTGTTACATGGGCTATAAAAGTTCTTGCATGGATCATCATTTAAATAAATATATACACACAGGAAAACACAAACTGTCCTAGAGAGAACAATGCATGTTCTGAATTCAGTAAAACAGCATAAATGAATGCTTTTGTACTTCTCTCTCAGCAACCACCCCCACCTGCTTTTGTAGTCAATTCACCCTGTACAACTCTAGTTAAATCATGCCAACACAACCCTGAGGCTCCCTGCTCACATGTTAAACTCTTCAGCCTGCTAGGCAGCTAGAAAAACCCTGGTCAGCAGGACGTCTGACTGGAGGAGGCACACAGTCAAACACACATTTTCATTAATGGTCACATGACTGGATTTGAAACCTAAAGGCCTCTTAGTAGCCTGTAATGTGCTTGAGTATCCAACAAAGGGCTCCTTTCACAGACTGTACAAACGGAAGAATGAAACTGCCACACCGGAGTGGGTGGTGGTGTGTGTGAGGGGGTGGGTTGGGGGTGAGCATCAGGAAATAACTGTAAGCCTGCTTGGAAACAGACAGGAGACTGTCCAAGAGTCTGCAGTTAATGATAACATTTCACAAAGAACAAAAAGATTGCAAAGTTGATCTGTTAAACATAGATTTGCCGAGTGTGTCATAATCTGCCAAGTGACACATTATGACACACATTGTAATAAGAGCAAGATTATTTTATTGGCATTAGAAAGCTAGTGAAAACATACATTTGACCATTTACCAAAAATATATTTTTTAAAAATATATACAATTTTAACTTTCATTTAGATTAGGCATTTGTCCAACACTGACACCTTGAACAATGTGAGATACACTAAGATACTTGTACATAATAGTCACATCATATGCACAAGAGTAATTTTAACAAATGCACACAAAAAATGGAAATATGATTTCCCCAAATATAAAGAGTTTTGACTGTGGGAGGGAACTGGAAAACCCATACAAACTCCACACAGACTAACCTATCTCTGGATATACAGCCCAGGATCTGTGGGGCACCAGCATTACCTGCTGCTCACCAGAAGCTAATGTTTTAAATGAAGTAACCTTAATTTAATAATTAAATATAGCACTTCAAGACCATCATTTGACCTTTTTAACCACTTCCCTTGTGTATGCATAGACCCTCTGGGACTTTCCTCACCTTTAAATGTTTAATTACAGAATACAGTGTAAACCACTAAGAATCCCATCCATTCAAACAACCAACACCCACTAAACAGAGTATTTTATTAAAATCTGAGAAGCCAACTCATTTCTGACAAAGCTATTTGGGCATGTATGAGAAAACTACTTGCTTACATTTTAAACAAAGCCCCTAGTATTAAAAACAGTATCTATTCCATTACTGTTTACACATCTACAGGATTCTGTTCTGCAAGGACAACAGAACTATTTAGAAGTTCATAAAAAGATAAACAGTATCATGCTACATGTTATCACAAAGATCCTTTAGATTATTATGGACCTGCTCCATCCTGCCAAAACATTTTACTCTTTCTCTGCAGGATTTCAACAGGTGGTTGGGTTGACTGTGCAGCAACCTCTAATCCCACCAAGGTTGACAGCAGTTATGCAAAGGAACCTTTACCGCCTCGGTACAGTGATGTCCTAACAAGCCCCCTATTCATACTCCAGGTATATATTTTTTTAATTTTTTTAGGAGATTCAAACCATGCCCAGCACAAGTCTGTTTGAAATGCACGGCTCTGCACACAGTAAGACTGAGACAACCCTTGTTTCACTGCAGTGAAGTTCAACGCTTTCCAGATGAATGCTTCATTACTTAACGGAGCTGCATAATTTGTCTGGAGCTGCTGCAAACAGGGTTATGTCTCAGCACCAACACAGTGGTGCATGGATGAGCTTCGGTGCAGAAAACCAAGTTGAAGGCGGAGTTTTGTGGCAGTTTCTCATCCACTGAAGGATCTCCTGGATCCAGCACAAAAAGCCTTTCAGTCATCGGTGATTAAACCCTGCAATTACAGCACACCACGGTACGGAATCGGTCAGATGAGGTTCTATTCTCGTGTCTTGTCTTCTTTTCCTTTATTACAGGGTAAAATATGCATTACATGGCATCACAGCCTGATGTACTTTCAGCACCTGAAAAATAAAGTTGGCTCAAAATAAAATCAATCCTCCTACAAATTATCTTTGGTGTAAAAGTCTCGTCTGGTATAAAAAAAGCTAACTCACAAAAAGCAAGCGTTCTAGATGTTTTTCCTGCCAGCAGAGAAAAGCTGTCCTTACTTAAATTTTTGGATGAGAGGCTTAAATGTCTCATTGCAGTGTCTTTGCTCTGTGTTTATGAGCAATTAAACACTGAATCCTTTTACAAAGTTGAACCAAGAATAGAATCATTCTTATTGTTCTCCAGAACACCAATGAAAATCAGTCTGTCTTGCTGTTTTTTAGATACGGTTACCACGTAAAAAATCATTCCAAGGTGTAAATGAATAATATATACTTGTGCTTAAAGGATTTGTACTTGTGACTCAAAGGTTGCCAGTAAAGTTTCTAAGAGGGCTTGTAACTCAATCTTTGAGTGAGATACTTGAGTTGAACTGCCTCGGTTAAAAAAAATACCTAGCTGTACCGTATTAAAATAGCTTAAGTATTATAGAAAGTCGGCTGCGCACCCCGTGTCTGGAAAAATGCAGCCGCTTGGCACTTTGACACGAAGCTTTTGTGTCTGCCTTCTATTCACATGGCCCTTACTCACCCTGTCCCAGCATCCTCCTACACAGTAAAAACAGTCAATGAAAAATATGCTGCAGTGGCCTTGAGTCATGTACAAGGATGTATGGCCACAGTTATTACTCATCTACTCCATTTATGCATTTCAGTTATATTCTGTTTATTTACTGTGTATGTGTGCACTTCAATTCCAAACTTTGTCTGTGTACCATTAAGGTTTGATGCTAATGAATACACACCATAAAAGTTATGATAAAGTTATAAAAGCCCATATCTTGTATGGAGAGTTATCTTGATCAAAAATCTATTAAAATTTACCACTGGCTATTACAAACTCCTGCAGGAGGCTAACGAAGAACAGCAACAACAGCAAACCAGCAACATTTAAAAAGCAGGGTTTATTACATACAAGCGGGAGCCAGGAATGCCTGCCAGCCTTTGTGTGCTGCTGGGTGTGCCTCCTTCCTCCCAAAATCAAAGGCCCCCAACACAATAAATGAGACAGAGTTCCCCCAGGCTCAGGCAGGCGTGAGAGTCTGGTCACACTGCACACCTGACACCACAGGCAGCAGCTACATTCCAAAAAAGCAGCATTATGACATACAAGAACTTAAAACTTTCTTTCCCCACTATATTTTCAGGTTCCAACCATGCGGAATGCACTGCAAGCCATTACAGTAAATAACATAAAATACGTGAACAAACATTATTATTATTTAGTTTATCGTGTAGCTGCCAAGCAGCGAGTGAGCTGGCTGCAGAGCCAATCCTGAACTAAAGCTTCACCCAAAAGTCTTGGAAAGATAAGGTGTAACACAGCCAAGAACATCAAAGCTGAACTGTTTCTGTTCAATCTGACTCCACAGGCTTCAGCAGAGGCCAGAGAAACCCAACCAGCTTCTAAAATTACAACTCAGTGGGAAAATAATGTTTCATGAAAGGAAACTGATGAAATTCTGGTACAGAATGACAGTATTTATGTCTATGTCTGGCACAGAGATGCTAGTCTTTAAAAAAGTCATTTCTGTCAGAGCTTGTAGTGAGGATTTAAACCAACAGTACAAGAATATAAACACGTCACTGGTCAACTTATCTATTTAAAGAAATAGTTATGAAGATTTTTGCATGGTTGTGACTCAGTTGGCATGTTCTCCCAGTGTGCACATGGGTTTCCTCTGGTTTCTTCCTACAGTCCAAAGATGGTTTCAAGTGAATTGATGACTCTAAATGGTTGTGTTGATAAGTTAATGAGTGTGTGACATTGCCCTGTGATGGTCTGTCACTCTGTCCACAGTGCACCCTGCCTCGCACCCTATACTGTGCAGAGTCCAACACAGAGAACAGAAACTACAAGTAGGCATTGAAATTATTACTTTATCATTTGACTGCAATAAAAATAATTTAAGATACACAACAGTTTAATTTCATCAGTCAGACTACTTTCATTTTGATCTGGGCGAAGTAGAGGACTGTTTTCTTAAATTAAGATTGAGATTTGAATTCGAGTATTAGGAGGACAGGTGGGGTCAGAAGAGTATAATTCTTTAGGTCATTTGCTGCTGTCATTTACATAATTCTAATTTCACTAACTGTGGGATTGCCATGGTTTTAACAGGTTAGGATAGGATAAGATTCAAGGTTAGGATGTTGGATGCCCTTTGGAGCATTAGTCCTTCTATTAGCACTTTGTGCTTGTTATGAATCTGAATATTTTTGTTTAATTAAGCTTATTAAAGGTTTACGGTGATCTCTAGTTGATGTTAACTTTGAACACCAAGCTCTTTTCGCCACAACATGCAGGTCGAACAAACTTACATCCATCTTCTTGGCTGCAATATCCTGGTCATAGTGCTCCATCATGTTGGGGAAGAAGGTCATGTTGTATGTCATTCCAAGGCAGCGAGGCACCTTAATGGGCTCACAGGTGAAATAACTGTGAGCCCGGGTGTGAGTCAGGAGCCCCAGCAACAGGCCAACTGTAAGTAGCAAAAGTCTTGGCATCCTCATGGACACTTGGAGGAGCTCACTGTTGTCTGATAATGGATGTGGATGAACAAGTGAACTTGACGTGTGGCGTGAGCACTACCACTTCATCCACACTCCGTTCCACGCAGGATCATTCCTGGGGAGATGCTGGGAACACAGTCCACACTACCATTCATAAAACATCACCTCAGCTACCTGTGGCGCCTCTTCTTTTGATAGCTGTATCCACAACACCTGGAGATAATAA
Organism: Heterotis niloticus; assembly: GCA_018136845.1. NCBI lineage: Eukaryota > Metazoa > Chordata > Actinopteri > Osteoglossiformes > Osteoglossidae > Heterotis > Heterotis niloticus. The sequence continues at coordinate 18,679,710 of CM030905.1, forward strand.
GAACAAAGAAACAGATTTAGGAGAATTCATGCTCTTCTGCTTGGTATTATGAAGGAACAGAAAGACAAAAAGAGCAGTAAAACATGGAAAGGGATTTACAAAAAGAGATGGAACTAATTATTAATATTACATTGCCTTGTCAATTATTTATCAGAAACTTCTAATATTTTTACCACCTTCTTTACCAGAATATTATAGTGGAGTAATTCAGGTTCAAGTAAATTGCTCAGGTGTACTACTGAAAGACTTGCCAAATCATCAACCTTCAACTTCCAAGTCTGTCTCCATATCCAAACATAAAGTCCTGCTTTTCTCATTTGAACAATGTGGTAAAAATGTGAAAAATGCACTCAAAGGGTAAAACAAAAATGTGGGAAGAAGGAGACCTTATTGTGTGACTCAGCAAAAGCGTATGAGCCATCCAACCTAAAGTTTTAAGGAAGCAAAACTTTACACTCTGCTATACCAAAAATATTGCCCTGTGGCTGCTGCTGAAGGATCACAACAGTACGGTTCTTCTTGCTTCCAACAATAAGCAAGCAGTACTGTAGAACCAGCATGTAGAAGCTGCATGGATTAAACCATTTCTGCAGTTACAAAACTACTTCCTGATCAAGGAGAACACAACACGCTAGCAGATTTCAGGCTTAATTTTGGAGGGAAAACAGTTGCAGCTAAAGAAACAGGTTCCTACAATGCAGTTATGTTGCTAATGTACAGAAGGAAGCAATAACTTTAAGTGAGATAACAAGTTATTCCAGTAGAGATTTCAAGCAGGACTGTAAATTAAGGCTGTAAATTAACCCATTCCTGTGACAGACTGACACCGATGGTGATTTGGCACACAGGTATTAACAGGTGCTGGACAGGTAGGCCAGAGGCTCCTATTTTCGGTTGGAAAGGAGACAAAACTCTCTGTGGATGGGAAACAATCTAAAGGCTTTCAATAATGCTTTTGAAAATCCATTTTAAAGCACTTTCTATTTTGCAGATAAGCTGTTTTGTTTACATCAAGTTTAAGAATATTGCCCAATTGTGTATCTCTACATACAAATGAAAATATGCAAGTACTTTAATATATTTAACATACACGTACACAAATGAGTTACAACACAAATGTAGTACACTAACAATTCGTTATAAGAGGATGAAAATGAACAAAAAGTAACTTTCATCTGGCCTCGTTATTGGGAAAACCCTACTGACTTTGTAGACACTGTTTAAAAGCGAGGTTCAACAGGTTTGGACAAATCTTAGTTACTTTTTAAACCAGTGACCGTGTTTGTTTTAAAAGAAAAAAAAAAGACCCCAAAGTGTGACGTCACAGCGCAACTGTTCGGTAAAAAAAAAAATATTTAAATGACGTGGAATTCTCTCATTTCCACGGTAACACCTCGTTTTCGGACTCTTTGTAGTGTTTATTTCTGATGTTTCTCTCAACTGAGACACTTTTCGGGCACTTTTTTCCCCCCGGTGGTCGCTGTTTCTGTCCCGGCTGTGGAGTCAGCGAACACCCCCCCCCCCCCCCCCACACACACACACACACACACACACACACACACACTCACTCTCCTCCGTGAGAAGCGTTTCAAACGGGCTTTTAAAGCACACAAACAGGTTAAAAAAACCACAAACACGGCAGAGTCTGCCCGTCGCTTACCTGTCATACGTCTGCGGTGTGAAATTAAACGTATTATACGTAAAGGTAGGCCGTAAACGTACAAAAGTGATCTGTTAAAGGGACTGGAGACGCGGTCCCGCGGCGGGTTGTCCTTCCTGTGTCTCGCGGCTCCCGCCTCCTTTTCCCGCCGGAGGAGGAGGAGCGCGGCGCGAGCAGCAACGGATGCGAACGGCGGTGGCTTCCCCGTCTCAGCCCTGAAGTGGCAGCTCAGCCAACTCCGCCACCACAAGTCTTCTACATTTCCAGCTGTACAGCTCTTCAGTCCAACTAACGTCACCTCTTCATTTCCACCTCTAAAGCTGCACCTTCGTCTACAAACCTCCAACCGGGGATTCCAATCCAGCCACAAAACTCCAAACCCAGCTCCCTGTCCCCAGCTGTAACCCTCATGGGAGCGGAGACCACATCCCTGTCCAGATGTGGCGATCAAAAACTTCTCACCATCTTTCCAAAGGTCAGCCACCCCACACTGCATCTTCAGTGCCGTCATTTACGGTAAAAATGCCTGGCAGATACAGCCAGTAATTCTGGGCCAAAGCTACTACAGTTTAACCTGCACACACTCAGCTGTCATCATTAACTAGATACGTGGCAGAAATAAAATTTCACACTATTCCGTGTAGATTTATGTTTTAATTCATTTCTCTTTCAGTTTTATTTTTGGTTTTAAAGTCATCATTTCCAGGCATTATAACTAATAATGTCCATTAAGGAAAAACGTACTTCTTACCTAGATTAAGGAATATGGTTCTGGATATAAAAAAGACAAAAACATCCAGAGATGTGCGCCTGATCACCTGTCCAGGTATCTGTCAAGGTGGTGACTGCTGCAGGTATTGACTCCTGTCCAGCAGATGGCAGTAGCATCCTGTTAGTCTTCCTTGTGGGGTTTGGGTCCACTCCCATTCAGCATGTCAATGCAGGTTCAATCTCAGACCCCTGCCTTTAATTTTGCATCAGATGTAGCAAAATCATTTCGATAAAAATTAGGATTTAAGATTTCATCCAAGAATGAGCCTGATGGGAGCTCACTGGGGACTCTCCAGCGTCTCACTGTCCTGGTGAAAGATACATCCTACGGATGCGCTGGGACACATCATCGGTGATGTTTCCTGGGTTCATAGGGTGTTTCGGGTCTCCGAACATCATACACCCTCGCCCAGGTGACACAGCCAGGGTTGATCAAGCCCTGACTTGCATCCCAGCAGCATTAAACCATGGCTTGCCTCTCTTAAACCACAGCCACCTAGAAGCTCTTTCTGCTGCTTCCGTTGCAGCCCCGATGGCTGTCCATCTAAGCGGCCCACTCGTACCCAACAGGCTGTAGACTCTGTAGAGAGAGCAGCCGGCGAAGCCTCTGCAGCCTACTTCCACTGGATGGCAGTGCGCTTGCCACCCCTGTCTCTGGCAATCCTCCAGAAGCCCCTGGTACTTAACTAGTTTCCTCTCAAAAGCCTCCTCTATACGCTCTTCCCAGGGCACAGTCAATTCTATCAGGGCAAGCTGTTTTGAGGCCTCTGACAGAATGACAATGTCTGATCACAATAAAAAATCCTATTGAAATATCAGTTAAAGAGAAAAATGCATATACACTGCCCAGCCAAAAAAAAAGTCAGCACCCGGATTTAACTAAGCAAACAGGTAAGAGCCTTCCATTGGATAATTACTGCAGTTCAGCAACATTATCTGCCCCAAAAAATGAGGTGAGCTAACTACCTGAATATACTGAATGACCAGGTTTTTCCATCAATGGATTTTTTATTCCAAGATGGCAATGCCAGGATTCATCGGGCTCAGACTGTGAAAAAGTGCTTCAGGGAGCATGAGAGAGACATCATTTTCACCCATGGATTGGCCACCACAGAATCCAAACCTTAACCCTGTTGAGAATCTTTGGGATGTGCTGGAGAAGACTTTACGCAGCGGTCCGACTCTCCCATCATCAGTACAAGATCTTGGCGAAAAATTCATGCAGCTCTGAACGGAAACAAATGTTGTGACATTGCATAAGCTTGTCGAAACAATGCCACGGCGAATGCGTGCCAGAATCAAAGCTAAAGGCGGTCCAACGAAATATTAGAGTGGGTGACTTTTTTTTTTTGACTGGGCAGTTTATGTATATTGTATATTTCAATTTTAACAATGTATACTTTAAAACAGTAAAATGCCATCAGTTGGTTATGTTGGCACTACTATAATTCTTAACTTCATAACTACTGTGGCCTACAAGACAGAGAGGGAAATGAAAAATCATAGCATGTCAGTTCACAATCTCATAAGTCCTCCTATGTCAGATAGTTACAGTTCAAAGGAGATCATTTTGACATTTCATATACTTATATATGAAACAATAAAGGATTTCAGGGGCACAGATAACAGTATCTTTAAGAAATACATGGAGGCACGTTTTTATGGATCACTTTCAATGGTTCCATATCAAACTGCATACTTATTTGACATTCACAGTAGGTCATGTGGAGCATGCAAATAACCTGTTAGACTTTTGGCGAAACTTCAAAATTTGAGAAGACGAGCAATAGAATAATGGGGTAAAACCTCAAAAAATCAGTAGAACTATTAGCACTAATTCAATTTTGCAAAATAATGACAGTAGTTACAAATGGGCCTGAATAATGGAATACCATCAGTAATGATTGTAATTATTCAGCTAAATAAGTGGAAAAAGTGCTGCGGGAAAGAGTGAATAGCCCAGTACTTATGGCTGTTCTTGCAGCGGTACCCTTGAGCAAGGTCCTTACCCTGAGTTGATGCAATAATAATACCATGCTGTATTAATAGAAAATCATTGTAAGCTACTTATATTACAAAACTAACACTGTGAATCTTCTTGGCCAAGAGCTTAGTTGCATAAATAATACCAGTGAATGACAGTTATGATGGTTAAAATGAACCTGTTAGCCTTGCAAATAACAACATAATCTAGTGAGATGTTAACACTTATCAGTGTAGTCGTTGGCTCAATTTGACCATGAATTTTAAGCTCACATTTGAATGAAATGCAGGGTAGAGACCCAAATGGAACAGGCTGGAGAGCAGAATGAAGAACTGAAATTGAGATACTTTTAACACACTTTTATTATTAGCAGAAGTGGTACTTCAAAGGGTAGGAAAAGCTCTTTTATTTAGGTATCTCATGACCTTCTTTAGCACGTAGGCACATATAGAGATTGAAATTTTTGTCATTTGAGATGCATCAGCCAATGAAAAACACACATCATCAGCACTTTGTGTTCTGTGAAACAATAAATTACCCTGATGTGACCTTGGTCTCTCTCTCTACTAAAACAGCTTGGCAAGTGGTTCCTTTATTTGGTGAAGTGGTGTGAATTCAGCCATATGATAAAATTAGATTCACGCAGCCAGACAAAAGAGATTTTATACATCCTCGATTATAAGCTGGCAGCATGCCTCACACACTCGATGGATTGACTAAGTCCTACATTACTTTGTAAAGGAGTAATTCTGTATGTGCATCCCTATGCTGCAAAACCTTTACAAAATAAATTATAAAAATATGGTTTTCTGCCATTTCCACATAGTACCATATTTGTCTCACCATGCACAACCTGGGATACTTTCTGAATACTAGTTATTTAATTGGAGAAGGGAAATGCTCTCGAACCTCACCTGGAGTCTTTTTTCATCGCTTTCATGGGTAAGTAGTTGTGTAATTTTGACCGTCAGGACTTTAATGTATTAGTTTAGGTAGATTCTCATCTCTCTTTGTCAGGGACATGTGTGTTACATTCCATCTATCCATCCATTTTCACAAACTGCTTCATCTTGTTCAGGGTCATGGGGGTGAACCCACACCCAGAATGATGAGGTATCAGTTCACTGCAGGGAGTGTGTGGCGATTTACGCACTTGAACACCGGGATCACAGCTGCAAACATTGTCTGCTGTCCCTAGATTATGATGGGAAGGTGGCTGTAAGAGGTAAAGCCACTACTTTGCCTGAATGTACTGTATATTACAACTTTTTGACATTTTATCTTAAGTCACCTTCTGAGTTCAATTATCATTGCCTCCGTGTCATATGAACCTCATTGTCCTGGGTTGACATGCCTGGACCGTTCTGTTTAAAGTTAAAGCATCAAGGAGCTAAGTTTGAGGTGCATTTAATGTTTTGAAGTAAATATAGAATAACAAAGGTTTTCAGGTGTAAATTAAAGCTTCTGCTATAAGACAAGAAAGAGGATATGCATCTTATTTTCTCCGTTTCACTTGACAATATTCACCTTGAGTCATACAATACTATATCACATTAATGCCAGATATATAGTAGTTGCAGTTTAAATATTAAAAAAAGATTTGTCAGAAGGAGCTTTCAAGTTTTTCTCTGTGATGACACTGCTGTCAGTAAAAACAAATGCACCCGAATATCAGTCAAGTCCCACGTTGTTAAAATGTTACCTGAAACTTCTTGATCTTGTTCATGTTACAGGTTCTGTGTATTATTGCTCTAAACATTTTATGGTACACAACTCTCTAACTCCCAGAACAAAAGTTTGTTGAAATGCAAGATTGGTTTCTGCATGTGAAGTCGTGCATACCAATGCCTCGAGCAAAACTGATGCTGACATTCCAGCTGTCTGGCGGTGGAGGTTGTAGTGCATCCATTGATACCTCTTAAGTGTTTTTTGTTCCTACTGTTCTCTCTTGACAGTCACAAAAAGAAACTTCTTTAGCATCTTCCTTTGAGCTTGGCTCTCTAGTGAGGTTGTACGATCAGAGAGATGTTGTTTCTTTGAAGTCTGGCATGACAATAGTCACTATGCCAGTAGTTATGAGAAAGTAGAAAATTAGATACTGAGAATCGTATCAACAGGAATTGTTGTTTAAGCCATGGCACCAGAATGCACCAAAATGTGAAACTTTTGTATAATATATTTTGGAAATATTATATTATGTTATATTATGTTATATAATATAGTAATAAATACATGACTGTGTATATATATTAAAAAAACTCTCCCTCTCACCTTCCCCTAATTGGGGGGGTGGTATGTGTGCCTTCCTCAACCTCGGGTCCTCTACCAGAGGCCTGGGAGTTTGAAGGTTCTGCGCAGTATCTTAGCTGTTCTAGAACTGCACTTTTCTGGACAGAGACCTTAGTTGTACCTAGAATCTGTTCTGGAGCCACTCTCCAAGTTGGAAGTCACAGCCCCGAGTGCTCCTGATACCACAGGAATATATATAAAATAAAATATATATATATATATATATATATATATATATAATGCAACACACCCATATCCCACTATTTGAGCTCCCAGCTCCTGAATTCCTGTTTTAGTGAGTAGTAAATACACTGGACAACAAATTTTTTCAAAAGTTTTGCTTCCTGAAAAAAATTAAGGTTATAATAGACAATGCCAAGCTGAACACAAAAATAATTTCAAATTTGCTGTATCATGTAGGAATTTGGAGAAACATTCAAATAAATCACATTATATTTACAGTAATTGCATAATGATGCTGACATATTGTGTTAGTTCAACTAGGCTTAAAATGTTTTGCAGGTGATTTTTGCTTGTATTCAGCATCTGGTGCCTCTTGTGTTTGGGTCCAACGATAGTCAGCCAACATTGATGGATTCCGATTGCCCTGATATCGTTTTTCCATGGTTGCAGTGTCCTGCTGAAACCTTTCACCATGTTCATCACTGATTGCACAAAGATGAGAAGGGAAGAAGTCCAGGTATGAATGCAAAAAATGAATTTTCAATGCTGTGTTGCACTTCACGGTTCTGTGTGCTTTAAGCATGTTGTCAATGAGCTCAATGTGGTTTGGTGCTCTGTAGTTGCCAAGAAAATTCTCAACAACATCCTTAAATGCCTTCCATGCTATTTTCTCTGGTCAAACAGGTCTTCAAACTCCCTGTCCATGACCTGTCTGATTTGTGGACCAACAAAAATGCCTTCCTTAATTTTGGCATCAGTTATTCTTGGAAACATCTGTCTCACATACTAAAATCCATCACCTTCTTTGTTCATTGTGTTCAAAAAATTTTTCATCAATCTGAGTTTTATATGAAGAGGAGGCAGAAATATTTGGGTCAACAAGTGGTTTATGCACCACAATCTTCTGCCCTGGAACGAAATGCTTACAGAGGGGACAGTTATTTTTAATGTAAAGTGACTCTTTAGCATGGCTATCCTATTTATAAAGGAAACAATAGTATTTTGTACATTGAGCCTGGTGACAGCAAACCCCATCCTTGCAATCTTGAACCAAGTACTGTAGTTCTGCTTTAGCTTTTGACAAATCTAAGTCCCTGACCAGGTCATTTAATTCTGACTGTGTTATCAGATGAGGATAACCAGGCATAAAGGGTTCAACATCTGAATCACTGTTGTTTTCCACGTCTGGTTCATGCATTGTGGCATCTTCATCTGCCTCATCTAGGCTCCATGTCTCTGGAGGCTTCAGCACTGGCAAACTGTCATCATTTGGCACTGGTCTCATGGCTGATGGGTGATTAAGGTATTCAATAGATTTCTTATTTTTAATAGAGAAGGCAGATACGTTAGTCAGACAGAAGTAACAGTCCGTCACGCAATCCTTCTGTTCTTGCCATATCATTAGAGCTGCAAATGGCATTGACTGATGGGAAATCACAAAATAAGATACAAAACGGTACATGATAGAAAAAATTTAAGGTCATTTTCATGATCAGCAGTTTAAAATCCATAAAATACACCCAAAAGTGTTCAGGAACCAAATTCTTTGTTGTCCAGTGATATTAGCACTTGGCTCGGTATCCAAGTCAAGAAGTTCCAGCATGACAGATCTAATAACAAATGTTATGCTGATGTTCTCAGTGAAGCAGAAACACATCAGAGAAATATTCAAAGTTGACTGTGCCCAGCAGCTATGTTCTCAGGTCTTGTCTCTTGTGGCCTGGGTTCAAACGCAGTTTGCGCTGTAATGATTTTGGTCACTTTTGTTCAGTCATTTAATATCCTAGTAATAGTCCATTAGAGGAGGTACATTTTGCTATTTCTTTTATATTTTATCTTGCATTCATTTTTCATTCATTTCATTCATTAATTTTTTGCATAAATGTTTCTTCCAATTACTTTTAATTCCTTATGATAAGTATTAATGTATGGTACTAAATAAAAAAGTAACAGCATACATGAGGCACATAACCATATTAATTACCACATTAACTGTTTGGTTATTAGGTAACTGGTGTTTAAAGCATTCTTTATCACTAAAATTAGGTACTTGTGAATTTTAGTTTTATTGTGGGGAAATTAACTGGGGTTTCTTGGATGAACTAAAAAAAAATAAATTTTTCTAATAGGAAATAAGTTCCTGATATTCTAGTTTGTGCTATTTGAGCCATTGATAGGAACCAATTACAGTCACATACCGTGGTGTAGGTGTACATACATATTAATGTTCCTTATATCCATTATGAATTATGGTCTGTGTTTACCAGATATTAAAGTGTGGGGTTTCAGTATTTATGCAAGCAGCAGCATATTTCAGTTTTTTATTTTCACTAAAATACCTGCAGACAAATTATTTTGTTTCTGGCACTGATTTAGTGGCTCTCATTTAGGGTTACGGCAAAAACAAATAAAATATAGCTACTGTAAAGTTGTGTTTAAGTGTAATTTGTAATAAAGACAATGTTGATAACTTTTTAAGGTCTTTGAATACTTTTGCTAGACACCTTATAAAGATATACTCTATATATGGAAAAAGAAGCACGACAAGAAAAATGTTCCAGATTATCTATATCTCGTAGTTTACAGAGATGTATCACCTGTGGTAAGAACGTATTTGATGTAATCTCCTATAATGCAAGAGTGCTCCTTCTCTGTGTTTTACAGTAAATTAGTTCAGTCTGTGTTCTACTTGTTTAAGCCAGTGGTTATCTATTCCACTCTGATACACAGTTTTTGCTGAAACCTGTTACACATTTATACATTAAAATATATGTGGCATATACTGCACAGTATCTGCTGCATGTTGGGCAACAGTCATAATTCAAACCCCACCACACCACCTCTGTACATAGCATGCGATTCTACCATTAACACTGGTGTAAGAGACACAAAATGCCATCGCACATCAAAAGGAACTTTTTCCTAAAAATCTGTATGTATGAATTCTCATATGTTTTTCTCATAACATAATTCTCTTTAATTTAAAACAGAAAAAATAATGTGCTTAACAGCAAAAAGTTCACCAGTTTAAAATGCTGTTATTTTAAGAGGTATTTTATTTCATTCATTTTTGTCATGTTTTTAAATGCTGATATTTATCTTAAATTTGAATTTGCTTTACAGTTATAATCTGTATATCCGAATGGAAATTGCTTTGAGAATATGCTTTTAAATACTCTACATAAAATGATTCTTTTTATTATTAGAGCTACTGTAATACTGATAGTCCCTCTCTGCTGAGTTGTTTATAAAGTATTATTATTATAAATTAAGGGAAGTAATTCTTAATGATATTACTTTTCAAGAGAGTAATTTTGCATTTTATCACTTAGGTAAGAGAGAATCCGAGAGAGAAAGAATTGGGTAAGACATTCTTTTGTATCTTCGACTTTGTTTAGCCCTTTCTTTTCACTTTTAGGGCTCCTTATTTTATTGTAGGTCACAGAGAGTCGTGGGGATTCTGCCACCCCTGCATACAGGTTGTGGAAGCTGCTTGTTTTGGATGCCTCTCAGTGTCACTAAGGAGTGAATTTTCAGTAGAATGTCAGTTTTTCACAAGTAACTGTTGACAGCTTGTTTTGCACATTTTCAGACATAAACTGCAGTCATCAGTAATTCTAATAAAGGGAGCCTTCATTATATAAGGGAAGCCTGGACCGACATAGCCACGTGAAATGGAGACTGTCTGATATGCAAAGGACAAAGTGTGACTCTGGTGACAAAGAAAAATAAAACACGAAGCGAAAAAAACCTTTCATCCTTGGTGGAACAGACGTTCAAGGGTATAATAACAGCACCGATCACCTGTCCTCCTGCTTCTATTCTCCTGAAGCCATGAGCTGCACACGTCGTGATCCATAAGCAGGCTGTAAGAAGCATAAACCTTTTAATAAATTTTCATCTGCTGTTTGTTTCAAGGTCAGCAAGGAAGTCTGGTGGAATAAAAAGTAAGTTTTGATCATCACCAGTCTTTGTTTTTGAAGTTCTGTACATTCTTTGGATTAGCTAGAATTTCAGCTTGTGACAAATAGCTGACTATTCTTGTTTACTTTAAAAAAAACAACTTGAGTTTTTTGCTGTTCAGTTTTTTGCTGTTCATTATAGCCTAATGAAGGGGGTGATTTACTTCTGCTGTTTGTCCAGCATTTTTGGTGTGTAAAGATCCAAACGGTAAAACCTAACATTTCAGACAGAGGAGATGTCATTAACTTTTTTATATGTTCCTGACATTGTAATTTTACACTTTACAGTGTATGTTATTCTTTAACCTTAAGAACCTCTTGAACATTCTGTTGAAATTTTGCAAGAAATGCAGAATATTGTGTTAGTTCTTTCGATATGCAGAGGACAAATGGTAGTACGGGTATTTTGATGGTATATTCTTCAGAAAAACGTTTTCAGTGATTAAGTTTACACATTTTTGCTGCTTTGAATAAAATATCATTTCTCTTAATTGAATTTTGCGCACTGATGCCTTGGCATCATAACCCAACCATAACTCAAATAATTTCAAAAACACTAAATAAAGTTAATTTCTTTTAAATACGTAATGGCAGTCACACTAAATGGACTAAAGTGGTAGAAAGTATGGGTTTATTTTTGTGCCTTGTAGAAAGTAGAATAATATAATACATATGTTTCCATAACGTGTTAGTAGGGGTAAATTGGCTGAAGGATGACCATTTGTTCAGTCTGCTATTGCTATGTCTGATGATCTTAATACCAAAAAGACTAAAAATTCACACAAAAGTTGTGTTTTGCATTTGTGTATTCTGACTGTTATAGTATGCATGGCTATAGCTCCAACAAGATCCTGAACAGCTAATGTAACCCTTTTATTAACATCCGAAAAAGGTTGAAGACAATTAGACTTCATAACCTGAATGGAGAAGGGAGAGAAAATCATGCAGAAATTATCCATGGCAGCCTTGAATTTAAAAATGTTTAATTCATTTAAAAAGTAAATAAAGAAAGACATTCTTCTTTGTGACTTACATATCACTGTTGTATGATTTGTAAATTCTGAGTAACTGGAAAACCTTAAGAAACCTTAACTACTCCCTGCACTTCAAGGACCCCAGAGGTCCTTCTGCCTCCGATCTGTGTTTTTCATCTCTCTCCATAATGGAAAAACCCACATACTGTATATAATATAATGTTCAGTTCTGTGGTATGAGAAACATGAGGTCAAGCTGAATAGTTATGTGGATTGTCGCATTTTGTATGTTTTCTGAACTGAAATGTTTTAGAAACGTTATACAAGGACAACGTGAACAGCACATTCAGGCTTGAAGAATTAAAACAGACTGCACATAAGGTTCTGAACAATATCACCTGAGAAAATCTTAGAAGGCAGCAAGTGCGCATGTGCATTGCTTTCCTAAATATTTCTTATTTTTCTGTGCCATCTGTTCCAAATTTTTAAATTTGCTAAACTCTTCAGTTGGTTAGTGTGACAATTCAAGAAAGTCTCATTATGGCTTTTAGTCTGTATAATATAGTTACATTATTTTATAACACATTATTGAATCAGAATCGGAGTCAGAATCCAATTTATTTAGTTATTTATTGTAGTTTACTTAGAACCAATCACCTTTTTTTGCAGACCTGACTATACGGTGCAGCCTGTCCTTTTCTTGTTTGGTTGCTGATCCAAACCAGACTGTGTTGGAGGGGCTGAGTATAAACTGTGTGACTGCTATGTAGAACTGGATCAGTAGCTCCTATGGCAGGTTGAGCTTCCTTAGCTGGCAGGATAATAAAAATAAAAGTAATTTTCTCTCACATGAACAAAACCATGCTATCACTGCCAATCATAATAATAACAATATCATGTTGTGTATAAAAAAAAGAACTGTCGCTTATCTTACTAAAGGGCATTTTGAGACAGCTCAATGTCATTTAAATAAATATACACACAAATGCTGCATAGATACAGATGATGGGACCATTATAGAAACCTTCCCACATTTTAAATATATATACAATATATTCAACAAATATTTCTAATAAAACCATCATTAATTTTACAAAAATGAAAACATAACATAATAAACATAATATAGAGTTCCTCGGACAGATATGGAAAACAAACGTCCCTCAGAAAAACACCTCAGTGCACATTTAGGTGTTTTATTTTTCAGAATTTTTTGCTATGCTGTAATTGCATATGGAAATTATTCCTGAGCAAAGCAGGCTTGGTTTGAACATAGCAGAAGATGGGTATGACTGACCACTGTGGAGACCCACTGCTGACTGACTGCTCAGAATCCTGATGAAAAACATTAGGTTTTATTGAAAAGCTGGAAATAAAGATAAAAATGTGTTCGTTTTTTTAGATTCTATACTCTTATACAATATACAGTAAAACAATTATACTGTATTCGTGTTATATATTTAATGTGCTGCATATTTTTTGCAGTATACTGTACTTTTCAAAATGGAAATGTCAAATTTACATTTGAAAATTGTAAAAAAAAATGTTAAAAATATTTTTTAAATGTTTTGTTTAGCCCACAGTAACATCAACACAAAAGTAGAGTTTGTTCTGTAGTTTTGTTGTATTTTCCACTCAGTTCCTGTTATGTAAACAAAAGGACAACGTGGCCCCCCAACTTTCTGCTTTATCTTTTCAGCAGTTGCACAGTTTCACACACTAAAAAGATGAGTTTCCCAGCATGGCTCTGTGTCTCCCGAGTTTTAAGATAACAGAAGGGAACATGGGCACACTTTCACAGAAGGTGCGGAGATGCTGAGATTTCCTCGGACAGATATGGAAAACAAACGTCCCTCAGAAAAACACCTCAGTGCACATTTAGGTGTTTTATTTTTCAGAATTTTTTGCTATGCTGTAATTGCATATGGAAATTATTCCTGAGCAAAGCAGGCTTGGTTTGAGTATTGGGGTGTTCTGTGTGTCTTCAGCATCAGGAGCAGCAGCTGTAATGGAGCAGCTCGAATCCCACCTGCTGCTGTAGTACCCTGGATCGAAGTACTTACCTGAACTGACAGAGTAAAAGATATGTAAATTTTTGTAAGTAGTTGTTGTACAGCTCTGAAATGACACTTTAAACATTTAAACATTGTTTAGATTGTAAGAATATGAGATGGGGATGGAAAAAATGGTCCACTGTCTTTCTGCAAATCCTCCTCTGATAGAATAGAATAGAATAGAATAGACCTTTATTATCCCACGAATGGGAAATTTCGGTGTTACAGGGCTCTTATCAGAAAGGGAATATAGGAGAAGAACAAGTAAGTTAGTATTAAAGAAGGACAAGAACAATTAGATTAGTAATCTATGTACACAAGTACAATAAAATAAAATAACCCTATATACATCAATAAGTTATAAATAAATAAATTAACCAATTCAGACTGCGCTGTGCAGTCTGACAGCTGCTGGTAGGAATGACCTGCGGTAGCGCTCCTTCCTACACTGTGGATGTAAGAGTCTGCTGCTGAACGAGCTACTCAGTGCTCGTACAGACTCATGTAGGGAGTCTGTTGTCCATGATTGATGTCAGCTTGGACAACATTCTCTCCTCCCCAGCCTGCTCGATGGACTTCAGAGAACAGCCCAGGACAGAGCTGGCCCTCTTGACCAGTCTGTTGAGTAGTCTTGAGTAGTTCTGTTCTTGATCACCAGAAACCTTCTGTTCACAGTATTTTATTTCACACTTTATTTGCATACCATATTGGCCCAAATAAGATGGTATTTTTTTCTGGGAATTACAGTACATCCCAAAAAAAGATGGAATCATTTTATATTCGAGGACTGGACCTATAAAGGGACACCAGCAAGAATGCAATGCCGCATAATTCAAGTAACATATAACTCCAGTACAGATGGTCCGACTTGTGATTTTTTTACTTTACGATGGTGCGATAGCGATACACATTCAGTAGAAACCATGCTTCGAATTTTGAATTTTGATTTTTTCCCAGGCAAACAATATGAGATATGATACTCTCTCGTGATGCTGGGCAGTGGCAGCAATACGCATCTCCCAGTCTGCCACACATTTGCTAGTGTATACAACCAATACTCTACAGTGTTTTCTGTTGCCACCATTTTTTGGATACCCCCTGTATCTACATTGTGTTTTGTGCATCCATCATGTCTGCAAAACGTCCATCTGTGTCTGTGTCTCCTGAAAGCAGCATGAAAGCGGAAAGCCCGTAATGACTTTTAAGGTAGGCTAGGCTAGGCTAGACTATGATGCTCAATAGGTGTTATGACATGGGTGAGTGGAAGCAATCGCGAGACACCACAATAATAATTTTAAGTTCCCTTAAACTCTTTACTGAAGGTTGTTTCCAACAAAGACTGTTGCTGTTAGCCAGGAGCTAGCACTAAACATTAGCAGATGGCAGTAAACAAAAAGTGTGAAAGATAAAAAACCTCGAGATGATCTGGAAAGAAGTAGCTCAAGGTTAGGCCAACTTTGCCAAGGACTGAGGATGAGTTCTGAGGCCAATTTTAAGGTAATGGTGATCAATGGGGCAGAGGTCTCAAACAACTCTCAAGCAGCTAAGAAATATAAAGTTATAGAATCTCATGTTTGTGGGTGGCAAGCACAAAAAGTCAGTCTTACAAATGCAAATTTGGTAAATATGAATAAATACAACTTTTCCTTTCTATAGACAAAATACACTGCCCGGCCAAAAAAAAGTCACCACCTGGATTTAACTTAGTGTTATGAGGTGGGGTTGCTTCAGTTGGTCAGGTCTAGGTTCAGCAACGTTAGGTGCCCAAAAAATGAGGTGAGCTGACTACCTGAATATACTGCATGACCAGGTTTTTCCATCAATGGATTTTTTCTTCATATTCCAAGATGACAATGCCAGTATCCATGGGGCTCAAATTGTGAAAGAGTGCTTCAGGGAGCATGAGAGAGACATCATTTTCACACATGGATTGGCCACCACAGAGTCCAGACCTTAATTCCACTGAGAATCTTTGGGATGTGCTGGAGAAGACTTTACGTGGTGGTCCGACTCTCCCATCATCGATACAAGATCTTGGCAAAAAATGAAACCAGCTCTGGACGGAAATAAATGCTGTGACATTGCATAAGCTTATCAAAATGATGCCATGGCGAATGTGTGCCGTAATCAAAGCTAAAGGCGGTCCAACAAAATATTAGAGTGTGAGTTTTTTTTTGCTGAGCAGTGTACAATGTTCCAAAACCTTTTTCCAAAAATGAGCATTGAAAAAAGAGGGGCTCATCTTATAAGCAGCATTGTCTTATATTGGGGCCATTACAGCATTTATGTGCGTGTATGTGTTTGTTAAGTGGGAACTCAGTCCAAACCAGACAAGGCCATGTGCGCGATGCCTTTTTATGTAAACCTTCACCTGCCCCCAAACACAATAGGTGAGGCCTATTAAAACAACTGGAGGAAGCAGAAATCAGACAAGAAGCCTCATAAAAGCCAGTGTCACATCAGTGTCACCGAGTGTCCTGGCACTAAACAAGCCTTCCCAAGTCTCATGTGAAAGCCACTACATTTAAGTGGACTGAGCACCGTTGCCAGGGGCAACCAAAATTACAAACCTTTAGTTGCGATTTGCAGCCGCCCGCAGATGTTCTAATGCATGTGTTTCAGAGTCGGTGGAGCCTTTGTGCTGCACTTTCAGGAGTCAGCTTGTGGCGCAGGAGGGCATCGGTTTAAATGTGCTCTGTGTCGCCACAGCCAGGGAGAATCGCAGCACAGCAGTGTAAAAATGGGTGCCAGCTTAACAAATGTGGCACACGAGAGTGAGGGAGAATTAATGCTGACTTAAATAAATGGCTATTGCAGCAGGATCCGGATATAAAAGCTAAGAGGAATCAATGCAATAGCTTGGTTAATTCAGGCGATAGTGGTATTAAAGTGACAGTGAAATTCTTCAAAAGATATGAATTAAAAAGCTCTTTGGAGATCTTAGCGGGGTCATGCGGTGATGGAATGTAGTGGGGTGAGGAATGGCCACCAGGTTTTGCAGGAAGTTCTCTTGTTTTTGGACCATCTCGCCAGGGTGTAGGTACAACTCAGAGAGTTGGTGCCTTGAGTGTTTGGTCATCCTGGGAACTCATAGGAGTGCAGGGGGTGTGGAAATATTCAGTACCCTGTGTTCAGCATGAAGGTTCTTCTCAGGCCTCCAGTGGTGCTTAATGTGAGCCGTAACATCATGTAAATATTACCTTGGTGGTGGTAATACAACAGGTAGCAGAGTTTTCTTAAAACCTAATCAAGTCCTCTCTGTGTACAGCATGAAAAGTTTGGGAATACGCTATCCGGTGAGAGAGATCAGAGAAAAATCCTGTGATACCTGTATATGTGAATATTAAAATATTTAAAGCAGGCTTCGAAAATGTTGGATTAGTCTCTATACCGTAGACTTTGCCATAGGCAGAATATTCTGTATTTTTATGTCCTTTGTATTCCATGTGGACATCTTAGCAGTACCTCTACGCATCCAAAGAGTGGGGGAAATGCCAGATATAAGGAGGCAGAGGAGGTTTGGTGGCTGTCGACTGAGAGGATATCTGCATTCCAACACCTTGTACCTTGTAACTTACACGTTAATGGCCGATTTACATAATATCTATAAGAGTTTTAAGTCAACATTTACTCTTAATTTAGATGCACGCTGCTCTGCTTAAATTTGCTTTGCCTTTTTACCAGATCTTATCGCTTCAGTGTGACATTCCTGCACCTCAAATGCACTTCCCAAAAATCAGAAAATGTCAGATGGGAGAAGCAGTTGTTCCTTTTTAACATTTCAGATGGACGGTTAACTGGGCTGTGCTGCGATGGAGGCCATTATCTAGCCGTGTGCCCGAAACAGAGGTCATTATCACAGTCGCGGCATACCCGTGTGGCATGCTGGGAAGGATTTTTTATGGCCTGTTTAAATGCTCCCGATAAGAAAAACCGTAAGTGAAGCTTGGATCAAAGGAATTTCTAATAAATGTCAGCCAGTATTTCTAATGTATTCGAAAATTGAGCAAGATAAGATAACGCTGCTATTAGAACTCCTGTGAGTTGTGTGAGTTATAGTATGGTAATGAGGGAAAAACCTGTCTTGTGAAGCCATGTGTCTTTGAATGTTCCAGCATGTTCAACAACACCGGCGCCGACACCAACGAAACCGACTGCAAGGAGGTGAAGATCCCCAGCGAGATCTTTTTTGCCGTTGCCATGGTGGCCCTTTGTGAGAACCTGTTGGTGGTGGTGGCCGTGATCCGGAACAGGAAACTTCACTCGCCCATGTACTGCTTCATCTGCAGCCTGGCACTTTTCAACACCATCTCCAGCCTTTCGAAAACCTGGGAGAACATCATGCTGGTATTCGCCGACACGGGCCACCTCAACACACGGGGAGAGTCCATACGGAAGGTGGACGACGTGACCGACACCCTGCTCTGCATGTCCTTTATCGGGTCCATCTTCAGCTTCCTCGCCATCGCTGTGGACCGCTACATCACCATCTTCCATGCGCTACGCTACCATAACATCATAACCATGAGGCGTTCATTGATGATACTGGCCATCATCTGGAGCTTCTGCGGACTCAGCGGAGTGGTCATGGTGATGTTCTTCCACACGGTTGTCATCATAACTTGCCTCATCGCATTCTTCCTGGTGTCACTGATCCTCATCCTATTCCTCTATGTGCACATGTTCCTGCTGGCCCGGTACCATGCTTGGAAGATCGCCGCATTGCCTGGTGGGGCCACACAGCAGAGGAGTGACTTTAGGGGGGTGCTGACACTCACTATCTTGTTTGGGGTGTTTATTGCCTGCTGGTCCCCATTCTGCCTCCACCTGCTCATCATCATGGCGTGTCCGCAGAATCCATACTGCGAGTGCTACCGTTCCCTTTTCCAAGTTCACCTCGTCTTCCTGATGAGTCACGCCGTAATCGACCCGGCCATCTATGCCTTCCGGAGCGCCGAGCTTCGCCGCACCTTTAGAAAAATGTTTCTTTGCTGCACTTCAACACCGAGCCATTCATAGGCATAAACAGAGAGAATGCTTTAATTTTACTTAATAGAAGATGTGAAATGCATACAGTACATACAGTACCTGCAGGATGCAAGAGCACTACATTCTTCGATCTCCGCTCCCTTGGTGGTTCCCATCACAATAGATTGAAATTTAAAAGTCCATAGGTTCTCAATTTTGGCTCCACTCTAGTGGACTGACCTTCTGCTGTGCCTCAGAAATGCTGCCTCCTCCATAGCAACTGCTTTCCTGGTCTCCCGAGAGCTACATAAATGTTTCTGACACCATCAGTCATGATCGTCTCTGTATTTCCCAACAGGTTCTCAATCGCACAGGCAGCTCAAGAAAGATGAACCAAGAAAACGGGGGCATCTGGTAAACAAGCTGTGCTTCCACAGTCATGTTCTTGCATCGAAAGGTCTTCACGCACTTTTGTTCACCCTGGTTTGTACAACACACCGGAAAAAAGTGCCCAGTAAATGAGTAAATGCAAATAAAAATGCAAAATCAATAGGTAACATGTCAAGTGTTCAAGGTTAAAAAGGGAATTTTTCCATTTTCATTTCCTTCCCACATTTTCTTTTTCCCACATTTGTTCTGCCCCCACAAACAAATGACACCACTAAGAGAACTCCAACTGGAAGAGAAACAAAATGTCAGTTTTTGACAACCACCAGCAAAGGTTACCCTATTTCAACTGTCCCTTGTTTGGTGGAACAATTAAAGTCCAAAGGGGGTCGGGTCATGCAGCTCCAGACTGATGTCCAGCGGTATACAGTAACACCTCAAGTATCGCTACCACCTAGCAGTGTTGCCCAAGAGCCCTTTTTTATTCTAGGTCTTTCTGTTACTTATCATAACAGTTTACTTTTTTAACAGAAAAATATTCAATATTTTGGAATTTTATTTTTATCATTCATAAAATAGACTGTTTCCTCCATTTATTCACAACATATTTTGAATTATTTTGCATGTGCTCAGTTTTAAAGCTCCTTTTATGGAATATGTTGTGTTAATGACCTCTTATAGCACTGTTTCACTATGGTCTCCATTTTCTAAGACCACATCTAGAGCCCTAATGAAGGTATTACCATGTTTTACTGTATTGTATACAGTTTGCTTAGCCTGTCCTCCCTTCAGTTTGATGTCAGTGCTGTGGATTCATATTGGCAATAATTATTCCCTTCGACTGTCTCTGCATGTTTATTAGACCTCACCTCATGCCCTGAGCTACCCTGCACTGAACAAGCAGTTATTGATAATATGAATGAATGAATGAATGAATGAATGAATGAATGAATGAATGAACGAACATTTACTAGAGACCTAGTTCAGTGTTTTTGAATGGGTACAGTAAGAATAACCATTCTGAGTGATCTCTTTTCTCCCACTAACCTAAAATCAGCTGATCTTTTTTGTTCTCTGGCTGCAATTGTTCACAACTGAAAGCTTAGTGCAATATAACACCTTTTATATGATGTCTGCCTACATACCGTGCACTTCATTTCAGCACAGTAACTGTGAACGCCGGCCATCGGATTAATCTTCGCCACCTGCTGGCAGTGCACGTTGGGAACTGAAGATAAAGAAGTCTTGCATACAGTCTTGGACTTTGCAGATTTGCCTCCTTGTGCAAGTATATACACTCTATGGCCAAAAGTATGTGAACACCTGAGCATCACACTCATATGAACTTTTCAACATCCCCAATCCAAGCCCATGGACATTCATATGGTGTTGTAACTCCCCCCTCCACTTGTTACTATAACAGCCCCCACTGTTCTGTAAAGACTTTCCACCTCATTTTGGGAATTTGTGCCCTTTTGGAATCATGCAGCCACTCAAGTTTTTCCACACCAACCTGGGCAAACTATGTGTTTATGGAGCTGGCTTTGTGCATGGGGGGGGATGTCTAGAATGTGTTTGTATGGTGTGTGGGTGTGGCTGACGCAGCTCAGTTCAGCCAACAGAGGGGGGGATTAGATATTTTTGGCCATAGAGTGCATGTGCACAGGACTCAGCTCCTGGGTTTGTGCTGTTGGGGTCCCGCATGCGTTGTGATCTGCTGTGTCCGACCACCAGTCCTTTCCTCTTTGACTGAAACAAATTGTCGGAGTGGATCGGCTGTGGCCAGCTTGCACGACGACCCTGGTTTGGAGCAACAAGACAGCTCGATAAAGGCACCAGAGCCCTTGCGCTGTTGTCGCCATGTATTTATTTATTATTACACAAACAGCAATACTCAGCTAATTAAACAGAGACACTGGTGAAACAGCCTGAGGAATAAGACAGTATTATATAGAGTACATGAAAATAATTGTATTTGCTTGTAGTGTCTGGTCTTCTGCACCACAGTAAAAACATTTATGGAGGTCAAAATATGCATTATTGATCAAGCACGTGTTTATACACAGCACATACCATAGTTACATAAAAACTAAATTAATTTGGCTTGCAAACATTCTGATATGTAGTGCTTATACAGAAATGCTGAAAATATTCTGTGCCATCACATGGACATTAAATATTTGTAATATTTTCACATAAATCCTATTAATAGGTACTTTTTTTGCCTTTAACAGCTGTGAAAACATTGGAATTTCATTTTTTTCTACATATATTTTCATACAAATGTAATACATTATGTAGTGTAATACTCACAAATATGTAGCTCAAGTATAAAATTTGCCACCACAGATTAAAAACGTAAAAACAGGGCTAAAGACAAATGAATAATAATGTCTCCTTCCTTTAATTTCAAAAAAGTGCCGCGACTACTGTTTCTACATCACAGGGGAACGGTGCGACAAAAAGGTATGGAGGTCATCTCAAAATACGATATTTTTCAAGCATACAAAAACCAATTTTAATCTCCAAAGAATAAAAACAATGATAGAAATATGTGCTTCAATAATCATCCAATTTAAAAAAAAGACCTAAAACTCCACAACACAGGTTGGCACAAAGAACACAATTTCATATTTAAAAAAAACAAATTAAAGTATTGTGTGGCATTCACCTATAGCCTTGATAAGATACCATCCCTTCCAGAGAACCCTGGCTAGACTGGAACCCTGTGCTTCTGAGAAGGGCGCTGGACCCCAGACCCCCGTGACTCTCGCTTTGACAAATGGTTAATGATAGCAGTGAGTGAGTGAGCAGTTCATCCTCAGCTTCTACTGCTGGATTTGTGGACACCTCATTCAAAATCAAGTCCAGGTGATCTAGTCCATGTCAGAACCACACCTTTCAAATCCAAGCTTAAAAGATTTAACTTTCTTTTTCCGCAGCGTTTTCCCCTTTTTTAATCATCATTTATCTTACTCATGCGTTCTCTTTTTGCTCTCTCATGCTGTTATTCTTGGATGACGTGATGTCCCAGGGATGCTGGGTTGAGTTCCAAACATGGTGCTGTCTGTGTGGAGTTTGCTTATTCTCTCCAAGTTTGAGTGGGTTTCCTCCCACAGTCCAAAGACATGTGTTTCAGATGTAGTGGGGACTCTAAACTGCCATTGCTGTGTTTGTGTGTGGCTGCCCTGCGATTGGGACCTGTGCATCAGGAGATACCGCACCTCAAGCCCTGCGCTTCCTGTACACGCCCTGGCCCAGTGCACTGACCAGGCAGTTATTGATAACCAATTGATTATGCTTTTACAGTAATTTTGACGTTATTTTTCTTGTTTATTTATCCTTTGCTGTTTTCCAGCATTTTTAGTGCTGGTATTACTGTAAAATGCTTTAGAGTTGTAGCCCACATACATTCATACCTTACAATACATCAATTCACGTTTTGAGAAATCCGGCTTTATTTCAAGCCCCACTTAAGTTTATGAGGCCAAAATGTGGATTTTGTGTCTCCAGACGGCTAAACAATGCAGCATACATACTGTACGTTTACCTCTATTCTTTTAGCCAACGCTTCCCTCCAAAGCCACATACAATCACCATTAACTGGTATTTAAAAATTGAAAACATATTTCTAAAAATCAAATTAAAACTCAAGCTTAAATTTGCTGACATACTAAGGATAATTTTGAAAAGCCATAAAGTTCACAAAAATTGAAAAAAACTGTATTTCAGATTCACCATTCTGTTCAGAAACAGCATCAACTGATATTCTTCATGCATATTGTTTAACATATAAGTTGATTTTCTATAAATTCCTACATACTAAAACAGTTACTACAACAAGACCCAAGAATTAACAAGCATTCTAGATGTTCTTCAAGAAAATGTGCAAACCTGGAGGATAAACCACACTTGCCTGCTTAATGTCTTCGGTTTGCATATATACATTTTATTATTCATATTATTTTGTGGCATATTTCTAAAGATGAACAGTAAGATATTCTGCATAGGTGGGTCCCGCTAACATGGTGCTTATAAATAGGCTGCAAAAAGCTTTCATCCAAACAGATTCTGTAAAATAATTTTACATTTCTACACAAAATTTTTTGTCTGCCTTTTTAATTATTTCTGTGTTGTCTTTTTATCCATGGTCTGTTCTAGCTGTTCTCAGTGTTTAAATCCTTTCCTGAATTCAAACAGGATGTGTTATCTATTTAGTTTGCATGCGCGTAGCCAAGTACAGCTTAAGCACAATAATGCTCAGGCAGTCAATGCTGCAATGCAGCAGAAAAATATTATTTCCAAAAATTGTTGCAGATAAGCATCCTTTTAGCAGCTCCTGAACTTTAGAAAGGTTTATTTTGTGTATGGCCATGAAGTGTTCTGAAGTCCTTGTGGTTGCTGCTAGAGTGATGGAGGAGTGCTTTCTAAAAGACTCCAGCTGAATTCTTAACCCAAGGTTTCTCAAAAATTTACAAGACCATATCAAATCCGTCTGTCCAAACACACAATGTTCCTTCAACAGCAATTTCTGACATCCAGACATCATGCTGAAATGGTGGAACCACGTCCGACTGGATAGCTAATGATATGGACAGCAGATTAAATGTCTTTACATTTCATACCAGCAGTGAGAAAATTCTTCTGGAGCAACACATAGCAAATTCAAAGATCCACCGCAGTGCAGTCCAGCATCCTGAATGTCTACATTGCGGCAATAAAGCATAAAACCCAAGGTTTTTGAAGAACAAGGCCAAACTTCACCGAGTTGCAATGAACAAGGCATGGAATCATCCTTGTGACTTTATAAGACACCTTGTTTAAGAACTGAAGATTTGTTTCAGCTGTTTTTTCCCTCAGGCAGTACAATTAATACTTGCTTGACATTCCACAAAGGTTGCGCAGGCTGTAGCAGCAAATAATCACCTTGAAGGTCTTCCTCATCTCCTGGCTTCGGAAGGCATAGATGAGCGGGTCGATGACTGAGTTGCACATGATCAAGATGAGGTACATGTTGAAGTGGGACATGAAGCAGACGCAGTAGACGTTCTTAGGGCAGGAGATCATGAGGATGAGGTGGAGGAAGAAGGGCGCCCAGCAGACTATGAAGATCCCGAGGAGGATGGTGAGTGTGATGGCACCCTTCATGCTGGTCCGCTGGTGAACGGCATTGTACCCAGGAAGGGCCGCAATACGCTTGACATGGGAGCGAGCCAACATGAACATGTGGCTGTAGAGCGAGGCCATGAGCAGCAGCATGGCGAAGAACATGGACACCAGGCAGATGATGACGGGCGTGGAGTCCGAGTAGATGATGAAGACGATGCCACAACCTGTGCAGAAGGTCCAGATGCTGGCGATAATGAAGGCAGCCCGCCTAACGGTCATGATGTTATGGTAGCGCAGGGCATAGAAGATGGTCACGTAACGGTCCACAGCAATCGCCAACAAGCTGCACATAGAGGCCACCACAGAGATGCAGATCATAGAGTCAAAGACATTGTCCATCTGCCGGATGAAGTTCTCCTCCACCACTAGCTGGCCAGTCCGAAGCAGGTAGATGGCGATGGTTTCCCAGGCATTGGAGACACTCACAAGCATGTCAGCCACAGCCAGGCTGCACACAAAGAAGTACATGGGTGAGTGCAAGTTCTTGTTCTTGATGATGGCACAGATCACCAGGATGTTCTCCAGCAGGCTGACAATGCCCAGGGTTAAGAACACCTCTGTGGCAATGCCCACCTGCTCGCACGCCGAGGGCTTCTTCCCACTCAGCACCATGGTAGCATTTTCAGGGGTGAAGCTTGCATTGGCAAAGATCAGTTCCAGCCTTTGGGGAACCTCAGAAGCATTCATCTCGTCTGGGATTTTGCAGCACTTTGTCGAGTTTTGTTAGGTTCTGAAGACTGCGGCGCAGCACATTATGAAGCTCTTTTGCTTTCCTGGGAAAAATTACAAAAAAGGGTCAAGATGAAGGAGAACAAAAGACAGCAGAAAGCAAATACATCTGAGGAATGGGACAGATATAAATATGAGTAGAATGAAGTGGAAAAGTAAGGCAGATCAGGTAGAGAAATACAGTGGCGTTAAAGCAGCAGCAGTGCAAAGGAGCAGGCAGAGTAACTACAGCATGAAAAAAACATTAAACACTATCTAAAAGTATTAATTTAAACAGTTAATACCATAAATAAAAGCATGCAGCTGTGCACAACTGAACTGAGTGCTCCTATTAAATCATGCGTTTCATCTTCCGAATGAAAGTCTGCTGCACAACAATAATTCTGTCATAATTAAAAAGAAAAACTAATTTAATTCTAGGATTGTCTAAAAAAAATCAATACAAACACAAATATCTCAATGAATAACCAAAAGCCTCAATATTTTTTCATAAAATTGTTTGCCTTTTCCAATAAAACCAGATATTGGTGCAAAAAAGTAAATTTCATGCAGCTTCAGTTTTCTATTTTCTATAAGTTCCCTGAATTTATCAGCTGCCTTATCCCGCTGCAGTGAGACTTTGGCAAGTCAACACTGCTTTATTTCATTTTATCAAAGGCAAAGACAGCACTTTAATTTCTTGCCTGTTGGGGAAACACTGAATATTTTTTGCAGAAAAAAGTTTCTGACTCATATTCTGCTACTTAAAACTTCTCATAAAATACAGAAGTGCATAATCAAAGGAAAAATTGAACATGTTTATGTCTAGGTAAAGGTACAGGTTAATTTGAGGAAAATTAATATGCAGAACATGAAATTCTCCACGTTTAATATTTTGCCATTTGCCACTTCAGACACTTCAATGGCCTTCAAAATACACTTGGCTGGACTGCGTGCGTGCTTACTTTTAAGTGAATTTTTACATTTATCAAACACAGGAGATGGCACAAATCTCATTTTCCTGTCAGTCAACCTTAACCGTGCAACTCAAATCACTCTCAATAATTTTGTGTTGTCATTTTGAAAAAGTCTGCTTTCAAAAATGACCCGTAAGGGAAAAAATAGAGTAATTATCCTCTTTTAATATCATCCTTCACAGTTACCGTTCTAAAGTGGTATAAAAAGGCCAACAATGAACTAAGTTTGAATAAAAGTCACCAAACTGTACATATAAAGAAGTTAGATTAGACCATTAATGGAATTCTAAGATTAAAGATATAATAAACATAGAATGATCATTTTCATACAAACACATTCTAGACATCTCCCCCATGCACATTGTGCAGACCCTTAACTGCTAGATGTTTTGAACGTTAGAATGACTCCCAAATTGAAAACTCGTGTTTATGCACAATGTATCTAAATGCTGTCTCTTTCAAACCTACAAATGCATTTCTAATAACCGGATCCAAAACCATGTTTTTTTCCCTGACCGCTGCGCACCTTTCGTGTTTGCCTCACCTTATTTGAGAAGAAGGTTCTGTGACATTTCCAGTGGTCTGCTGGCCAATTGCCCTACTAGCAACTTAAATGCCCTTCTATCTAGCAGTGGACAATAGGCTGAGTGGGAAAGGTGTGGAGCAAAAAAAGATGCACTGTAGGAGGTAAAAGTGAGGTCTTTCCCTCCCCCGACCAGATCCCCGGTTTCACAAAAAGTCTTCAGCAGATGATGGCAATTGGGTTTAAAACCGCTAGAAACTGCAGTGAGGAATCACTTCACCTTCAGCCATTATGATGTTCAGTAGGCCATCAGAGAAATGTCAAGAAGACTGACATTCCAGAACAATTTCAATCAATCTTATGAGGTTCTAATCCTGAACATGGACGCATCAACCCTCTGAAGTGTTACGGACGCCGCGCTGCAGAGTGCAAAGTGATGCGCGTCAATCTTTAAACCAGCATTTGCAGTTTAAACATCAGCCACACACTTCTTTGCTGTCATACAATCAATTTGTAATTTTTTACTGCAAGTTTTGCTGTTCTCAAAATTCATTGCATGAAAAATAAATATTAAACAAATAGAAATGCACATACAACTTCACACACATCCTTATTAGCGAAGCACACAGCATACAGCCACAGTTAAAGCAAAAGTAAATTTAGGTTAATTAGTTTAAGGAGGGAAAATATATGATGGCACAATTCATAAAAGAGAGGTTGAGGACAAAAAATGTATTTAGGGGCCAAGTTCTGGGAATATTTGTTAGGACTGATAAAAAAGCCAAGGAATTTGCTTAAAAAGGCCCAGTAGCCACAAAGGGAGGGCAGTCTGCAGTTGGACAGCACACCAGAGATGGTGTTTGGAGGACAAGCAACCCTTCAGAGAAAATGGCTGACTGCGGTGTTGGAGATCAACCCTTCAGAGAGTTGGTGATGAACCCAAAAGATCACCTAGTTAAGGATGACTGCAGTGTGAGAGACTAAGCCTTTAGATCAGAGATACAGTATGACTGAAAATTGAACAAATACCCCTCCAGTTTAGTGTGAAGACTGACAGCAGATTTGCTGATGAAACTGCCACACTACAGCTAACCCTGAACATAGAGTTGGGGATGAACTTTCCACCTCTTCACTCTCCCTGATCAACTACAGGCTACAAAACCAGGGTTTGCCTGTGCTGGAGAACGCAAGAAAAAATAATCTATTTACATCTGGTGGCCGATCGCCGCTTGCACATTCAGTCATTTTTGTAAGTTTATATTTTTGCAGAACAGACACACAGACAAAACAGCTCTGCAGCTCTGTCAAGTCTTGAAGGAAGCAACAAAACACAAAGACTGTTTACACAGCTAACACAAACACCATGATCAGTCTTGTTGTAGAAGAAGCGCTGACCTGAATATTACTTTTAAACCAGAAAGAAAAAGCAGCAAGTTTATCAATATTGTTTCCTTCAAGTTTCACAGCTATTCTTTCAAGAATTTGTGCAGAATATAAGTACTCCTGTTTTTCGAAGATGAGTAATCTTGAAGGCCCATTAAGTTCAGATGTATTGAAATCTTAGCCACACATGAACAGGATTCCCCTGCCTCATGCAGGGACCCTGAGTTATGCAAAAACACACATTTCACCATATACAGTGGCATGCAAAAGTTTTGACACCCCTGCTCAAAATTCCTGTTACTGTAAATAGTTAAGTGAGTAGAAGATAAACTGATCTCCAAAGGACATAAAGTTAAATATGAATCATTCCTTTCAGCATTTTAAGCAAAATTAGTGTGTTACTGTCATTTTTTACAATTTTAGAGTGAAAAAAAAGGCACACCATGCAAAAGTTTGAGCACCCCAAGTGATTTGAGGTCTCAGATAACTTTTACCAAGGTCTCAGACCTTAATTCGTTCATGAGGGCTATGGCTTGTCACAATCATTAGGAAAGGTGAGATGATGCAAATTTCAAAGCTTTATAAATATTCTGACTCCTCAAACTTTGTCCCAAAAACCAGCAGCCATGTGCTCCTGTAAGCCATTGCTTAGCATTCTAAAAATTAAAATAACTGATGCCCAAAAAGCTGGAGAAGGCTATAAGAAGATATAAAAGCGTTTTCAGGTAGCCGTTTCCTCAATTCATCATATAATTAAGAAATGGCAGTTAACAGGAACAGTGGAGGTCAAGTCGAGGTCTGGAAGACCAAGAAAGCTTTCAGAGAGAACTGCTTGTAGGATTGCATGGCCCTCACATTCCCCCAGCCTAAAAATCATCAAAAACTTGTGGATAGACTTCAAAAGAGTAGTGCATGCAAGACAGCCCAAGAATATCACAGAACTAGAAGCCTTTTGCAAGGAAACATGAGCGAAAATTCCCCAAATAAGAACTGAAAGACCCTTAGCTGGCTAAAAAAGCTTTTACAAGGGGTAATACTTGTCAAAGGGGGTATTACTAAGTACTGACTATGCAGGGTGCCCAAACTTTTGCTTTGAGCCCTTTTGTTATTTTGAAACTGTAAAATATGGAAATAAAAAATTTATTTTGCTTAAAATATTACAGAAATGTGTCATCTTTAATGCCTTTTAGAAATCAGGTCTTCTTTTACTTGCTTAACTGTTCACAGTAACAGAAATTTTGACGTGGGGTGCCCAAACTTTTGCATGGATAAGCAGATTAATGCAATTTTTGGAATGACAAATCAGTGGCAGGAACAGCAGCTGGTGCCTCAACAGCAAACCTAATGAGGGGGAAATCACAGCACAGAACAACCTGAAGGATGAGCAGCACCTGAGATGGGGACAGATGTGAGATGGCAGCAGCGAAAGGCACAGAGGAAAGAGGTGGAGGCACACTAGAAGCTACATAGAGTCCTAGACAGGCTGGGCCGCAGCGTTGAAAGCTAAACAAGTCTAACATCTCCATCTGAATGGTCACCTAAGCTCTCGGTTTCTACTAAGGAAAAAACTGCTTCAAGATGCCTGCTGCCTCAGCACAGCTACTGATAAGGTGACCAACTAATAAATATTGATTATAACCAAAACTGAACTGAGTTGTTTATGATTTGCCAAAGAATTGCTGTATATACTGTATTTTTTGTGCTTATATAAGTCTTTCCATGCTGTTATTGTTTTTAAAGTACATTATTGGTCCAAATATAAGATGACCCTAATTATAAGAGGACCTCCCACTTTTGGAAAAAGGTTTTTGGAACATTCATATTTACCCAATTTGCATTTTTAAGACTGACTTTTTGGTTTCACCACCTACAATCATGAGATTCTGTAACTTTATATTTCTTGGCTGCTTGACAGTTGTTTGA
Organism: Heterotis niloticus; assembly: GCA_018136845.1. Classification (NCBI taxonomy): domain Eukaryota; kingdom Metazoa; phylum Chordata; class Actinopteri; order Osteoglossiformes; family Osteoglossidae; genus Heterotis; species Heterotis niloticus. Next base: position 18,709,625 of record CM030905.1, read on the forward strand.
GACCTCTGCCTCATTGATCACCATTACCTTAAAATTGGCCTCAGAACTCGTCCTCAGTCCTTGGTAAAGTTGGCCTAACCTTGAGCTACTTCCTTCCAGACAATCGCGAGGTTTTGACATCTTTCACACTTGCTATTTTCCATAATATTTCCAGTGTAAAATCCAGCGTTATAATTAGACCACAGCAACCCACAAGCCCCCTGACAGCCAATATCTAATTCTTCGTGTCATGAATAAACTGATATATTGTTTCTTCATGAAAACAATATGGCTGAACGTCCCGGATCAGTGATTAATCCATTTCAGAAACGTACTGGGACCGGTGCGCTCTACACTGTCAATATTCAGCATGAATTAATGTAAAATCGCATAGCTGTGTTGCATATTGCCGCTGTGAATTAATTTTATTTTATATGTGTCTCACATCCACAAATAATTCAAACTTCTGAGCCAAACAGCATTTACTAAGCCTCTCTTTCAGGTTTACATTTATTTATGATGGATTTGAGTCTCAGGACTCCCCCTCCCCAGCTTCTGGAGAGTGAACCTGTACTGTGTTTACCATAGCATTCATGTGGTGTAGTGGTACAATAGCGGTACAGTGTTGTTAATTGTGACAATCCTATGACCTCCACCACAGAGGAAACGGAACATTTTGACATCCTTCCTGCTTCTCAATTCTAAATTATTTACTTTCTCCACAGAACTTTTTTTTTTTTTTTTTTACCAAACATAAATATATAAATAAACCTTTAGCTTTCTGGCTGTAAAATGGTGCAGCATGGTGGTACGGTTCTTGCCAGAGCCCAAACATGTTGTTTCCTAAATAAACTTATAAATTCAGGAAGTAAACACTTCCCTGCTGTGTGAAACTGTAAATTTTGGGTGTTAAAGCTCCATCATGTTGCCACAGAGATCGCTGCATATGGATATGTGCATGAGGGAAAAATTTGTGATATTACTGTCATCGTGCTGCTGTGTTCTTAACCCACCGTAGTGGGAAATGCGCTCGATTTTTCTTTATTCCTTATCCCTTCCTTTATTCAGACTGCTGGAAACTTTTGTTTACTTCCCACTTTTTACATCCAACGTTTCTTTGTTCCTCACCATTTAGAATGAACGAGTGAGTGAATGTGTGCCTCCTCAGCCAGAAAAGTCTCATTGCTCTGTAGCTGCTGATTCATACGGGTGCAACTCATCCAGCAGACGACATCATCATCATCATCATCACCACCACCACCACCATTCATTCATTCATTTATTTGTTTATTCATTTATGTTTAGCTAATACCTTTTTTCCAAGTGATCTGAAATGCTATATAAGCTACATTAAGCTGCCCACGTACTCCACCCTCCCATACACACTAAGTGCAGGTTAGAGTCCCCTGCCCACCTGAAGCACATGTGTTTGGACTGTGGAAGGAAACCCAGGGAACATGAGGGGAACATGCAGACTCCTCACAAACTGAGCCCAATCAGAATCCACAGCTCAAGAGCTTTGAGGCACCAGTGCTACCCACTGTGCTGTAATGCCACCCCAGAATTGACGTGTATTGCGGGGGGGGTCAACACTATACCACGCTGATGTAAAATCTGTTCCGACTGCATGTAACCGTGACTGTGCTATTAGAGGATCACCTCTAATGTTTATAGCAGCAATGGAATCTGTCATCAGTATCAGCACATCTGACAGTGGCATAAATTTGCTTAAGAGCAAACCAGAGCACACTCTGTATCCGGTAAACAGGGCTCATGGCAAACATAATGTATATGTAGTGTGTGGTGTGTGTTCTCTCTGGTTGTATGACCATGCTTCTCCTCACAGTAAAACACACACCTGACCACAGCCAGCACATCCCAGGAGGACAGTGGCTGATTCTCCCCTTTTTCCCCAGAAAAAGCTCTACGTTGCCGCACCACCCCTGGTTTCATTGTACAGCTGCAGGCGCTCTTTTACCGCAGGGTTAAATGCAACTGCAATCGCACACATCATGGGTCTCCCATAAAACAACACAAATACGTCCAGAGCAACCACAGACTTTCAGAGTGTAAAAACTTTCCTGTCTAATACCGTGACTTCCAAAGCAACAGACATAATCCTAAGTGCATTAATATTTTTCCTCCTCGAGATGCCATATTTTTGTACATAATTACCCGAGCGCCAGCCTGGTTCGTGACTCAGCTGTCAGCAACGCCGCACTGTTTTAACAGCAATCCCATCCGCAGAAAAAAACCGCACAAACAATATACTGAGATAATTCATTATCCTTTATATCCAAGAATACTTACTCGCGGCGCTTTCTCCTCATCTTAAGGAAACTGGGGATTGTATACAGCAACAGTTACTAATAAAACAGCTGCTGCAGTTGTTCCATAACGCAGTAAAAGTGTGTGTTACCGGGGTAAACTGACCCGTACATGCTAACATGGTGCTTATCTCCTTTCACATCAACATGACCGGAGGTCTTAGGCTCCCTGCTGGCTCTGCTCGCTCTGCCAGCTGTTTCGTGTGACCATGTATTAAAAAGCTCATTTAGGAATTCATTTTATTAGATTAATGTGGCCATTTCTCATCCCGCAGATGATGTATATGAAGATGAATCAAAAGTGTACAAAAAGGTAAACCCCTTGACATAAAGGTGTCATTAACAAGATCTAAAATAGCCAGTGATTTAAATGTTATTCAAGAGGATTTGTGATTCTTTAGAAGTGTAGAAATAAGCTTCGCAGTTGATGGCTAGTCGGTGTCCCAGCTGATGTCACGCATCACTGCAGCCAGAATGGACAGCGATGAACTTTTCAACAGTAATAAAAAGTTTAAAAAATTTTTTAAAAAGTCGTACTACAAGCTTCATTGGGTTGTGCTAAGGGAGAATCCACAACTTTCCGTCGGATGGAAAAGGATGGAGTGAAACTCACAAGCCAGTGTCCATTCGTAGAAATCGTTCAAGAAGGTAATGTGGACCCTCCTCTCCCTGCTTCCAGAACTTTCTCTGGGGCAACGGCAGACTTTCCGCTGTCTTGGGCTACCCTGGTCTGTGTCTGATTTAGCTGCTTTAAACACTCGACGTTTTTCTCCACTTTACAGAAGTGACAAAAACTAAAGGTGGGCAATAAATGACACCTGTTGCGAGCAGGTAGCGAAAGGGAAGAAGACTGCAGAACTAAAATGACGGCAGCGATGTTTGCGGAACTGCCGCGGGGTTCGGGTTCGGTGCAGGAGGACGGACTGCTGCCCAAATTGCCTCAGGTGAGCACCCACACGCAGGACTTGTACATGAGACACGACGAAGACACTACATTTCAGACATCGGTAATGCATCTTGTTTCAACGCCTGTTTTATTCATATTTTATGCGCAGTTTCCCCCGGAGTGTAGGTTTGTATCTCTATTTCTATGTTACTTTCACGTAACCGAAGATTACTAACATATTTAGAATTAGCTTACAGAATTAGCTTTTAAGGAAAAAAGCTAATGAAGCAAAATCGATAATATGGCATGAATGCGTACTGTGTGGCAGTAAAAACCCAAAAGTCTCTGTCTGTGTGTGTTTATACTGTATATATTGTTTATATTCACATTTCTCCGTTGTTTTGTGACTGAAATAGCGAGCAAACTGGGAAAATAATTAATAATAGACGGAGCAGTTATTAAATAAACTTAAACAAACAACAATTCTTTCGTGCTTTTTCAGCGTGAATAGTTTTATTCTTCTGACGACGGTAAATCTCATACCTTTGCCCAGCGATGGGAGAGGGGGGGTTTTCCTCCGAGAGGCTCGGACCGGTGTCGCCTAGAAAACCCGGTTCTGGTTCTGGTTCTGGTTCGGTCCGGGCGCTGCGCTCCCATTTCCCGCCTTCACACGCCCGAGTCTCCGGTCTTCGCGTCGTCGGGGGTTTATATCCTCAAAGGGGGGGGGGGGATCGTGCGAGTGCGGGGGAGGAGGAGGGGTCGTGGATTCCGCCAGATCCCCGCTCCTCTGCGGTACCGTGGATGCAGGTGAAGCCGCATGACGGCGGAGCTCGGAGGTTCGAGTTCCGTCCACAGGCTTCTGCCCCCGGCCCGACTGCGCTGCGGGGTCTTTATTCATATTCACTACTCATAGCTACAGTCCAGAGATGTGTTTTTCACGTGAATTGGTCACTCTGTTTTCCTTGGCGTGGGTGAACACGTGTGTACATATGAAACACATGTTGTGCACTGTGGAGTGCATTATTATTATCATCATTATTATTAGTAGTAGTAGTATTGTTGTTACTCAGGTATTTAGCTGATTTCTTTGTCCAAGGCAACTTAAAAGACAATCCATATAATGGTAATAACACTAATAATAATCTCTGTTTTTGCATGTACACCATGCTTCTGTGGATTTCCTCCAGGTCCTCTGGTTTCTCTCCACAGTCCAAAAATATGTGTTCCGGGTGTAATAGTGACTCTGAACTGCCCATAATGTATGTGTGAGAATGAATATGTGTGTGTGTGTGTGTGTGTGCATGCGTGCGTGCGTGCGCTTCTGGGATCTGACCAGCAGTTACTGACACCAGATGGATTGATGGGCAGAATCCTCCAGCTTGTGCAAAGTAAGGTGAGTTGTACTTCTTGTTATTACAGAACTATTAAATTAATTTTCTTTAGCTGAAATTTTTGCCCAACCTGCCTGACAGCATTACATTTGTACAAAACAAAATTTCTTGTGGGGTTACAAGATTAAATGCTGCATCAGATGATATTGTGTTGCTGTTAAAACACAATCAGCCGACGGACTGTGGAGGGAAACTAGAGGACCTGGAGGAAAGGGACTGAGCAGAATCACTCTGGAAAGAGAACTGCACAAATAGAAGTGCTTCAAGGCAAGACAGCCTATTAGCAAGAGAGGAGGAGAAACTGAAACGCTATGGGAACTGTAATGACTAAGAGAAGAGATGTTTAGCGAGCTAATGAGTGACAAAAAGCAGCAGAGAATTGGGACTGGAAACACTGGAAGATGTTCAGTAGAAGTTGGGGGGAGGGGCAGCAGTGTGGCCAGGTAGAGGCACAGGGGAGGACAGGTGAGGAGTGAAAGTGCAGGGGAGCTAAACCTTGCAGATACCATTGAGCTAGGATGAGGGTGTCAACCTGGACCTGTACTGTGATGGGAAGTTGGTGGAGAGATAGTGTGTGTGTTTCAGTGTATGTATATGTGTGTGTCTGTGTGTGTGTCTGTGTGTGCGCGCGCGTGTGTGTCTGTGTGTGCGCGTGTGTGTGTTTAGGAGGTTGTGATGAACCTTCTACATGAATTAATTGGCTATTAAATCTCAGTAGTGTTTGATGTTATATCTCTCCTCTAACCTTCCTCAGAAACACCACCTCCAAAGTCCAAATCACTTTTAATGGAGTAAGGCCAGTTCTGTTGGCTCATCATTAACTCAGGTTTACCCCATTCCCATTTTACAGCGGACTGGACCAAGGGAGTGCAATACCCAAGGTGTACCCAAGCAACCACAGATTGCTTGGGTACACAAGCAAAAGTGTAGCAGTCGAAATGGTATAAATTAAATCAAACAATTTGAGTAAACAAAATATTTTCAGTTAAAGCAGCTACCCAAACATGTTATGATTATTGCATTCATTGGTGTGAAAACATGTGTTTTCAATGCCAGCCCAGAGCTGTGGTTCAGAAGCCCTTCAGTACCATTTACACTGCTTACTCTCGCTACATTAGACTAATTTCCCACTACAGCCTATTTGGGTGCCAGATTACTCCCCATCAGGTCTTGTGTAAAACGGGCCGTGACCACAGTAATACCCTGCTCACAGTTAATATGAAAAACATAATCGATTCTTCTGCAGGTCCTGCTGAGAGGCACGTTTTTGAATCACCCCATGAGACCAAAACAAGAACGAAGGGACTCCATCGAGACCCAGTTTGCTTGTGGTCTTCGCGGTTTTTGCTGTGCGAGACTGCACATTTATTTACTACTTTTCTCCACACCTATTATTTATTATTAATACTTGCAGCAGTCTTTTTCTGTGACACACCTCTTAACATACTGTATGTGCAGTATTGTTAAGAGAAATATTTGTGGGAGTATTTAAGGGCAGAATATGGTACTCAAAATTGTACATGTTATTTACTACTGTTTTAAAATAAATATATTATTAATTATGCTTATGTTAGCTATGAAGGAGTTATTATAATGGTTGCTCAGCAGAGATCTGAGCATATTGATAACTTAATTTAATCAGCATTTTCCTTTATTACTCATTCCTTATGAAGCGCACGGCCAGTTATGCATTTTTATGCTTGTGCAAGCTGTCAGAATGAGAATACAATACAAACTTAAAAATATGAAATGCTAAGGACTATTGTACATTGTTTTTGTTGTTATGTAGATTTTTTTCTTTTGTAAGCTTTTTCACACACAGCTGGAAGCTGAGCACGGAGATGGTAATTGGAAAGCATGACAGGAAGTGACTTAGCCATGGAAGGAGTCACTGGGAAGAGCTCACACACACACAATGGACAAACCAGTGGGGAAATTTACATTTGCTAACTACGTGGTATGAGCACTGAAACAGGCCTCAGGATAAGGTATATTGACTCATGTAATGGTTGAGCACACACACACACACACACACACACACACACACACACACACACACACACACACACACACACATTTAAGGTCTATTTCGAAGCACAAATACATTTCTATTCCGTAGATTAAAGTGAGGGAATGAGAGAAGGTAACTTGGATTCCCACAGCTGCATGTTTTACCCTCCCTGGGTTTTTTGCAAAGGGGTTTTCACTTGGCAGTGATGAACTGATGCCTCCGTGAACAGGAATTTATCAAATGTGTATTTGTTGGCATTTGGAAGTTAAAAAGTGAAGCTAAAGCATATAATTGTATTTAGTTACAGAGAGCAAAGGGTGGCACAATGGAGTAGCAGGTAGCACTGGTGCCTCGGAGATCCTGAGCTGCAGTTTCAGATGCAAGTTTCAATCCAGCTCAGTCTGAGCAGAGTCTGCATGTTCTCTCTGTGTTCGAGTGGGTTTCCTCCTGCAGTTCACAAATGTGTTACAGGTTCATTCATGATAATGGAGCAAACAGCAAAAATGCTTCACTGATAAAACTCTAAAACAATTGTAATGAAAATAATGCTGCTGCTAACCAGATTGTTATTGCTTTCAGTCTATTTTTGGCCATAGTCATCGAGGGTCTGTTTCAGGTCTGTGGTAGCATCACTATAGTAACATCACTATGGTAATGCTGTGTGACTTGATTCTGCAAGACTGTTAAGTTCATAGTTGCTCTGTAATATCCGACAAGGTCAGCAAGTGAAAACACTTCAGTTCAAGAGTCTTCTTCTTTTTCTTTCGGCCGCTCCCGTTAGGGGTCGCCACAGCGGATCAAAAGCTTCCACTTCCTCCTGTCCTCTGCATCTCTCTCTGTCACCCCCACCACCTGCATGTCCTCCTTCACCACATCCATAAATCTCCTCTTAGGCCTTCCTCTCTTCCTCTTGCCTGGCAGCTCCATCCCTAGCATCCTTCTCCCGATATATCCAGGATCTCTCCTCTGCACATGTCCAAACCAACGCAATCTCGCCTCTCTGACTTTGTCTCCAAACCATCCAACCTGTGCTGACCCTCTAATATACCCATTTCTAATCCTGTCCATCCTCGTCACACCCAATGCAAACCTTAACATCTTTAACTCTGCCACCTCCAGCTCTGCCTCCTGTCTTTTGGTCAGTGCCACCATCTCCAACCCATAAAGCATAGCTGGTCTCACTACCGTCTTGTAGACCTTCCCTTTCACTCTCGCTGGTACTCTTCTGTCGCAGATCACTCCTGACACTCTTCTCCACCCACTCCACCCTGCCTGCACTCTCTTCTTCACCTCTCTTCCACACTCCCCGTTACTCTGGACTGTTGATCCTAAGTATTTAAATTCACCCACCTTCGCCAACTCTATTCCCTGCATCCTCACCATTCCTCTGTCCTCCCTCTCATTTATGCACATGTATTCTGTCTTAGTCCTACTGACCTTCATTCCTCTTCTCTCTAGAGCATATCGCCACCTCTCCAGGGTCTCTTCAACCTGCTCCCTACTCTCACTACAGATCACAATGTCATCTGCAAACATCATAGTCCACGGTGACTCCTGTCTGATCTCGTCTGTCAACCTGTCCATTACCATTGCAAACAAGAAAGGACTCAAAGCTGATCCTTGATGTAATCCTACCCCCACCCTGAAAGCATCCATCACTCCTACTGCAGACCTCACCACTGTCACACTGTCCTTGTACATATCCTGTACCACTCTTACATACTTTTCTGGCACCCCCAACTTCCTCATACAATACCACAGCTCCTCTCTAGGTACCCTGTCATATGCTTTCTCTAAGTCCACGAAGACACAATGCAACTCCTTCTTACCTTCTCGGTACTTCTCCATCAACACCCTCAGAGAAAACAACGCATCTGTAGTACTCCTTCTCGGCATGAAGCCATACTGCTGCTCACTAATTGTCACCTCCCTTCTTAACCTAGCTTCCACTACTCTTTCCCATAACTTCATGCTATGGCTGATCAGTTTTATCCCTCTGTAGTTACTACAGCTCTGCACATCACCTTTATTCTTAAAAATAGGTACCAGTACACTTCTTCTCCACTCCTCAGGCATCGTCTCACTTTCCAAGATTCCATTAAACAATCTGGTTAAAAACTCCACTGCCGTCTCTCCTAAACACTTCCATGCTTCCACAGGTATGTCATCTGGGCCAACAGCATTTCCATTCTTCATCCTCTTCATAGCTGTCCTAACTTCCTCCTTGCTAATCCATTGCACTCCCCTATTCGTAGTCCCTACATCATCCAGTCTTCTCTCTCTCTCGTTCTCTTCATTCATCAACCCCTCAAAGTACTCTTTCCATCTGCTCAACACACTCTCCTCGCTTGTGATTACATTTCCATTGCTATCCTTTATCACCCTAACCTGCTGCACATCTTTCCCAGCTCGGTCCCTCTGCCTAGCTAATCGGTACAGGTTCTTTTCTCCCTCCTTAGTGTCCAACCTCTCATACAATTCACCATAAGCCTTCTCTTTAGCCTTTGCCACCTCTCTCTTCGCCCTACGCCTCATCTCCTTGTACTCCTGTCTACATTCTTCATCTCTCTGTCTATCCCACTTCTTCTTCGCCAGCCTCTTCCTCTGTATACTCTCTTGTACTTCTTCATTCCACCACCAGGTTTCCTTGTCCTCCTTTCTCTGTCCCGATGCCACACCAAGCACCTTTCTAGCTGTCTCCCTTACCACTTCTGCTGTAGATGTCCAGCTCACTGGTAACTTTTCACTGCCACCCAGTGCCTGTCTTAATTCCTCCCTGAACTCCACCTTATAGTTTTCCTTTTCCAACTTCCACCATTTGATCCTTGGTTCTGCCCTCACTGTCCTTCTCTTTTTGATCTCCAATGTCATCCTACAAACCACCATCCTATGCTGCCTAACTACGCTTTCCCCTGCCACCACTTTACAGTCTACAGTCTCCTTCAGTCTGGCCCTCCTGCATAAGATATAGTCCACCTGTGTGCATCTTCCTCCACTCTTGTACGTCACCCTGTGTTCCTCCCTCTTCTTAAAATACGTGTTTACCACAGCCATGTCCATCCTTTTTGCAAAATCCACTATCATCTGACCTTCTGCGTTCCTCTCCTTGACACCATATCTACCCATCACCTCCTCATCTCCTCTGTTTCCTTCCCCAACATGTCCATTGAAATCTGCTCCAATCACCACTCTCTCTCCCTCCGGTACACTCCTCGCCACTTCATCCATATCACTCCAGAATTCTTCTTTCTCATCCATCTCACACCCAACTTGCGGGGCATATGCACTAACAACATTCAGCATCACACCATCAATTTCCAGTTTCATAACCATCACTCTGTCAGACACTCGCTTCACCTCCAAGACACTCTTTACATACTGTTCCTTCAGGATAATCCCTACCCCATTTCTCCTCCCATCCACACCATGGTAAAACAGTTTAAACCCCCCTCCGATGCACCTAGCCTTACTCCCCTTCCATTTGGTCTCTTGCACACACAATATATCAACCTTCCTTCTCTCCATCATATCAGCAAGCTCTCTCCCTTTACCAGTCATACTACCAACATTCAAAGTTCCTATCCTCACGTCCACTCTCTTAACCTTCCTCCTCTCCTCCTTCCTCCGGACATGCCTTCCTCCTCTCTTCCTCCTTCTTTGGCCAGCAGTAGTCCAATTTCCGCCAGCACCCTGTCGGCTAGCAGTGCTGGTGGCGGTCGTTGTTAACCCGGGCCTCGACCGATCCAGTTTGGAAATTTCTATTTTTGTCCGCATATTTAGTTTGGCAAAAATTTTTACGCCAGATGCCCTTCCTGACGCAACCCTCTCCATTTCCGGGCTTAGGACCGGCACAAAGACATGCACTAGTTTGTGCATCCCCTTGCGGCTGGATTACTTCAGTTCAAGAGTCATAGCTCATAATTAATGGTCTATAACGGGTTCATAACGTCCTCTGAAAAGGCTATAATCAGAAATTTCTGCTGCTAAGGTAATGCACTTTTTTGGAGAAATTTCTGCTAACTAACCATTGTTGCTGTAATTGTTTTCAACTTACTGTTGGTATTTTCTGCATTTCCAGCCATCACATCACCTCTAATTCTCATGAATGAAATATACCCTGCATGCAAAAAAATTATATTTTAATTTGAGATACTTTGTTAGGTGACTTTTGTGTTTATAAGCCTTAGTTACCTTCAGTCTGGGTGCTGCTTTTACACATTTCCACAGACTAGAACCACTGAAAAAGGCAGCAAAAACTAGTAGGGTTTTTTATACCCCACCACTTATACAAGTATAAATGTTTTTTAAGTATTTCACTCAGTCTAGCCTCATTCTCAGGTTGTTACATGAAACCAAAAATGAAACACCATCAGTTTGTAGCTCTCTGCATTGTTATGGCTCAATGCAGCTCTCTTCCATCTCTTGCTTACTCATTTTTCTGATAAAAACACTCCAGTATGTGTGCTTCTTCAGTTTTGGTTTCACAGTTTTCCAAAATCAGGACCTCATCCAGCACACGCATACAGAGGGAAGCCTAGGAACGAACACACACACATACCTCACACCTTTCAAATAGGGAAACTACAGCATACCCATATGTGCTTGTTGAACATCCCATTCCAAACCCATGGTCAATAATATGGAGTTGTTTTTCCCCTTTGCTGCTATAACAGCCTCCTCCTGGGAAGGCTTTCCACTAGATTTTGGAGCACAGCTGTGGGAATTTGTTCCCATTCAGCCATAAGAGCATCAGTGAGGTCAAGCCCTGATGTCAAGGTAGAAGGCCTGGCTCGCAGTTGGTGTTCCAATTCATCTCAAAGGTGTTCAGTGGGGTCCACATACTTTTGGCCATACAGTGCATCAGGTAAGACCAGTGTGGTCCACAGTACACTGACTTTAGTAGTGTGTACAAAGTCTTTTCCATCATGTCTACTATTGTATATTAGAGTGGACCGTCTACCGTTCAGAATCCCCTCCCAATCCATCTTGCACCATTTGTGTCTGTACTTGTCTCTGGCACTCATGTTAACATCCACAATATTAGTTGTTACTTTTATTCATTTATTAGTGTTTATTAATTTAGCTGGTTTAGATGATTTTCTCCAAAGCAACTTAGAATGTAAAGTCAGTTACAGTGATTTACCCATCAGTGGATAAAAGCATCCGCTAAGCAATTACATTGCGGTAGTAGTGATAACAACAGGGCAACAGGTGGTGCAGTGGTTAGGCATGCCAGCAGAAGCCAGGTTCAGACCCCATCTCCCACTGCAGTACCCTTTATCGAAGCACTTGAACACTGATATGACAAAGTAAAAATTACCCAGCTGCATAAATGCATATATTATTCTAAGTAGCTTAGTGTACTAACTATTTATTTATTTCCTTACTTACTTACTTGTGAAATTGTATTGCACACAGTCTCATGGCTGATTCAGGGCACACTTCACTACATGGTGTACTTGGTATAACTGTGTAAGTGACAAATAAAATTCTAAGATTTGAAACATAGCACACTACTTGGGGAGGGGGCTCAAAAAATAAACACTACCAGCAGTAACAACCTGTTGTATAACATCCAACACAGGCAGCTGATGGGAACCCAAGTGAGAAACCTTCAGGTCAAAAAACAAAGAAAAATGGTATCACTGAGCAGCAGCGAGTTGGATACCCTCTTATAGCGGCAAAAGAGCCAAACAACTGGACCTTGTGACCCCCGTGGAGCATTTCACGGCCCCAAAGAAAGTCGGCACAATTAAACTGTCATTTTAAGAAAATAAAATTGCAAAGCAGCAGCAGTCGTGCAACGCTGGATTACTGGGACAGCATCTGCCTTTGTTCCCTCCACTCCGATTATATCCCAGCAACACACAGCTAACAAGAAACAAGGAACTGGCAACAACTGTCATCATTGTTCACTTTCACAACAACCTCGGGGGTCATATCACAAGTTTGGAAGCAGAGCTCATAAATTTTTAAGCAAATTTGCTGGTTTATATAGATAAACACAGAAGATAGGGGAATTCTTTTAACTACATATGCTAGAGAAGGGCAAAACAGAGGTCTTCTGATGAGGTTCTAACCAGTGACATTTTATTCTCCAGCCTGTTTCCTCACAGCATCACAGCGCTACTCATTTGTTTGTCGTACTGAGAGGACGAAACATCTTCGCTGTCTACTCCGACACTTCTCACGTTTCAGCCTTTGCTTTAAAACCTGCTAAAAAAAGTCTGTTTGGCAGCGTCCTATTAGAAGGCCAGTGGTGTCAAATTAAATCAATGGACACTTAAGCGAACCTTTGTTCCACAGAATTGCCAAGAACTGATCTTTTAAGCTAATCAGAGATGTTAAGCAGACGTCACATCACTCCTCCATCAAAGGAGAATAAACACTTTCAATACAGCTTTGAACTTCTTAGCCAACGACAAGGCTGCATTTTACAACAGTGCCGGTCTGAATGGATGTGCAAAGCACTGAAATTTTTCAAACAATTGCATTTATTCTAACAGAAATGAAAGTTTCTCAAATGAAGCTTAATCCAAGACAAATGGGCACCTTGGCATACAGTCCATGTACAGTATGTCTTTCGGTAGAGGAACTGGCATCACATTTCAGCTATTTGTGCAGTCGATCCCAGTTTTCCTGATATGAAACATAAAATATAATTGTTCTAGTGTCTTCAGAAAGGACTTGCAATGAAATGCCGAGTGTGAAAATCTGCCGAATCTAACATCACCCAGAAAATGATGCCAATGTGGATCTGAATCAAATCTCATGATAATAACCAATTAATTTCTTTCCTTTATATTTCAATATATAATTATCCAAAACACAGATTTCAATCCTAGATTTAAGAATAACAATAATTTTTGTAGTTTGTGTTATTTGCTTAGGGGAGGTTTAAATAATAATCCATCCTCTAGGATCTTTCACACACGGTTTTGTGCAGTTGACCCCTACCAGTCCCTGGCCACCCATTCAACGTGTTCATTGGTCAGTGTCAGCACCATTTTTCTGTAGTTTAGCTATGATTTATTAGATTCTTTTCTACATTTAATCCTCTGAACTTTGGAGTCACAGGAATTCAGCATCCAGTTCTCTGTGTGTTTATGCAGTTGATGTATTATGTATTACAACTGCCTACTTTAAAGTCTTCATAGCGATATTTATTAATTCTCACCCATCAGTGGCAGGAAAGTTATATAAATATACAGCTGTACACTCACTAATGTTTCCTACAGTTGCTTTCCACTTTAACTGAATTAAAATGTCATACAGACCACATGATAATCATGCAGCAATTCTGTCAGGTCAGGAAATGTGCTGATCCTTAGGAATATTAACCATGTTGTCCTTCAGCAACAAGCACAAATAATCCCATGTTTTCAGGGTGCTTTTCTGATGCAGAAATATCTTGATATTCCCCGTGTTGTGTGCTTCTCACCTAGGCTTGCTTGTCATCTTTTTGGTCTTGAAACATCGGTCAAAATGAAATGTTTTGCACAATCTTCTCAGCAGAATTACACGAGCGCTGCCAAGGAAGCCCGAGTTTGCCAAAGCGATCGTCCTGTTGCTGCCTTCCGGCTCCATCGGATTTGACGGCAGACTTTTCCGGCAGTAATGAGACGAGTTGTGATTTGCGGAGACCTGGAAGATTTGGGTGTCTGCGTGCAGGTCGCTGCCACCTCCACCGTGCCACACCTGTAATGTGTGTTTGCTCGATTTCTCAGGTGGAAAACATAAACCCGAACCCAGACAGAGTTATTGCAGTGCAAAAGAGACGCACCAGCTCACCTGCAAATTGTGTTTGGAAACACCTGTTGTTTATTGTAAAAAGCAGATTTGTAATAGCAAAACACCACAGTTTCAGTAACTAAAGGAGCACAGATCCCTCTTCACTGTTCTAGTGACTTGAATATTATCTAAAAAGTAACATATTTTATACACTAATTGGCCTATTTATTAAGTACACCTCCCTTTTGCTGGATGTTACATCTTGAGACTATGATTATATTAATGATTATATAAAGCAGGTAGACAGGTGCCTAGACACAGGTGTGTGTCTATACGTGCAATTCAGAATGGAATTGGGAAAGAGAAAAGCTTAAAGTGGTTTATTGTTAGTTTGTTGGCTAGATCCTCCTTCTGGAGTGATGCTGTCAGCTGCAATGCCCAAAGACACACATCAGGTGGCATGGCTTGCTATACCATGTCAGAGATGGGGAAGAGCAGCCAAACCTTAATAAGGTCCTGTGCTGTCAGTTAAAAATTGAAAGAATGGTTGCATGGAACTGAGGAATAGAAACACTGGATGGTTCCTGCTGTCTCAGGCTGATAGGAGAACCAGGATCTGTGGATCCAAAATGCCAAGTGTGAAAAAAGCATACTGGTTGCGGCAAAATGATGGCATGGGGTGCTTCCATGGCACTCATGGAATTTGGTCCTTTAATGGCAGTTAAGTGAAGATTGAATGACACAGAATATCTGAATGTACTTGCCATTTAGGCACCAACTTCATGGAGGTCACCTGTTCTTCTCTACAAGTGTTCATCCAAGGTGAGGATTGTCCAAGAACTTGTATATGCTGCTGACACCAGTGACCTGCTTAGTCTCAGGATCTCTATCCAGTCTATCATCTATGGAACAAGCAAACTGTTTGGAGTACAGCTGTATATAACAGCTGCCTACCAAACCTACCAATTTACCAAGGCTATCGTGCCATCTTTTACGTCCAAATCCATGATAATTTAAGCTTATTCTGATGACAAGAGGGCGGGTAACGTGACTGCTAATGTAGTCCATATTTCTCACATTTCCTAACATCACCCTGTGGTTCTCCAGCAAGGCTTCCAACAGAATCAAGGTGCTTGGGCATGTTCTTCAGTTTAAACAGCATCAGACTGTTCTCAGTTCATGTAACAAAAACTATTTCAACTATTTTAGCTGAAAACAGTGATCTGCACCCCTAGGGAACAAATCCTTAAATGTACTGTCACTTTTGCCACTTTTTAATAAAATCCCCTTTTATCACATCAGTCTTACTGAGTTAATGCATTTAGACCTTTGGCCTCCATCATACATTCATTAAGCCTCATTGTATCTGAAAGTCAGGAATTTGACCACTTCTGATAAATAGAAGTATTCAAAGCAGAAAACAGCTGAAAAGTACAATAACCTGGTGTTTAGTTAAGTTTTCTTTCATTCAGCACAATGTATAGTGATTAATTGAGAGTAATGAGCAACAAACTGAATACATACAGTAGATGAAACAGTTCATTTGAGTCTTTACAGGTCGTGTATTTCAAGAGGACTGGGAGATAAAGTCTCAAACCAGAGGCAGAGAGGAAATAAAACACCTTAGGATGATAGAGGAGGAAAAAGAACCTCTGGAGGTTCAAGGCTGAACTGGCTGCCCACTCTAGGCATGTTAATAATATATAATTTTGAAGAAATGTTCATTTTTTGACCTGCAATTTCTGGCACAGTCAAGTGGCCCATATTAGTAATGAGCAGCACTAAAATTCAGGGGAAAAGCAATCAGAGGTAAAAGCACACAGAAATCAAGAATCACTTATTTTCATACAACCTTATGAAGCAGGTATACAGGGAGGATGGCATGGAGTTCCTCTGGTCCACAGTGCATGGAAAAGGGAGGAAGAAAATTTGGAGAAATAAATTTGTTTCATATTATATTATATTATATTATATTATATTGAATTCTCAGAATAAAAAGTTATTTGCTTATTAAAAATGGTTTCGTGACCCACCTAGTCGGTTTTATACAGACACACACAAGGTGAGGACAGTGAGTACTTAAGTAGTGTCTACATTATATACATAGCAAACTGTTTCCTGTAACTCCCATCTGTGTCCAGTGCAACTGTACATCAGCTTTACAGTAGTTTTCTCACTTATGCAGGATGGTTTTTATTCTTTATTCACAGTAAGTACTGCAACTCGCCAAGGGATGCTACAGCAGGAGTGGGACTGAAACCAGAAACCTGATTATAGAGCAGCACTCCTAAGCACTACACCACCTGCTGTCTATATGAAATTCAGGCAGATGTCATTGTTTGTGTTGCTGAATTCTATTTAAGATTAAAATGAGGAAATCAGCCCCAGGGCAACATCCTGCCTCTGCCCTGCATCAACAGGTTGCACAGCTCAAGCTTTGAGGGTCATAGTTTGTAGAGGTTTCTTCACCACAACCTCCTAACTGCTGGACTGAAGCAGTTTACTGCATAATATTGGACCCCACAGGTATCCCCATTTGCAGAATTTCCTTAGGTTTCTTATTAACTGTGAAAGACAACCACAGAGCAAAATTAAGAAAAAAGTAAAACATTTCCCAACTCTAATGACTCAGTATGCAGTACAGCTATGGTTTGTAGAATCGGAATCACACTTACTATGTACATATGAGCAAACTTGTTGTTGTTGTTGGTGGTGGTGGTGGTGGTGGTGGTGATGGTGGTAGTAGCAGTGGTATCTGCATTATTTGCCAAACTCAACTTAAAATGACAGAATTGTTAAAACATATCAATGCTTTTGACACTACAACAGCAAGCAAATCGATACAATTAAATATTTACATTTGTTCATTTAGCAGACACTTTTGTGTAAAAGGCATTTCTAATGAAAACTATTAAGAAAAGCAGCGTGAGACTGATGGACAGGGGAGCCAAAGAGTTACAGGGCTTTGGAGTAAGTGATGGGTCTTCAGGAGGAATGTAAAGCTCAGAAGATTGGGAGCAACTCTGATGCTGAGAGGAATCTCAGTTC
The DNA here is from genome assembly GCA_018136845.1 of Heterotis niloticus. Taxonomy (NCBI): domain Eukaryota; kingdom Metazoa; phylum Chordata; class Actinopteri; order Osteoglossiformes; family Osteoglossidae; genus Heterotis; species Heterotis niloticus. Next base: position 18,726,998 of record CM030905.1, read on the forward strand.
TCACTTTGGAGGGAGAATAGATGGAAATAAATGACAGAAAAGACTAAAAAATGAGATTGATTTATTTTTCCCTGCAAAGTTTGTACGTTTGAGCATTGTGTTCTCATTCCTTTTTCACAGGCTGTTCAATATCACTTTGTGGCAACTTGCTAGCAAATTGAAACTTTATGAAATCAATTTTGATTTGCTGAGGCTCTATACCTGTCTGGCTACCAAATGTGCCTTTTCTATAGGTTAGCGCTACATTTGATAGTTATCAGTGCTGCACTGAAGCTGTCAAGCAGTAAATGGGGCCGCAGTTGAGTTTCCGTCACTGTCGGCCGCTTCTTCATCAGTAAGCATCATTGTTCTCAAATCGTCTTCACCGACAGCAGTTCCGCTCGTCCCATAACTCATAATAAAGTGCTATCCAGCGATAAACTCTTTCGGATTCGCTCACACTTCATGCAGACCAGAGCGAAAAAAGAAGGAATTTACACTTCATTCGTAAGGGATTTGGGGCAAAAGAGATCACATTCTGGCGGGATCTGCAACAGCTCTCCAGTGTCAAACTACATATCCATCACAGTCCCGTAGCACGGAGAACAAGCGGAGGTTGTGTATTTCCCCCCACCAAAGGCACAGTTTAACCTTTTGGGGTTTCATACAACTAAACACTTCAGTTTTTTATGCACCATAAACAAAATTCCCACTGAGTTCTATTCACTCTTCATCTTCCACCACATACAAATCCAACATCAAAAGAGGAATTAAAATGTATGATTGTGACTGATAAAGACATTAAATGTTAGTTCTGATTTTGTAACAGCTTATAAAAGATATTGACATACAATACATAATAATAAATGACACTTCACAAAGACAAAATTTCAAAGGCAAGCGTGGCATTTTAAGTTTGTAGTGGCAATTCGGGCAACATAAAAGAAAATAAGTTTGAAAAGCAAATCGGGATGTTTAGGTGGATAGAGCAGCTAGTGTGTTTTTGCTGATTATTTCCTACTTAAGAATTTAATTCTTCATTGTTTGTTGCCTTGGTTTTCAACTGCCTTACCATCAAATTAAATCAAGTTAAGTTCAGAAAATGAATTAACACAGCGAGAGAGGTGTGCAGCATAAAGAGTTTACCGGAAGCAAAGAAATGGGAAAGCGGTGATCGGATAATTATGGTTAAGATGAAGGAAAAGCCTTCCATATCTTAGAATAATTATTTTTGCCATTTTGCCGTTTGAAAAAATGGAATGGAACAGTTTTGCATCAATAATGTACAGCAACATTTGTTACTTGCTTCTGTGAGCTCAGGCATTGACACACCTTTGTGTACGTTTCCTCTGCCGTATCACTGTGTCTGAATTGTAAAAGTGAAAATGTTTTGTTTGATCTCCTTACAGCCGCACGCAGCTTCGGGTTCGACGCTAGCTGATTAGCGGAACAATGCAGCCGTTCTGTTCGTTCTCGGGACTGACGGCACCATGCGGACGTGGAGAGAATGAGGATGCCTCAGAGCTGCCTGCCGTTCCCGGATGAGATTTTTGTTTCCTGGCCCCAGCGATCCAAAGAGTGCAGCGCAAGAAGCCGAGAAGTAAAACTACAACAGAAATGGCACCTCCGTTTCTATTTATATTCTAGAGGAAAGCTACGGCACTTCAATGAAACCGCTGAGTGAGGAACAAACCATATACCGTACATCCACCCACCCCCTGCTAATAATGGCTCTTCTAAGCTGAATTCATTGCAGAACGATTTATTTCATTTCATTTTATGAAAAGAAATCGGTTTTTTGCCGGTTAGGTTAGTAACTGCAAAGTTATATTTGACAGGAAGCCCGGTGCTATTCATATGCACGACAAGCAAAGTTAATGACTAACTGTATATATTTTTACAAAACTGAAAAAAAATTAAAATTACAAGAAAAAGGCAATGCTTTTTCTTGTACTTTTTATTCCTATCGGCCGTCGTGCTTTAAAGAATAGCCAGTGACAAAAAGAGTTATGAAAAGAGTTTCATTGATGCACTTTTGCGTACAATAGGCCTGTAGACTGCATCTCTCCTTATATAGAGAAATGGTGATGACACTGCCTATGAAGACCATACCCTCACGGTCATGGTGGTGCTGGGAGGCTTATAAGCAAAATAAGATGTGTGATGGGCGGTGTTTTTGCCACATTTAAAATTTATAGTCATGGCATGCATGTTAAGATAAGGACAGTAATTGGTGAGGCAGGCGCAGCTCCAGCCTGGATGCAGTACCGAAATAGCGTTGTGGTGTCGAGGAGGCGGTCGCCTGTCACAATTAATCATTAATTTAACACCAAGGACCGCTTGTGAGGGACACGTTTAATAAAGGCCTTTTTTAACCGCAGGCAGACTGAGAGGTATGAATGGAGCACGTTTTTTTGCCTAACACTTGACTTTATTAACACTGAACAGGGAAACGGCTGACACAGCAAACTCTCTGCATGAGTGAAGGTGATGGCTCTGGTTGTGCCAAGTTATTAATTACATCAGAATAAGTAATTTTGGGAATCCTTTAGGCTGTGAGTTATTTATGCGTCTGTGAGGAGCCAGCGTCCCGCCCGGGGGGTCCTGCTCAGGTGGGAGATATTTATCTCCTAAACACTGCATGTAGTCAGTACTGTACAGCCGGTACTGTGCAGTATATGCATAAATATTATTTGGTTTTTATGATAGAAGAGTGTGTAGTGCCCTGCATTACTGGACCACACATTAAGCCCCTTTATAAATGAGGATCTTCAGACATTTAGACTATTTTATTTATTTAGCTGATGCCTTTCTACACAGCCACTTGCAATGTTTATACACTAAGCTGCGTACACTCTACTCCCATATAATGGGCTCAGCTATAATGTAAATATTTGCTCTTTTTCATGGAACGGGTTTATTACTCAGCACTTTTGCCCATTATACAGTCATTTTAAAGATGTTTTTAAAAATGGTAGTCGCCTTTGATGCACTGTTATTCCAGCTACTGGCATTTTTGACATAAACCAGGAGTGGGGTCCCTTCAGGCTCCTCAACACCACAAAACAGCCATCTTAATGATTGAATGTGGGAGGTACAATAATTTTAGTTACATGATTCATTTTAGATTTTTGTCTTAAATTTGTTTTATTTAAAGATGTGCAGCAGGTTAGGGTGATAAAGGATAGCGATGGAAATGTAATCACAAGCGAAGACAGTGTGTTGAGCAGATGGAAAGAGTACTTTGAGGGGCTGATGAATGAAGGGAATGAGAGAGAGAAGGTTGGATGATGTAGGGATTATGAATATGGGAGTGCAATGGATTAGCAAGGAGGAAGTTAGGACAGCTATGAAGAGGATGAAGAATGGAAAGGCTGTTGGCCCAGATGACATACCTGTGGAAGCATGGAAGTGTTTAAGAGAAATGGCAGTGGAGTTTTTAACCAGATTGTTTAATGGAATCTTGGAAAGTGAGACGATGCCTGAGGAGTGGAGAAGAAGTGTACTGGTACCTATTTTTAAGAATAAGGGTGATGTGCAGAGCTGTAGTAACTACAGAGGGATAAAACTGATCAGCCACAGCATGAAGTTATGGGAAAGAGTAGTGGAAGCTAGGTTAAGAAGGGAGGTGACTATTAGTGAGCAGCAGTATGGCTTCATGCCGAGAAGGAGTACTACAGATGCGATGTTTGCTCTGAGGGTGTTGATGGAGAAGTACCGAGAAGGTAAGAAGGAGTTGCATTGTGTCTTCGTGGACTTAGAGAAAGCATATGACAGGGTACCTAGAGAGGAGTTATGGTATTGTATGAGGAAGTCGGGTGTGCCAGAGAAGTATGTAAGAGTGGTACAGGATATGTACAAGGACAGTGTGACAGTGGTGAGGTCTGTGGTAGGAGTGACAGATGCTTTCAAGGTGGGGGTAGGATTACATCAAGGATCAGCTTTGAGTCCTTTCTTGTTTGCAATGGTAATGGACAGGCTGACAGACGAGATCAGACAGGAGTCACCGTGGACTATGATGTTTGCGGATGACATTGTGATCTGTAGTGAGAGTAGGGAGCAGGTCGAGGAGACCCTGGAGAGGTGGAGATATGCTCTAGAGAGAAGAGGAATGAAGGTCAGTAGGACTAAGACAGAATAGATGTGCATAAATGAGAGGGAGGACAGATGAATGGTGAGGATGCAGGGAGTAGAGTTGGTGAAGTTGGATGAATTTAAATACTTGGGATCAACAGTCCAGAGTAACGGGGAGTGTGGAAGAGAGGTGAAGAAGAGAGTGCGGGCAGGATGGAGTGGGTGGAGAAGAGTGTCAGGAGTGATTTGTGACAGAAGGGTACCAGCAACAGTGAAAGGGAAGGTCTACAAGATGGTAGTGAGACCAGCTATGCTTTATGGGTTGGAGACGGTGGCACTGACCAAAAGACAGGAAGCAGAGCTGGAGGTGGCAGAGTTAAAGATGTTAAGGTTTGCATTGGGTGTGACGAGGATGGACAGGATTAGGAATGAGTATATTAGAGGGTCAGCCCAGGTTAGACGGTTTGGAGACAAAGTCAGAGAGGCGAGATTGCGTTGGTTTGGACATGTGCAGAGGAGAGATTCAGGATATATCGGGAGAAGGATGCTAGGGATGGAGCTGCCAGGCAAGAGGAAGAGAGGAAGGCCTAAGAGGAGATTTATGGATGTGGTGAAGGAGGACATGCAGGTGGTGGGTGTGACAGAGAAAGATGCAGAGGACAGGAAGAAGTGGAAACAATTGATCCGCTGTGGTGACCCCTAACAGGAGCAGCCGAAAGAAGTCTTAAATTTGTTTTATTTGTAAGCAATTTTCTACTACTGATAACGTATAAAAATCCTTGGGTAGAAAACTAAAAACATCAAAATCAGAATCATTGCTTTAGGTAACAACAGATTACACAAAGTTTTGAAATAACTGAATGTTAAAATGTAAAGGACAATCTTTATTTTTTAATTCAAAACATTTTAAAATTAAAAATTTATTTTTTTTTAAACTAAATTGAAGACTTGCTCTAAATTGACAAAATTACTCTATTGGAGTAGCACGAGGTCCCAGAAAAGTGAGGGCACTTTGAATAACAAAAGCATCAAAGTCAGCAGCTTTCAGGCTGCTTTACACACTAGCGCAACAGTTGAATGAGGGAAACAACCATGAAAATTGTGAACATAAAAACAACCAATAAAAGAAATCCAGCTGCAGTTTTTCCACCAAAAAATGAGTTGATGGGTAGAGCAGCTGCGGTGCAGCTTATGGGCCAAGGCCAACCGTGTTAAAAGCAGTGTTAAAATTCTAAAAGTGTAGCTTTTAAAAGAAACAACTTTGGTTCAGTGCTTCCTTGTGTTTACAGCACTGCTGTTTAGTTAAAAAACACCACGCTCTCCTCACACGGCTTCTTCCAAATTCAAAAACCTGATCAAAAATGACCAAAAGGGAGCATTTGATAAGCATTTAAAAACATATAAACCCAGTTGTTACAGAAAAGGAGCCTTTAGGTAGAAACTTGCTTGTAAACCAAAAGGGAGAAACAGAACACTCACCAGTGAAGAACTTTTTCAGAATGAGAAGCCCACAAGCTGTGTAGGAAAGGGTTAAAACATGTAAAAAAAAAAAAAAAACTATCTCTGTCCAGATCTCATTCTGCTTCACACCCATTCAGACTATTCAGGAACGAATTATTTTCTCATGAACAACAGCAACTGAAGATCCTCCTAAGAGCTGGAAAGGGAAGAGAAGGATGTACGAGGAGTCTGTGTCCTCCCTGTGTCTCCAACATCACACTGGCCACCCTTTGTTTACGTGTTTCTGCAAAACCATGGCCTCACAGAGGCACCGACAAAGTGGAGTAAAGTAGAATAAATCTGTCTTTGTCACTGGTAATACATAAACACCATTGCAGACACACTTAGCTGAGTGAAGTTCTTAGCTGGGCTTCATGTCTGTGCAGTGGATGTTGCTGTTCTGCTGTAATCTACATTAGGCTAGCAAGGGTCCTGTGAGAAACCCACCAAACCCACAGCACCTTTCTGCACAAGCCCTGTAAGTGGCAAATACAGCAGCTTTTTAACTTTATATTTACACACAGAAAGGCAAACTGCACTTTTCTCATCCAAACACACAGACATTTAGAGTGAATTCATACAACAGTGCATTTATCTGAAGAAATAATTTGCTTCCATCATTGTGAGGCACCAGTGCTGCCCGCTGAATGTGAATCAATGTTTTAAGTTATGAGCAGATTAAATGTCCATGAACTTTTATTACTGAAGCTGTTTCCTCACCATAAAAAATGAAATTCATTTCAAACCTGCAAATGGTTGAAATAATACAGACAGGCTGAACAAATTCAGGCTGGGATTGTGAGCGAGCTGCACACCTCTATTTCACTGTGGTATCAGCGCACCTTTAATTTTGCATTTGTTTCCCTCAGATGTGCTATTTCAATTTTCTGAAGTGAAAAGGACATTAAATTGTCCTTCAGATCACTGGGAGACAGGGACCAGTTGTAAACTTTCAGCTGCAAGATGACCATTTATTTCTCAGTACATTAAAAAGTGTCAGTACTCCTGCTTGGACTGGGGCTTTTGGCCACCCTGCTGGCCATTCTGTGTATTGCAAGGCCGTGTGCTCCTTGCCCCGCCTCTCCCACCTGATCATTATTATTACCTTCATTATTACCTCCTGCGTTCCTCCCGCCTGTCCCTGTTGTTTATTGTTTTAAGCATTTAAGTCCTACGTTTGTACCGGTTCTTTGTCAGATTGTGACTGTGCTTTCCTGTGCCTCTTCATTTCACTGGTTTTGACCTTGTTTCTCTGACCTGACTTTGTCCGATGAATTGGATTGTTTGCTGATTGCTTTTCCAGTTTGTCGACCCTGCTCCTCTTCACCAATTTTTGTCCAATGTTCTGGATTTTTTGCTATTCGTTTCTTCAGTTTTTTTGCCCAATGAATAGGGAATACTGTTAGGGTGAGGGCTCAGTCATGAGTGTTGTGTTCTGGAGTGTGAGAAGTGTGTGTGCTGGGGACCTCAAGGTTTTCCTTCACCCCCCCAGCCTCTTCCAGGGCTGCTCACCAAAAAGAAACAACTGCAGCAAAGGATTTGAGTGGGTGTTCTTATTGCCAGACAAATTAAACACCAAACAAGGCAGAAATGCCATTCAGAAATTAAAAATAACCAAGTCCCTTTCATCCGGTTTGTTTGTTTTTTTTTCTTTCTACAGCACCGTCCCCTATGGTGTGACAGAACCAAACAGTGTTAAAAGAATCATAAGTGGAAAATAATGTAAGGTAGTAGAGGAGAGGAAACAAAATGACTAACAAGGAGGAAGGAATTTTACACACTGGCTGGGGGTCACGGTGAGCAAATGGGCTCACAAAAGCCCACAAAAACCCTTCGGCTCTGGGTGGCCAGGCTCCTTCATCAGCCCGTGAGTCGGTGTGCTCCTGGCCAGAAACTGACCATTCCATGTGCAGTGATTTAATACCGAGCATCTTAACTGGACTCACATACCAAGAGGGGTGTTACATACCAACATGTTGCTGTTGTTGTTTATTCATTCATCTAACAGCTCTGTCCTAAGCAATATGCAATTTTAGGTTAATACTCCAAGCTACTTACACTGATTTACCCATTTACACAGCTGGGTAATTTTTACTGTGTCATTTCAGGGTAAATACCTTGATCAAGGGTACAGCAGCAAGAATGGGGTTTAAATCTGCACCTTGCAACTACAAGAGATCAGTAGAAATCTGCTGACCTTAATACCTTAAAGGCAAAACACTCGTAGTTTTTGTTCTATGTTTTATAATCCTGTCCCGTGTAAATGAGAACCATAAGCTGGGAAATAAGCAGATAGAGAGTGCCAGTTGGGTGTAAGAATTTCTCCAGTTGTCTGCATGCAGTGTGCATTTATACATCATGTACATGAGACACATGAGAAAGTTCTACATATTATTTATTTATTTTTTCCTCTGACAGTATAACAGTCACAACGGCACAATATTTATTTCAGTTCACTAAAGTGTAAAGGTAAAGACCTTCAGCTCAGGTCCTGGAAGATATTCCAAATTCATCGCTCAGACTTTAATAACCCCATTAATATTCAGCAATCTTCTCACTTATTAGAAGGTAAATTCACCCCATCAACAAGAGTTATTCAGGGTTACTTGACATTTTGCTTGTTCCGGATGCTTCTGAGGCCGGGTTACGGCAAAACAAGTTTGAAACTTGAAAAGTAGAATAAACATGCTCGCATGAACATTCAAAATACGCCTAAGCTGCTAGTCCTGAAATTCCACCCAGTCATTTTGACAGCTTGTGAGGTCCCATGCTGTCCCGTGCTGTTTGCCTGGCTTTATTCTGGCTAAAAGTTGTGTGTTATTTTTCATACAAATTTGCAGCTAACAAAGTAGTTGCTAATGATAATGAGACTTTCCAGATTGCAGCAAAAGGTTTAAACACAGCACGCATCTGCAGTCCCATCCACTGCTACAGGAATCATATGAGTTTCCATCCCTCCTGATGACAATTATGCCAAATGATAGCTTAGGATAATACGACTGATTATTTCAAGGCGAAATAGCGTGACAAGTTTGACAAGCATGCTGCTGCAAAAAATTGTGGAAAATTTGGAACAATGACCCTCGGCAGCAAAGCAAGAGCTTCTCATGCAAAAAACATGTGCTTCACAGGGGCTTTCACAGCAAACTTTGCACATGTGACACCAAGCGGTGCCGAAAAGTGCCGGAAAAACAGCAGGACACATTGAGCGGTGGCCTTTGGGGTGCTGCTCCGGTCGGCGACCGTCACCTCATCGGCTGCCGTCAAACACGCTGCTTGACGCTCATGTTCGGCTCCCAGTGGGGATCCTGCATGTGGACACCCGTCCAACACCTTCACACCACACGGCGTGTTTCACATGACCTTCTGTTTCAAATCCTGCGGGCAGGAATCATGCACAACTGCAAACATGCCGGTCTGTTTATTGAGGGTTTACTTGGGAGAACAGCATAGAAGAACTTGACAGAATTCCCGAGATGCCACGCTTGTGTAATTTACATGGTTTACATCACGCCCTGATAAAATTTGCTTTCCTTTTATTATGAGCCATTTAAGTGCTTCAGGATAAAAACATCTCCTACTATGAGCTCTCTTTCTGTCTCTATATTGTTGTGACCTGGCATTGCTTTGCTATTAGAGTCAAAGTCAAAAGAGTTTATTCGTCACTTACATGGTTACTGAGTATACCATGTAGTGAAATGTGCTTTGATGGATCAATTAAAACAAATCAGCTTTGTAATACTACTACTAATAATAATAATAATAATGAAATATTACAATGGAATGGTGTATGTTGTAGCTTCATAGCCTAGCACCTAATGATTCTGGGATTTGGTCTGGACTTCTGTGACTCTCCACAAGATTAAGCAGTCATTAATAATCTATTGATGGGGATGTGGTAATAATCACTATTTTGACACCATCTACACACGTCCATTTTATTTACACTATAATGCCCCCAGAGGACTCCCAAATGTTTGTTTTTCTGTCCTCTTCCTAGATGGGAGTTTTTTTTGTTTTCCTCTCCTCACTCGTCAGCTGGTTTACCAGCCTATTGTTTGTACTATTAGTCTCAGGGTGATGGTTTCTGCTTTACTTCAATTTCGGCTTTTGCTATGGTCATCGGTGCCTGATTGCTAGATCACGCTGCACCTTGACTTACAAAGAGTGCTCCATAAAAATAAATTTAGCTGAATTTTCTGAGACACCTGGAAATTTCACAGACTAATGATAACAGGGCCTGGAGAGCCATGCTGTACAACAAGCCACTGTATATAATGTTATGTTTGATTTCAAGTTGGAGAAAAGCTGCAAATAAGTTGGAAAACAGGGCAAAGTGTTACTGCCAGCACACATTACAGCAGCATGACCTGTGAGAGTGACCCACCGACAAACCGACTCATCAACCAACCGGCCAAGCAGCATTTTTTCATGGACTCCTCGCTCCTCCACTCTTTGACTCTGTTAGTGGTGTGAATCCGTTCAATGAAAAGTAACAGGGCAAATGAGACCACGTCTGCCGCATGCAGGAAGGAGACGGGCACTCCTTTACTTTCCCTACAGAAAGACGAGAGAATGAGGCAAGAAGTTCAAACTGTATGAATCACCCGTTGGGGAGATTTGCATCATCTTGCATCAGCTGGTCGTGCTCTCCAGACCTTAGAACCCATGACCACATCACTAAAAGGGGCAACACTTCTCAAGCTTGAGTCTGACACTGGATTTAGTGCATCTTGCACACGTTTGCAAGGTTTGTATTGTACTAGATTCAAGGGTATGTAGTGCAGGATAGAAATGTTATTTAATATTCAATAAAATAGGCACCTGAGAATAACAGGTGCTGATTTAGTTGCTCTTAAAGATGACAGTGATGAAGACATAATAGAGAGGTAGGCCTCAAGGGATATAAATATTAATATCGGTGCTAATAACATTAACGTTTTAGCACTTACTGTGTTTGCCCTTTGACCTCCTTGGGCTCCCATTCAGCTTACAGCATCCGATTAACCTTTTCTGCCCTCCTTGTGTAACTGAGGGACATAACATAAGCTGACTGACGCTAACAAACAGAACCTAAAATGTCCCTGCAGGAGCTAAACTGTGCCTATCTTCTACCATAAAGGTCACACAAAATGCAGATTGAAGCAGCACCAAAACAAAAACCAGAGGTTGACTCCTGCAATCCTGCCAGTCACTGCTCAAGCTGTTTTGCTGTTGTTCTCTGAGAAAACCGCAGCTCGGGATGAGCCGTTCCTCCCTCCTGCCACTCCATTTCGCTCCCACCGCACCGCAGAGACGTAGTCTTCGCCATCCTTCCTTTTCTAATGAAACTTGCACCTTTTCCACGGACCTTCTTAATCGATTCGAAGAAGTTTCCCACACAAGACGTAGTCTTCGCCATCCTTCCTTTTCTAAGGAAACTTGCACCTTTTCCACGGACCTTCTTAATCGATTCGAAGAAGTTTCCCACACAGGTGCTAATGGAGAAAAACAGCAGCTGAATTATCTTTCATTTATTAGTTTAGCTGAGTCCTTCTCCAAGATTATCTACGATGTGAGGTTTCTACGCTAAGCTGCTTACAGTGATTTACCCATGTATACAGCTGGGTAAATTTTACCATATCAGTCCAGGGTAAGTAACTTGACCATGGGTACTGCAGTAAGAGGTGGGACTCAAACCCAGGTCCGCTGACTGCAAGGTGACCACTACAGTGGCTGTTACCTAAGGAGCCTCTAAACATACAGTAGGACACTGAAAATGAGTGAGAAACGTTCTAGCAGCATTATCACCGGGGTAAAACTTATTTTTATAACAGGGTAACCTTTACAAAAAAGTGAAATTTGTGTGACATTAACGTTAAATGACTCAAATAGAAATAGCAGGTAATCATCCTACACCGCAATGTGCATTACTGCATATCAAAAGGTCCCTCATGGAAGCAACCAGATTAGAATAAGAAACCAAAGCAGGATTCGTAAAAGGAGGAGCGTTTCCAACAAATAAATCAAAGCAGCAGCTTCTCTCAGAGCTCCAGCTTACAGGAAGCGAATCGCATTTCTCAGATCCACACCTATGCTTTCTGCAGCTAAAATTGATCCGGAATAAAATGTCATAGATCTATACCTTTGGCGAACGTATGCGTTTTTCAGGCGTTTGATAAAAGCAGCGCAGCATCATGGATGAAAGTGCCGCTCTCCTTTTGCGAAGGGTGCCCACATCGTTGTGGCTCTCGGTACAGCCCATAAGGAGGCACTGCAAAGGCACGGACGGCTTGTTTTTTTCTCTTTCAAATGTTGGTCACAGAACAGCTAGAAGCACTCTGATGGCCATGAATCATATTTTTAAAAATTGATTTGCAGGATGGGTTTTCAACATTGCTGTGTATGTCTGTCTGAATACCCAGGAGAAGTGCTTTCTTTGTGGATCTCTGGGGCGTAGAGGCGCGTCTATGTGGAAAATGAACGCATGTAAGAGCAACCCCCCCTTTGGTAATCGAATAATCTCTGATTTTCTACACAAAATCAATGGCAAGATGTGGTGACCACTATTTTGCATTCACGTGATAAAGATTTTTTTTCCTGTACATACTTATACAATTTTATTTTATTATTTATTGACTATCTCTTTCTTTTGTATTGTGACACTGAGCATGTTGTTTGCATAAGAATTTCCCTAAAGATCAATAAAGTTTATCTTTTCTTAAAGCACCACACTGCTATACCATTTCTCCACAGGCTGTGTAACAGTATTCTGCTGAAGCAAAACATCCATCCATCCATCCATCACCCTTAAAACCTCTCTCCTAGCCAGGGTCACTGTAGAATGGAGATTCTTGCGAAATCAAGGGGCGTCAGCCTGGAACTCTTAAAAATTCAACTCTTAATAAAAATTCAAAACCTTTGCTCTTCCTTGAAACCGAGTTAACAGTATATGAAGCTCTTGTTTAACTGTTATGTAAATGTGGACAAAAAAGTGCAAACAGGTTAAAAAACATTTTAAAGCAAAAAGCAAAGCAAAAAAAAATTTGCATATAAAACATGTTTGTGTCTTGAGATGGGAAAGTGGTTGTTTTTAATGGCGTCTGTGTGCAAAGCAGTGAATGGAGAGAACAAGGTGGCCTTGCACTAAATGTTGTCCTTGTTTGGCCTAAAATAATCAGCACCTCCGCTTCTACACAGCAGACCGTTTAAAAGCAACTTTGCCGAGGACGGCGGGAAGGGAAGGAGATGAAGGCCAACAGGGGTGTGGAAATGGGTGTGTTGTGCGATCTGGCTCCCCGGCCCCGGTCGGAAGAATTGCTTGGGTTTGTTTCCTGCGTCTTCAATCGGCGGCTTGCAGGTTGCAGGACAGTGGAAAGAAACGAAACCCAGCGGCTGAATAAATTTCTGTAAAATAACCACAACAAACATGAAGCCCTAAAACTGTGTCCAGAGTTCTGTGCACCGCAGAACTGAGCAAGTGAATCAAACCACCGAGTCCCTTTCGGTCTTTTGAAGCAAGTGCTGACCTGAAGACCCCCCCGTTCCTCCTGTGTCACGACAACATCTGCGCAGAGTTTTGTGTCCTTCAGACACACATAAATGATCGAGCCAGAGACCAAAGGACTTGCAAGCAAAAGTAAGGTTAGTGCTGTGAGTCAGGAGGTCTGCGAGGGCTGTGTTTAAAACGCACGACTACTAAAAATCGCAGCCCTGCAGCAGAAGGACACAAATTAAAATCACCTCCTGTCCCTGCAGGCAATCCGAGTATAAATGACAGACGTTCGTGAAAAAATGTCCTTTCCAGCTGTTTGAGCGACTCTGCAAAAGATGCCAGAGCCCTTCCTGACCTGCTGCTCATTCTTCAGCTAGACCATATCAGCTGGTGGCAGGACGACAAGGGGACGCCTCACAACCGCTCTATTACCAAACCTGGTGGGACAGGGTGGTTTGGTTAAGCTGATGCTGATAGCTCCTTGGGCTGCTTGTGGGGTTCGAATCCAGCTCAGAGCGTGGAGTCTGCTTGTTCTCTTCGTGTCTCGACTCCTCCAACATTTGCAGAAGAAGTCTAACAGCGGCAAACCACTCCTTTTCTGTTCTTTGCCATGGAAACCACTCTGTGGGTTGGCTGTGACTCAGGGACGTTTCCTCCGTGTCACAATGCCACTTACTAGAGCCTTTGGTCGTGATCAGGAATTACATGTCCATTGCAGATTCACGGGGGTCTACAGCACATCCTGGACACAGAGTGTGAGGTGGGGAAATTGTTCTGTCACAGTAAAACTTACATTTGGATTTTGCCCCAAGCATCCTAGAAAAAAGTCCAACAGAGGCGAAAGCGTGTCAGGGATGTCCTGTCCCTTAGCTTTGTGACAGACATGGACCCATGACACTGGAGAATAGAGCGGTTGATCAATAATCGATAAACAAACTCGGTGCTGTGTCGACGCAGCCGAGGTCTCCCAGTCGTCAGCCATGGAGCTGTTCCCTTGAAACAGCAAAGAACATCGATGTCACCCTGCTGCTAGATGGCCCCCGCTGCGGCCAGAATTTCACCAGATGAGTCTTCCTCATCCGCAGTGGCCTCACATGGCCCTGAGTGGGGACACGGGGGGGGGGGGGACACTTATGTCACATTCACAGGTGGAGGATGTGCCTCAACTGCACTGGCACAGGCGGAGACAAAAAAAAACATGCTCTCTCGCTCACACACACACACAGGAGCTGAGGGCAGCAGCAGATCCCCTTAAATTCCAGGTAACTGTTGCTATAAATATGTCTCATAAAAAAATGACTTGGGAGATATAATTCTTACCCTGACACCGTTGTTATTATTAGTGATCATCACAAACAAACATAGCTTAACAAATCCTTGCTCCATTCTTAACGCCTTTAATAAGAATTTATAATTTATTCTCATTTTCCAGTGCATCTCTGCCCACTGTGGACGGAGGTGGCGCTCTGTGGTCAAACATGGAGGCCCCTCTGGCACCAGCGTCCTTTTTCACACATTGATGGCGTTAAGTAAACGAAGGAAAAGTGAAAAACCCTTAAAATCTTTAACGAAGGCGACATCTGCTCCTTACCTCAACCCCGCGGCCAAATTTAGGCAACGGTAGCAACGCCCATCGCAGCTTTGCGATTTCAAACCCCGCCGCGCCCCCTGCCGACAGAAACGGGAAAATTCGCGGTAAAAGAAATCGCTGGAGAAAAACGTTTACTTGCAAAATGCGCAAAAGCCTGAGGAACTGCGTCAGCCTGAATACGCTAGCATTTAACAAAAGGTTAATAAATGTTAAATAAGCAGATCAGTACAACTGATCATTAGGATGGACATTTTGTGGCGCAAGAATACGAAATGTTGCGGTCGTGACGTCACACCAGCGGAACATTTTAAACTGAAGGTAGATGTGCCTGACCATGAGACGCAAACCAGATTTTAAAAATGACCATAATGTTAACAGCTGAATGTATAATGAGACCAAAAAGATCTGCATGCTTAAAAATCATAGTTAGAAAAAAATATAATTTAAACGGAGTTGGGCGATCATATGCGCAGCTCTTACTGACATGTAGGATTTACACAGAAAAGTGCAGTTTACGCCTTTGCTTGTTGAACAGTTGTGCTGTATTTGCATTCAGAAGTGTGAATATTCCACCTTCTTTTTCCCAGATCAAGTTGCTTTGCTAAATGTAGGTGCTGCACAGCTGTTCTCCAACATCAGGCCAGCAATGACTTTTCAAACCCATCCATGGTGTTCAGCCCTCATATTGCAGGAACAGAGGTCACATTTTCCCCAAAAACAGTCACACTCTCAGGCCAATGCATTTTGTGTTTCTTTATATGCATCAGTTTCTTCTGCATACTTGGTTATGGCAACACCAGAAATCCCTGATCAACCAGTTTGGAGGGGTTTTGCAATAAGTAGGTTTTGCAAGTGCCAAGTGCATTTAGAACATAAGAGAATCTAAAAACCTTCCAAAGTGAAACATATACGTGGATATACATAAACATTTTCTCATCATACAGTGCTACCTGGAATATACCTGCAATATCTTTCAAATATTTAAAAGTTATTGTTACTCGGGCTGCAATTTAATATCTGCGCTCAAATTTCTAAAAATGACAGCGCTGTCAAGCTGAGGAAATCAACAGATGTCAAACGGAACAAAGTCAATGCTCCTTCCGGTTTTCTCCTTTTAGGAAAGAGCGCTCTTCTGATATATGGCGGGAAGTGTAGTTTTAACACGAAAAACAAGCCCTTTCCTATAAAAGGGCTTGGAAACCGAACGAACTACAATTCCCAGGCGTCGTCGCGCGTCAGGATAACACGTGTAAGGCATGCCTGCTTTGCCCCTTCTGTCCGAATGACAGAAGGGTCATTTCTAAGTGTTTGTTCTAGTTTGATGTGATTTATTCTGCGTTGCTAGCACTGGATTAATATGTTTGGTTTTATGTATGTGGTATTTATGGCTGGCGCATTTTATTATGGACGGTGGAGCCTCGGGGGCTAAACTTTTGTTACGATAAGGTGAGACTTGAATACTTTCTCCTAGTTTGTTAGCAGTGGAGCTGGTTTTCAGATGGTTACGGCGGGCAGTAATGCCCCGCCCTGCAGAATGAATCAGTTGTTAAACCGTGGACCTTTCAGCCTCAACACTTCGCGTAAACCAGCATGAGTAACACGCTGGCAACCATTTCTTCCTTTGTACCGTAAGCCGAGTGCGAAAGTGCATAAAAAGTCTAAATTATACCAGTTAAATGATCAATAGTTTAATTTGTCGAGTTAATCGTGCAAATCGCGGACATTCGTCGCCTCAGCTTTTAATTTCTCGCGCTTTCCTGCTTTCAGCGCCTCGCGCGCGGCACGTGCGCCCGACCACGCGGGCCTTTAACTGCATGTGACGTCACGCGCGCGCTTACTTCGGTCGCCTCCTGGCGCGGAGGCGCGCCGCCGACTCTTGAGCGCGTTGACCCCTTCGGCGGTTTACTAGTAGCCGCACGCTAGTTAGTGGTGTAACCGGACGCTGGTCAGGTTCCAGAGCGCTGGCAGGGCTTCCGGCAGTCAGCGGGACTGGCGTGCGCTCTGTCACGTAGCTTTCACCGCGTTTTACCCCATCCTGTACGAGTGCACCGCATCCAGCGCGATAAAAATGGGCGGGGGGACGGTTTACTGTGTTTTCCAGCTACCAACTGTGGTTGTGGATTGTCTGACAGGACCTCCGAGCAGCGCTAACTGACCGGGTGACGATGCTCCGCTTCCTGTCCCGGAGGGCCTGGGGGCAAGTGGCTGCCGTCCGCTTGACCCTCGGTCACCCGACTCCAGGGTTTCCGGCAGCAAGGTGGCACCCCGGTGGATGCTGGGTGAGCTCATCGGCCGCCGCCAGGACTGCCGGACCCTCCAAGCCCCACCCTAAGGAGGAGGCTCCCGTTACCCCACCCCACAGCCTGGCTGGGGTCGACCCCCAGCACGGGACACGGCCGCAGGGGCCTGGCTCTGCCCTGGAGGACGCTGGTGACCAGGACCAAGACCCCCTCCAGGACAAGTCCATTGGCCTCTTCCAGAGGTTCAAGAAGACCTTCAAGCAGTACGGCAAAGTGATGATACCGGTGCACTTGGTGACGTCCACTTTGTGGTTCGGGACCTTCTACTACAGTGCTATGAAGTAAGACGTACATCTGAATTCTTTTCTTAATGTGTAGTGGCCCAGCACTCTTTGGAGATGGACAGATGGATAGATATGGTAGATGGATGGATAGGGGGATAGTATGATACAAATTGGTGTAGATATGTAGAGGAATGCACTCTGAGCTCATGTCACTCATAATCATCCAGTTTTTGGCTGCGGGAGTGTGAGGTTAAGTAAAAAGCGGCGGTGACCGATCAGACGGACAAGTCCACTGCTGAAAAAATGCACTGGTCAAATTCAGAGGAGGGTCTGGGTGGATGGGAACATGTAAGGTGGCGTGAGAAACCCACCGGACACACTGATCACCACGGTCCGAGTGTGGCCTTTAATATGAGGGGTTTTAACCCAGGGGACAATCGATGCCTTCAGCACGTGGGTGTGATTTGCACCCCCAAAAACTCTGCTGTGATGCTGCTGACAAAAAGGGGTTTTTACCTCCTAAAACCCCCAGCATGGAAGCAATCACACTTTGTGTCACTGTAGTAGTAACCATAACTGAATCTTCTGGATCTCCAGAGTAAAACATTGCTAGCTTTGTCTTTTCATCTCTGGTAAATTGAAACATTCTTTTATGGTGAAACTTGTAAGGTTGAGTTTTTGTTTAGCCTACCGGTTCAGGTAAAGCCTACGTACGCTGCAGCCCCCCACTGTACTGTGTTCGATTCTGCGTGTTGGTTGTTTTCCTGACCTGGAACTTTTGTTCGGCTGCTTGGAGACTGATTGGGTTTTCCACCGTTGGGTCCATACAGCCTTCTGCTCAAGGTGAGCGCTATGTGGCCCTCGGTAGATGTGCGTGAAGCACCTTGAGCAGAAGCTCTATTGCAGGAGCTCATATCCTCCTCGTGTCATGAAGGGCTCAGGAAAGGCATGAAATGGCTTCAGTGGGGAGCGCTGCTGGAATTGGGAGGTTCCCAGCCACTGGATCACTGTTCTTGCTCAAGGATAGCTTCCAAAAATACTGTTTAATGTTTGCTTAGCTGGCTGTGATCCAGACTCGCTCAGGTGCGCATATGGCTTTTTAACCGCCTTTTCTTTGACGCTCTTTAGGGGTGTGAATGTCGTTCCGTTTCTGGAGTTCATCGGAATTCCAGAGAAGATTGTTAATATCCTGAAGAACTCTCAGGGGGGCAATGCGCTCACTGCCTACGCCATGTACAAAGTAAGTGTGTTCAGGCCTTAAACTTGCGGCATTTTGGCATGTTATTTAAAAAAAAAAAAAAAAAATTTTATTCATTATTAATGCCTTTTCTACTTGTTGACATAATTGGGACCGGAAAGTCTTCATATTTAGTTGCATCCTTTACCCTGCTTTTACCTCCATCAGTTAAAGATTACATTACGGAAGTAAGGGGTCTGGCTTGTGTGCGCAGTTTGGGAGCTCTTTACTTCCATCTGTTGGCCAGGAGTGGCACAGGCTCTGTTCACTGCTAGAAAATTTTTAAAAAGCGGAAATGAAAATGTAAGTTTTTTTTTTTTTTTTTTTTTTTTTTAAATTTCATGAACACATTGAGCCATCATACAGTAAACAACTCCTATGCGTCTCACTATTAAACTATTTATCATAGCAAATCTTTGTTTAGCACCTTATTTGCTTAGTCTTTAAGTGCATTTTTCTCACACACCTGCAGTGTTAGCAGTTTTTTTTATTTTTAAAATTAGATTTAACTTGAAATATCATCATCGTCTCTTAGATTGCAACACCTGCCAGGTACACGGTGACCTTGGGTGGAACCTCGTGGACAGTGAAATACCTCCGCAAACACGGCTACTTGTCAACCCCCCCTCTGGTGAAGGACTACATCCAGGACAAGATGGAGGAGACCAGAGAGAGGATTTCCGAGAAGATGGAGGAGACAAAGGAAAGGTTTGTGGAGAAGGTGGAGGAGACAAAGGAGCTGCTCTCTGAGAGAATGGAGGAGACCAAAGAGCGGCTTGCAGACAAGATGGAGGAAACCAAGGACAAGATTTCGGAAAAGCTGCAAGAAACCAAGGATAAAGTTTCTTTCCGGAAGAAGCCAGATTAGGTGTTGGTACTGGAAATGAACTGAATGTGCATTGTTCGGAGCATCACGGAATTGGTTGGGTGTCTACAAGGTTTGTCCTGCACTTGGGGTTTGTAACCTGAATGTTTAACGTGAAAGTCTCTGGAGGACTGCTGCTGTTGTAGCCTTTAAAAAGGTGCTGGGTTTAAACTGGGGAGGAAACGCCCAGCTGCATGACTGAACGAAGCTCCTTTGGATGAGATGAAGCTATGGGCTACATGTCAGGGTCTCTGGGAACTTGTCATGTTTGTATGTTTCCTACGCTGAAATCCACATGCTTTTTTTGACTGTTCACAGCAATACTTGAAATCAGAAATGAATGTGTATCTTGACTAAAAATGCGTTTACAGATACTAAAATGATCTTTAGATAACCAAAGCATGTTGTGCTGAAGTCGTATCCTATTCACTTCTGAAGTGTTTGCTTTATTCTTCTCTATCATTCATTCTTTGTACACTATTCAGGTATATTATGTGTATTCAATTGTACAACCAAGGTGATTATATGCTTAAAACTCTCATTAACAGTACACACTTCACACAACTGTTTTAAGTCATTTTTTTCTGTAAAGTCATTTTAAATGACAGGTAACCAGAACTTACTTGTTAAGCAGCTTCAGGATCGAGGCGATTGAATTACGAAGGTTTATTAAATCAAATCTGGCCCAGAAAGTTGGAATAAATTGGATTGCTGTCGTTCTTGCGTTGTTTTTGGACTGCACGACAGAAATGTCCTTTGAGAGGAAGGCAAACGTTTAGCCGAAGAAACAAGGCTGCAGGGGAATGAAATGGACGTGTTGCCGAGGCTCAGACGGAAACAGCTGGAGCTGGACATGAGACGTGCAGAAACTTAACGTGGTCTCCTCAAAACGTGTTCTTGTGCATGTGTTAGCATGTGGTTTACTGCTTAAAGACAGACTTGTATCATGAATGGCAACACACTTCACCAGGGTACTTACTCTGAATTACTACATTAATGTACCCAGTTGTATGAATAGCTAAGTATCTGTCAATCTGGACTACCTAACATTAAAAAAAAATGAAGTGCTTGAGATTCTCTGTGCAGTTCATGGGAAAGGTGTTGTGAACAATGATGTGAACTTGTTCTACATTTATTCATTTCACAGAGGACATAAGGAACCATTAGCCTCACAAAACAAAGGGAATGCAAAAAAGAACAGCTGATCCCCCACCCCTCTCCCAAAAAACTATTTCCAGACAAGTGCCAACC
Organism: Heterotis niloticus; assembly: GCA_018136845.1. NCBI lineage: Eukaryota > Metazoa > Chordata > Actinopteri > Osteoglossiformes > Osteoglossidae > Heterotis > Heterotis niloticus. Next base: position 18,747,493 of record CM030905.1, read on the forward strand.
AGCATCTGCTTTGTGGGACTTGCACTTCAGCTAGATGTAGGACGATCACGGGTTTATGCAGATCTCAAAAGAGGCCACAGTGTATGTGCAGCACCACTGACAAGCGAGTACATCTGCGCCGAAGTTGTCTGTGACAAACTCAACAGAAGAGTGGAAACAAAGCAACACACGTGTCCTACAGTTTTAGATCATAGGCAGACACCCTGGCAGTCTATAGTACAGTTCCCTGATGCAACTTGAAGTTCACTGTTCCATCCAATTTGCAAGCCATGCAGGCCCTTAAACAAGAGTAGCCCCACACATTACACTCCCCCCACCACACTGCACAGTTAGGATGAGGTTTTGTTTCCTCCAAACAAAACTACATTTATACAAAAAATTTCTCCATATCTATCCACAGAACACTGCTCAAGTACCACTGACAAATATCCAGGTGTTTTTTTTTTTTTTTAGCAAAAATGGGAAGGGCGGCCATGTTTTATTTGGAGAGTAGTGGTTTCCTGTGTGTTAACCTCCCACAAACACGTCTCTCATTTGGTGTTTTTCCTATGAACACAGATGTTATCGAGTTTAAGACACGTCTGCAAATCCTTAGCGATCGCAGTAGGGTTTTTGTCCCTAGTTTAAGGATTGAATTGTGAATTTGAATGGATCTTGGTGGGACACTCATTCCTAGGGAGAGGATCAATGGTGTTGAATTCTTCCCACTTGTAAACTGTCTGCCTGACTGTGAGCTGTTGGTACTTGGAAATGCTTTTGTTATCCTTTCTAGTCATATGAGCTTCAACAACTCTTCTAAGGCCCTCTGAAATCCCTTTTGATTCAGCCTCAGCATAATTCTGTAGCAAAAAGCAGATAAAAACTGTGCCTTGTTACTACTGCAGAGAAGGTCAAACACACCTTAAGGGATTAGAACACAACTCCATTTACCCCCAAAACATCATCATCCTACAAGTTTATCCAACAACAAACCATTTGCTCAATAGAGATACGGCAAAATGTTGGGTGGTGTTTGTTTAATAATATTGTGTTTATTAGTATTACTTGTAGGAAAATCAAGTCACGCTTTAGGTGCAGAAACAGATCATTTCAAAGTGTTCACAAACTTTATCAGACAGTTGTTAAATTCCCTTAATGATACCATTTTGAGACAAAAGAGCATGAAGCTTACTGTTAAAAGAACAGTAAAAAAGCTCTGTCTTGTATGAAAGAACGTGACCTTGTTGCTGTTCACGAGACCTGGAAAAACCCTCCACAGCTGCAAATGTGATCTGTGGCAATGACCAAGCTTCATGCCCACCTGTAGCACGAGCCCACTGAAGCACAACCATACTACTGCGAGGACCTTGTGCTGGAAAGAAAGTGGCAGATCTGAAGGCAGGAGACCCTTTTCCCTGAAACCCCTCTCGTCTCTGCTTAGAAGGCTGCCAACTTCGGTGACATTATGGGACGTCTTTGCACCACTCCGGCTACATGGGAAAGCTATAAAAGCACTGAAATTAAGTAAAATGGTTTAAACTTTTTCAGTCACCTGTGTACCTGGACCCTTGTTTAATGGAGTCCCGCACAACAACAAACCACTACAGTTGCTAATGGAAACAGTTTTTCCCACCGAAATGAGCTCACGCTTCTGTACAGCAGCATTTTGCCACACCATGCTGTAATTTCACTTGTATGACAGGTGGAAAAAATTAAAATTTAGAAGGTAAAACATCCTTTTGCATTTGCAATGCTGATGTTCCGCTCACAGACAACAGATTCACCTCAGATGGCTGCCTGGAGTTAAAAAGCACGGTTTCAAAAGAGACGGGGGGCAAAACAAGCTTTTTGTTGGTACCGCGTCTAACTGAAAAGAGAGAGCTCACCTGTGAAGCACCTGCACGGGAAAGGGTTAAAACAGCAGCCACCTTAAAAAAAGAAACAAAAAAAAGCACAAGACACAAGCAAGGTAAAAACTTAAAAAAACACAACTAAGTGGTTACGGATTACAGATGAAAAATAACAAGGCAAGTTACATACAATTTTTGTTACAAATATAAAATAATGGTATCACATTCATGCATAAAAATACCTGTCATTCTGGTACTTTGAAGGAAACTTTGCAAACAGACCCCCCCCTCCATTATTATGGTAACCCCCCCAGTAGGAATTTGCCTAATGGAATGAGTTAATCCCATTATTTGAGGGGTGGGCATAATTATATTTCACCCATTTTTGCCCCTTTCTGGATTTGGCCATTATTGCGAGATTGTGGTGAGACCCATCGGGAGACAAAATAAACACAGTTCAGGATGCTAGTTTGTTCGTTTAAGTTTTAATAATTTGGCTGCGGTTTGACCACAGCATAAGTACAAGCATAAAATCTTTGACTACAACAGCACTTTGAGCAACATTTTTTGATTTTTTTCCTTTTTTTCTGTAAAAGTATTGCAATAACAGACCTTAGGCCTAAAACCTAATACATCACAATTGCTTAAATAAAAAATAAAATAAAATTAAAAAAAAATGAGGCAAAATACACAAGTTTATTTTCTGTTTTTCATATATTCATATATATATACACACTATACATATATATGAATATGAGATTCATTTTTGTAAATAAAGCAAACAAATGTAACAAAGTCCTCGATGGAAGAAGTCCTGCGATCGGCTTTGGAGAGCAATGACAGAACTGGTGTGACATCTTAATGGAGCACAGAGATGCTCAGCAGTTGTGTAGCCATGTCTGGTAATGTCTGCTAAGTGGACAGAGGAACACGGTAAAGGATTCGGTCCCGATCCAAGTTAGTTCTCGTAAGCTAGTGCAGAAAAAAGAAAGTGTACGGGCCCAGAAATACAATAGATTTCTCAAAAACTACACAATTGCCACTTGTTTGGTGCGGAGAGAAAATGGCATCGCTATGTACATTACCTAGAGATAAGAATGAACATGCGCAACTTTATTGTACAGTGCAGTCTTAGTATATAAATTAATGAGACCACAATAAAAATGCTTTTCTTCCTATATACCACATACATTTAATATGTATAAAAGACAGAAAGAAACAGAACCGTCCCAATTGTGTTCCGATTTAAAAAGAAGAAAATAAAACAACCCACAGTGTAAAGCTCAGCACTTCGCTCTGATTTGATCAGAAAACATGTCCAATGTGCTCTGCTCAGGGACTGATGAGGTCAATGAGAAAACGCCACCCGAACCTTTAGCAAAACAGTATAGTTCTACAAAAGCAGGAGAATCTTAAAAAAAACAAACAAACAAACAAACAAACAAACAAACAAAAAAAGCTCAGTTTGCTCCATCAAATAGAGGTCTCGCTTTTTTTTTTCTTCTTTTTTTTTTTTTAGGAAAAAGTGGGCTTGCATGCAGACTGCAGAAACAGAATTTTAAACCTGTGACACGCACCTCGTGTTTTATTCAACAACTGACTACGCGTTTGAACTTCTTTCTCGAAAGTTCGGGTTGGAAACTTCCAGAATGCACTGCTTCGGCCTTACCGAAAAAAAAAAAAAACTAATTCGCACTACGATGAAAGCGGCATCTTGTTGGCCTGTTTTGACAAATGCTTTCTCGTTGATGTTTGTTACACATCTGGCACCCATGACACGTCTGCCATCGAGATTCGGGCGGTTCGCGTTGCGATTTTTGGCAAATACGCTAACTTACGCTGGACTAAAAGGGCAGCTGTTGGAGAAACGGCGCTGCCTCAACGCCAGCGGAACAAACTGAGTGTGTAGGAAGGTCCGTTTCTTACCACACTTGTTTCCACGTACACTTAACAAGCCAGATGTCAAAGAAGTCTGAATTTTTGCATGTAGCTTCTTCGGAATCGCTAGCTAAAATGACAGGTTAACTGCATTTAATACTGGTCCAACCAAGACCGTCACTACGGCAAAACGGCAAGCTCTGTGGTTCAGCCGTTCTGAAGAAAGAAAACTATTCGTTTCGGCCGCTTCCTCGATTCAGAACGTTTCATCCTTACCATAACAGATCATTATTTATAGGAAAATAATATAAGTAGCAATTTGTATTTAATCATATTTAAGCAATACTTTGCAAACTTTTTCTTGTTTACAAAAAGGACAAAAGCACATTTGAAGGCATTCACAAATCTGATGCCGCCTTGTTAAAATTTTATATCTATACATTATATTACATTATTCACAATGTCTTTTTTGTGGTTTCTACCCATTGGGTAGGATATGTGCATAATATATTTAAGTTATATACAGCACCTTACAAATAAACAAAAAGAGAGACAGAGCACTGGAAAAAGCACCGTTGGAAGTGAGGCACAACGAAGGTGGGAGCTTGAGTGCAACTGGGTTCCTATATCTGCTCAAACATGAACATTAGGCACCTTATTTGCTCACAAAATAGTAACATGCAAACCTCCTCGTAGAAAACATCAAACGAACAGAGTTGTTCCTCCTCCTCCTCCTCCTCCTCCTCAGCTACGGGAGCAGACAGAATGAGCCTTGGAACGGAACGAAACAAGACGAGAGGAGAGCAAACAACACAACTGCTTCTTACCGTGAAAACAAGGGTCTAACCGAGCAAAGAGTCGAACGGGGTGGGGGGGACAGACGCGGTCAAACTACCGAAGACGGGGACAGCAGCAGCGGCGGCGGCGATAGCAGCAGCGGCGATAGCAGCAGCGATATAGAAACAACACGACAGACACACACTGCCCTCGACGGCCAGTCGTCACACACGATGGGGAGAACATCGGTATCAAAGCAATGGAAGGCTTTCGTCTCAACATCCCCAAGTTATTCCAGAAAAATAAAAAAGAAAGAAAAAAATAACAAAGTTTATTCTTCATTGTTTCCCGAACACTCGTCTCACAAACACAGGTCTAGGCTGGGGGATTTTGCTCTTGGTTTTTCTATCCTTTTCTGATTCAAGCACAAGTGTGGCTTTGCCCTTTTTACGGAAACAAAGAGATCCCTTCAAAAACAAAACCCTCCTGGATTCGGGGGTTATTTGTACGCGCCGATACGACAGCCGCACGGTGCTGTGGGGTCCGCGCTCCTTTGCCTGGTGCGGCAACCGCAAGGGTGAAGTGACACAAGACCAATCGCTTCAAACAGAAATTGTTAGAAATTTTATGACATTTAAAAAAAAAATAAAAAAAATAAAAAAAAATTTAAATCTAAATATGAGGCAGCAGAGATGGACGCCTTTCAGGACATGAAGTGGAGAGGCCGTCTAAGAAACTGACCGGATCTCAGCTGCTCTCTGCCAGGGGGCACTGACATGCTGGACACTTGTTGGATGGGCCATGCCGCATCACCCCGCTACCACCGACAACTCCAACATATGAACCAGGTCATTTCTGACAAAGGAACCAGGAGCGACACCTCTGAGCAGCATCTATCACACAAGACAGGCTTGGAGACGCCTACAGTGTGAAGACACGGGGAGACGGGGCCCTCGCCCACCGAGGCACAGGATCTAGTCTTCTTTTTAAAGGGATCCGTAAGCTTTGCCGTATTCGTCACACTTTTCCACGTACAGGGCTGTGCAGGTAGTAAACATTATAAGAAGCTGGGGTTGGCTTAATACTGTGAGTCAATATAGCAAAAGCAGAAAAGGCAACAATGCGCAGAGAAAGGCTACGTCAGAAGGTCATCGGCGCAACCCTCACATAGCCCTTGTCTCGACCACAGTCCGAAACCTGATTACGCCTCACGCATGCAGCTTTGGGACATGTGAAGAAGTAGAAGAAGAAGTGTTCTGCCTTTTTTCCCTTCCTCTCGCCATCTGTTCAGCCGGCGGCGGACGCTGGCACAACGTGCTTGTGCGTGTGGGTGTGGGTGTGCATGGAACGGGAGGCCGGGGCGCACGACGTGGAAGTCGACCGGAGGAACGTCTGCCTCTCAGGAGCTGCTGGATGGTGGGTACGGAGAATAACGAAGCCCGCGTGTCGAGTGGCGTGGTCCTGGCGGAAGCCGACGTCTCACGTGCGCACTTTTTTTTTTTTTTAAACATATGGGCACCAGCGAGGACGGCAATGAAATCACCCACATTCTATATTGGCAAAATAACTCCTCCGCCCCCCCATGTGGTTTAAGACATAACTGCAGTAGTAATCGCAAGCATTAATCTGGCTCAGCAGGGCCTCGCCCATCCGGGCTCCGACCCTGTGGCAATCTGGACCACACTTCCACTGTCTTTCACCGCTTAAAGTGGGGTTCTTATTCTTCTAGGCCTTTCCTCCGGCAGAATGAGAGCAGACGTTTCAGCGTGTTTTCCAGTAATATATAGAATGTGTGGAAGTAAGTAGACTTTCCCCTGTGTCCCTGTACTGTACTAACAGTTTCAATCATGAGGATTTTAGGCTGGATCTGAGGATCTTTTGTGTTTTCTACAAAATGGACAAACCCCTATTGCTCCCACTGTAAATCTTTGGAGCCAAAATTCAATCCACAAATGTCAAGGACAACACACACACACACACACACACACACGCACACACACACGCACACACACACACACAAACATTACATATAGCATTTCCCTCTTCTCTCGACACGGTAAGATAGTGCAACTTTTGATAATGTTTCTTTTGAATGTTAAACAAGTCATATCCCCAACATTTACTTCCACATGAATCTTGGCACTCAGATTTGGATTTCGACTGGTTTTCAATCTTGTTTGTGCACAGATCCCGGTCTTTAAAAAAAAAAAAAAAAAAAAAAGACAAACAAAAATTCTCAACTCCAGAGCCAATACAGTCCTTTGGGGGGGGACTCTTTAGAACCAGTACTGATCTTCTGTTTTTACTTTAGAATACCAAAAAAACAGCTACAAACTCCATGCAGGGGGCACCCCCTGCAGTTTTAGCAATATATGTTCCAAAAAAAAAAAAAAGCATTTGTAAGCTTGGTTCCTCTCTTTTCCTGTCAGTTGTCTTCTTTGTAGCAAAGGTTGATATTTAGTTGTGCATGGGAGTGTTGAGAAAGAGACCACACCCCTGTGTGTGGAGGGGAGGAGCTAGACTTGTTAGGCATGGCCACACCCCACCTTTGCAAGGCTCCGCCCCACCCCTTACACCAGGCCATCCCGCTGGCCTTCCTTGGCCTTGGCAGGAACCGTTGTGCTTTCTGGCTCGCCCTGCTGGAGCGTCCTGCGTCCTGCCCCCGGCGCCGGGGGATTATTGCTGTGCTGGTGAAGAAAGAAGGAGTAGCCTGGGTAGTGGCCCATGACCTCGCTGTAGGTGGGAGGCGGGCCTTCCATGCGTCCATGTCCGCCGGAATGGGCGGCGCTGATTCCCGAGTTGCTGCTGGGCGGGCGTGGCCCCCCTGTGCTGTGCACATCAATGAGGTCGCTGTCGAAGACGGTCCGGTTGGGTGGTGCCCGCACCGACTCCCTGTTGAGCTCCATCTGCTGCTCGGGGTCCCGCAGCTGAAGCGCGCAGGGGCCCTGGTAGGGCGGAGGCTCCTCGCCATCCGACAGGGAGATGGTGGGGGGCAGATCAATCTCGTGCTGCAGGTACGGGTAGGTGGGCTGGAAGCGGCTGAATCGGTCGCGCTGCATGAACGAGGGAGCGCTGACCCTGTCCCGGGCCTGTGGCGCGTACATTACCTGCAGGGGGCGACAAAAACGAGGCCGATGAACGCTACGCACCATCACAACGTCGAGCATCATCCGTGGCAAAGTCCTTCTTACAGGAGGTTTTATGAAATACAGTATCACTGCTAATTGATAATAATGACGTTCCAAAAAAATATTAACCTGATCAGTATTGTAAATTACGCTGTGGTTCTAATACAATGAAACGTCTAACACAGTTACCAGTAGCCTGTGTTCCATTCCGGATAATCTAATTAATACTTTATCGTATTTTACACTATTAATCTGATCGGGCAGGACAATCAATCATTCCAGGCAAACAAAAACAGTGTCGAGTTCCATGTCAGATGTCAGTTTCAGTCACGCAGAAAAGCTGCCACCATTATCACCGTCATTAGTGAAAAGCTGCGGCGAGACTCGCAGGCTAACATCGGGATGGTGGCGCTTGGCTTCCAGCGACTTCCTCGACCAGCAATTTGCACATCTGACTGCCTTCGTCCGACACTCAGACCCCCGTCTAGACGCTGTCAGCGGCAGCGCTGTAGATTAATGACGCGCCAGGGAGCATCCCCTCTCATGCGTAAACCCCCTCCGAGCTATCAAACACCAGACGGCCCGTTGGGATTACGGCGTCTACGTGGGCGGGAAGCCGGAGCGGTCGCTTCGGTCCCAGGGGGCTCACCTCAGAGGCTCCTTGCCGTGATCCACTCTCTGCTGGCCACAGACACCCGTCCTGACAGGTAGAGGGAGGGGGAGGGAGTAGACATGAGACAGCGAGAAGACAGTAACGTGTGGAGAACACCAGAGATGTGTGGAACGACCCTCAGCCTCACGCAAAGCACGCGCCGTGAACCCACTACCTGCTGGGCATCGGCCTGGCACACGGCGGGTTACATGTGGGCACAAGAGACCATCTGTGATTACGCAACCGCTGATTTGTTCATCAGCCAGGACCTGCGGCACTCTGTCTAGCTCTCATTGGCTGGCTCTGTCTAGGAGGGACAAATCCGGCTAGAATTCAAAGCATAAATTAAAAATAATAAAATATCCAAATTCAAGATGACAGGCTAGAAAGTCTGGAGCCCGGCTGTAACTAAGTGAATATTTAATAATAAGTACAACAAACCAGGCGACAGCATTTTCACTTATTGACAATAAAAAAAATGGCATTAATAAAAAGAAACCAAGGTTACTAAACTCTGCCCATTCATATTTACACTTAAACCAATATCTTTTGTCGTAGTCCTTGGCTAAGATGACATCATCAGCCATTTTACTTTTTAAAGAAATGAGGCTGAAGAGATACGCAATCTCAGCTTGTGCTTGAAAACACATCGCCGAAAATGCATGAATAAACCACAGACACTGCGCATGACTCCTGTGGTCTGTCTGCTGAGGGAAGCCGTCTAGACATTTGCTGCTCGGTCACGCAGTCAAAGGAGCGGCAGACACGTCGTACCGGGGTACAGACAACAGACACAGGCTCAGCTACGCAGATCTGCACAGCGAGGGAATGAAGGCCACTACTACGCCACCAGCGTGTGACCTCAAGGGGTAAACTGGACACTGAGGTCTGCTAACTGCAGTGTTGTCTTTATGTATGACACACACACACACACACACACACACACACACACACACACACACACACACACACACGAGACGCTTGTGACGCACCGGCTGCAGCGCTTCCTCCTGCCTCCGGCCTTGACTCTGGCGATTGATGAAGGACCAGGTGGACAGTTTGTAGTGGTTCAGCAAGCAGATGATCACAACCACCATGACGGTCATCACCACAATTATAATGATAATTTGAACAAACTCCAGTTCCGCTGCAAAACAAAAAGAAAAACACAATGCATGACTTTTAGCCAGCAAGTTCACAATAAATGTTCTTAAAAATCCACTACAATAACTCACTCATGGATCATTTGCAACAGCCAGAGGGGGGCAGCAGAGAACAGTTTCTCAGAGTAGCTGGCAAAATTTGGCTCTAACAGTAGAACAAACTGTCTGTGGTGGTTGAGTTATTAATTAAACCGGGGAGGGGGGCAGGGTACAGGGATGCTTCAGCGAACATATCGGAACAGCGAGCTCCTTTAGCAGACGCTTGGCAAAACCACACACCGGTGCCTGCTGGCCGCCGCTTCATTCCAGCCATGAATATCTCACAAAAATAACGGTGACTCTAGCCTGACAAAATAACAACACACGACAGTGACTTCTTCACCATGGTTTGAAGTTCAAAGCTATTCCGGGGGCACATTTGCATGCGGCTAACTACCCTTATGCTGCCGTAATATGGGGGGGGGGTTGCTTTTAACACTACGGACAAAGTAGAGAAGATGCAGGAGTCTGGCTTTAGCCTGGAAGGTGGGAAACGCTTCCCAGACGGCCCTCGGGGGGGTCACTTGTTCCACACCCATGCAGCCACCTGGCAGGTAGGAGAAGTAGTGAATTAAACTGGCAGCACACTGCACCTGCCTGGGCTTCAAACCAGTGACCCCTGTGGTCTTGCAAGATCAAGGGGCCCTGTTGTGTCCACAGATTCGAATGGACTTACCAGGCCACCACAATTGGGGCCAGCAGGTGTCATATTGATCACAGCCCTCACCTGGCAACTGAAGGGCCTGGGTTCCAATCCCACCTCGTTCTGTAGCACACCAGATCAAGGCACTCACCCTGAATTGATGCAGTAAAAATTACCTTGCTGTATAAATGGGTCAATGAATGTAAGGAGCTCAGTGTACAAACCTAACATTTTAAGTCATTTTAGTGTAAAATGTCAGATAAATAATCAATCATTTTTAGCAGCATCCCTTAAATATCAAGTTACTGAAGCTCAAAAACGGTATTTTGGCAGCAACACCTGTTGCATCGCAGGGTTTCCCTTGTGGACAATTTTCCAAGTTGCTCAAAGTTTGGGTTGATGTGCACCGTTTGCCAACCCTGACCGCCAACCCCACAGAACAACCACAGTCCCAACTTCCGGGAGCTAAATGCATTATGGGAGTCGACACATGCAGTTTAAATAAAAATCCTGCCAAAGAAGTGACGTGAGAGGTTCATGCAGGCAGCTGGGGGGGGGGCTTGGGAAATGGTCTCCTAGACCGAACGGTCGAGCGGCTGTAAGGAGCAGACGGGAAGCTCGGCGCAAACCCGCTGCCGTTTGGAACGGCACCCCTCTCTCCCTCTCTCTGGCTGTTTTCCATTACAAGCTTCATTCTGCTGGGGTGTGGCCGATCCACTAAATTTATTAAGTGTTTCATGAAAAAATAGCATCGACGATGAGAAAGGAGAGAGAGAGGGAGGCTGAAAGAGATGTCGCCCAGGCACAACAAGCACGGCTCTCTGCATGGACGACTCCTTATCACCGCAGCACAATGCAAACATTTGACAATCGACCGTATCGCGTGGCGACGGACGTCTGCAGTCCCAGCCGCTTGTTATCATGCAAATTTGATGGAAGAGCCGCGCGAGACGACAACAGCGTGACACAGCGGCTCGCGGGGCGGGATCGCCAGTGGCCCAGGCCGACCTTTGCTTTTAACCCTTTCCGTCTGTGCCACGGCATCAGCCAGTCAGCTTCGGCGCTGGCACATACAGGCCGAATTTTTGTTCTTTTTTTGAATACAATAAACGCTGGAGACACTGAATCGCAGCATTTGGAATTCAGTGCACTTCAAACTAATCGGAAAAACACGGTAAATATTTACAGCCTGTGGTAAATGTTTACTGTCAAAACTTGCCACAGGACTGCAGGGGGCGCAGTGCTTAAAGCAGTCACCTCGCAGTCGAAGGAGCCTGGTTCAAATCCCACCTCTCACTGTGGTGCCTTTCACCAAGCTACTTTCCCTGAATTGACAGAGTAAGAATACAACATCTGCATAATGGAGTATAAACTGGCATAAACGGCCAACCACTCTGAGTCAACGATAATAAACATAAATAAAAAGAATTACAATGTGCGTACACTGGAATTCTGTCTTGGGTTTGACAAAGTTTGTGATTGTCCTGTTCCACCAGAATGGCAGGTCTCTGACAGACCATCAATATCCCACTGTGATGTCCCACTTGGTCTCCCCCCATCCCCCACCCCAGACACACTGCTGCTTTTTGTCTATTTTGGTCACACAGCGCAGCCAGTTGGCCCAGACTGCTCTGGACAGCGTGGCCTAGCTGTCCCAGCGCTGTTTTACACGACGGGGGAGGGGGGGGGGTCAGGGTGAATTCCTTCCCAGCTCGGCAGGGGCCACGCACATCCGGGATCCTCCTATTTATTCATTTCACCAGCAAGATGTATAATGTGCAACATGCGGGAGCCTCAGCTGCCGGGCACAAGAGGATTAACTGCGCTGAGGGTGTTTGCCATGTTCAGCTAAAGTGCATGCTTGGGGTGGCACGCCGGACCTCTGTCCACATACATGTTGGGTGTTACGCTGGTCCAACGCACCAGGCCCCATTCGCAAAGGCTGCTGCTGTGCTGCTCCAGGAAGAAAGGGGGCACAATTCAACGGGTGGCACTAATTCCAAGCCACTCATGTTGCAGACATCAGACGGGTCAATCCGCTTAGTCCTCGACAGACTGACTACACCGGGACAGCGAGGGTTCTGTGGCCCCAACAAGCCTAAGACAGACAGCCAGACAGACAGACAGACACACCGCATGGCCTCGTGTGTTCCGTCTAGCCAAGAACAAATGCTTCATTACAAGCTATGCCAAACACGACAGGGAAAAAAGCACACGCACACACACAGCTGTGAAGAGTGTCTCTGAGATAAACAAGTGTTTCTCTTTAGAGTCTCTTCCTGGTTTTTTTCTTCTGAGCGGCTCAGAATGAACGGTGTTCACAGCCGGAGAACCCAAAGGAAGTTCAGCGAGCGGAAGCGACGCCCAGCAGCGAGTAGTTACAGCGCAACTTAATGGTGAAAAGCGGAGAAACCCATGAGCAGCGGACACACACAAGCGCACCCACAAACGCTTTCCCCAATCGCTGCCACCCAGAACGGTATGATCGCGGTGAAAGCTTCAGCTCATACAGCAATGAAGAGGCAGACTCCCCCCCCCTCCCCACCTGCAGCTCCAGCCCAGCCTGCGGGGGGCGCCGCCAGTACCTTTCTCCAGCAGCGACTGACTGTGCTGGGCGACCTTCCTGGCTGTGACATTCCCCTGGTCTCTCAGCGACATGCTCAGCCCAGCAGAGCTCAGGACAGCTGCGCCGAGCTGCTGCTCTGTCCCAGATACTGCCAGGCCCCGCCCCTTCCAGCGCACACACACACACACACACACACACACACACACACACACACACACACACACACACCCAGCCAGCCTGCTGAGCTCGCTCGGCCCCACCAGGCAGCACCGCCGCCGTCGTCACCGTGGCAACGGATGGCTCAGCAAGCTCTATCAACAAGGCCGGGAGCCCGCGGGGCTGCGGAGTGGTGACCTGACGGTGTAGCTGCAGGCGGGGCGAGCGAGGCAGGAAGAGAGCGAGGCGCACACGCACGCTCACACACACATACACACACTAAGGGCAGAGACAGACAGATGCACGCACGGAGCAGGAATAAACATCAGACAGACACAAACCTGCAGCCAGGAGGAGGCCAAGACAGACAGACTGTCTGCGGACCCAGCTGCGCACTACAAAAGGGTGACCTCAGTGTTTCTCATACACAGGGACCCTCACGGTGAACAATACACCTGTAGGCAAGACAGGGGGCGCTCTTTCTTCTGACTCACTGCACCCAGGTACAGACGACTAACACCTGAGCCGAACTGGCACTTCCCCAGGCAAGGAGGCCCCAGAGGCTCAGAAACTTCCCAGGGCCACACAGGATGGTCCAGCATCCCTCATGTGACTGAAGCATCGGTGCAAGGTGACCATCGGAGAAACTCAGTATGCTGTTAAAGCACCCAGGAAAACACAGACAGACACACGCTCAGAGACAGCAGTGGGATGTTCCCGTGGCACAGCTCACACCGCACAGCAGTGCACCATAATCATATTAAAAGCCCTGAACAAGACTGCAGAGCAGTGGCTTATTTTAGAACAAAGCCTCGGCGGAGACGCGGGAGTGCCCCCCCCGCCCGCCCGCCTCGGCCCGTTATCTACACCGCTTCACCAGGCGGACAAACAAAGGGACGGGCACAACCCCGCCAGCCTCGGCTACGTGGGCACGGGGAAGCGGGTGCCAGCAGATTTCACACATGCACAAACACACGCGCACTGCGACACACCGGCGGGGGTGAGCCGAGGCTCTCAAGAACAATTACTGGCCTGTTTCTCAGACAGACCTTGTCGCGGGGACTGAGTCACGGGGTGTGTGTGTGTGTGTGTGTATGAGTGAGAGAGCGAAAGCATGGTGCACCCCTGCCGCAAACCAGGTACCAACTCCCCCCCAGCCGACATCGCACAGTACGAGTCTACACACTTTCATCAATTCTGAAACCATAATTGCGACTGCGCACAGTACACGGCTCCATTATAAAAACTCTGCAGAAATTTTGAAATGCAAGTACATGTTAATGTACAGATACTCTTAATGTGATCATTTCAAGTATTATTTACTCATTTGTCTTTCTTCTCCATAGCAGCTTGCAATGTTTATCCATTTATACGGCCGGATAATTTTTAATGCACGAGTTCAGGGAAAGTATCATGATCAACAGACCCACGGCAGGAGCTATGGCTCTAACCCAATTCCTTTGACTGCCGCGCAGCAGCTGTAACCACTGCGCCCCCTGCTGCCCCAAACCAACCTCATCTTTAATAGGGTATATTTAGCAGTGTGCTACTGCTGCTGTTAGGTTAAGCTCTCTTTTGGGAACAAAGGGAGAAAAAGAGAGGAAGAAAAAAAAAAAACTGTCCTTCACTGCAGTTGTTTATTTTATTCAAAGGTTTTTTTGCTTCTATTAGTTGCCATGTCAACTGTACTATGAGGCTCTCCAAGACATTTAAGAGCTGGTTTTAAACTAAACAAACTAGGTTGTCTAGCTCCAGCGGGAGAGTTAAAAAAAAAGAAAAAAAGAAAAGAAAAAACAAAAAGACAAGTAGTAACCGATGTCCTGAATTAGGCCCCTACCCTGGGTAAAATACATGGTTGCATATAGTACTCCCACCTACATTTGGACCATACTGCAAACACGGTAATGCAATAAACCCCTCCAGATTACACAAAGCAAAAACAAAAAAACAAAAAAAAAAACAGCCAAACAAGAACCAGACAAAACATACTGAGACATGTCTGCCCCCCCACCCCCCTCGTGACACGACGTATCTTGGGTTCTCATATCTCACTTTGAAGAAAAAGCAAAACAAACACAGACATGCCTGCTCCTGCTGCAAAAAAGCACAAGGGGGTAAAAGAAGGAAGGAAGGAGGGGTTTTGGGGGAGCAACGTTGGTCAAGACCTTTAATCGTGTTTTTGCGGCGGGTGCCACATTCGCCACCTCATCACTCTGAGCCTGCACTGCTGACCTCCTGTTCTAATCTCAGACTGAGCCCCCGCCATGCACTTCAGACACGTCTAGACGTTCTATGTCATAACACGGGCTTTCCTTGAATTATTTAACCTCCTGGTAAGCCTGAGAGGTGGCTCAGACGGCCTGAGCCCTCAGGCCACCTGCCAAGGGCTTCCCTTGCAAACCTGACCCCTCCCACCGGCTGCAACCACAGACATTACATCACTGCCCTGCGCTGGACACATGATGCTGTTGCCGCCGCCGCCGCCGGGTCCCCCAATCCCATGTCGCTCATCTTCCCACACTGCTCATCTCATCAGCCCTCAAATCGGAGGGGTTGGGAAGGCCTGGGAGGGGCGACTGCAACCACAGGTCTTACTCAGATGCTCCAGATTTATCCGGTGTGTCATCCGAAGTGGGATGGACGGCTATTATTTACCTGATACTTTTCTCCAAAGCAACTTAATGTTAAGCTACTTACAACGATTGACCCATTTCATACAGCTGGGTAATTTTTACTGTGTGAATTCAGACCTTTAGCAAGGGCTCTAGAGCAGGAGGTAAGAGTCAAACCCAGGTCCTTTGCAAAATGACATACTAACCGCTACACCACCTCCTGCCCTGGCCAAGCGTAACTGTTCAGCTTTAACCCTCGATCAGCAGAGTAACCCGAAGGCTCTCTTTCTGTGCCAAGAAATGACGATTAAAAAATTAGGCAGGACAGGTGTTGCCAAAGCCTAGTCTGCATGAGTCCAAAGTGCACGTCACCGAAACGCTAAAACGCGCAAAATAATCTGATGCCACAAAGTTGTGTCATTGCTACCCTCCGCACAGATGTTTATGCAATCCCCGAGAGCGCTGGGTTTGTTTTCATGTGAAAATTTGAATCAGCTTTTTAAAATCTTTGCAAAGGCCCAGGAAGGTCAGTCGTACAGGTTGTCTTAGCGGAATCGAGAAAACGGCACGAAACTAAGGCTGTGCCAGCTGGGCCCCCCGCGGCGAGAGCGCATACCACCAGTTGAGCCCAGAAGGAAAAACAAGGCTGTGTTGCCGTTGCGTATCTGCAGAAGAATAAAAATCACAGCAACGCGACTCATCTCAATACGGCATAACTCAAGGATTATCTCCGAACACTTCGCTGCAGTCATGTAAGGCTGTACATGTGAAGAATAATTCCAATATTGTGCGTGTATGTATTTAATGTACAATTAAACTTCAATCTGTCCACACTACCAACTCCAACCCGCCAATCATAACACTATTTACTCTTATTTTGGTAAAGCCTTCAATTCATTTATCAACTTCATATGTTGGCACGGAGATTAAATAAACAATGACTCATAATCGCTTCGATGACAGCCACGGGCGCCGCGGCACAGACACACACCTCGTACGTAGCGACGCTCCGTGCCAAGTCCGCGGATGAAAAAGAAACGCGCTTAACTTTGTGAATTAACTGGCGCGGCCCCAGGGAATTCTCATTGCGGCACACAATCATCTCGGAGCGATTCCTCCAGGCGGGATTACAGATGAAATTCATGTCAGGAAAGCAAACAATCTGCCCCCAAAAAATCCTTAAGCCTTTCCTCGATGACCGGCGGCTGAACTGGGAGCGTCTGTCAAGGTTCCAGAGGAGGTGGCCCACTCTCCAGCAGCTCTGGTAAAATGAATGGGAGCTGGAGAAGGTGCAACGTGAGAGGTGTGTGGAGTCCAAAAAGAGGCTTTATTTTAACCATTTAATATCTTTAACAGCACTCTGCAAGCTGAGGCAGACTGAGCAGAAAGGGTGTGGAGGCTTACGGGAGACCAACACGTTTCCGATAAGGATGTATGCAACACCACCTGTTCCAGGTTTTTGACCACACTATACTCAAGATATCCAAGAAGGGCTTCAGAAATTACGTCTACGTCTTCCTTACATTTTCTTTTATTTATCAGATGCTTTTCTCCAGTGCACTTTAGCATCACACTGCTTATACTTACTACCCATTTGTATAGCTGGCCAACTATGGAGTAACCTAATGGTAAAAACCTTGTTCGTGGGTACTACAGTAGGACAAGGGATTACAGCTCAGCTACACTGCAGAAGCCCTGAGACAGTTGTGTTCCTACAACACATTCTGTTGTGCCAATTCACGTGATAAAAATAAGTTTCAATGGGAAAAATTGGGTCAGAACAGAGCACATAAAATACAGAACTGTAATGACAACCAAAAATAATTCACAAAAAGCCAGCACGTGAATTTATTTGCAAATCGTGCACCAAAAACAACCTGTTGCAAAGAAATGATGAAGCATGGGGGGGGGGGGGGGCGCTATACAAAGTTTTGCTAATTTCTTTCGAAATGCTTTAGACCATCCAACTTCTGTTCCAGTGTAAGGAAAATGCTTCTTTTACCCTCACCACTTCGGCATGCCATATTTATCTGCAACAGAGCAGATCAAAATTAAATACCAAATGGAAAAACTGGCAGCTCAAGTAAGAAATTCTGGAACAGAATTGTTCCCAAATTGCAACTTGGCATTATGTAACTTGTGTTCCTCTATTTTTTTCACGACATTATATTCAAATTGCATAATTAAAACACGCGGCTATGGCAGAACTGACTGTACTGAGCTGAGCTGACGTTCGAGATGACGTGCAATGTTTTGTTTGTACACCAAGCTATTTACAATAATTTACCCATTTATACCGCTGACTTTTTTTTTGTAAACCGCATTAATTTAGGTTAAACACTGATCGCAGCTATTGCGGCAGGAGCGGAATTTGAACCTGTAAGGTGTCAGCTTTAACCAACACACTGCCTGCTGCCTTTTGAGCAGAACTGACAATGTTTACTGGTCTGGAGCACAGGTACAGGTGAGGAACATCTCCATGACTACTCCCCATGTTTGACACCTGCTGATCTCTCATTGGTCGCAATGAGGGATCAGGTCAACGCAATGCTGCATCTGATTGGCCACAGCTATTTAGTGAGATCCTAAACCTGGACTGACAATACAGGTGAGGGGGCGACAGCTGAGTGAAGCAGGGTTAACCGCTGAGCACCGGGTGCTACTGTGACACCAACCTCTATCAATTATTCACACATAATCTCGAAGCGGTTTAGCAGAAGCCCACCCCTGAAGTGGCAGGTGCGCCGTCCACGATCAATGGCGCAAACGTCAGTGCCCACCTTTTCACACCACACCTGTGAAAGCAAACTCGAGGTAGCTGTGGGTTGGGTTATACAGCAACCCCACCACATCTACAAACCTAATACACTCCTGAAAAACTGCTCATAAACTGAAAACTTGCACAGCAGAAACATAATGCCTGTTAAGTACAATGGCAGCTCTGTAATATTTGCAGTGAATGACTGAATTTCCCATAACCCCCATGGAAGTGAAGCAGAGTACTTAGAAATAAAGTAAAGACACACATGCTTTTATATGCATTCTTTCAACCTCTTTATTTCAGTGCGCTTTATTGGCACAACAATCTGCAAATTTGCATTGCCAAAGCAAGGCAACAAAATTAAACAATGTTGAGAACAAGAACATTCTGGAACAAACAGCAGCAGCAAAAGGCAGCTCATAAATCAATAACAATAAACACAGAAAATTATATAAATAAATACAACAGAACTAAACTAGGAAATTTGTTTAAACTACACAGCAGTGCATGTGTGTTTCTAAGTGCAGACACACTATTTCACATAAAACTACATACAGCGGTATTACACGGTACTAGAATGGTCGCCCATTTCCTTCATCTTTTGCTGTGTACTGTATGTGTTATTTTAATTAATTTTTGGTATGTTGTTGTAATCTCTGGTTGTCTTTGTGTGTTTTTATACACCCAGGGCAAACACTAAGGGTTTGTGCCTGCACTGCTCTTTGTGGAGAGAGAATGAACAGATAGATAGATAGATAGATACTGTAGATAGAAAGTGGAAACAGACTGCAGAAAATAGCTGTGTGGTTTGCAGGTGAAATTTAGATTGGCCATTTTTGGACATTCATAAATCAGACTGGCAAAACTGTGGCGGCAGGTGGCGCAGTGGTTTGTGTTGTCAGCTTGCAGTTGAAGGCAATGGGTCTGAGAGCCTGCTCCTGCTGTAGAGCAATGACCTATAAGAGTATAACCCAGGAGAGACCGCAACGAGAGCGAGGGAGACCCTAAGGTCAGGTGGCACGGCTCACGGAACCAAGAAGAACAAATGCGATGCTGACAAAACACAGAAACTACAAAGAAGGTTCCAGAAATGGACAACCTTCATCAGTTGAGAAATGCAAAACTAAGTATGTGCTTCCATATCCCAGAGATAAACAAACAAACATACAGTAAAGTTGCGTTTTTGTCATTCTGCTGCTCTGGTTGGGATTCGGCCTGCTTCTTGGTGATACTTGGTCCTTTCACCTTGTGCTACCATAACATTTGATGTTCCCTGGTACCGGGAAGGTTCACAGTCCTAACTGGTAGCATAGGGTGGGAGGAAGGGTTCAGCGGGACCAGATGCCAGTTCACTGCAGGGAAATCAGACTCCCATACACATTGTTGGCAAGACAGTCACCCATTTACCTAAAATGTGCTTGGACAATGGGAGGAAACAGGAGCACCCGCAGGAAGCCCGCACAAACACGGAGAGAAGAAGCAAACTCCATGTACATCTGCACGACACAAATAACATCAAAGTAATAAGCTGCACTGTGCAGCTCCATCCTTGGTAATATAACTACTGTGTTATGTATAATAGCCATCATCCTCCTCTACCAAAATGAAGGTTCTCCCAGACGGCGTCTGGAAAACCAGAAACACAAAGTGTGACACAAGCGGGGTCACGCGGCCCATCCACCGGGGAATCCCAACACCGCCACATACGGCGCAGACAGACGCAGACACCAGACACCATGTCCCCCCCCCCCCCAGACGACCGCCCGGCTGTCTGACTGATGAGGTGTCCTGGGCGGACGATGGCAAGAGCAAATCTGCCCCAGTCCCAGGAGAAAAGTCGGGGTTGGGGGGCTGGGCAGACACAAAGGGGACTGAAGGACGTCAAGGGAGGCTGACAACACTACTCGCATGGCCTTTGGAGGCAGCCTGGATCACAGCTGCCCTGGGGAGGGGGGGACACAAGGGCTGCACATGAACACTGTTTGCAAACATCCCCGGGGCCAGTTGGACACATTCCCCACACAGGAGGGTCTTTCTTTCCCTGCCCCCAAACAGACTGAACAAGGACCCTTTGACTGGCGACCTCTCCGCAAGCAGGAATCCATGTCCGGCGGCTTTTAGTGCTCAACCAGCAGCAGCCGTGTGCTTTATCACTTATTCATTTACCTGAAACTTTTCTCCAAAGCAGCATAATATTTTTATACCAAGGTACTTTGTGATTTACCCATTTATACAGCTCTGTAATTTTATTGCATCGGGTAGCTTCATGAAGGGCATTACAGTCAAGGCGGGCATATGAACAGCTCCTTCAATTGCAACCGCTACGCCACCTGCTGCCCTGTCTATTATTCATGCTTTTTTCTGCGTCCTATCACACACCCGCACCCTGAAATCCTAATCCACCTGTGAGGCTGGGAACGCAGCCTGCAAACACGGGGCGACAGCATCCGTATTAGCCGGCTGAGGGCAATAGTTCACCAGCAGATGAAATCCACACCTTGCGGTGAGCCGTACGTAATGCACATCTATGTTTCCCCAAATCTACAGCCGAAAACCAAGCGATAAATTACTGCTGGGCAAAACAAGCCAGTCTGCGCCAAAAGGCTCGAACGCAGAAAGCTGAGGAGTGCGTGCCTACGCAAAAGGGTAGGGAGCAAAGGACTGGTGAGGAAAAGGCAGACCGCCTGAGGATGTGCGGCCCGACAGGAAAAGAAGACAAGGGAAGGACCGACAAACCCGGCGCCGATCAACTCCAAACACAATCCTTGCCTCTGGTAAACAGACGTTTCGCAAAAACTTTTATAACAAGACAATTACTGCCTCCCACGCATGTTCATATTTTAAACAGGCATCTAAACAGAATACGCTCCATGCATCACAAGGCTCCAAACAGATGGGTCTACTCCTAATTAAGATGAAATAGCTTATTTGCTTTACTGGGGCATGAAGAAACAGGGGAAAAAATAGAGTTTTATTGCTGAAGCAGACAACCTGCGAGTCGCCACCAGGACCTGGGAATTAATGCTTCACACACCTGCGTGTGAGGGACTTCGCCAGCAGTACTGCCAGAAAATACCCACAGACACGGGTGTTTTTGCACAAGTTAACAGGGGGGCTGCAGTGGGGGACTATAAGCAACATCACTAGATCTGTTATCTTCACATTCCCACCCAGCGGGGGTCTTGGTGAGTTCAAGTTCTGTTCAAAACGGATTTTAAAAAAAATCCACGTCCATGACTCTGCAGCTACTGATACAGCAGCCGTGTGCAGGAACTGATCGCAGCAGCACTCAGAAAACGGACAGAACCATTTTTTGGGGGCAGTGACGCCTACTGAAACCCAGTGTTTAATGTGCCCATGAATGACCAACAATTAAAATGTGCGACTTTCTTTAAAATGTTCTTTACGTCAATATGAGTAAATCAGTTTCTAAAAGAGATAGAGGAAGATTAAACGGGACCATGGGTTGATCTTCAGTGTCTGGTTGGAATGGTAACCCTTTCAAGTACCCCCGAGTATCCAGAGCACATGCTCAGGTCGCCTAGGAAACGGGATGCTGGCACTCACTGCTACCTCAGGACCCAGTGCCGGTCTTTCTTGTGTACTGCGGTGACATGAGCTCATGTTCAAGAGATGCTCCCCCCCCCACACACACACACAGGAGAAACAGCAATGTTATGAGAACATTTCATAAACATAAATGTCACAGGATTAAAATGCAGCAGCATTATACAGTCAGGCACCATGGAGAGGGCAAAACAGAGATGGTGAGGCCAACGAGAATTTCAATGCCCACAGTTCGCTGTACATTAATGAAATTCTGCATCACCTGCTCAATATTAGGAAGTTTTCCCTTAAAAATGATCCGGATATCACTGTACTCGACCAGTTTTGTCGTTTTTATTCATCTCACATTTATACACAAGGGTAATTTTTACTGAATCGGTTCAGGGTAAATACCTTGGTCAAGGGTACTGCAGCAGAACTGGATTGGAACTGACCTTCAACTTTGGCTACTTGCAGCACCGTATAATAATTTTTAGCATCCCTATCCCTTTTTTTTGATTTTCTTAGATTTTGCTCACTGTGGCTACATGCAAGGGGTAAAAATTAAGGACACCGCAATGCCTCAGGGCATGAGGGTTACATCTTGGCTTCTTGGCACAGCCCCTGTGACGTCCCTCCTGCAGAGCTCTTGGGCACCAGGCAGGTTGCCGACTGCCAGCAGGCAAAGATGTACTGCTCACCGACATCCCCGTGTGACCCAGAGTGTGTGTAAAGATAGCGGCCATCCTGTCGGCTGTGTCATGGAGGGGTCAAGACGAATCCAAGTGGATGAAACCGGCCAAAGAAACGGAGTGGCGATTTAGAGCTCCCACAGTAGGTAGCACCATAACACAAATCACCAACATTGAGGTTAAGAAGCTTCCTGTTCACACTTGAGTTCTACCATTTCCATAATCACTATTACAGCCTTTATAAACTTGAACTTTGGTTGGCAATATTTCTGGAAAAATTAAAAATCTAAAGGTTGTCATTGCTGTAGTTATTTTTCGAAGCGTGTGATAAAATCTAGTTTGTCCCCATTATTTACATTTACACATCTGGCAAAACAGATGGAAATGGGTTTGAACGAGACCCTTCCCGAAGGTTGGGAGGGATTCAGCAGCTCCGAGGGATGAGGGAGCTCAGTCCGCCACACTGCAGCTAAGACTGGGAACTGCAACGTTTAGACACATCTGATCTCTCTCAGACAGTATTTCTGCCCATTTCATACTGTAACCACCAAGCAAGAGCAGCTCTGCTTTATATTTTTGACAGAATAGATTATCTGTCATTTTGCTGCAGAAATCAATCCAGCCTGATTTGTTGCATCTGGCAATGGAACGAAAGCTGATTTTTATGTAACAGGCAGAGAAGTGTGAATATTTTATTTGCTGTACGATTCATTCAGCGTCAGCGAACTAGGCCACAAACTGCGGCCTTTCCGACACACAGGAAACCTTAACACCACCATCACCGTTTCCCTTGGGCCTCTTAAGCTCGGTATCAGTTTTCTCCGTTTTAAAAAAAAAAAAAACCCACTAGCAGACCACACACGAACAAACATGATCATTATCAATAATGATTAATGCGATTTATAATTTCACCAGGTAGGTATGATCGCACATCACATTTACAACGATACGATATATGATACATAAATGAGATGACCAGAATTGCTGAAATTCCGAGCCCACTTTGTGAATTATATTTGAATTATTGTTGCTGAGATTATACTGTAAATGATAAAAATACTTTATTGCATTAGTACTACAGTCAGCTAATTATTACTTGTTAAACCTGAGTCATTTACAAAAGGAAAAAAGTTCTTTTGCATCCATTACCACCCATGGTCTCCATCCCTCCCAGTCTTGGTCTGAGGGGTTAAAAGGGGCTAAAGGGTTGGGGGAAGGGAAGGCAACTGGGAGGAAGGCAGAGGATGGGAAAGGGAGACAAACGGGCAAAAGTGGAAATGAAGGGAATGGGAATGATGGGAAATTACGGAGAATGAAGGGAAGGAAGCTGAGAAGAATGGAAATGAAGGTGAATAATTGGAAGTGAAGGGAAACAGAAGGAAAAGGAAATAAGGAGGAATAATGGTAGCTGAAAAAGATGAGTGAACATAAGGAAAAAGAAATGAAGAGAAGGATGGGGGATTGAAAGGAATGCGAATGATGGGAAATAAAGGGAATCAAAATGTAGAGGAGGCAAATGGGAAGAAAACCGGAGAGGCATGAAAGGTGGGTGAAGCAGAGAGAAGTTAAAGGAAAGGGAATGAAAGTGAGAGAAAATTAAATAAAGAAATGAAGGTTAAACGGACACTTATTTAGTACATGTGTGAAAACGGCAATTCAATTTTGGAAATTCTTTAACGGCAAAAAAAAAAAAAAACAAGTACAAGCCCGTCCAAATGGTGATGCTCACCGGACAGAGACTTCCCCGTGTTTAAAGCGCACGAAACGCAGCGCTTAGCGACGCGGCTCCCCAACTTATCTCCACCCCCCCGAGGCTTCAGCTCGGACGGCGCTGCGGGTCTTAACCCCCCTCGCAGGTGAGCGCGCATCCCGGTGCGGTTTACACGGGGGTCTCCGCTCTCAGCGCCGGTTCCAACGACCGCAAACCAAGGCGAGCAAAGAGCGACGGGGACTGGGAACCGGGCTGCAGTGCCAGGGTACTCACACATGTCCGCCCCCCGGGGCTGCGGGCCGCTGCAGTTGCAGGCGCAGGCGACATTGGCGCCGGAGGCGGACGCGGGGCGGTCGAGCGGCGCCGTGGAGTTGCGCATCGGGGTCACACGTGGCTGCGCTCCGCATGCCTCACGCCGAGGGACGGCCCCGGTGCGGCGCTGGTGCCCCTCGCATGGCGTCTCCTGCGTGGCCAGGTCCGTCTCTGCCTCCCTGCGCACTCCACACTCGTTCACCAACTCATTCAGTCATCCGTCCATCAGGACGCCGCGGCGCTGTCAAGGGGTCACGTGGGCGGCGAAGCTCCAGACAAACCAGACATATGGGGGGGGCGGCAGTCTGCTGGGGGAGACCTGGGGGTCAATAATGGCGATGGGGGGGCCACTGGGATCTCTCTCTCGCTCCCACACATACACACACGCGCGCGCTAACCTTGGTGCGACCCCGCCGTTCGGATCCCCATGCTGTGCACAAATACCTGCCGCAGTTGAAGTAAAAAGAGTAAAAAGTTGACGAGCGACCGAAACGATGAAAACGAACACTACATTGACAGTTTTAACCTAAAAGTGCTGTAAGGGCTTCCGACATAAGTATTCGTTAAGCCTCAACGTGAAAAACCAAATAATCCACCACGAGCGGCTTTGAGTTCCGTGCCGATTCGGCGCTTCAAACGCGAACACCCCGTGCACACAGAATACACGCGTTCCCACACGACCCACCAGGCGTGGGGCAGACAAGAGCATCAGCCCCCCCGGTATTTAAACCCACGGAACAAATGACATCCGCGGACGCGCCGAGTCGTGCGCGTTTCCGCCGAAATCGCTTCTCCCCCGCGAAGCTCAACGCGCGGCGGCTGCGCTCCGCCACCTGTGCGACACCGCCCCCTTGCGGCCAAAAGGCCGCGCTACAGGCACCCGCTCTTCCTCTGCTGGTGTGCGAACGTTAATATTTATATGAAAGAAGAAACTTTAACTGAATTTATAGCTGGGTCTGCATTTGTATCGTACATATTCACACCTCAGCTATAATTTTCACCTAAAAACATTTTATTGTCCGGCCACCGACAGCTACTGACCCTATAAAATCATCCTTAAAATATAAATTAAAGCACCTTTAATATTTTAATTCCCTACACAGCACGCACAAATGCTAACTGACATGAGTATCTAACTTATTTATTATAAGATAATCAACTTCAACATCATTTACTCCTTTATACAGTCGGATTTTTGTACTGTATTAAGTCACAGCGAGTGCACAATCCAGGGCACAACAGCAGGAGAGAGATTTGAACCCAGGACCTTCTGAATACAATGAATAACAGGTGCCTTAACCACTGCAGTACCTGCTACTATGATTGCAAAAAAAAAAAAACACCTCAGCTGAAATGATAAACTTTAGTTAAACATGCACAAGCACTGTCTTACTCTGTGAAAAACACACACACACACACACACACACACACACAAAGCCTATCCAGCAGGAGGCTACATGAGGAGGCAGACTGGATTCTTTTTCCTGGTCACCTGAGCCAGCCAGCCATCCCCCTCTGCTCCCAGCAGAGAAACAGGAGCTTCCTGTTCATCCTCGCCCCTCCTCCCCGTGTGCCAGCTGCGCCCCACCTGCATGACCCCCTGCCCCCCTCCTCGCTGTGCCCTTATTGCCGTCAGCAACAGCAGCGGCGGCACACAGCGCCACAGAGAGTCGGTTGGTGGGGTGGGATGGAGTGTCCGGTGGTGCGGGGAGGGGTCGAGCGGGATGCCTGCAGACCACCACTGCAGCACGGAGAGCACATAATCACCAGGTATTGGCTTTTTTCGCTCTCCTGCAGGCCTGTTGAGCATCGTAATGGGCCGGCTGCCCAGGAGGATGAGGTAATGTCTAGGTTTAATGCCAATCTGCCGAACTGGCAAGACCGTGCGGTAAAACAAGCCCGCCGTAAGACAGGAAGGACAGCTTATCGGCCGTGTCGATATTAATGACACTGTTACCTGGAGCGCCAAACACGCGCCTTTATTACAGCGGTTCTTCTTAATATCTGCTGTATTATGAGCGCAAGATGTCTTAAAATTCACTATACATTTGCACACAGCGAAAGGTGGCGAACTTGACTGCCCGGGTGTGCCGTCAATCCAGCCCCGACCCGGTCCTAACCCCAGCTCCTACACATACAGACCCTGGTGCCAGGCTGTGCTACGAGGCCTGCTGACTTGTCATGGTCCTTTATCCCATCACTTCCTGCGTCACTTAACATAATCAATAATCGGGCTCCAGTTGGGTTTCATTATGAGGAGTTATGATGCAGTTATTTCAATAATATAATTATTTTTCAGCAGGCAGACCTGGATACCCATGCCAACATTTTATTTTTAATATTTACAGTATGTATCAGTCTAAAGCTTTTCGTTAGTGACTTACAATGTCAGGTCTATAAACGAAGTACTTATATTTTACTCATTTATACAGCAGGGTAATTTTTACTGTTATCAATTTAGGGAAAGCACCTTGATCTAGGGGTACTGCAGCAGGAGTGGGCTTCAAAACCAGCTCCTTCAATTGAAGGCCGATCATTCTGAGCGCTACGCCACCTGTTGCCTCCATCAAGCTCAATATTAATCTGGAAAATACTTTCCATATTAACACATTTTTCATCTTCTGTGCATTATAATCACCGGCCCAAATTTTCAGGCTTTCGTCTTTCGAGATTTAAACACTGAATGGCGCAGCTGCCTGGAAAAGCAGCGTAATATACTTGTGTCATTATTTAAAAACAAAAGTAAATATTCTTTAAAAGCCGCATTAGAACTCGGTTTGGGGGACACAAACACGCACATCCTCCAGAGTGGACAAAACCGAAGAGCTGAGTCTCAGGCAGGCAGCAGGTTCTACAGCAGCTTTCAAAGACAAGGTGGCTGCTGAAGTTTATTTGACGTATGAGGATGACAATGGCATCAACGTACACTTCCTTTACATGCAAAACATCAAAGGCTCTTACTGTTGTGTGACTTTGCCACCCTGTGAAGCGAGGCCGAAATGAGTGCAAAAGAACCAAAAATGGAAGAAATCTGTTATTTGGACTGGCTGTAAAACGGGTCTGATCCCATTTGGAAAAAATCATTGTCAGCTGGTGCTGTCAGAGCTGTCACTGTCCTCTGTGATGCATTCCCCTCTTGTCATTTAAGGGTCTGAGTGATTGAAGGATCAGAGAGGTTTGCTTGGAGGTAACGTGGCTCTGACATCTCATAAAATGCCCTGACCTCTGTTCAAGACGGCGACAGTTTCTGGGCCGTTGGCTCCAGACTTGGGCCTGTAGATAGAACCTGTACGAAACACAGGAACTGTGGAATAAGCCAAGATGAGCAAACCGGGGTGGAAGAACAACAATGCGTAGTGCACCAAAGGACTCTCGGAGGTCTTGTTCCCACAGATCCTTCTGCGGTGGAAGCGAAGCAAACAATGCGCCATACAAGACTGAAACGCAGACTAAGTGGGATTTGAACCTACAGCTGAATCAGCAGCTTAGGAGCTGTGAGACACCAGCACCACCCGCTGCGCCACCATTTTCTGGACCCCCTCTGTACTATGAAAGCCACGAGTGCCTGCCATGAGTCAAATTGGACTCGACAGAGCTTAGCCCCCCCACCCCAAAGTTCCCCAGGCTTTCTGCTGTGCAAAACTATAATTACTATTTGTCATCTGCCACAGATTTGGAGCCTCTTCTCCCCCTCGGTTTTAACCTTGCCGACAGCTCCATCTGAGCATTTGGCCGATGCTTTTATCCAGAGCAGGGGTTCTTAACCCGAGGTCCTCGTTCTCCTCCGGGGGTCTGTGAATGGGCTGTGGGGGGTGTCACAGGCTAACTTTGAAAGTAATGCTAACAAAATGAAAGATAAATATAAAATTAAAATATCACCATGGTATTACTATTTATAACTGTACTTGAAAGTAATCAATGCTCAGTGAAACAAATTCAGTGCAACATTTTCTCTGTATTTATGGATATTTTTCTTGGAGGGGATCTTTGCTTTCGGGGGATTCTTGAAGGGCTCAGATTGATAAATGGTTAAGAACCTCCGAGCTTGCGCAACGTCGTACTCTTTTCCAGTTGCAGTTTTACTCTAAGGCAGCAGAGCAGGTGTACTGGGACTTGAACCAGACACCTTCGGGTTATGGCGGGATTATTTCAATGAGGAGGAATCTGCCCCCTTTCTTG
Source organism: Heterotis niloticus (assembly GCA_018136845.1). Lineage (NCBI taxonomy): Eukaryota > Metazoa > Chordata > Actinopteri > Osteoglossiformes > Osteoglossidae > Heterotis > Heterotis niloticus. The sequence continues at coordinate 18,776,137 of CM030905.1, forward strand.
ATAATGGGTCTCGGGAAGCCCAGCTCAGCCGATGGCAACACCTTCCCAGACTGTGACAAACCTGGTCACACAGCCCCACGTCCTCCCGCAGTGAGGGAAAGAACCTGCTCGTCCTGGGGTTCTGACACCGTGGCGGGCGTGCGGGGGTGCAACACTAGCATCCTCTTGCTGCGTTAATTACACAAGCAGCGGGATGCTGCCCACGACAGTGGCTCCTGCTGTCAAATGCCCCCGGCCGCCCAGCATCTAATAAACCTGTCACAGGCAGCCGCAGCTCGGTACGGCAGCCTGACACAACCAGTGACCAAAAGGACCCTGGGAGGCCACTTTCTGGGGCAGAAAAACAGACAGAGGATGAGCCTGCGAGGATGTATGGCGGGTGACTCTCAACGGTGACGTTTCCCCACAGACATTCACCCAGAGTTCGGAACGGGATGACACAGCAGTTCACAGGCTAGGGCCTGCAGGACTTCGGGTGTTCATGTCCCCCGACCGACAGACTCACAGGTGCGTGCCGCTGTCTGCCTGAGTCACGCTGGGAAATTTGGGTCAAATCCCCGGCGCTGAGCCGTTCCTCCCCCACCGTCATTCCCAAACACTCATCCACAGCGTACATAGTGCGCATACAATGGAAGTTTCACCTCGACCGCTACTAACATACTCTAGTAAACACTGTACTCTTTACTGCGTTTAATCCACCCCACCCTGTCTGAATGGCACTCGACCCACGGGCGGATTAAGGTACAACTTGTGATTCAACACATTTTCAAAAGCAACAGCACGACAAACTCAAGGCGGCATCGGAGGGTAAATGAATCAGATGTGCATGAAAAGACACGCACGCGCGCGCAGATCTCCAGCAGCGATGGATGCCGACTCCGTCACGAGGACTCGGGACTTCAAAAGGCGGTGTAAACGTCCCTAAATTGTTTTCTCTTCAACCACCTTTAAGCCAGTTTGTCACGCAAATTCTGCCGACGCCCCCTTTGTGCTATGACAGATTAGCCCCGTCTCGGATTTATTCTCCTAATCCCTGCGGAGGCAACCCCCCCACCCCCGCCGATCTCCCTTCTCTATTTCACTTCTCTGACAGGGAGAGTCAATCGTCTCAGTCTGTAACTCGGGCTACCCAACGCCGCCCCCTCTGGACGATCCTATCACCGAAAGCCGTTCATCACGGTGAAGGAGAGGCGCAGCGTTGAGCCGCCAGCGGGGCCGTTCCCCGTCGACGCAGCCCCGGCACGGCCCGCTTGATGCTCTGCCAGAGCACCCCCGCCCCCGTCGCCGCCTCCCCGCCGCCCCCCTCTCGCTCTGGGCCGAGATGTGATTACTCATGATGGCGCATTACGGAGGTTCTGCCTCGCTTCCCGCATCCCCCTTGTCCCTGAGCATCAGAGGGGCGCAGGGCCGCAGTCCCGAACCTCTGCTGCGCACCCGAGTTTACCCACGGCTCGGCCACTTCCTGCGCAAACTAGAATCGGCCCCGCAGTCTGGCACTTTACTGCTCAGACCTACATCAGCCTGTAATTTTCGTCACTCTGCCGCAGAGACCTAAATCACAGCGTGAACCGTTTTTCAGCTGCGCAGATTCAAAGCGGGCTGCAGTGTGGCTCCTCGCTGCGCACGCCAGACTCAGCCACATTACGCCACAGACCTGGGCCAGACGGCACTCCCATCACCGCAGAGCAGAGCACTGCAACTCTTCCCTGAGCTGGTATTTTCGTTGCTGTTTTCTGATTCACCCGATGTTCCTCTCTCTAATGCGACACAATAGATGACTTACAGTTATTCACCCATTTATGGAGCAGGGTACTTTTTACCGTATCAAGTCAGGATTACTATCTTGCTCAAGGGTACTGCAGCAGAAGGTGAGATTGCAAGGTGGTGGCTCTAACCGCTGCGCCTCCTCCTTCGTGATAAACTGACAGCGAAAAGTTCATTTTGCTCAGGAAGAAGGAACAGATGAAAATAAAAAAACCAATGCGGCGCACTGGTTATTCCTTGCAGGTGTCCTTCACGTACAGCCATGAGCGACGGACGGCTGCGTCGCAGACACCCAACGCTGTCTGAGTGAGTCGCCTCGACCTACTTTCAGCACAAACACAACAAACTGCAGCACGGACCAGCAATGCCAGGCACCCGCGTCCCCCGCCCGGCTTGCTTCCTGCACCACCCACAGGGCCCAGCGGGCGGTTCTGCCTGCATCAGTGAGGGACCGGGTCTGCCCTCCAGTCCTGGGTCTGGGTCTTCCCAACCGGCCGCGACCCAAATAGGAGGGCGAGCGGCACTGCGGACGATGGCGCCGACCTGTTCTGGGGTTCTTGAATGCCTTTTTCAGGGGACAAACGCAGAGGAGATGTGGGTCAAGGCAGCTCAAGTGCGGTTAAGAATGCAGCAGCAGCACGGCTGAGTTCTGTCTCTGAGCACCGAGCAAAATGCTGCACAAAAGAAGCTACTTTATTTGTCAAAAAGGGATAAGAAGCAAGGAAAGGGGGGGGATTGCTTTGTCCTTGTTGACCGTCTCACTGCCATGATTTTTATAACCCCCAGGCCTCTACGATGCTCCCATAGAGACCGCTGGCTGGCACTCCGGCACAGCTCTCTCCCTCCTCCTTTTCCTCCTCCTCTGTTCCCACCCTGCTGAGTCTGGCCGTCGATTCCTCCTCCTCGATGTCTCTCCTCCTCCTTTTCCGCAATCCCAAGTTTGCCGCATTGTTCCCGCTTTCCTCTCCTCTGCTCACTCCTTCCCGAGTTCACCGCCTGCTTCCCGCAGCCGCGTCTGCTGCCACCGCCGAATTTCACCAACTTTTGTCTGCATGGAGACGAGCTGCATGGAGACGGCCCGCCATGTTAGCACTGTGCACAGCAACAGCGGTGCTCTTTTGCGAGATGCAGAGTACCACCACCTTTTAAAGGGTAAAAACTCACATTATACATTTTTTAGGAGTTATACACAATCCAGAGTAGCTATCGCACCCCTGCCATGCTTTGAACCGTCGCAATACGCCGATTTACAGCCACACACACTAACAGCAAGGAACAAAGTCAAGAAATTGCGTTTGGCAACAACTTGAACATATGTGGATTTTCCTATCATAGAAACTGCGTGTTGCGGTAGGTTTTTCGCAATATTTAAGGTTAGTGAACGTACTGATGGGGAAAAGCGCAGGCCATACGTTAATTGCTATGTGTAGCAGCCTTTTTTGCTATGAAAACGCACTCATAAATGATATTTTGTACATGACCGAGTGTACATCTGCCTGACAGGGCTAAGACCGAACACAAAAGCAACTTACACGTTTGTTCTTTGAACACCCCTTTTAATGACTTCCAGACCACTGTGAATTGATGTCATTCCAATACGAATGTGGAATTTGCACAACTACACCATGCGATACAACAGCGGAGAGGGTCTTCCGCCCGCTGCGTGGCCTCTGGCCGACCTCTCCGGCTGCCATGGCGGGTCGTCCCACGGGTCAGCTTTTGGCACTCCCGCCCACGGTGGCTGCCACAGAGCCACCCTGTCCTACCCCTGCGCTCATGCGCTGCAGATCGCTCACATCTGGATGACACGGAGCCAACGATGGCGTCACAGAGGAAACAGCGAGCGGAGATCGGATCCAGACATGGGGCTGAGGACATTCCGCACACAGGGCACACAAAGGCTCCTGGTGACAGCCACCCGGTCTCTCGGCGATGACATCACAGCAAGCTCAGTGGCAGTAACAGCAACAACAGGTCTCACATCTGCAGCCCGCTCAGCTGCTGGGCATTGAAGAAAGGCTGGCACAGGGAGCGCAAAAATCAGACGAAAACAAGTGCAGCATTGAAGGAAAAGCGCTACGGAGAGAGAGCATTCGAGCGACAGCCGCTGCTGTGGATACATCTAAATATTTTTTAACATACGTTTGTACGAACCCTTTGAACTATCCAGGTTACGGTGCAAGAACTAACGCAACCACCTCCCTCCTTACAAACGCACTTGTTTGACTTGTTTGTTCTTAACCAAACAGTCAGCACGAGATAATCAGCAAAGCCTAACTTATTAACAGCTAGGTTCTTGGAAAATCTTGGCTATAACTGTAATACTTCAAGACGTTGTTTTTGCATGTTTTATTAACTTTGAGACAAATTATGAAGAAATGCAGCAAGCACGAAATTACCCTGTACGCACAGCCTCTTATTCAAAGCTGAGTGCTGACCGACTCATCCTGCAAACCTCGCCCTGCATGGACCGCTGACGCTTGGGAACGCCAGACGTGCGTCATAAACGTTGCTTCCTCTTTCTTTTGTCTGTTTTCAAGGCGGCGAGCAGACACCGATTTTCATTCTGTTATCCCTCTGGAGGCTGCGGTGGTGAAAGTCGTACGTGTGCTGGGGACCCAGTGGTAGTCTTGAGGAGGCTGCTCTTAAATGGTAAGCAGTACGCTGTATGTGGACCTAACGCTAAGCCAACAAGGACAAAGACATCAGGTGGAAAAAACCAAGTTAGTAACTAAACAAATAATAGAGAAAGAATAAACCTATGGACTTTGTACTACAAAAGAAGCCACGAAAAGAGCATCTCGCAACACTTCTCAAGACTTCCACGTCCCCCCACTTCTTTAGCTCTAACTGAATAAGAGGTTGCTGAAACTTCTTGGGGTTTTCAATCCATTCTAGGCATAACCACATCACTAATGCAGAAAAGGGGGCATCGGCAAGAGTTTAGCAGGAGAGCTTCATGCTCGGAGGAATAACGTTCAGAGCTGACGCAGGAGGAACTGAGGGAAGGTACGTGGTTGAGACGCCTCTGTTGGACTCGCCGACAGCAAACTTGTAGCTCGTATGTCTGTGCCGAAGCCGGCGATCGCTGAGGGACGTCGCAACAGGCTCACACATTAATTAGTTATTAGCTACTGAATATTTCAATTTCTCATACATGGAAGCGGAGAGCCGCTGAAAAGGGATGAAATCCTGCGCGCTGCCATTCAGCACAAAAGAGGTCTTCCCCACCTACCCATTCAGGGCCCGAGGGTGTGGGGCAAATGAGGCGGCAGGCAGGGGGAGCAAAAACACCCTCCAGAAACAGGACACCGCCGCCCGGTGCCACATCAACAGGCTTTCAGTCCAAATAAAGATAAAGGACTAAATCGGGTTGTGTTGTGTTTAAGAAATGAGGTTTTGGGGAACACAGCGGGGGCTTGTCACGACAACCAGCACCCACCTCTGCCGCTTCCACAAGCAGGGCCTGAGGGGATGAGCGACGCCCCCACCGCTTCCAAAACAGTGTGCGTCCTTGGCATCGGTACACAACATACTTGAAAAGCGCTAATACAAGGTGTTACCGCAGCATTAGGGCGTAAGCATCCGTACTGTGGTAAAGCTCCATTAGAACCATGATTACATACACAAAATCCGTCGAGAGGTGTCTGAGCTTCATCTCTTTGCACGGCTCACAGATAACACATGGCAACGTTCCTTTCATGTGTGTTAAAAAAATTAAAAAATGAAAGAGGGGAAAAAAAAAAAAAAACATTCACAAAAGAGTTTATTTGAACTCCGTCGTGGCGGAGTCTGACCACCTGGGAACGTGGGAGCTGCTAGAAGCCCTTTTCTCTCGCTCTCTCCTTTGTTTCCATTCTCGACCCAAAAAGAGCCCAGAGCAGCAAAATTTTTAAACAAGGGGCAAATTCAAACAGACAACATCCTGTCCAGCATCGTTCCCGGGACTGCCAGTGAGAGGCCTGCGCTGGGCCTTTTTCCTCTCATTTCTGTCCTTTTCCTCCTTCCTTTCGGTGCATAACAGCGGAATAAAAAAAAATGTTTTAAAAAACCCATCCGGATGAAACGACTCTGACCGCGGAGAGGGCGTCTGATTTTTCCCTCCCCTTCCCATATTTACAGCTCAAGCTACAACAGTACATTCTGCCCACGCTAAGGGGAATTTATATATTAAGAAGACAAAGACAAAAGAGGTGGTTGGAAGTTGGATGGTCCATCTAAGTGCTCCTCATAACACATCCTGCAACACAAAAGAAAGTCCAGGGGCAGCAGGTGGTGTAGTGGTTACAGCAGCTGCCTTGCGCTCAAAGGACTTGGGTCTGAATCCCTACCGTAATATCCTAGACCAAGTTAATGAATTGAGAATTCTCACTAATAATTACCCTGCAGTATAAAAGGCTAAATCACTGCAAGTAACTTAATAATGCAAGATGTTTTTGAGAAAAGCGTGCGCTAAAGGAATAAATAATAATAACGATAAGAATAATGAAAGCATTTTCCTTCCTCCGAGCCGAAGCCGGTTTCAGCGCCACGCTGCCATCCACGCGGGAAGTGAGAGACGAGCGGTTGGCCACAGCATGGAGGCGACGCCAGTGCTGTAGCTGCAGGAAGGTGATGGAGGAAAAGCGAAATGAGACACGAGGCAGAACATCGCGTATGGCGCAAGGAAGACTGTCGGGAAAGAAATGAGTTTATTAAATGGCAATAAAAGTGCCTTTTATAGTCCATTTGGTAACCATCGCTGTCTCTGCCCTGCACAGCTGTGGCGTACATGATACATGTTTGTTTGAAGGAAAGTGTCCATTTTAATAACAAATACATTTTGTCCGTCATTTGGTGGCTAGCAGGTAGTGGTTAAAGAAGCAGACTTGGGATCGTAACGGATGTTTTAGTCCTAAAAGTCCTCACGCTTTCAGCACCGTAATGAACCTAAACTGCTTGGGTGAAACATTCATTTTGAGAAATTAGTAAAGGCACAAACGGCGCAGTTATGACTACCAGTTAACTAGCAGCGAAATATAAAATGCACGTGAGCGTACTGTAAATCCCCAACTGAAGTGCCACGGCGAAGGCAATTCTGCTGAAGAATTTCTCCGCATCCCCTTCACCCCGCCCTTGACCGCTGACCCTGCCGTCTCTGGGACGTAGGAGAGACGCGGGAGTCCAGCGAGTGCCACCTTCCATAATAAAGTATCGCTGCGGGCCGAGACCGGGAGCCCTGAATGGGCCCAGCTGCCTTCGGGTTCGACGCCCCGGCAAGGTCGTCCAGGACAAGACACTCCAGCAGAAAACTATTAAAAGAGGCTTCAAAGTGCAATGGGGGGCCTGGCAGCAGACTCTGAGGGAAGCAGGGTCTAAAAGCTCCAGCTAAAGAGAGGTGGCAGTCTGGGTGGGATGGGGGGGAGCCATCATATTTATTCAACCCTTCTCAGATTGTCTGCCCAAAACAGCGCTGTAAATGCATGGAAATGAGGCGGCCGTGAAAGCCGAGCAAAGCCGGACAACAGACACCGGAATCTGCATATGAATGTGAGACGGCGCTCTCCGGCAGGGGAGACCCAACACCGACGCCCTCCTCTCTCCCGTGTCCCGCTGCTCTCGCAAGGCAGGGAGGTGTTGAAACACCACCCTCCATTAACAGCGGCAGCGGAGAGCCGGGCGCGGGGGTGGGGTGGGGGTGGGAACGGAGGTCATCGCCTCCTAAAGGCGACAGGGATTTGAACCAATGGAGTCCACGCCTCACCCCGACGGTGCTATTCAATTACAGCGTCGGCCGCACTCATTTTCCGCGTTATTGATCTCGGAGTCACACGGGAGAACACGCTCCGGCCGGCCGCTGTCGCCCAGTCTCCCCCCGGTGCCCGAGTCCCTTGCATACTTCCAGGCTTCGAGCTAATTACCCTCTCGGTCACCAAAACACCGGTGTCAATCTAAGACGAAAACGCTTAATCCATCTTTACAGAGCGATTGAGGTTCGAGCTTCAATGAGATCAAGCCGTGAATAGGTAAATCCCCAAGAAAATGTGTCTGACAAGCGTTTTGTTTCTTAGAGTGAAGGCTTAGGAGAAGTTGAGCACAAAAAATAGAACTGCAAACAAAGTTGTGATAACAGAATATATAAAAGGACGCGGCATTAAAATAGGGGGGGAAAACTAAAAGCCATACCGTACGAGTCCATATAATAACAAGAATAGTGAAATATCACTTCACTGTAATTTATTGCTATAATCTCAGTATATACCTTTTAGTTTGGATGATAGCTTTTTCGCTTTAGTTACACCATATGCTGCAAAAGAATTACTCACATTAGCAGTGGAGTTTTAGTGCGACCGAATCATAGCTCCTATTTCTTTACACAAATTGCAAACATAAAAATATATTCCTTTAATCTGCATCTTTCTGCGGTGGTGTGATTTTTCAACAGTAAAATGACTGATTAAATGAAAATATATGCTGCAAGGGCACCACTTGTTTAAGAGCCTGTCCACAGCACTGTGGATGTTTGATTTTCACAAAAATAATGCGATGGCCTGACTTTGCCCTCGAGTCTGTAAAGCACCAGTAATAACTGAAATTATGTTTTTTTTCCATGCTGGAAAAAAGCATCAGAAGTAATCAGAAAGAGAAAAAAAAAACATGAAAGCAAATCAATTACAGTTTTAAAAGTTTCAAAGGGAATCCGGACTGAAGTTTTGAGGGCAGCAGCAGCTCGGGCGGCTACAGCGGACCAAGCGATGGATGGGCTGCGTTCAATCGTTTTCCATATAAATAAAGCACTGAGGGCACCGAGGGGGTCAGCTTTGCTACGCGGGGGAGGGGTGCTGCTGGGCTTGAGGTGAGGAATAAGTCAAAGCGGCCGGCTCTCCCACGGACTGGCCCGAGCGGCCGGGAGGAGCCCCAGGTCTATGGCCGACCTCCATTCCAGAGCATCGTCCCGCATCACAACTGCAGGTCTCTACAATCCATCTGCGCAACCTAGTCTGCCCAAAACAGCAAAACAAATAATAATAATAATAATAATAATAATAATCCATACATGGAACAGTATAAGGGCTTTCCACTCCCCAAGGGCATTTGAGTTCTGGGCCTTTTCAGTCAGTTAACTTCAAACGCAACGCGCCGTCGAAAAGGCCGCGTCTGCAGGGTCGTCATCGGCAGCATCCCGCAAGACGCTTCAGGTACGAGCCGAACCCGAGCGCCAAGACCTTACCGAGCATCCGACCAGAACTAATCGCAAGGGTCTTGTGTCGATTAAGTCACTGTCCCTGCAACCCGTCTCCCGAGAGCAACATCCGAAGGAGGCGGCGCGACCACTGCAACACCCTTCTGCAACAAATGGGATTCCCCCCCCCCTTCCAAAACCCATTTTTAATCCAAATTGCATTTATTTATTTCATAGCGCCATTTGATCAGGGGTGGTGCACGGCTAGGGCGCTGAGAGGGGACCCGACTTCCCCGTCACTTAAGCCCGAGTCTCATTGTTTGTCCTGCGAGACTCAACGCTTCACTCAGGCGCACACCGTCTAGACAGTATTCATGATCCATCTGTCTGGCACTGGCGCAGCCGGGAAGATGGCAAACTCGATTAGAATTGAAACGTTTCTGCCTTCGTCTCCCTCTCTCGCTCGCTCAGCGCCTCGCTCCCCCGGCCGGCGAATCAGTACGGAGGCTCGGAAAATTACAATCGTCGCGCAGGTTTCTCATAATAGCGCCGCCAGACACTTTCATTAACATGCGCTCTAGACAGCTAAATATTTTTAAGTGCCCGAATAGCACTGGACTTCCATGGAAAATGAACCCCCCCCCCCCACACGCACACACCCCCACAGCAGCCTACCGGCAACAGGAGGCAGTGGGGTCGCAACAAGAAAACAAAAACAATAATTGTAATTAAACAAACAGACGCAACCTTCAAGGATGTCCCGGTGCTGTGGTGAAGACGGGACAGAAGGGTATAACTCGGGTCTTTGGCGCACGCGGGGCAGCAGGTGGCGTAGCGGTTAGACATCAGATGGTACCAGGTTCGAATCCCCAGCCCTGTTGCTGTACCTTTGGTGAAAGTGCTTAACCTGAACCGGTGCAGTAAAAATTGCCCAGCTGTATAAATGGGTGGGCAGCACTGTGACACAGCAGGTAGCGGTGGTAGCCCCGCCATTTGAATGCAGCTCGAGGGTGTGTGATTTTTGCAATTTCTCCCCTTACTCTCAGTCCAAACACACGCACAGAAGAAAACCACGGTAAACCACTTCTGCACCCTCCTTTACCATGAAAACCACACGAGTGGTTGTGACAGGTTGAATTCAACTTGACAGCTTTTACCCTACCTACCATACCTGTAAACCACTGTAAATACCTTACAGTGCAGTTCACTTTGGAGAAGAGCATCAGACAGACAAAGATAACCAAATATATATTTCAGAGCCTCTCTGCAAAATTCTATTAAATGCACTACCTAATCTACTATTAAACATCTGCAAAAGAGATGCCTCTTTGCATTACATCAGCACTGACCTCCTCTGGGGGGCTGGGCCACCCTCACCAAGAAGGAACATTGAGACTGCTGTGATTTCACCTTATGAACTCCCATCGAGCCCACTACAAAGTTGACCCACGTTCCCTGCCAGCTGAGCCACAGGAGCTCTTCCTTACGCAGTACCAGGGAACAAATATGAGTTGCTGCAAACTAGTTTTTATTTGCGAGGGATCGAGGTAACAAGTCTGATCAGGAAATGAGCCGACAAGTTCCCTGCTCTTGTGTGGCGATTCCCACAGATTTAGGATACTTGTGGGTTGTTTTGCTTGCCCTCTTCTGTCCAGTCTGTCTCATACAGGTGTTACCCAGGTGAACTCAGACTTGCACTTGTACCGTACAAGCAACTAAATGACATATCTGGCACCAGGTGGTGTAGTGTTCAAAGCCACTGCCTTTGCAGCTGAAGAACCCAGGTTCAAATTCCACCTCTAGGTGCAAGTAGTTCCAGGCAAAGTGGTGACCCTGGACTGACACGGTACAAATTACCCAGCAGTGTAAATACCTAAATCACTATAAAGAAGATTTGGATTCTAGGTCGCTTTGGAGAAAAATGAATAAATGTTCAAACTGTTCACATGAGATTTGGCACATTGCAGCATCTCACCAGACCGAAAATAAGCACTGAAGATGACACCGTGTGAGACGACCCCCCTCAAAAAGCCCCCGACTGAGAGCAGTGTGTCAGGAAGGAGCCGCAGCAGGAATCACAAGCACCCCACCCACAGCGGCAGCCACGCAGGGGTCCCCACGTCAGCACTGGGATACGGAGTAGGACGGCTCGACACCCCGTCAAGAGCGAGCAGAGGCGGACGTGGGGCTCGGGTACGACAGAAATGCTCATCAGAATGCGACAGGCCAGGAAGAAGAAACAAAATTTCAATGTCACTATTAGCATTACCTTTCAACCCACTTTTATAAGGAGGAGACCCAACAAACAGCAGGAACACGTAACCAGAGAGACTGTTACCGTGGAGAGAGACGGGTAGCAGAGAAAGGGGAGACGGAGGGAGGGAGGGAGGGAGGGAGGGGGTGGATGACATGCAAAAAGTCAGACGGCGAGCAAAGGAGATGCTACTGACTCCAAGTAGACAAAGGGAGCAGAGCGAGTCGGGACTAAGAGGGGGACGGGAGGTGGACGCTACCAGGGTGGGGACACACGTCCGATCCCTGAAACTGCCGAAGAAAGCGTGTTTGAGCAGAAAGCAACGCAACTCACAGTTGAAGATGCCGGGCGGGGGCTGCTGGGTCGCCGCGGGGCAGTTCTCCTCGTCGCTGTTGTCCCCGCAGTTGTTCAGCTGGTTGCAGATTAGCGATCCGAGGCGCAGGCAGTTGCCATTGGCGCAGTGGAACTTGCACTCTGCCAAGGGGAAAAGGGGTAAACATTTTCAACACGGACAGCCCAGACACAGGAAATGGGCACGGCGTCACGTGGCGACGCCCTGCACCAAAAACCTGAACATGCGGTGTGAGATCGTTTCGAGCACAACAACATTATTGTGCTTCTCCCGAAGTTCCCACCCATCTTGTGCTGAAACTGCATTGCAGTCCCAGTGCTCATGAATGTAGAAGTAAATGTACAGTGGAACATCGCCTTACGCATACGCACACGTTTGTAACTCAGTTTGTTCGCAAACCCAAAGTCAGTTTTACCAGTAAGCCGCAGTCGACGGAATCTTAACACAGACATTCCTTGATTTATTCATTTTAAAAACAACATAAAATTCATTAAACAGATCTGAAAATGAAAATATGACATCTCCGTACCCTCTGATTCAGCCCACAACTGTTGACCAATAAGCTCAAGCTTGTTACTCTGACACTCTGCATCTGGCTTTATTATTTATACAACCAAAATGTTAATCGACGTATTATTAATCTCCGGCACTCGTGCACACCAGGTATCAGCTGTAAACACTGTGGAAGTGAGTTGAGTTCAGGTGGCCCACGCTCTGTTTGGGCGCAATTTCGTGCCAGATAAGAGGTGGCTGTACAAAAGCCGGTACATCTTTCTCTGCAACAAACGCAATCTTTATGACACAGACAAGCGAAGGAAATGTAAGTAAAAATAAACAAACTGGAAATTGGTCGTATCACCAAAAATTAATAACTTCAAATTTCATAACAATAGGGGGCAGTTTGTTATATCTGAGGCCAAACAATACTACAGCTATGAAGTTAAGTGCCTGGGATTATTGCCATTTGGTTTAAAGTACCCAGCCAGGGGAGACCCTGTGGTTGTACAGTTGAGAAAGGAACCCCACCTGATTCGCTCCTTTGCTACACGGTGTTTTATAAATAGGAATGTGAGTGAAAAAATAATACATCCATTAGCGCTTGGTTAAACGTGACTAAGGAATATATATATGCAGTGGATGTATCTGCTGCGGTTCATTTTAAGCGTCTCTACCAGACATGATGCCAGATGAGCGCTAACCCAGAGGGGTCGATTAAGGCTACAACACAAACAACAAACAAACACCGCCCAGCCCAACTCCCTCCCCAGGGCCCAAAGTATGTCTCGCCGTTTGCCCACGTGCCACGAAAGAGTGGCATCCTGCGGTCCATCGCCAGTCGCCAGTGTCTTAAGCAGCATCTACCTCCGGCTCACAGCTAAAATAAATTGTACTCATTAAATAAATAACGTACAGAACAGTGGTCCGACCACTAAGGGATCTGCAGCATTTTGCTGTCTGGCTCCGTTACCAAGGTGATGGCAGTACTGAGGTTTTTGCCGAGGCTTTACCGTTTAAAAAAATTATAATAAATACACAGATGATGCTTTTGAGTGTGTGTGAGTTAAATGCGGATGATGCTTGGAGACGTGTGCAGAAGCCGGAACGCCGGGTGCGGATGGGGTCCGGGGAGCAAGGGGTCGGCTTGTTTAACTTCCCCACAGCTTGCTGGCTGTAATCAATGTCATTCGGACAGGAAAACGCCTCCGCCTGCTGCTCCAAGACCTATAATCATCTAAATTTAAGTAACCGGAAGGCCTGCATATTTGTGGAGGGTACCTGCAATCCATGCATCAGCAGGATGGGGGATGTGGATGATCTGACTTCGACAAAAACGCAGTAAGGAATGGGTACGGAGGGAGAGGTTCTGGGATCATCTCATGCGGTTCTTAATTTTGGCCACAGCGTGATGCAGTACACTCCCTCAGTCCCTCTGAACTGCTGAATCCCTCCTTGCATTTTGGAAAGGTCTGAAGACAGACCTCTTTCGTACCCACATCTCCCCTAACCTCCCGACAGCTACATAAACTTACATCACACATCCGTCACGATCACCTGAGTATTTCCGGATGGGCACGGTTCTACCGGCAGGTCCTCGTGTAACGTGCGCTGGCAAAAACAGTGGCATCAGACAAACAAGCTGTGCGTCAGTAACCCTGTTGTCTATTCTAAAGCTGTTGGTTTGCTGCTGATGCCCAGTTGTTTACTCTTGTTGCCGCTGAGTTGTATGGCGCTTCGGAGAAAAGCGTCTGCTAAATGAATAAATATAAATGTAAATTTCTTTCCAGACAGCCTGATACTGAATGCAGGCCAGGTTGAGTTGATCCCACTAACACACAGGGACCTGCTTCCAGGAGGATAAAATCCCCAACACGCCATTATTAGCCAAATAATATTCCCCAAAAGAGACATTTATCTAAATGTTATTTAGCCAACTCCTTTCTCCAAGGTGACTTATGTTACGTTTGTACGCAAGGGTACCGTACTTACGATTATTACACAGCACAGTCGTTTTTTTCTGTAGGAATTTAGGGTAAGTAGCCTGATCGGTGGTGCTAGAAGAGGACGGGGGTCTGACCGCTTCCCCACACCTGCCCCCCGCCAGGTAGCACTAGAGTAGCTGAAGGTTTGATCTCTGCTGTAGCCAGAGTAGACCTACCAGAGTAAAACTGTGTACGGAAGGGTTCTTGCTTGAATTTCTTTTCGAGAGGTGGTCTGCGCAGCACTGCAGCTCTGCCAAATCTGCGCAGTGATTGGCACGATGCGTTAAAAAAAAAAAAAAAAAAAAAATGGTACTGACACAGCAGATTCTCCCGCCCCACCTGGCCCCCCTGCTGAATGGGAACAGCTTGTACTTCACTCGTCTAGACAGGGAGGAGGACAGAGGAGAAGAAAAACACGGACAAGTGTGAGAGGACAAATGGGCACGGACGCGCTCTGTGACGCTCAATTAGGGCAGCCCGAGTCGCTCGGCCAGCCGCCGTCGCCCGTCTATGCACTCGTCTCCTCGGAAACGGCCCAGATGGTTTGCCCCGGGAGGAAAAGGGAGGGGGGGGGGCGTCCTCGCCTTGCTTTTCAAAATGAATTTGAGGAACACAAGTTGAGGTCCAAAGTTTAAATTTAATGAAGGAAAGCGACTTTACGGAGAGTTACCTGCCGCTGGACCCCCCGGTTGACACCTCTAACTGTCTATCAAATACTGAATGTAACACTGTGATGCCAGAGGATCCAAAATGGTCAATGAACGCAAACGTGACTGAGAAACATCTGAAGGTCATGACTACTGTGTGAAGGTTGTGTCTGGCTTCCTTTGGTGACATCAACGCAGTCTGCCTCACCTCACAGGACTTTTCCCAAAAACACAGCCGCACAGAATTGGATCAACACCTACAATGCATGTAATAGTAGAACCTCACTGAAGGTAAGTTAAATTATTACATTTACGTTTATTTGCCTTGCTGACAAAGTAACTTATACTCCTGAACTACTTACAGTTATTTACCTGTCTACACAGTTAGGTCGTGTTCATTTATATCAACCAAGGGTAAGGCCGTTGCTCAAGATGGCACTCAAACCTGGAGCCTTCAAGTGCAAGGTGGCACTTAAAATCACTGCGCCACCTGCTGCCTATATTTAAATCTAACAAGAGTGTGGATGGGTCCTTGGTAAGACCAGCATGACGGTATTATTATTGGCATCATTCATTCGTAGTACTTGCAAACTCTACACGGAACGAGTCGGATTTAAACCCACATCCGAACCCACAGCTGAGGAGTGGCGAGGCACCGGCACAACCCTCTGTGCCACCACGCTGCCTTACAAAAGCACGGGTACTCTGA
Organism: Heterotis niloticus; assembly: GCA_018136845.1. NCBI lineage: Eukaryota > Metazoa > Chordata > Actinopteri > Osteoglossiformes > Osteoglossidae > Heterotis > Heterotis niloticus. The sequence continues at coordinate 18,791,505 of CM030905.1, forward strand.
AATGGGGACTTCATTGGCGGAGAAAACCCCGCCCAGCCCCTCCTTCGCTCTCCAGGCCTTGCATAACAGAACAGACGATCGAATTCACTACGTGTGCAGGAGAGGCTTGTGGGTAATGGCTTCCTCCTTATCCCGGCTGCCATCCTCACACGGCGCAACTGGGGCCATTAAGCATGTCGGCTTTGTGCTGAGGTGGCAGATTCAACTCTGAGACGGAGGCGGGGGGGAGAGTCTTGGTGGCGCGTTGGTGCCGCGGTCCGAGGGCCAGGCGCGTTGCCAGTCAGCCAGAGCCCAGACGACCGTGCTCGGTCAAGCGGACTCATGTGCACGCTCCCCGGGGGATCAGTGAAGGACGCCCCGCGGGCCACGGCTGACTGGAACCGGCTGATTAACTAGGAGCGAGCGCATGGGACAGCCCACGGTGCAGTCTCCATGGCAGCAGAACACTTCCTTGATGTGAAACAATGAGCCCCTGTGGTTCCTAGCAGACAGCCACATGTCCCCATATGGTAGGTGAGGTGGTGGGGCCGCGCACAACACGGTGCTGAGGAATCTGGTTAGAAGCCGTCTGCACAACTCCGGGTTCAGTTCCGAGGGGCAGATCGACGGCCGCAGGCTTTACCCAGGCGCTTGGCCACAAATGGATAAAAAAAAAGGCCTGAAAAGCCAGACAGCGGCCAGAGAAGCAGCCCCAACATGGAGATCGCTTCAGGACCGCGGGCCTCTCATGCTGCGGTCGCCACGGAGATGTACTGGTTTTCCTGGCAAAGCTCCCAGATACGGCGCCGGAACAGGCTGCCGTGGAGAACCACGGCTCCGACCCGCCTTGGGTCCAGTTTGGATCCGGTCCACACCGGGGCTGGTTTCACAAGAGCTCAGGGGAAGTGGCGTTTCACACCCGGTCAACGTTCAACCCTCCATCACCGGCCACCTCCTCGCAGCACCACGGCAACAAATCAGGCTGTCAGAATCAGATACGAACGTCTCTCGTCTTTAACACTTACTCAACGGCTTTATCGCAATCGCTTTAAAACAAAAAAGAAAAACTCTTGTCAACAAGGACAAATCATGTAACAAGGGGCACTGAAGAAAACTACATGCCTATAACAGCTTTTTTCCACACATTCATGCTTTCTCCCCGACACGTTTGTCCGACTGAGCAAGGAGGTCCCTCTATGCGAAGTGCGTAACAGACATCTCCATTAAACGCTTCCGAAGGCAGCAATTTGGCCCAAGCGATTAAAGCATCGCTTAGGTCACAAATTCTAAGTCAGAGAGTGAAAATGTATGCAGATGTTCATTTATGTTGTATTTAAGTAGCAGTTAGGTCAACTGATCCCAATTTTCTAGAGCATAATGCAACGTTTTACACCGCAGCACACATGCAGATGCGTGCGCGCGCACACGGACGCACCATAAAAATTTCCCTTGTGCATTGTCCCATAAAATTTGGATTAACCCATGAAATATTTGCCGGAATCAGTCTGACGGAAGCGTAACTGGTGAGAGTCGCCCGTTTCCAGCCCCGCGCCTGTGTTTAGCCGGGCCTCTGAATGAGACGTAGTCTGTCGAGATGACAGTCTGCCAACTATTTAGGTCGCGCTAAACTTGTGACACCGGCGCTGCATAAAACGTAGGGAGTGCACAGACCGACAGCGGGAATCGGTAGGGATGAGAGCTGCTCCGCGTAGGATTGTGCTACAACACGTACACAGCCCATCGCTGCGTATCTCGCCACTCGTGGATGGGGGGGGGGGGGCGCAGCAACGAATGGTAAAATCATCGGTTAAAAATCAGCTCGGGACAATTCATCCGATCCTTCGACGCAGCCAAAATATTATGTTTCATGCAACTGTCAGTGGGGGTGGAGCTGAGAGAACAAACTCAAGTTTTTTATTACAGGTTATAGAACCCCACAGGGGACACACACACACACACACACACACAAACAAATGCAGCTTGATCCAGTTCACCGCTCCCTGTTTGATATGTGTCACCATGGTACTTTGGAGACTGTTTCAACTTACAGCCCCATTGACGGGGGGGCTTTATTTCTGGCCGAGTGAAGCATCTGGTTTGAGCAGATAGCTGCAAGGATGGCCCCCCACCATTACAACCTGCACTTCCTCACAGCACCGCTCTGCAACTCTGCTGCCAACATCACTAATAAATGGTAATTGATTATGGTTTCAGCCCCCCGCTTTAGGCAGTGAGAGAGCGAGCGAGAGATGGAGGGAGAAGAGGCCTCCCACTCAGTATGACGGCCCTCCTTTGCCTTCTGCTGGCTTCGTGTTCCATCCCAGGCAGGAGAGCAGCAGTCTGTTGGAGCAGGAGGACCACAAGGAGGACGAGGCGCGGGAGAGGAGGAGGAGGAGGAGGAGGAAGAAGCAGAATGGGGAGCCCAGTCTCCAGGGCACGACGCGTGTGACCGAGGAAGAATCGGAGAGAGAAGAAAGGCTACAGCACGGATGTAGTGAGACAGAGGGGAAGAAAGGAGGCCGGGCTGGAAGAGACGAGTACAAACATAAGTGGAAAAACTTGGACAGCAGACGGTGCCGTGGTTAGGGCCAGCACCTCTTAACTAACAGGTCCTGGTGTGGACCCTAATAATGCAGCACCCTTGAGCAAGGTAGAGTACTTACCTTGGTCAAGGTATCGGTTCTGTAAAAATGACCCAGCTACAGATGGGTAAATCCCCGCAAGCAGCTTAGTATACAAACTTACCAAAGTAAAGTGCTTTGGAGAGCAGCATCGGCCGAACAGATAAATAAAACATTTTCGCGACAACAACAACAAGGTCGGAGTTCACCGCTAACCAACCAGCAGAGCTGGCGCAAACATCGCCTGTGCTAGATAGCGAGCTAGCAAGCTGGCTTTAAAACACAACGAGCTGTTTCCAAGGCAAACTATCCATTTTTACTGCCATTTCCTACACCCACTCCACGGGTGCTCTCTCTCCGCGAGGCCCGAACAGGCAGAGCTGGCTTCCCGTCTCCCTTCGCCCCCAGCCTTTCCTTTAAACCACAGACAGCGAGGTTAAGAGGACGGCTGGCCAAGCTCGAACGCTCCCGTCTCCGGGGGGGGGGGGGGGGGGCGGTCAGAGCGGTCTGAAGAGGCGCGGGTCAGTTGGGTCCGCGGGCGAGTGCAGCTCACCTGACGCGAACCCACGCTGTAAACAGGCCGACTCTTTAACCTTGGAGCTATCGATTTGTTTGGCCTTGTTCGCCTGCTCCTACCGAACGGCTCGGTCAGCTCGGGCCCCTCGGCGCGGCACCGCTCCGGCTGTCGCTCAACCTCGGCTCGGCTCGCTCGGTCATCGCAACGCCACGCCGCCGGGTTCAAGACCCCCGGGGAACAAGACTCTCCGTGTCAAAACTTTGTTTACAGTAAACAATGGAGGGCTCTCCACTGTACTTTAACCAATTTATTAAAAGTATTTCTGGAACAAACAGAAACAAACACACAACTATTCCTCTGCAAAAAAAAAAAAAAAAGGGCAGTTAATGCAACAGGAGAGACAGCAATTATCCGATGCTTTGTGGCGAGAGAGATGCGGAGGGAATGAAAATTCATATTTTTTTTAAAGCCTTTTTTAGGCCAAAACATGCAACCGTGCACCACTTCTGTCTAAATTATTTCGTGGCCAAAGAAATAATTACCAGCTAATGTATTATGCAAGAAATTTTTTAACTGGTAAACACTCGGGGAGTAAAATCAAAGGCTGAATTTCCACGCACAATAGTGGCAAAGTATGGAGGGGGAAAAAAAAAAAACACAATTTGATAGGGGATGGGTCCGTTCTGTCCCCTGCGGACGTCCCCCAGACAATTAAAGGACATTTGAGGTCTCCGGGACGAAGGAAATACTGGTCGGAGCTACTGTGCGGCGAAGCCTGGATAAACTCCACATTCCTGTAGAGCTTCCCTGCGGGACACGCAAACATCGGAGCGCCGTGACCCCCGGGCCGTTGCGGTCTCCTTACGTCACCTTAATAGTGTCTGCCCCGGGTTGACCCGAACCGGCTGATGACGAAACACTACGGCTGTAATATAACTCGGTGAGCTGACACTAACGGAGAGTTTCCTTTCCGGCTACCTGTGACCGTTACCATCACCTGGCTGCTTCATAAGCGAGAGGCAAATCCCCAAGATGGCCTACGAGTGTCGCCAAGCGTTGCGGAGGACCGAGTTTGACCAATGGCACCGAAACCCTAATCCTTACCTGTGAAAGCATTTGTGGCCGGAAGGTCAGCCTCCTGCATACTGCTCCCCCAGCGAGGCCAGCGATGCCACCAACGTTAACCGGTGCGGGCGGGAGTGGGCTGCCGGGAGAGGCGCGGCCGTCTCGCGTCCATCTCAGTCGCTCAGGACCCCATGGCGCCGTCCCCGGGGGTCCGCGCTTCAAAACGGACGCGCTCGCTAGGCTGAGCGGTGCCACACGGCCAGGTGCCCGGGGCAAGGAGTGGCGTTTGGACGTGATGGCAGAGGACCGCGGACCGTGGGTGTTTGAGTCGCTACGTTCCTGACGACCAGACCCGGTTGATTTGCACAGAGGGCCACGTGCGCGTCGACGTGCACGTGGGGCAGGAGCGGGTTCAGGGTGGCGTGGAAGTTATCCGCCGAGCCAGAAGCATGTGGCCATGGCCGAAATCACAAGTTTCCCGGGGGCCGAAGTCGCCGCCGCCGCCGCCGCCAGCGTGGGCGCCCTCCTCCTTCTCCTCACCCAGCCGCAGTTCTGATGAGCATGCCGGCTGGTGCTCAGAGCACGGTCGCTGAGGTCCCTCGGTCACGCAGGGGCGGTCAAACGCAGGCAAAGGGAGCTGTACAAGAAAGAGACGGAGGCAAGAAAGATGGGGAGAAAATGAGTGAAAAAACACGACCGCCCTCAGATAAAGTCCCGCCATAACCTGTGTCCCTCACCGGTTCATGAGGAAATCAGGCAAACGCAACACGGGAGAAGGTGGGTGGATTCCCGGCTCCTCGCCTCAACAGCCCGCATTAAAGCAAACTTTCAAAAGCCAAACACCGTGACCCTGTTTTTTTTTTTTTTTTTTTCCCCCAGATGCAAAAACACGACAGGGCAGCACTTTGAAGTGGAAAGATAAACAGGGCTGAAGGTGGCGTGTAGCAAGAAACATAAAACAATTTCCATTTCAAAAGCCGCATTTGTCTGGCAATAAAAGGACGTCTGTTCCGCAAAGGCGAACGCAGCGCTGCGCTAGTTAAAAATGCTACAAAAAAAGTAGGAGAGGAAAAGAAAAACAGGACAACAGAGAAGGAATTCTTTGGCACAGGCGCAAACAAAGCAAGCAGCGCCGCAGATTTTGAAGACGCGACAGATCTTCGTTGGCTTGAGATGCGGCTGGGACAGGTGGGGACGTGTGTTTGAAGCGAGGGAATACGGCGCGTCTCTGTCGGGATTACCACAGATTATACGTGTGCGATACGGAGGCGAAGAGCCCGCTAATCCCCGGTAATCCCGTTTAGGAGGGGCTCTGCTCGCCGTAGCGCAAACCACAGGAAAAAATGGAAGGTAATTTCATTGGGGAGCACAGAGTCACAAAGGCCTTAGGCAGGGGTACCCTAACCCACACCGCACGGCCGCAGGCCTCCAAACCTGCAAAGACCAATAAATACATTAGTGCGCACTCAGAAAATGTCTTGCTTTATGGTGTAAATAACAGATGCAGGAAAGACCTATAATCTGTCCCAAAATAAAACAAATTTAAGCTTTAGCGCTCAATGATTCATGTATTTAGGGTGCGTGAATGAATGAATTTAGGATTAGAACCGATGCCTTGCAGGACTGAATCCCACCCCTGCTGTAGTGCCCTTGACCGACACTGTGCTTAACCTGTATTGAGTAAAAATTGCCCAGCTGCATAAATGGACATATCAGAATAAGTAGCTTAATGTTCAGAAAGTATCATCGTAAATCGATTTGGAGAAAGGATTCTTCACGTAAATGCTGCAAAAATAATAATGATTCTGCACTTAGTTCACGACAGCCCTTGCATAAACGAAGGCCTTTAACCCCAAATTTAGGCTGCAGTGTCATTGTTTCCGTTTGTGTCAAGACGCTTGAATGGGGGACACAGATGTGTTCTCTCTCTCTCACACACACACACACACACACACACACACACACACACACACACACCATCCCAGTTGGCTCTCGGGTCTTTGCTAAGGGAACGAAACCCAGTGTAAGGTCCACGTGACACTGGCTAAATTTATCTCCACTCCACACATATGTAGGTCTAATTTTAAACATGGCTCCAGTCCCCACAGTGAACAGTACCGTCTCACAAGGTTGCCAGACATACTGTATTTCATACGCCGGTCCAGTGGCACTCGAGGCCCCTTCAGACACGCTGGCTAAAATAGACACCCCAAAATGTACCCAAGAAAGGGGGTGGAAATAACAAACCAGTGGGCCTGCGACTTGGAAGAGACATGCTGTCTTGGGAAACGTGAGAAAAACCATGCAACAAAATAGAGACGCTAAAGCAGAGCTGAAATAAGTAGAATTGTAACTACAAAACCCCAGATGTCACATGGTCCTCGAGTTATAACAGACAACTTACAACCACGCAGACAGCCATCATCATAACCATAGTTTATTGTCGAGTTGAGATGTTTGGTCGCAATGCCTAAGGACCAATGCTTTGTCTACTACATGATAACAATTGCAAGGCAACTATTTTTGTTATTGTCAGGGTCTCTGCTAGCATTAGGGAGTCTGCAGCAACTGCCTTTTGTTTAGAAAATGTTGCCTTTGTTACTCCATTCACGTTACTTATTTGAAATGGATAGCAAATATTATTATTACTCTGCTTTAATATTATTTCAACATGAATAATATATGATATTAATGCAAAAAACTGCCTTGTACAATGTTGCATTCATGCATGTTATCAATTTACAGTTCACATTATATAAGAGGATTTTCAGTTTACAACAAAGTTGAAATCAGAATGAAACTCCATCATAAACCAAAGACCACCTGTAAATATTTAGCTAAGTTATGATGTTTCAGTTGTTTTCTATCTGAAACCCCCATTTTATGGATCATTTACAACTGATATAAAACCAAACATTAAAACATTTTAATTTCCGTCTCTAAGATGTTAGTTTTTTTTTTACAGACAGGAACGTCCGGAATATGTTCTGTTGTGCCTCTGGATGAAAACCGCAGACCGAAAAGACTATCTGAAAAGACAAGATAAATATCGTGATCGATCACCCAGTGACCAGCAATTAGTGCGGTGACAAATGACATTACTGGAAATTATGAAGACACAAAACACCCACTGCTGTAGACAGAAGGCTCAAAGAGCAGCGAGTGCAGATGTTGGGCAACCAAGAGCAGCGTTCCCCTCCTCCCAAAAAACTGGCCACAGGACCTGGTGAGCACAGAAGTCTTGCTCACACGGTTCAGATTCAGATGTGACGCTCCTTTACCCGAGGTGCCCCTGTGATGTGGAGTCATACGGGGTGAACATGGCAGCAAAGCAGAAGGGAATAGCGCACGCACGCACACACACACACACACACACACACACACACACACACACACACGTAATGGGTAGTGCTCCGACGTGTTGCAAACCACCGTTCCACGAACAAACAGGACTGCGTCCAAAACAAACAGCCGCAGCGCCAGAGGAACCATAGAGGCTACTTCACAGTAAGAGGACCTTTTTTCCCCTTTTTCAGAACAATGTGACTATTATCACACAAATAAACCTTCGAATCAACACTGTAATATATTTTTAAACAATGGTTGCTAGGGTTAGAGAGCAAACAAACATTTTATTTGTTTAGTTAGGCCGTGATACTGCAGAAGAACCTCCTTATTCCACCAAAAAACATAAATCAACTAAACTGCAGAGCTGCCTTAACAAAAACTGCCAATGTTCCTTGTTTACAGATTAAATTTATATAATCATAAAATTGCGTGTGATGGCACCATGATAAACTGATCTGGTGGCAAAGAAAATATATATTGTGGTGCATAATAATTTTCTTCTATTTGCTGCTGTGTATTATTCTAAATAGCTTGTAGACATAAATATATGATTTTTACCCAGACTCAGGGACATCTGCCGTAAGACCAGAGTAGTCCTTCGTGGTCCGGTTCGCCGTAGCTTAGGCTGCCGTGGCAAAGTCGAGCTGCTCCATTCCTCGGCCGCTGCAGCTCGGCGCTACGAAGACGCAATCCAGAACCGAACTCTGACGACACGCAAGGCGTGAGGTCCATTTCAATCGTAGAAAGCTTCAGGCTTCCAAGCAGTATCTGTTGTCATGGATTTTGGCTTTTGCACGAATTCCTTCACTAGAGCGTTCACCAAGAGTCATCTGCGATTTAGCATTTCAAGACCAAATTCAGTGAGGTCAGACCACGGATCCTACAAGAGTGTGCTGAATGCCAAGACTCCTCCTAGAAAAACGTTCATAAATAAATTCAGAGTGACAGCCTAAGCCCAGAGTCCCAAGTGGTTCCATGGACCCCAGGTGAAGACACCCTGTATAAAAAAACTACACCCAAGAGACTTGAATTTTCCTTCTCATCCATGCCATTATGAATTAAAATACAGCAGAGAATATTGCCAGGTTGGATGAAATAAAGCACAAAGAAACGAACAGGCAGACAAAAGGTAAAAAGTGGAATTATTATTTGTAAAATCCTTGATCTACTTTGTGCTACGCAGGCCTGCAGCAGAGTGTGAACAGACCTGACAAGTGCAGCTGGACTATACATCACGTTTATTGTCAAACTGCCACCTCTGGATTTGGAAATAGCTGAAAGCAGCAGATTTTCAAAAGAAAAAAAATACATTTCGGGTTTTTATTGTTTACTGTAAATAAAAAGGGCATTAAACGCAGTCAAGCAGGCGTGCCATTGTGCCCGCCAATATTTCACTTAATAAAACACGTATTTCCATGCATCGCGTTCCGACACTTAAAATCCTCCATGAGATAATAAGGTAAGAAATTACGACTGGTTTTTCTATTTTAGTTTTGTGCGTGTGGGTGAGGGACGAGAGTGACAGATGAGAACAAAACAATGGCACGGCAGGGCAGGTGAGTGGGATGCAAAGGATGTTAAAGGAAGCGTCCTCGAAAAAATCCTCACTTCCCCTCGCACGCCTCACTGGGTCTGACGGGGGACAGATGCAAGAGGACAGCAGAACAATGAAACCCTCACTTTCAATGACATGTACTCATTATGAAATGTTTGCAGGAGAGAGCTTTGCAACTTACAAAGGAGTAGTTTAAAAAACAGACGTGCGCATGCACACATGCGTGCACGAAAAGACAGCCCATATGAAGACCTACACTAATTCAATGGGCCACAAGTCAGAACCCTCCCGCAAGAAAGCCAGGGGAGGCATTACAAGTACAATGCTTGCTGCAGAAGCTTCTAGAAGTACTCAAATTCACTAAAAAAAAAAGGGTAAAAGGTGCATACCACTTGAACAAGGCTGATGTGATGGAAGAAACAGACAGCGGTGGATCCCCATAGAAACAGAAAGAGTGAAAAAGAAAGACGATAGGGATGGAGACCAAACGGACTCCCAGAGCACATATTTGGGAGCAGTCAGGTGTTTCAAGGCAAGCAGGAGGCTGAATTGCGTCCCGATGTGGCGCTCTGTGCCGTCGCTCAGACGGGGGCTACTGCCCCTCTGTCCCCTGTCCTCGAGTCACTTTTTCTTGTCTGACTGGGAGAATGAGGAGACTCGGGGCATCTAAAGGGTTCATCCAGGAGGAGCCAAATTTTACTTAATAAATTTTAAAAAATGATTCTACTGTTATCAATTTAGTTGTATGCAACAGGTAGCACAGCAAAAATAAGGGCTAAAAAAGGGAGTGGTGTTTTAAGGTCTTTAAATCTTACCCAGGGCAATGCAGTGGCACGGCAAGGAGCAGTGGATTTGGATGTAGGTTTCAGTACAGGTCAGTCTGTGTGGAATTAACATGTTCTATCCAAAACTTCCTTGAACAGTCCAAAGACACGAGTTTCACGTGAATTAGTGACTCTGTACTGTCTTTACTGTTTGTGCGTGACTGTGCTGTGATCGACTCGGGTCCCACGCCTTATGTACCCTGCCCCATGCCCTATGCTGGTAGGATAAGCACTGGACCTCCACAACCCTGCAACGGACAAGCGGTTGATGGAAATGAATAAAATATTAGCTGCCGGCTAAGTAAAGAAAACTCATAAATTTGCCGCAAGTGGTGGACACCTAATTACGATGCTTTTAGTCTAAATGACAGCTTTCTTCCGCTATCCAAATCTAACCCCCTCCCGAAAACATGTCTGATAGCAAATTTTCCAACAGCAAAAGCCTACATTACCTCATTTTCACCAAAAATAATAATGCCCTCTCAGCACCTCCCATGTCCTCCCGAAAAACATTCTGCAAATATCACTAAAGCACTCAAACAAATATATAACAGCCTACAAAGGATTTCTTCGCAAGCTTTTCCACTTTCTTGGAAGACATTTTCACTTAATGATGTTGGAAAGATGACAGCGATAATGCAAAACACGTTTAAACAACGCCAGCACCAGACACTTCCTCTTGGCAGAACAGCTCAGATACAACTGCAGTGCACTCCTATCGTCTTTCCTGGTCGCTTCTGACCGTGGTCAGAAATCCTGGGAAGATCTGCAATGAAAATTTCTACAGCTCTGGGGTAATTTCCACTTTAAAGTGGATCTGTTCTCCCAAAGGTGAGTAATGAACTGAAGTGGGGATCCACTGAGCACATTGTGCTTATTGTGTACGATTTCATAACTGTCAGTACGCATTTCGCCAAAACCATCCACATAACTGCTAACTGCTTGGCGGCTTCCAAATTATTCAATTGAAGTAACCGACCCAAAAGGCCAAAATTTCACTTCCCATAATGCCCCACTCTTACAGCCTGGATTGGCATGCAATTTAAACGTTTTCGCTAACGCACGCGTCGACATTTTTTCAAACGCCAAGTTGGAAAAGTCGGTTTTCAATCGGAATATTTTCAAGAGCCGTAACGGTGAATTTCCAGACAGAGGGTACGGATAGCAGTGGTACATTATTTTAGCACTAAACTCATCACCATGGAAAAAACCTTCTTTCATTCACTGCTTAATGTCCCCTAAAGCTAAAATCCATGCAAAAGTGTACCTTAGAGAAGTCATACCTGAGCTGCACGCATCCTCAGGGGCATCGGACAGGAAAAATAATGACAGAGGACATCTGACCGTGAACGATTAAAAATTTGCAATACCTTAACAGTTAAAGCGATTGTAGTTTCAACAGTGCAAAAAATAAATCACTTCCATTTTTAAAATGTTTTCTTCAGTGTGGGACGATGTCCTTGGAAAGAGCCGGTCGGGGAGAGCGGAAAGTGCCGAATGCTTGGACAAAATGAAACAGAACCAGTATTTAAACCCAGAGGCAGGGTAAACAAAAGGCCAAAGACACATGCAGGATAATACAACAGTCAAAGACTGCTGCTCAAGTCAGAACTGAGGTTTACCATAGGAACGGTTCAGGTGTGGAAAAGAACAGACCCGTAAGATGTGCTCAGACGCTTGCTTTCATCTTCCGCATCCAAACTCCTCTGACCGCTCCTAGTCCGACTGCTGATGTGACCGGGGTGCTGAACCTTTAAATCGAGGTGAGGCGTGCATAAAGCGTATTGGGGCCTTTTTCGTACTCGCACCCATACAGAGGAAGCATCGGAGAGGATTTTTGGGGCGCGGGGCACAGCGCGGTCCGAACAAGCACAGCAAGGCTCGTTCTAAATGACCGTTGGGCCATCAACGGAACAACGTCAGCATTACTCGATGATGCTGTCATCTGTTCTAGCCTCCTAATGCACCATGAACACATGGACCAAGAATTCCTGCTTTTGAAAGGACCACTAAAGAACCTGTCCACAAGACACACACCAATTACCCAGGTACACCAATGGCACTTATTCCTCTTCACCTCAGAACATCTTCAACAAAGGTGTGACTGCTGAGGTCACTGGCGAATGGCAGACAGGACCGTACCTTTTTACAACTAATGGACGATGACATAAATGCATAAAAATGGCGCACGCTGACCACCCAGTAAAGCAATCCTGCACAAGCAGTGAAGAAAATAACAGAATAATAGCCTGCAGACTTCTGTGACAGAGTAATATATTACCTCAAATAGCCTGAAGGAGAGTCACTCTGACAAACCTGTTAGCTTGGCTTTGGCGGCACAGCAAGTAGCACCGGGGTCACACAGCTCCTGGGACGTGCGTTCGCACGTGGGTTCAAATCTGACTGCGTGGAATTCGTGTCATCTGCACGCGTGGATATTCTCCGGTTTCCTCACACAGTCCAAAGGCATGTGTTCCAGGTGGACCGGTCAAGACCACCACGACCGTGGACTGGATGAACGGCTGAGATTCTCGGCACATTTGTTCACAGCAACTTCGGCATTAACACTGCTACACATCGTAGGCACCGAGGACTAATTTCCCAGGGTGTAGCAGAAAGGGTGACCGGCGGTAGTCGACACGCTGGCAAGATCTTTCCGCATTTACATTTCCGAAGCAAACTTTCTCAAGCAAAGCCGACTGGCGGTTCTTCAGAATATCCTGTGCAGAAAACTACTGCAAGGAAAGGGCTGCAGGCAAGATATGAATTTATATCTAGTGACTCGCAACAAAATGCGGCACGCCTTGGAATACATTACCTCTCATTCGGTAGCGCCTGCTTTGCGGCGTAACAGGAATTTCGTTAACTTTCAAACGGCCGCCGCACACAGCCTCCAGCGCTAATCTTTTCAAGTCATTTTAGGCGTTTTGTCAAATTATTTTGAGCGTTTCACTCTCGGCTTTTGGGGTTTATGGCACGACGTTCATCGCGTGGTATCCGAAATAAATTTCAATTGCCCCGTTTAGGGTGCGCAAAACAAAACGTATGAATTTTAAATCTAAATGTTATTTCGATATACTGATAACCTTGCGAAACTCTTGACGCTAAATATAAAATGCACGATACGGACACTAATCGTAAACTAAGAATTTAGTCTCCTAAGGCCTGCAAATGTTATTTATTTATTTTTTTTAAATAAAGAATCTCATCTACACGGGCAAACGGCAGCTAAAATACCTTTCGAAAAGCGGTTGGTTGTAACTAGGCTGCAACCCCTTGAGCTGCTCTTCAATTTTCCCATCTGGAAAGTATCTTAATTCCACAAAGAATGCCATGCTGCGATCCAAGGGAAATATCCCCACACGCACACACACCGGCGAAGCGAACATCCGCAGTGTTTATCGGCAGCGGGAGTGAAGTTCGGAGGAGGTTTCGCCAACCGTGAGCTCATATCCCCGCATCTAACACCACAGGTGCTTCCAGCGGAGCGGCCCGTGCAGAAACGCACGGCACGCCGAAAATAAGCTCGCGTTCGGCTCGACCCCCAGCGGGGCCGCCGGCAAATCCCCGGCATCGGAGGTTCGCCGCGAAGCGGACTTGGCGCGGACTCCGGGGTCCCGGGCGAGCTCGCGCCCGACGCCGCGCGTTTTAATTAGCTACGCTACCTATAGCGAAATTTGTTCTGCGCGAGCGAAAAGCTCGAGGCTACGTTGTAACTCCGACATTGATTAATGAGCTAACAACTTCGCTTCTCTGTGCATAATAAAGAGGAGGCTGCCTTTGGAGAAGGAGGAGAAGAAGAAGGGAAAAAAAGACAGAAATGAAGAGGAAGGGGGGAAAAAAAACACCCGGCCTCCCTTCGGCTCCCTTCATCGCTACATCAGAAAGTACACAGTAATCAGGCTATTTTCACTGAAGTTCCTGTTAAGATGCCGGCCTATCGTAAAAACCATGTATTTGAGTAATAAGGGTTTAATCTGGAGGGGAGGAATGGAGAGAAACAGATGTATTTCTCTCCACCCAAGGATGGCTCCGGAGGTTGTGCAAAGGCCCAGACTGACTACTTGATGCCAGACTGAAATCTATGGGGACTGTCAGTAGGCTGATGCTGCCCGTGAGTCTGTGCAAGTTCTCCATCCTTCACGAGCACAGAGGAGCTTCGCTACCCAGCATCTCGTTCACAGACCCTTAGCCAGTGGGCTAACGTTGCAAGCGCTATGAAATTTAACCGAGAGGTACGGAACACAACACCACTTCCTTTGTTTAAACCTCAGCGGTGCACTTCCTCGCTCTGTTCTCTTTTTCCTGGAAGAGGAGTGACACGTACGCTCTCACGAGAGGATGTGTGACAGCTCGATGGATCCACCCTGGTGGGGAACACAGACACACACGTACACGCGCGGGGACACCCAGGACAGTCATCAGCACTGGAAAAGTGGTCCGTTGTCCCCAGCGAGACGCTCTACGTTCCCATCCTGCTGCCCCATTGCGCCTACACTGTTATGCGCGAGCGAACAACCCCACCTCTGTGCGTATGTGTATGTGTGTGTGTGTGTGTGTATTTCCTCAAATGAGAGCAGGATGGAGAAATGGAGACAGCAAGGCCCAGACAGACAGGATGCAGCGAAGGAAAGTTCAGTCGTCTGGCTGAAATCTGCATGCGCAGCCGGCTGTCGCCCCTCCGCCCCCTCAGCCCAGCCCCCCACGGCCCCGCAGCCTCACCTCGCCTGTCTGGGCTGCACGATTGATTGGGCCCGGCTCAGTGAGCCCCCCCCCCCACCACCACCACCACCACCACCGGGATTGCATTTCCACCCAGACGGCACGGGAGAACGGCCGAGCCAGCGGCAGACAGACATCACGCACGCAGCGGTGGCGGGGGCGAATTTATCGCAATCATTGCAGTGACGGGACACGGCTAGGGGAAGCGCAGCATCGCCGCTTTTTCGGTTACAGTTTTTGGGGCGGCGGTGGGGGGCTGCGGGGGGGTAAGCCGCAGGGAGGGTGTTTATGCACATCCAATGCTTCCCGCAAGAGGCTTCAGTCTGGAGCTCCTCCTGCGATTATCCCTTTGTTTTTCTCTTAGCCAGACAGATCACGCCGTACACAGAGCCAAAGCAGCCCGCCGTCGTCTGTTGTTTTAATCCCAGGGATATTCTCTGCAGAGCTGATCCCATCCACAGGGGACCGCTGTGCCAGGTTCGCCATTTCAAACGCACGTCTCGTTTTTGCCGCACATCTTTTCTTTCTGCTACTGTTGTAGTCATTGCTGTGGGGTCATCTGCCGTTGTCGGCGAGCCACAGGCCACACGAGGCCAAGTGATGGGGGGGGGGGTTCAGGAACCACTGAACCAGACAGCCTCCGTGCCACACTGAACCCGTCAAACACGTAACCTGAGACCGCTGTCATCGTACAACTAGCACGGCGGCACTTGGTGACACTGACCTGGCCATCACCCCACCCTCCCACTGGTGTTTCAGCTCAAAAACTCAACGCTGACAGCCATTTCCAGGCAGATCACCGGACACCGAGCGCTTCTCTCTGAAAACACCGCCACCTTTGCCTGTCGATGAGTCAACCCCTACCCAACCACTTCACCACCGAAGGAGGGTCACGTTGACTGCTAGCCCCGTGTCGAGCAAACAGTCCCAAGGCCAGGACATTAGCGCCCCCACCACCTCCCCTCGATCTGCTCTGCAAACCCCCTTCTGTGTGAAAGGAAAAATTCAGATTTTATACATGTATGTAGCTTGCATTCTTGAGTTCTGTTGTTCAAACCGAACCATCCAGAACTGTTGTCAAGCTGCCCTTGAAATGCTAGTAAAAAAGGAAAATTTTGCCGTACACAAAGCGTTTTTTATCCTTGCGAAAAAAATTCACAAAAGGAACGAAAGTAGCGCCATAAAAGAGGTCACATTAAAAAAGGAACCTCTTTAATATATCTATTTTGTTGGAATTTGTATCAAGCTTGGCAACGTTTGAAGCAACAAAAGATTTGCACAGCAAAGTTTTCATTCAGTGCGGAATATTTAGTTTTTAACTTCAGCAACATTTTAAGACCGCTTAAGTAAAATTACTAATACAATGAAACTAATTGCTTGTTTATTTATCGATTGGACTGATGGCCACAGCCCCTAAGGAGAGGCTGGGGGTTTGCCTACTCTGGACCCCAGGGAGGAGGCCTGGGGGCCAGGTGGTGCCCCAGCAGCGATCCTGTAGACCGCATCCATGTCTGGGTCCCATGGGCTGCCTGTACAGAACAGCCTGTGACCACCAGACTGGAGAGGGAACAAAGAGGCTGATGGAGGACATTGTGGGCAGAGCGGCGGGGACAAGGAGGAAGGAGGTTGGGAGCTGCTACACTCGCCATTCTGGCATCTCTCACTCTTCTGGGCCAAAATACCTTCCTCAATGATTCCGTGAGATGGTGGCTTGGTAGGGCACCAGAACACGCATAAATATGAGACATCCTTGTTTACCCAACCACCGAGTGCCTTCCCGTTTCTATTTTCTTCATTGCCGAACTTGAAAAACCAAGTGCTTTCAAAAGGTCTCACATCGGCATCCCACGTCGTGAATTCGTAATTCTGCTTGGTTCTCTTTTCCCGGACGAACTATGCCAAACACAGGCAAACAACAATGAACATGGCAGCTAACTGTCATTAGCACCCAAGGACCAGCTGTTCAGCTACCTTTGATTTCAGAACATCTTCTTTTTGTATAGCTCCCTCAGTAGAGGACTGGCACTGAGAATTCTATCATAAAAAATACAGGGCTCACAGTAAAGACCTAAAAACACCATCACATCAAGGCAGAAAAAAACACCACCAAGCCCGAGCCACCGGATTCCCAAATGAGGTGAACATTAAGTTGTGTTACAACGCCTGAACATAGACACACAAGGAGGACTGCAGATCTATGAACACCCCTATGTCATCATTGTAGACATACTTGCTCAGTCAAGTATGACTCTCAAACCAGCACTGTTGGAAAAAAACTTTTGGTTTGATTCTTTTGGCCTTCTAGACATCTCGGAACCTTGACTTGAAGACATAGTGCGTGTCATACAACACACGTTCCGAGTCCACATCCAGATGAGGAATTCCACAACAACGGCAAAAAAACTTGTTCAAAAGCTTCCTTCATCCACACTTTTCATTTCGATAGCCTCGATAAGAGACCGAAATCCATCAAGAGTTTTCTGCTTGCTGGGGAATTAAATTCCGTGTTGGTCTGAGCCAACTGGGGGCACCCATGCAGGTAATCCACAGCCCAGACCACCAATACATATAATTTCGGGATGCCTCCGAGTGTTTCACGGGAAGGCATTCAACATACACACACCTCAACCTGGACATCAAACTAAGGAATAAGAATTTCGCTGCAATATGGGGAACTCATTTCTGGGTTTCACAAAATTACAACAAGTCACTGAACATTTAACAATACACTGGTTTCACAGTGTACAAACGCAACTGGGCCCAAATTTGTAACTTGGATTTTTTTTCACATTCAAAGTTTGTCAATCAATAAAAGCTTAATGTGAACATCCCTCAATTTTTTACAGGTTTGAATCTGAAAAAACTTTAATAAATAATAATAAAACTGTAATAAATAAAAACTTACTAAAGCTTTTAATTTCAAAATATCCCAAGCCATATTAAAATCTAAACAAAAAACTTAAAAATATAAAAGACTTAAAAAGGCTAAGAATAAAAACACACTGCAGCTTCCAAACACATGATGATTATAGACCAATCCATTCCATAAACATATACCACCAGCTGTTTAAGATAGCTAAATCTCTCTGGGTGCTCTTTACTGCCATCTATCAGCTGGGTGGAAAAAGGCAGGTCACATTCGCTCTACAACAAAGTTTGGGGAAACTAATAAAGAAAGAAAAATAAATTAAAACTGGAAAATGGCTTCAGAAATCTGTAACTCAACTGCTCATACACAAGAACCCAGTGTATTTATTAAGGCTGTTTCGAAACCATAATAAACCTGCAGGAAAGCTGACCTTTTCAGGAAGTCCATTTATCAGAGTCCTACTAAAGCTAATAAAATTCCTGAGTACTAATCTTAAGAGACAAATGTTGAATTTTTTAAAACGACTTAACAGAATAAATTTAAAAAAGCATTTTTAATGGTGGTTACACAAATAACTGGCACACTCGCATAAAAGAAGTCTCTGTGTCCAACTACATTAACTACTCGCAACTGCCGACTGTTTATCACCTGAATACTATATAAAAGTTTCAGAAGTCAGTGTCTCTGAACCAGATGCACAATCGGGGTTTCCTGTTAATTATAACAAAGCAGTGGTGCTGCGCCTGCCGTTCTGAGCTCATGGATTTGTTTGACAGTGCCAATGACTGCCAGACCGTAACTAACCTTAAATAGATTTCTGTCTGAGACGCACTCCGTTCCAGAGCATGCCTGATGATCCATGCGATTCAGACACACCTACCGCTGAAGCGGGCGGCTTTGAGGGAGTTTGCTTGGCAGAATGAAAGCGCACCTTCAGTGAAAACATGCCTTTAAAAGGAAACCAACACAACAGAATGGAGAAGCGGCACAAAGTTGGGTCCATAAAGCAGTGCCTTATGATACACATTAACATCGTGCCCAAAATGGACCTACCCTGCACAGAGTACCTTACCCGTACCTTCAGGTGAGTACACTTGCAGTTGTGCTTACAGAAACTGAACAACTGAAAGTGCATAAAATAATAATGGGACTGAAATTACAAATTAGTTATCATTTCAGCCATTACGGGCCGGTAAGACACAGGTGGAAACCATGGTACTGGGCTGACATCTTACTTCTCAATGTTGCCGCTGAGGCAGGTAAACCATGCACACCCAGAGAATTTTTTTTGCCCTTCAAAAGTTTATAATTATGGCTTCCATCTCAAGGCAAACCTTACATGGGAGTCTCTTCCCAGGGAAAAAAGGCAATACACTGCACTGAAATGTAATTACCACTTGCATGAATTACGAACAAAACAGTAGTATTTGCACGAGCATTAAAAAATATATAACGGTGAAAAAAAAGGAGTTATATTTAAGTTTACATACAAATGTGTGCATTATATATAATACGATACACATGATACACACAAGTGTATACAAACCACACATATTCATTTCATACAAACCTATACATACATACATACATACATACATGGTCCATCCTCAGTTTTCCGGACCACAGTTTTACAGATTTGGGATTTTACAGACAGTCGCACAAATATTCCAGGAAACTTAAAATTAATATGTATTGAAAAAAGTATTTTTTTTAAACCACATTATAATGGGAATATAAATATTTAACATATTTTAAACATTTCTGGAAAAATAAATTAATGCATAAAATAATGACGGCAGAAAAGGGCCAGTTCCCATGTAGAGGCATTTGGATTGAACCGTATCACAAAGAGTTCACATTATTCACTGCTTCTTTGCCTATAATTCACTGTACTGTATGCATTTTTCGATTACAGTACATCATTTTATCAAGCACATAACATGTTCATTACACATTACATTGGGTTATAACAGTACAGCATGCAGTGGTGTAGTTAAAAAAAAAACATTACGCCTAAAAAATGCTTTCAATTTTCTGGACTATCACTATATCCGCATACCTCCTCCCACCCATAAAGTCCAGAAAATCGAGGATAGAATGTAATACACCATTACACACATCCAGCAAGGACGGCACCTGTACTCAGCCATGCGACAAAGGACACATATTGAGTTTTTTTAAGATTAAGAAAATCCAAGTTGCTTTGCCCATTGGTTTAGGCTATATGTTTATATAATATTTAGTTACCGAGTAATAAATATATGAAGTTGTGCGCACGCGTGTGTGCCTGCGTGCGTGCGCGCACACACACATACATACACAAGACCTTCAGAGTTTAAAAGTGTACCTCCCCCCCCCCCACCGCTCAGCTGTTTGCTCATTTATGTTGCCGTCTCCCGTGGCGACGGCGGAGTGGCGGCTCGGCTGGCCCGGCTCACCTTCCACCCAATCAATGGCCGGCCTCTCAGAATTCCATTCAAGCTGTCTAGACGGGCAGACGTCTGGTTTGCCTGCTGCACCCCGCCGGGGTCGCCACAGAGGTCACAGACAGGGAAGCCCGTCATTAAGCAGGATGGGGGAGGGACTCGGTCGTCACAAATAAAGGGCCCCCCCCTTTGAAGGTAAGAGGACTGCTTTCAGTCAGTTCTTACCAATACCGAGGTACGTAATCCAGAAACATATTGGTTTTGTACGACCCCAGAGCTGCTTCAAAACTGGCAAAATAATCGGGCTCATATCTTTTCAAAAAGAAACTATATGTAAATGTGCATTGATTTTGTTGCTGGCAGGAAAAAAAAACATCTTCAGATCTTGCCAGAGCACTCAGACGGCACAGCAAACAGCAGCAATAAAGCTGAAAGATTCGCCTTCTGCTGGGGTCATATTACACATTCAGAGAGGGATCTGCGTAGTTTACGTCAGGACAGAGAGGGACTGCAGCAGCACGAGGGGCTGTGGTTCAGCCACTGCATAGACCACACAAGGACAGCGCCTACTTTGACAGGAGCAGTACGGTACTGAAGTTCCACACCGCTGAACCAACAGCGTCTATGTGCAGCAAGGATATCAAGCCATCAGCCATAACGCTGTAACCCAAACACAAAGAGCTGTGTAGCGGTCTTAGGAATCAAAGGAAACGAGAGCCCGGTGGGCTATTTCATCCTTTATCGAAGCGGCAGTAATGCCTACGGATGTAACGTTGAAATCTGAAGGTTGCTGGTTCAAGTTCAGCTCCTCATTGCTGCTGTAGTATCGCTGAACAAGGTACTTGTGCCAGTAGAATATCCTGCTGTGTAAAGAGCCCAGAATCTGGAGGTCAGTAGACATCAACTAAGCAGAAAATTATTAATAATGGTGAAGCACTATGACCCCACAGAAGAACGCAGTGGGTCATCTGAGGGCAACCATTCCGCTCTGAGGAATCCAGGCACAACGTCTCCATACACTGTAGGCCTTGAACTCAACAGTAGTGTGGTCCGTAACAAGGCCCAGGAGGCAGGAGATCAGCACTCTTCGCCAAAGCTCCCAGCAATACCCCTGTGCCCTTCTGGGGTGTGGAGCACCCGTGGTGCAGAGGTTCTGACCACACGCAACGGGATGGGCTCCAGAGGCACTGTGCCTGCCAGCACAGAGGATTACAGCCCATGTCAGGGCTGAGGGAACCTCCATCTGTCTGCCCTTTTGAGCAGCCGCCCTGGAGGAGCATCCCTGGGAGCGCACTCCCGCCATATGGTGCCCAGGGGCCAGGAGCTGCGTGCCAATATGGTCCAGACACAGCGTGCGCTCACGCGAGTGCCGGGAGTCCTACGCTGGGCTTCTGCCAGCATTTAGGCCACGGGGGCAATAAAGGCCACGGGAGCGACCTTTATCCAAGCCCAAATCCTGACAGTCTTAGGCATCATTTGCTCCACGTTCCACTTAAGCAAGAACTAGGTCCTGACCACAGTGGGCACTGCACCCGACAACTGACTGCAAACTCAAGAGGTTGCCCATCGATCCGGCAAACGGGGAGGCCATGATTACAGCTGGGCCCCAGAAACTCCACAGCAACTCTCCTGGTTCCGCTCATGGCTCTCACACCACAGATACACTCTAAAGTTCACATAAAACAACGTTCTATAAATCACCGGTACCCCGAGGAGCGATCCAAAAATCAGAATCACTCAACGGCAACAGTAACTTACAGCACCCCCCAACGGATACTTTACACAGTCAAAACAGAGCAGTGTAATATGGCACTATGGCTTCAGAAACGGCTGTTACTCTTCTAAGTCCCTTTTAGCTTGCTGAAAGATTCATAGCCTTTCCACCAGTGAGCACTCGAGCCGCCGCCACAGAGCGGTCACGTAACGGCATAAATGCAGACAAATCATACGGCGTCTTAAGAACGGACAACCTCGTGTTATCATCTCCCATGGAACAATAGGTAAGTTCATTTTTAACTGTCAACAAAGAAGTGCAGGGAGGCAGAATCTTGGGTTCCCAAGGAGACCTCTGCAAACCATACAATTGTTTGGATTTTATCAGGGACAGAAGTGGGAGTCTTGGTTCAGATCCCACTTGTTGTGGTGCTACTGGTTAGCTAGGCCTCAACCCTAGCTCCTGCCCGGTCAGCATGACCCACTTCAGGGTCACGAACCAGTAGGGAGGGATTTGTTTGCTTCTAGTGACTGGGACAGACAGCAAAAGGGCGAGACGGGGAGAGCGAGCAACAGAGGTCCTGTTCTAGGCTCTCAGCAAGATCCCCTCCAATTAAGAGTACTGCTTCTCTGCCAGGGCAACTTCCTTGAAGGGCTTCCAGACGCTGCAGGGGTAACGTCCTTCAGACCTTCAAAGGGCCTGCAGTCTCACTCCTTCCCAAACAATCGTCAAAACAGAGGAGAGGGGGAACACTGGAAGGATGAGGTGGAGCAACGCTCGGGTGAAGTTTAAACAAAGAAATATACAAAGTCAGTCTAGAAGATGTTTCCCAATATCCCAAGTACTACTGATTTTGGCAAACACACTGTGGCATTTCCCTGCTGAAGATGAGAGGCAACGGCTGATAAGTTCACGGTCGGGCACAGCGGGTGACACCCGACCTCAGCTACCTGGGACCGCAGGAAGTGCAAAATTCATGTCACCCTAGATACTAAGTCCAAGAAGCTAATGGCAAAAATGAGGTTTTTAAAGTCTAACCACAGCAATGGGATAATGACTATCATGTTCAGGCAACAAGTGAGTCAGATATATTTTTATTATTAATACAATGTGAACTGTAGGACCAAATCAATATTTTCGTCATTTAAAAACAGGTTTAAAAAAACAACAGTACAGTAAAAATGAAGCAAACAGCTTTTTGAGCTTCACAGGGTCAAAGCATCAAATAACTGGGATGAAGGCCTCAGCAAATCTTGCAGACCTCATTTGTAATTTATTTACGTTCATACATCTAGAGTTCCTACATTTTGCTCTGCACATTAAACTTATTTAAGCATTAAACTCTTCTGTTAAACAAAACGAACATGACTGATGAAAAAAAACAGCGCACCACCCCCCTCGCCCCAACACAAGGGGTTTTAAGGGAATGTCCATGTAAAGAGTGTCTGTATAAAGGGACTCGGACTGCACGTCTGTGCCAAAATCATGTCTTTTCTGTTTCATAAATTCTCAGAGGACGTGTTCAAGAAAAGAATGTTAAGGGGGGAAAAAAAAAAATCTTACAAGCCCCCAAACTACATGTTGCACGGCCTCACTCAGCGATTATGGGAAAATGTCGGTTAAGATGTCGTCGATCCCAAACTAACGGCTCGGCGGTAGACGGCAGGCCGCCTTTTCCAGAACGACTCCCTCTGACGCAGCTTAACAGCCTCTGCAGTCGGCCTTTCAAATTAATACACAAGAACAGAGTGCTCCAAATGTTATTTCTAACATAATGGCCCCACAGAGGCACAAAATGTTTTGCTCCCCCAACAAAGAAGACTTTCAAATAAAAATGTGCATCTCGCTATTTCCCAGCCACAGAAATTCTTCAGCAGTGCCTCATGGCAGCACAACTTCAACTGCGCTTTGCACTGCCGTGCACAAAGGTCTCATATGCCACTCTCACATATAATTAAAATATACATCAATCTGAAATGTAAATAGCCATCTGTCATTTTGTTTGGATATTTAGATATTTCTCATAGGATATTTAATAGATTACGCAGAATAAACACAAAACATGTTGAAATGAAACAGAACTGCATTATGTTTTGAATGAAAAGCTTTACATGAATTTAAATGCCAAGGCTGCCTCTGAAGGAACCATTAATGTAATTCATTGACGCTTGCGGTGTGTCCCCACTCCCTCCCGCTGGGCGCTCAGGACGCTTCCCTCCAATCTAGACTGGCCTACGTGTGGGATTTCGTGGTCCCGAGAAGGCTCCCCTTCGCCCATCGAGGACGTGACGCGGTTCCTGCATCTCAAAATCCCACGAGTCAATAATCGCTTTGGGATTCCGGAGTGGGCGATCAGACCAAATCAATGGATCACACACAGAACTGCCAAGGACTGAGTTTACAGTGGGGTGCAACCATTTGCCCCCCGGGTACCAAAGTTGCCCGTCCTGCGGGGAACACCCACCTGATGAAAGCGAACCAGACGAGCCAGACCATAACAGAGGGGTGCACCGGCTCCGAAACCCACGGCCACCGTCCGAGCATCTGCTGGCTGCACCCGCTCTTGCCCCTTTACGTCTCCCCATCGAGTTCTGCCTCATGCAGAGCTGCCCGTCCGATGAGGTGCTAATCGGCAGAAAGAATAACACACAGCAGTCTATCCCCCTCCGCCCTCACGGGACGCTATATGGACCCGCCGCCTTCTCGCACCTTAGGGTGTGAATGTACCGCTGGGTGGGGTTGGGAGAAGAGGTGTCTGAAGCGAGAGACGCCACCCAGAGAGCGAAAGAGCGTCTGGATGGGAAGATTTCCTCGAACACACTTTTAACTAGCTTACACCTGCAAAAAAGTCAGTCAGACTAAAGCACAGGGGGTAGCGCCAAAGTCAATTCATGGACCCCAGGCATGACCAAATACTACCACGGTAAAGGCTGGGGACACAACCTGGGCAGCATCCAGGAGAGTGAAAGGAAAGCAACTCACAAGTGTCCTGTATCTTTGGGAACTGCTGCATAGGAGCACAAGACATGGACGAGCATCTCTTCATGAAACAAATGCTTTGTGGGGTGAAACAAAAAAAAACAAAACAAAAAAAAACCCCAAAAAAGTTTCCAGAAAGAATACTCAAACTTTACAGCGGTACAGGGTTTGCTCCCATTCTCTAGAGAGGGGGCAGCGTACATCCGCACTCTGCAAGAACCACTCCCTGCATTATTCAGGATCCAGTCTGGCAGCAGCAGCCATTCCTGGGACAAGTGGAGTCTGGGTATGGAGGCATGGAGTGTGAGAGAGAGAGAGAGAGAGAACAGAGAAAGAGAGAGAATGCAGATAGAAAGGTGGGGGAGAGAGAAAACAGAGTACAGAGAGAACAGAGGGAGCAGGGAGAAGAGGGGACAGAGAGAGAGAGAAGGAGATAGAGAGATAAGAGGGGACAGAGAGAAAGACAGAGAGAGCCAGGATGATGTAACCGAGCGACGTCGGCCAAGCAAAACAGAGGCTTCTTGTGGACTGCGTTTCGTTTGACCGAAGGCGTCCACTGCAGTCAGAGGAAGCCGGACACTCCGCACCCCCCGCGGTGTCGTGGATACTGTTTCACCTGAGCGTATCGCTTCACCCGGCGATGGAGCAAACAGCACCGCGCACTTGGCTGTCCCAGAGAGGCGACAAGTCGACACAGGCGCAGGGTGACCGAGTGCACGCCCGCCTGGACGTACAAACATATATGGTCCCAAGGACAGCCACCCCCCCCCCACCCCACCCGCTTCCTGACCGCTGGCTATTCAGGGTGCTGCCTGCTATGTGGCTGCCAGGAACCCGCTGCTACACAACAAATGGCTGTTGTTCAGCCGCCCGTCCCACAGACAGAAAAAGAACAGCAAAACTACGCAAAGCACACCTCTCCACCAAATTCACATTTCCACTTGCGCACGTTACTCTGAAACTACACATCGCAATTTCCGGAACGTTCCTTCAACCCGCTCGCTTTTAATTCGTTCGGATGTCACTGCGGGCCCACAGCAGTTGTACATCCGCCAGAGGAGCCATGCAACGAGCTCACCCCGACAAGAGCACCAAGGCGTGAGCGGTCAAGAAGCTCGACCGGCCCGCAGGGCCTCGGCACCTTCCGGACCCGGCTGATCGGGGAGATGGCGGCTCTGGGATGCATTAAAAATGAACAGCCAGGGAGGGGCGTCGCAGGAGCGCAGCCGGCTCCGACTGTGACAGAAAGGCCTTCAATTATGGATGCTGCGGGGGCTCGGGGCGAACCGGCCGCGTGCCTCTAATTTTACCGTCCCCGGCGTGAGGAGACACCACAACGCGCCCTCGCCGGAGGCCTCACGGCTGCCGCCGTCTGTCCTACTTTCACGACACGTTTGCGTGTTTTCGCCGCGCAACCACTCCGCTCCGTTTTTATCTCCCAGCCTCATCTGTGCGCATTTTAAACGGCGCCTTCCTCCTCCGGCCGCCCGCGTTCTCCGCACGGGGCAGGCGTGCACGGCGCACGACGGAAACAAATAAAAATTGCATCTTTCGGCAAGGGCGCGGCCCGTGCGCTGGTTAGCCCATATCCTGCGCGACGGTTCTAATTTGCTGGCAAAAAATAGTCCCGAAAGGGCGGACAGAAACTTCCAGACAGCAGCCCAAGCAGGAAGTTTGGACTAAATTAAATGTGTGTGCACAGTGGTCAGACACCACGGTGGCGTTACGTGACTCCACAGCATCACGTATCCGACAGAACCGGAGACGGTCACCTCCCGGTGAAGAGTGCCCGGCACACGCACGTTCGCCAGCACACACTCCCATTTACCTTTAAGATTCCGGCTCGCAAAATGACCATAGTAGCGTTAATAAAGCATAGCATAAGTAAAAATGACACAAATATAACGCGTGCCCTTTGCTGCGGCCCTGTCATCCGTGCCCCTAACACGCCGCACAGGTCAGGGGGCGCTCCCCACACGCCCCCTTCCTACTGGACAACTTTTACTCCACGTTCCTCCCTAAAATGCACACGGCAAGTTAGCGATGTCATGTGGGACCCCGTCGCCATGGGCGACTGCACCCATGCAGCAGTGCATGCTGGGACACAGGTAGACATGAGTTGAGAGCAGAGGTGCGAATGACAGGAGCCCCATCCGCCAGGTCCACCTTGTCGGGGAACTGAGCTGGTTATCTCATAACATCTGGCCACTCCTGCTTATCCGGTAACATCTGCTTCCGACTAGTTACATACGACAACATCTAGCGATGTGGATACATTTGGTTATAGCTGGTTGTCCGATTTATACATCTGTCTACATCTTGTTATTTGGGTACAAATGGTCACAGCTGGTTACCGGATTACATTTACTTACAGCTGGTTATCCGGATGCATCCAGTTACAGCTTGTTATTTGGGCGCTTATGGTTAAAACAGGTTATCTGGTCACTGTCGATCGCAGCAGGTTATTTGGTTCTATCCTCGGTGTCGCACGGACCGCACTTTGGGATCCCTCCCTCCACTCCGCAAGACACAGCAACCACGTTTACGGGAGACCAACAGGGAGGACGGTGCTGAGGAGGAGGAGGAGGAGGAGGATGGTGGTGGTGGCGGCGGCGAAGACGATGGTGGAGTTATGTAAACAGAAACGTCGGCTGGCTCATTCAGCTCAAAAGCAGCGAAAGAGGCTCAGGTCGTACAAACATTTAAAGGCGATTTAAAACGCCTCGCCATGGGGGCCGGCTGGTAGATTCCAGGTAGCGGTCGTCTGGCGCGGCGATACACTGTTAACAACTTCCATTGCTGCGATAATAATAATAACAATAATAATATGGAAGCAAAAGGGCGAAACGGAAATATTTATGAAAGCAGGTTTAATTTTTGTCCCCAGACTAAGAATGAAGAAAACTGTATGAAGGACTCAGCAACCCGCAAGAGCGCACACACGGAGACAGCGCGGGCGGACGGATTTCTCCTCACACAGAGCAGACGGACGGCAGGAATGCGCACGTACGGACGCGTGTGTGTGTGCGTGCGTGTGTGCGTGCGTGTGTGTGTGCGTGCGTCCAATGCACAGGGCATCCGTCGTCCACGCCGCGATGCTCCCCCAACCCTCAGTGTCCCTTTAAGGACCGAGCGGTTCTCGCCTCAAACTTGTGTCGCGCAACTTCAGCCGTCTGCAGCCACCCCGATCCAGTCGGCGCGTTCACCGGGACGTTCTGGATTATAGCACTAATAATAAACACACACACACACACACACACTACACACACACTACACACACACGCAGGCAGGCAGGCAGAGGAGGCAACCGCATTACCTGTGGTAGCGCCGCGCCGCGCTGCGCGTTCCCGCTAAGTGCGTGTGCCCCGGCGCTCCGTAGCTCAGGGCGCGCTCGCTCGCTCGCTCGGCTCCGGACCTCACACCTCACTGAGCCACCGAGGCTCCGGAGCGCCGCCGCCGGTCGCAAGGGAACGCGGGGGGGCGATAGAGCTGCGCTGTGATTGCTCGGTCCCGGAGTCCCAGCGACCCTCCGCATGGAGATGCTCTGCTCGGGCTGCGTGGGAAAAGATGCAGCGGCACCCGCAGGATGGGAGGTAACTAAGCAGCGAGAAGCTGCGGAGACGCTAACCTTCCCTGACACGCACACGCACACGCACACCGAGATCTACAACGCGTGGCATTACAGAAATCCTTTACGGTACACTCGATTTCCTGCTGGTAACACATGGGATGTACAAGGGCGGCACATTAATGTGTGCATTACTGATTTTTAAATATTATTAGTCAAAGGTTTATCATTAACATTATAAATATTATAGTATGACAGTATAAATGTTATTCCAAATGCAGGCATTTTGCTGTTGTCGCTGTTCCCTTGTGCTGGTGGCACTTCCATTGGCAGACATGTCACTTAGTATAGATTTAGGGGATTAGCAAACAAATGTTTATTAAGGCAGAATATTTTGAAGCAGTGCGCAAAGTTATGGATTTGTATCTGGAATCACTTGTTCATGTCAATTGAAACTGATCTTAGCAACAGGAAGAGCAATAAACAGTCTTTTCCTTGATCACATCACTACTTTAGCACAGGACTTGGTTGTAGCGTGTGAGCTCAGTCTGTGATTTCTACATCTCTGATACACATGATCAGAATTTCTGGCCATCTTAAAGCATTAAAAAAGCAGAAATTTTGGCACAAATTAAACGAGTCACGTCGAAAGTCGCGCAGAAACAGCTGTTGCACTTTTCCGGAACTGCTTCAAATATCAGCTATTCAACTAAGAGCATCGTGTCATAACAGGCCACGGCACAGTTTGTAGAGGCATTTGAGGGAAAATGTAAGGTGTCGTTCCTCAGCTTAACAGGCGCACGAAAATATTACCTCCAAATATCGGGGGCATCATTCTCCAGTCTTGTTCTTCGCTCTTTAATTGAGTCGCGTTTCGGAGAGGAAAAACTCAAGATGTCTTCATTGTCCTCCATTAAAATGTGCCAGTAAGGAGACAGAGAGAAGGAAATGTCATCCTCGCTGCACTGCCGACACCCCCCACCCCCTGGTCTTTCTGGGCCTTGATATCCTTCTTTAATAATGAATGTGGAGTCTGGACATGGGTACACAGGGCAAACCTCCTGGGGTCTGGAACTGCACTCATACCGGAAGCTTGCACGAAACCTGATTTTCTTATCAACCAAATAGGCTGGGATGGACCGGCACCACCACTGGAATGGTCCTCAAATGTTCGTATACAACACACACAGTGTACACAGCACATATAGTATGAAAATATTTATTAAACACATATACAAATGCATTTACTTTTATTTGTACAACAGATGCTTTTCTACAAAATAATGTACAACTTGGGGTAAACAAAAGTGCATTTCGTGCAGACAAATACATACACATATGCAGTACCGTATACATTTTCTAAATATGTATGATATATGACTAACAAAATAATCAGTGAGTCTGGCTGTGTTTGCTTAGGGGACATCTTAGGAAGAAACACATGCAATTTTTTTAGTTTATATATCTACATTTTGCACATATTTGGTTGTTTAAGAAATTACAACCACATATATGTTCAAACTTTCAAAGGTAAAAAATGATTTGTTTAGTACCTCTGCAAATATATTTGCAAAGATTTCACAGGAGATGCATGTGTGTATACGAATATACTGCACATGAACTGCAAGAACTGGAGGGTAAACACACCCTCTTGTGGGGGAAGGTTTATGTGCTGAACTTTAAAGATAAAATGCTGAACTTGGTCACCTTTTCATGGACTTCACCTCCCACGCAGAAACAAAATATGAATATGACAGAAATGGAATATTTCTGAGCAGAAATGTTCCGGTTTTTGCCACTGTGCTCTTCTTTTAAATCACCACACAAATTTTTAGTTGTTGAAATGTTTGAGGGAATTTCAATGGTACGTTGGAATTTAAGTTTTCCATTTTTTCACTGTCTCAGAGTCGTTCGTAAATATTTACACCTTTTCATAAAACACATTATGACCGAAGATCCATCCATCCACTGTCGATAATCACAAGTCCAGTTCGGACCGTGGGGGTCCAGAGTCTATTCTGGACACACAAGGTGCGAGACAAGGTACATACTGGAGGGCTGCATACACTCATTTGTTCACTAAGGGAAGTTTAGGACTGGGAGGAAACCAGAGCACCTGGAAGAAGCCCACACAAACAGAGAGAACATGCAGACCAGACACGGACTGAGCCGGACTAAAACTCACAATCCAGGAGCTCTGAGGTTGCCTGCTGCACCACCACGTTGCTTCATAACTGAGAACATTTCAGTTATTTAGGCATAAACTGGTGAGAGCTAGAGTTTTGGGGGGGCTGGCTCCATAATGCCTCCCCCCATGCCAGTTCAGCAAATTGAAAACCTTGCTATTTACACACAACCAAGACAGGACATTTAAGCAGCTGGATGACGGAGTAAAGTGAGTGCTGGGGGGGGGGGGGATTAAATGGGTGATAGATTAATGTGTAGTTCTATGCCAGGTTTAGATTGTCTTTAGATTTTGCCTTAAAGGAGCTCCAATATTGTTTGAGTGGAAAAAATACTTACTTTGAGTACAATTTCTGGTCCTAACCCTGCCCCTCCACAATGGCCATGACATAAATCGGTTCAGAAGTGAAAATGCCTTTAAAAACTGCGGCCGGTGGTGTCTAAAGTGCGTGAGGTTGAAGGGAGTGTCGGCCAACTGAATGAGAAGGGAGTGGAGGAGACTGAAGGCGTGCAAATTAAAAGCCCAACAAAGCAAGCATCCTATGGCAACAGGGAAGAGGGTGAAGGCTGAAGGGCTGAGGCTGCCAGCTGGAGTCCAGAGAGGAACCTCCTGAGCAACATGAGAACTTAACCTCAGTTCCTTCAGCCAACAAAGGGGTATGGTCGGCTCAGCAACAAAACGAAGAAGAAACCTCAAGTACTGAACCTCAACTGTATTGCAATGCCAGCGCCACACAACCAGGTGAGTGGCTCCTTTTCTAAAAATAGCTCATTACTGTGGTACAATCCCCCGGTGTGAGTTTAATTGAATAAATCCCTTACCCTGGGGGACGGAGCTGGGGGCCTGTCAGTCAATCTGGAAAGTGCCATGTGGTGGTGCGTGCCCAGGGGCTGCTGAAGACCACCGGTGCCTTGTAATGAATCAGCCCCCCCTCCTCACCATATAAACACACACACACACACACACACACACACACACACGGAGCGACGGGTCCCTGAGCTTGAGGCGGCTTTGGAGGAGCGCATGGCACTGTCCAACTCAGACATGGCCGCGGGCCTTTCAGGTGGGTAATTAGGGCACCATATGTTCCCCGGGTGCTCTGTCTACGGCTGGGCGGCTCAAGAGTCCTACAATCTGTTGGTGAAAAAGTTGTGCGCATGTGGTTTTGCCTGTGTGTTCGGGTGTCTTTGTATCATTCCCTGCATCCCTGTTCTCCCGGTGCTCCCCATGTAGTAAAACCCCGCTGTTGCTGCTGCTGCTCAAAGCATGCACCTCCGCAGGACACGCGCACACCGACAAACACTGAGCGTCAGGAAGGAGCCAGGTGCTGACACAGGTATTACTGTAAAAAGATGAGCGTGTGAACATAACCACAGTGTGAAACAGGACACCTTCATGACCAAACTGTCTGGATGTTGTAACAAAAGCATCAGCATCACAAAACATTTACAGAAAGGGCATAAATAAAATATACAAGGGAGTGATATCGAAAAACCATTTATTATTTTATTATGAAACAGGTCCTTTTAAAATAAATACTTTTGTGGGAGGTACATCAAAAATGTTCGCAGCATCTAAAAAGTTTCTTTCAGTATTAAAACAGCAAAATGCATTTTCTGATAAACGTGAAGAATTTTAAAAAAAGCAATCAGTGAATGTGTACATATATACAAAAATCTACAAATATGTCACATGAGTAGAAGATTATACTAAACCCATAGGAAGACAACAATGGCAAAAAAAATGGCAGCTAGAAGAGTTGGATGGGGTGACAAATGAAAAGCTGACTCATGGTGACTGGAAGGGGTGTGTGTGTGTGTGTGTGTGTGTGTGTGTGTGTGTGTGTGTGGGGGGGGGTGTAAGATACATTCATTTGGCATCGATGTACATGGATTCACTCTGTTCAGCACACCAGCCTCACAGTGTGAAACCCGTCTACCAAGTATGAAGTGTGACGTGGTTCGTAGCGGAGAACGCTGGAACTCAGATGTGGCGACACCAGGTTCGACGGTAATGGAGACCAGTGACACCTCGGTCCTAAACGGCACCACAAGTTTCCTGCTCTTAAGCCAGCAGCAGAACCCGTGTGTAAAGCCTAAAGGGCTGCCTTCTTAGTGTTGGCACTGCTTCCAATCTGCGGTTTCTATCAAACACAGGAGAACAAACCAGACAAATGTACACAAAAATAAACTGGGAAACCAGCTTCCAAAGAGGTGCAAACTTCGTTGGCTTGGCAACGGTACTTAAGTTCTGCAGTTTTACTAACTCTTATTAAAACTCTCCATGATTCCAAATGTGAGACACTGATTTACTGGGAACACAACACATAAAGAACACTTTCAAGCATTTTACAGGCCAGGAAAGATCATTGTAGCATTTCAGATTATTTGTTGAAACCCAGGTATCAATTATAGCGACAGTGGAAACGTTTGATGAAGCTGTCTGACTGCACCAGTGGCATTTTCAGCGGTATGACGCCCGAAGCCTCAGTACCATGGTTCAAGACTGAGTAAATACCAAATGGAGTGAAACGAAAAGTGTGACATACCAAAAGGACAAGCTACTTGGGCCACAGCAGTTGCTATAGTGGACACGAGACAGTCTGACATAAGGCAGAAGTAAATACCTGATCCGGGGGGGGGGGGGATCATAAAAAATAAACTCAAGGGTAGAAAGGTGCTAATGAATGCAAGCCTGCTTCAGAATATACCACATAGAAGCTGGAATCCAGTTCTCAGCTTAAGTTCTGCAGACTCCATCTTGACTCAAGGCACAGCTTCACCCGTCAATTGGATAGTGAGGCTTCTGTTGGTGCTGGTTTGAATGAGAAGCAGACCGGAGAACGTTCCAGGTGCCGTGGGTCGGAACTGCACAGGTAGGTTGACGTAATGCTGGGACCTGGGTGGTAGGATGAGCGGTGTTGATTATTAGCATTACCTTGTGGGTAGGACATTTTAATTCCAGCACTGCAGCAAACAAAGTTGTGACGAAAAAATTGAGAAAATAAAACCACCGCATATAAAAGCACACTTATTCGCAGGTGGTCCACTGCTGTACAACGCCTGAGTTTTGACTCACACTGGGAAGGCTGCTACGACAACTATGACGATAGTGATATCATTAATAATCACAACAAAAACAAAACAATCGCCACTATGTTATGAATCCAAGGATGAATCATGTGTGTTCATCCATAGCCCAGAGCTAAAAACGTATACTGGCGTTACTGCAATTAGGACAATGACTGTTGCTGCCAGACTGTACAGAGTAGGAAGCATTTTACTCCGTGTGATCATGCTGATGTGACCAGTAAGCCAATGGGTATTTGTACAGAAAGAATGGGGTTGTCAGAGTGAATGTAGATGACTAGCGCTGCACCTGCAGATCTTGCCTGTGACCAAACGTACAGAAACCTTGTCCCAGATCCCACCCACAAAAAATAACACTCATTAAAACACATGGCTTTAAACGGTTTCAATTCAAGTTAACGGTGACACTCAATTTGCCGCAGGACTGACCTCCCAGCAAGAAGTCGACTGGGAAAGAAAACCTGGAGAGGAGCCACTCACCTCAAGGAATATTTGGAATGCTTGATGTGGAAGGGCTCCCTAGGGCTTATGAATTTCAGCTGGAAGTCAATTAGAGAAGCTCAACATCAAATCCATGCAAAGCATTCTGGGTAGTCACAACATCCTTACTATGTTGGAGAGCCATTCGATACATGCACTGTCTGATTCAAAAGGGACCCAATTTTGAAGCCAATATTAAATGGAATCTACTGGTAGGGCTTTCAAACCAATATCATTTACATAGCAATTTGTAGTAAATGATGCCATAACAGGGATGCACTAAAATTCAACATAAGGGGAATAAAAGTGTATTTGCTTCAAAATCAGATCCGGTCAGTATGAGGGCAGTACAAAATGCAAAAAAATTTAAATGAACAAATTAATCACTGCATACAGTCTGTTCTTTAGTTTAAGTTTTAGGTATGGAGCGCATTCAACTTGTGTGAAGCATCTTGTGAAGGTTCCTCAGTCCAAGGTCAGTTTGGTGTGGTGGACTATACCTCATACGTGTCCAAGGAGCTGTTGCGCACATTGACCTTTAGGGTGCTGGACTGGCCCACTCGGGTCACTGGGTAAGTGTACAGCTCTTGTGGGGCATAGACCCCTCTCCGCTGCACCTCTTCCTGACTGGAATGGAGACATGCAAGTCTTTACAAATCCTTATCAAAGCAATAATTCAGATACACAACTTAGTTCAGTAACTGCCTTTAATGTGCTGTGAAAGCACCTTGTTATTGGCAGGTGTAACTGTAAAATGCATAGCATGTATGGGTAAATTTATAAAAATCAAACAGTTGCCATCCATTTGATACAATTTAGATGGGAAATGGCCTCTCTTACTTACTCCAGCAAACATTCCAATTTGAAAAATGGTTCTTGATATAGTTTATGCTCCAAGACTTAACTTCCTATTTAATCACAGGACTGAGACATATGAAAGGCTGCACAAGTACAGATATCATTTTATGGTGATTCTTTCCACTGGTATGAACCACACAACAAACAGAAGTAAACTCCGTATTTCCAGTTATTCAAGCTGAAAGAATGCTAACTTCTTTATTAAAAGCCAATGATATTCAACAATACTGTAAGCATGGCTCTTTTTGGGGGGGGGGCAGTACATCTGTCATAGAGCGGCCACTGCACTATTGCTCCCACCCAGTCCTGATGACAGGTGCCTCGGACTTCTTCTTGGCCTTCCCAGAGGCCTCGGTCCGTGTCAGGGCTGAGTCACTCGCTGTCTGACTGGTTGCTGCACCAGCCTTAATGCCCTAAAGACAAAAGGAGAACTATGAACAAATGTGACAGGATATCAGGCTTTGTTTTACTGAACTGCTACTCCTGATGGCAATATTCACCTTATCAACTGTGACATTAGCCCCAAAGGCAACTACTGTACTTTCCGGGGTACAACTCGTACACCCTAACAATGCGCAGTTGGCAGGGAGAACAGTTAAGTCGTACCAGAGTACAACTTACACGTAGCAGGTATTTTATCAGTAGGAATGAGCACGCCAGGCCCATGCCATGCATTCGTACTCATAAAGGGTCCCAGTAGACACATTAAAACAGATCTTGCCACGTGCAGTCAAATGGATATTAAAATGTCATTCAGTAAGTTTATCATGCTTGTATTTAAAAAAATAAAAAATAGAGATAACTGATACATAAAAACAACAACCTGGAAACTGCAGTATTTTTTAAAAATCAATAGCACCAATTGGCACCATGCTGGTTTCAGAAAAAGTTACCGTGCCACAGAGCTGAAATCGAACCCGACTCTTTTGCTGAGGCTTTGCCACAGGGTGGCACTCTAGGTCCCAGAACTGGGAATAGTTACCACCGTCACGTGGCAGGAAAGTGATGGGAATCTGCAATGGAGCAAATCACAATGAGCAGCCCTGTTCATAAGTCATTATAGTAGCTCTTACTGTATGGGAGGTATCGTCTAATAATTTTCAAGGACTTCTTACCCATCAATCCGGAATTATAATATTCATTTTGGAATATTAACATTTACTTTAATCACGTGTTCATTTGCTTACTTTAAATCACTCATGTTCCACTATATTACATAACCATTGTCTGACAAGTGGCCTCACCTTCATTTTCTCCTGGACAGCCAGAATGCCGGACGCACAAGCGCACCTGAAGACCATGTAGGTGGCGCGATAAACGTCTCCACTGCTGTCGACACCCTGGAAAAGGAGCATACATCACTGTGGACTGAGAAAGGGGTTAACCGGCACAGTTCTCCCACAGCGTGTGGGGGTGTCCAAAATGATGCACAGCCTGGAGGCTTTCATGAGACCTACCATATGACTCCACTCTGCTTTCATGAAAATCCCTAAACAAAATGCCTCCAGATAAATCTTAAACAAGAAAATTAAAATCTGGTTTTGTCATTTTGGGTCTGTTCTCCTGTGAGTCATTATGGACTGTATGTTCATCCCCAAGCATTCTGGCTCACATGTGCAGCAATTTGCTCCATCACGATAACCAGGTATGACACTGCAGTACACTGCCTACTGAGACCCAATGAGGAACATGGCCAGTTAGCTGTCACCATCTGGTGACACTAAACATTAGCTTTAAGAGACCAATTACTGGGAGAAATCACCAAATTCATGTTTTATGTAGCTGAATGCAGAACAGCAGCAACGGAAGGGGTTACACTTTAGGTATACTGACCTGAGTACTGAACCTCTGGTTGTACAGATTGTAAAATTGTACTGGCTCTGAATGAAGGGGTCAGCTGAGCAACAAACTGAACTGAGCCACCACCTTTACCTAATACAACGATTAACAGTAGGTTATTCTGATTGAAGCTGTTCAAAATGAGCACCATGCTTTCAAAAAACATTTGTCTCAACATCCCAAACCGCAAAACTACTCTTTGCAATTTGGTGATAAATGTACCTTGACATAAGGTGGGGCAAAAGATGACAGATACCATCTAACTTCACTCTTGCCGTTCTCCATCTCCAGGAAGGATTCTGAGGGGGACCAGAGAAGAAAGATTGATTAGGTGTGCTTTCATACAACCAATAAGTTTTATATTCTTTCAGTAACACCACTTCCTTTGGCAATCCTCACCTGAGGTCTCTCCAGAAATCGTGGCTGGGAACACCAGTGTGCGGTTCTTGATCTCTATGTGGGCCCGTGTGGGTGTTTCTTGGGGTCCACCAATGCCTGGAGCTGTTGGGGTCCCAGCCTGTGCAGACAATGCTGAGAGTGGTGCGGGCGAAAAGGCACCAGCTGACACGTCCAGAGCCACATCCTGACGAATCTGAACTTTGATAAACTGCAGCAAAGAGCATGGAAACAAGGTCATTGCCACTGTCACATGGCGTATCCTTTTCACATTCATTGCTTCCACAAAAATACCAAAATGCACAAAAGATACAAGGAAACAACTATAAACATTATCTGAATAAGTCATGTTTTTCCTGAACATGTGTACAACATCAATTTAATGGCAAGAAAACTTACTTATCAAGCTACTGAAAAAGCCAGGATGCTGCCAAATGTCATACCTTTTGCTGGTCGTCACACTGGACATATACCTGTCCAGTCCAGGGGAGCATAGAAGGCTTGGTGGCCAAGGATGGATTGGGGCTGATCAGGATTTGTAAGTGGCTCCTATGCATAGCATAGCAGGGGACAAATATCACCCACTCAAAATGATCAAAACAGAAACACAATCATCAGTTGCCAGTTGTGTGCTGTGATGCACAAAGTCTAAATTGTGCAAATGTGGAATTTGGCTATTAAAGTGTTCTAGCTGTTGCCCCACTGTGGAGAGGTGAGTAAAACTCGTACTCTGGTTCGATAGTTCCGTGCTGGGGTGTGATAGTCAGGCAGTGGGCAGGCCAGGACAGTTCAAAACGCAGCTCTCTGAGGGAGTGGTTGTAGATTCTCAGGTGCCTTGTGTCTGCCGTACTGCCTACAATGACAAGTCAAAGTGTCATTCAAAATTTTAGAGTCAAGCAGAGGCACGGGATTCGTTTGTGCCATGGTAGTACCAGCTTCTGTGACACATATGTGACTATGAGTCCTAGCAGTGACAGGATGATATACAGAGGTGTATCACACAAAGGAAGATACTCACTGATGGACGGTGCAGTGAGCACCATATGCTCAGGTTGGATGGTCCATGAAACTGGCAACTCAGCACACTCCTTTGGAACCACAGCTGTACTCTGGGGGCCTTTCACTGGAAGCACATCTAGTGAGATGTTGCTGACGTGACGGTCCGAGTTCCCAAAACCACTACAAGCATGGATGTGGCGTTACAACAAATTGACACCCAAGACTCCAAAGGAAACTAGATGTGATATAGCAAATTAAACCAGACCAAACCAGACAGACAGACAAACAGCCTACCTATCGGACTCAGAGCCTCGGCGTGGAGATGGCCGCGAGGACTCTATGCAGTCACTTTCCCCAGAGTCAGAGGTCTCCATAGTCCCCAGCACAGACAGGACCACTTTGTTCATATTGCTGTAGAACAGCTGTGCATCATTAGGCCTCTGAGGTAGATCAAAAGCTGAGAGGAAGGTAAGGTAGAAGGGAGAGAAACCTCAATTATGCAATTCACTTCCAACCTTCAACAGGTTTTTACAAAGGCATCAATACATTTAACTGACATGAAGGGAGTGAGGTCTCATATGCAGGACTGGCAGACCTTACCCTCCTGCACCTGCTCTTCTCCAAGGAAATGCTCATTGAAAGTGACATCTTTCAGGAGGCTCTTGTCAGACAGCAGCTTCCTCCCTGCCTCAGGATTGCTGTGCAATAGACTGTTGGAAAAAGAGAAACAGTTTTATACCCAGAGGTTCAGACCGTCCTATTGTTAACTTCAAACCACTCAACTTGACTTTCACTATAAACTCTTTTACAAACTCATTGGTTCAACAACCAATGTCTGAAAACACAGAAACCAAGCAAATCTACAGGATGAAGCAGGATGCACAGATTGGAAGAATGTTCTTTCCCCATAATTCACCAGAACATACCTCCTGAACTGCTGGCGCGAGACCTCATCCCCACAGAAGAAGCAGACAGTGGCCAGCAGGGCGCTATTGGACTGACAAAGGCCCTGTTCCCTGCGTGTAGCCCTTAGCAGCACTGTCACCACCTGGAGGCAGACCGTGGTATAACGACTGTTTATTTCAACAGGTCTACTGTATGTTCATTAGATTGTGAAATCACCAAATTTCACATCTTTACTTTTCTTCAGAACAGCCAAGAAAATCAAGTCTGCAACAGCATTTTTAAATCCTCTTAAAATAGACAACAAACTCCGGAATCAGCTATGTCTAAGTGGCAACGTTTAAACGAGAAGCTTTGCAATGTAATATGTATAAACTCTTTCATAAGGAAAACGATCTTAAAGGGCCCCCGACCTCCTGGCTCCGCTCCTTGAGCACAAACTGGGGAGGTGACAGGCTGATGACAGATGAGTCCATCTGCGTGCGTGTGTGCAGGTCTTCGTAGGCCACAGCCTTAATGAAGGCAGACCGCGAGCCTGTGTTCCGCATGACCAAGCACACCTTGCTGACTCGGCCAGCTGCCACACCCCCAAGGGTGACCACATAGTTGTCCGACAACTTTCGCACATCCTCCAGGATAATATTGCTGGTCCCGCCATAGCCAGACAATGGAATCTGGGAAGGGATCAGCCAACAGTCAAGCCAAAGGAAAAGAAATCAATAGAAAAATGTAGACACCATCCAAAATATCCTTCTTTTAAAACAAATGTTATCTTCCATATTTCAAAGACATAAAAAAAAAACTCATAACTTATCACATAAGCTTTAGTACATTTGATGCAACTAAAACAGGCAGTCAGACTACCTCACAAAAATAGGAGTTAATAGTTTTATAGAAAGATAAAACACCAGCTAAAAAATACACAATCACACAAAGACACACAGGGCAACTGCATCAAAGGCTCACAGTGAACTTGACTCCTGGCTGGGAGGAGCATACTCCAGACTGCTTGAGCTCTAATTTGGCCAACATGCATGCCACTCGGGTTGGTACAAAAAGAAGATGTACAGTCACATCCTCCTTAGGCTTCATGGAGATTTCCCTGTGGCGGGTGAGCCTCTCCTCTGGTCCAAAGGTGCTCTGGAGCTGATTGAAAGAATGAATTTATCATATTAAAGTTACTGACATCCATCCCCTAAATGTGTAGAACCTGAGCTGGAGCTCCACTAAGAAAAAACACAGTACTACAGGCATGTTTTACATTCAAAACAAGAAGAGGTAAGCAACTATACTTGGGGGGGTAGTAAAAAGTAGCATAGAAACAAGCAAGGAGCTTGTCACGTTTCAATCTTTTTCTATCATATGAAGAGAAATGTTAGCAAAAGCATCCTGAAAAATGAAGGTCTCACCTGGAAGCAGTCCTGGTCTTGACCTCGAATCAGGAGGTGGAGATGTTGCATGGAGTTGGGGGAGTTGTTGCGAAGGACCAGCTTCTGCTGGCTGTAACACAAACACACAGTACGTATCAAGCTGCAACTGGAAAATATTTCTACAACAAAGACCAATGAACACAGCCATCTGCTGGCAACATATAAATATCCAGTTTTAATTCCACAGAAGCTCTTTAAATAGTGTAGCAAAAGTCAATTTACAGATGTAAAGCCAATAACCAGCTGCTAATGAAAAGGTACACGCAAAACACAGAAAAGGTGGATTACTTACACAGCTCGGCCCAGAGTGACCCCACCCCAGGCTACAAATTGTTTGTTGGACAGGATGGGGGGCACTTCACTAGCTTTCAAACTCATTATGGGAGTCGCTTTAACAGGTGACACTTTCTTGCAAGGGCTGTCTGGCACCACCTCCCCTTTCAGCATGACCTCGTACTGAGGCCCCGAGGGCAGAACCAAGATGGTAAGCATGCTGAGGGCACAAAAAGCTTCATTCAGGCAAGAAGGAATAGAAAAGGTTACTGGTTCATGGCCCAGAAGAAGCCCTATTGTTATGAGGACTTTCAAATAAAATTAAATAGCTGACCTACTTACAAAATGATGAATTGGAAATTTACACAGCATACAAGTTGCCAAGATAACACTACGCATGCACAAATATTTCAAATGCATTAAAAAAATGAAGCTAAGATGGTGAATATTGTTCCTTCCGTGCACCCTGTTCCACAATTTACTGTGTATGCATGAAATGATTCACAAAAGTGAAGCTTACGTTTCCCTGTATCTCCGGGTGCCCTGAGCATAGAAGGACACGTCGATCCCTCGCTCCTCCCCAACACATAGCACCAGTTCCTCTGGCTTCACAGTGAAGCAGCCATCACTGTCCGTGCTCTGCTTAGGGCAGAGAAGAGATAGGTCATTTGCTGCATGCACCACGGTGCTCAAAGGTAGCATGATGAGAACATACCCTCAGCTTTAGCCGGACATTGATGTTGCCTGCATTCTTCAATGGGAGAGTCTGCATACAGGATTTCCCCAATGGCGCCATAAGGTAAAACGTCTGAACAAAAGGTTTTTAAAAACATACTATCAGACAAACAAGCATTCCCAAAGTTGATGAGACTGAGGGCCAATAGAATATACCCAATTATGGTTTATAAAAACAGCCACAAGATTAGAATATTTAAATCGTGGAAAGAAGAGCAACAAACCAATACTGTTAGAGTTGGGGCCATACCTGCATGTCTTTGGGGGCATGTACTCGAGCCGTGCCAGAACGAGCCCTCAGTGGAACACTTCTAATCACCTGGCTGGATCCTGGGCCATGCAGCTCAATGTCCACTCGGGCACTGTACTCATCTGCTGGCCCAAGCTCTCCTGAAGTGAGGCAACATACAACCAATGTCAGAATAGTAAGACTGACAGGGCAGGGTAGAAAATGGGTGGAATCAGAATTAGCACATACATAAGCATACACACACCTGAGACTGGGGAGTACCGCTCTGGAGCATGGAAATGCACCCACACCAAGAATGTTTCTGCACTCTAAAATGAAAAAAAAATAAAAAATAAAAATAAATAAATAAATAAATACTTGAGTAATGTGTGAAATGTACCGCTTTACCAAACTGCACATTGCTTTGAATAAAAGCACCAGCTAAATAAGTATATGTAAAATGGCAGGCAGATTTATGCTCTCAGCTACTGCAGACAATATTTGGGTTATTAAATATCAAATCTCTTGCTCACTCTCTACCTTTGGACTAAAGTTTCCTCTCCTTCTTCTTACAAAGAAAAAACCACACAAATGAGGAATATGTAGTTTTATGCCTTCAGGGTCCAAATTGAGCAGAAACTTCACAGAATAGCACTCACATCTCCATAACTGGCATGCATAACATGGTTGAGGACAGACGGGGTGGCCAAGTGGGCCAAACTGCGTGCCTGCAGTATCCCCTCCGTTGGCACGGCAACGGAGCTCTTTGAGAAGGTGAAGCATCGCCAAGCAGCAGCATTCTGTAAGAAAGACAGAATAAAAAACAATAAAAATGAATAATAATCACCACTAAGTTTCAGGATGTGTGGCTATTTTTAATACTTGAGATGAGCATGACGGCATGAGATAATGATGTAGACCTCAACAAAACAGGAATCAGCCACTAGAATGGGCCAAAATTTTCTAAACTAAAACCTCTGAAGGACAAAAATCAAGGGCACAAACAGTCCGAGGAAACCAAAGCAGCTTCTCACCGCACTGATGACAAGCCGGATGGGCACCGTGACATGTGTAACATTGATGAGCTTTAGAGGAAGGGCTTTGATACTGCCTGCTGGGAGGTCTCCAAAATCCAAGCAGTTAGACCCCTCTGCATCCACCTTGGAAACACAACCATACAAATTTGGTTCACATTATTTTAAAAAAAAAAAAAAAAAAAAAAAAAACTTTCGTGTCA
Organism: Heterotis niloticus; assembly: GCA_018136845.1. Lineage (NCBI taxonomy): Eukaryota > Metazoa > Chordata > Actinopteri > Osteoglossiformes > Osteoglossidae > Heterotis > Heterotis niloticus. The sequence goes on from CM030905.1 coordinate 18,834,345, forward strand.
TCTGTCATTTTTTTAAAGGGCATATCTTTGGAATTGAAGAGTGCATGAATGTTTTACTTACTTCAATGGCAGGGTTTTCTGCAACAGCAATTAGAATCACCCTTCTGGCAAAGACCTCAGCCCTTGCTGCTACACCAGATTCAGCTGAGGCAGGCCAGGATGACACACTGATAATACAGCGGTACACACCAGCTTTAGGTGGGACAAACAACACCTTCTGCTCCTCAGTGCTTTTGGGTGCAATGATAGTCTTGTTCTTCACTATCAGCCATTGGTATGGGAGTGAGTCTACCTATATGAGAAGACAAGGGGGAAAAAAATCCCCACAGACCTTAAGACAGTCTTGAAGGCCAATTTTTACAACCACATACCTGCAGTACTAGCACAGCTAACACCATCAACAATAAAACAAAAAGCCTTCATAATAATTTTCAAAGGTCTTCTACCTTTTCTCCATCAATAGACAGGTCAGACATGGTGATGCCAACTTGCACCCAATGCTCCATAGGATTGAATATGCTCAGTGTGGTTTGAGACACAATGCCAACACAGCAGGAATTGGGAAACTTGAGCTCTTCTGGCACAACCACATGGGATACTGAACAGTACAAAGAAAGGGGACAACCATGGTCTTAAAGTAGATATTTTCTCTTTCAGAAGATATTCAGCAATTTAAATTACATTTTAAAGGATTCAAGTTACCTTGAACATCGCTGAGACCTCCTGTAGTCCATATGCCAAGGGTCCCCAGCTCATGTTGACCAAATGGTTTTCCCAGCGCTGCATCTAAGGGCAGTCGGTGAGATGGTGCTTGGTTCAAGAACCCAGTAGGGAGAACTGAGGTGCTGTAAGGCACAGGCCCTTGGACACCTGTCAGTGGTGGGTTGGCAGCAGGCATGCTGCATACCCCCGAAGGAGGAGCACCCATGTGGAAGGTCTGTACACTATGATTACTCCCCAAATAGTGCTGAACCAACTGGGAATTGAAGAGAGAGTGGCCAGTGAGGAGAGTGGGGACACCAGTAGCTGAGTCCAACAGTGCCCCCTGAGGTCTAAAGCTTGAGATGGGGATGTAGCCAAGGTCAGCAGTGCTGAAGGAAGGGGGCAGGGCTGACACAACACGAGACAACTGTTGGGATGGCTGGTCAGCAGAACCCTGCTGCTGCACGTTAGCATTACTCAAGTATCCAGAATCCCCCTGGGTCACATGTCGCACGACAGGCTCCGAATGTCGTTTATTTGAGCCACCGTTTGACACCGGGTCTAGGCCTGTGGGGCGGAACTGGCACTCGCTGCGACTACGGGTGCCATCATGGTCTGAGCCAAGTCGTTGGTCCAGGTTCTGCATTTTACAATGTGAATCCAGGGTCCGGGGTTGACTCAGATAGTCTCCCTGGGGGACCAGAGGGGCATCCTGATCCACAGGTGGAGTGGGACTGGCTCGGACAATAGTGGTACTCAGTGCTAAGCTGCTGTTGCTCTGGAAGAGGGAGGAGACAGAACTGGCTGTCAGTAACTTGCAGCCTTGGAGGACTGTATCAGTTGCAGGTTCTTCCGCCAATTAATGAAAGAAACATGAAATTCTGACAATCTTTTTCTGAAATTAGAACTCCCATGAGTTACCTGTTCCCACATGCAGCAAAAGAAACATTATCATCATAGCAGACACTGTCAACACTCACAAACCTTATAATTATCACAAAAACATTTCCAGAGAAAAGTCCTGATGCAGCTCATTATTTTTCTCCAAACATCCACTGGTCAAAAAAAATCTAGCATGACTCACCTTGTTTCTATCTGGAGTGGGTAAGCAGGTGCTATCATTTATGGAAACATATGTGAGTCGGCTGAGGCTGGGGCTGGTACAAACTGAACTTGATGAGATGGGGTTGCAGGGTTGCCTCCCCACAACGCTGATGCCAGGAGTCGGAGAGGATGGCATCCTGTAAAATTATTATTGTTTACAAATGTGACTTGCAAATAAAATAGGATATTTTACTGGAACAAAAATTAAGGGGACAACCTTGCTAACAATACAAGAACAATACTTGCCTTGGCCTAGGTTATTAACTGCTATTAGCTATCTTTAAATTAAGACCTACTTAATTCATCTTATTTAAAAAAATAAAAAAAAAAACCCAGTATTGTCACTCATACATGGGCTATTAAACAATTATTCAAAGAAATCCTCATTTACACGAGGGAGTCTTGCAGATGAAAACTGACAAACCATTCATGACAATGTTACCCAGAGCATAAAACAAAACCGGCATATAACATCACCGGCATTTGCTCCTGGTCTTTGACTGCATTTCAGCTACTGTCTTTTAAATGATCTATCTAGTTTATACTATGCTGAAAGGTAGATAAACTTAACAACCCACAACCAAACCAAACAGTGCTTAAATGCTTAGGCAGAATGAAAACCTGCTGACAGTATAGCTGTTCAGGACCAGAAACATAGAGCTAAGGTATATTTACCCTTCATTTTTAGGGACGAAGGTTTGGCTCGGAGAGGAGTGGGTAAGAGGGGAAGTGGAGGGCCTGAATGTACAGTGGGTCTCCTCCACACTCGGAGGATGCGGTATTGGGGCAGAACCCCCATCCCCATCTGCAACAACAAAGAGGCCTATGAGGACTGTATACATTCAGTATGAAGGAAGTGGAGAAAGACTCATGAGCTATTATGTGGGTATTTATGATGCTGGGGGAAACCATAAATGATTTTAACTAACATTAAATATTTCTTTAAAAATAAATTTATCAAGATTTGCTCATGGAATACAAAGCTGTGAAAACCTGGCAGACTTGCACACACCTGTTTTATCCTCACTGGAAGGTGAATGACTATTTCCAGCAAAACCAACATGCTTCTCTATAGTGCCAAAGTTTGATGCAGGTTTCCCTAAAGATGGCTTTACAACAGGGGTGCTATTCCTCTGTGGACCACTGGTGGGATCCTTAGAGAAGGACAGCACAGAGCAGGCCCTTGCTGCTTCCAGAGAGGATCCATGGGTGGAAACAGCATTGTTGGCCTTCTGGGAGCTGGAGATCTGTGGCCGGACTGTACTCAACTTGACGGCTGAATTAACTTCAGCACCACAGGGCTTCACTGTGCCAGACACCCTTCTGCCTGTTTGGCTGGAGGACGACAAGATGGAGCTCCCTCTGGGTCGAGGAATAGCACTCTTCTGTGTGCCACTACTGTCTGTAGGGAAAGCAGGTGGGAGAGTAACAGTGCTAGAGGTATTGCACAAGCGTGTGCTGTTGTTGTTGAAGCAGCCCTCCTCTTTTGCTTGAGAGGGAACCTCAGACAGAAGCTCTCCATGTTGCAGAGGCGTAGAGCTCTTCTGGGAGGTGTCTGGGCCAGATAGGATGTCAAAGCTGTACGGGGAGAAAGAGTACTCGCTGTCGCTGCCAGACAACTCTGCTTTCCTCAGATACTTCTCAATGTCAAAGGCACTCAGTTCTCTGGGGGAAGTACTCTTCTGCAACTCGTCCAGAAGGCCGCTGTGGTCTGCCTGAGAGGGTCCAATTTGCTCTCGAGAGACAGCAGAGACAATTCCAGCCTCTTGGACCTTGCTCTTGCTCCGCTTGGAAAGCTCCATGATCATGGTGGCCAGCTGAGCTGGGTCAGCACTGACGGAGGCATTTGCAATGGCAGATGCAATGTTGCTGATGCTTAGCATCAAGTTGCTGCTGTTCAAAGAGTCTGGGCTTGAGCTGGACACCATTTTATGCTCTGAAGCTTGCATCTGTGAGTCCTTTGAGAAAAACAAAAGTGAAATGAAATGATAAATTAGGCTCTGTGGAAACAATTCCTGAAATGGGGGTTACGTTTCCCTAACATTATAACCATCATCTTCTACTGTAGCTAGATTCTGACTCACAACTGCTCCAGTAAAAATCACCCAGCTGTAGAAATTAGCAAAAAAGTTCAGCATACAAGCCAAACACTGTAAGTAACTTTGGAGAAAAGTTTCAGTTAAATCAATATATACATTTAATGAAAGTGTTAAAAAAAATTTAATTAAAAAAAAAAAAAAAAAACCACAATGTTACACTTTACTCATACCTAAGATTTAATTAAATGTTTTGTTTAGCACCTTCAGTGTAACTACAGAAATCTGAAATAATAGAAAAAAGTCAATGGTCGAAAAAGAACACTACACTGCAATACAGGGGGACAGGTATCCAAATTTTACAAGGTTCTAAAAGTTTATAGATACAAACAAGCTAGCTTCTGATAATGCTTAATGTGATCAAAAGTTGTTCTGTTAAGTAAGTTATCCTTCAAATGGTAAAATATCAGACAGGTAGTAAAGAAAGCGAGGATAGTACTTTTTCATCATTCTTTCCCAAAGCTTCAGAGTGAGGATTCCCATTTTCTGCCATTTCTTCTGTCTTCTCAGATGTCTTGTCCAAATCTTCTGCGCATAGAATGAAAGCAAACATGTCAGTCACCACTGTACTGCCACAAATTAATGCTAAAAGTGACAAGATTATTAGCTGTGGTAAAAACCAGGGAAACATTAGAACAGGAGAATTTCAAAATACCTGCATTCAAGGTTTTATCTGTGTCACTGAGGTGAATTGTCTCATTTTGAATAGAGCTGGCACGGGAGGAGAAGTCTGAAGGGCGGATCAGAGGAAAAGGCTCCCTCTTCTCTGGGGATGTGATAATGTACCCAAAGGAGGGCTGGGAAGATACAAGGAATGAGGCCAGGATGATTAGAATATTTACAGCCTTTGATTCAGGTGGGGGGGGAGCCCTAACTGCTGATATTACCATTCACTGATGTTGTAGCATACACCTTAGTTTTTAGGAATTAGCATCAAGTCATGATTAGGTATAAGAATTGAAGTACATAAAGATGGTTTTTGATTAGGCACTGATCTAACTGTCTACCACAAAGGAAGTTAAGTTTCCAGCACAGCACAGTATGAATTATGCAAACACTGCTGCAAACAGAAATGCATACTAACATACTTAAGTTAGTACAATAAAGTTACATGAGAAAAGAAGGGGGAAAAAAAAAAAAAAATCAGGTTTTACCACAACCAAATTATCAAGCAATTTGTTCTAAGGGGATATTGTACTGTATAAGAGAGAGGCAAGTCACCAACCCGCCGGATGTCCTCATCATTAGATCCCAAACAGCCCAGGGCCTCAGATCTCTGCTGGAAGAACTCTCCCAGTGACAGGCGCAGGTAGCTCTGATTGCCACACTCAAACTCAGAGGAGACCTGGGATGCCCTCATCAAGATGTGGCTGCTGGGAAGTCGCCATGAAGTGTCTCCAAAGCCCAGGCTTGAATTCTGAGCCACCATCTGCTCCTCCTGTAGAATATTTAATTATTTAAATCAAACTGCACATTTACAACCCCAATGTCTGAGTTATGGAACAATTGTGAAAAAGGGTACACTGGTGTTCCTGGTGATGTTGACAGATTAATGGTGCCAGTTTTGAACTGATGACGTGAAACTGTGTTGAGTAATTCGAAGCATGGGCTACACACAAACCTGCATGAACTGGTGTTCCTTCTCAAATTCTTCTTGATCTTCTATAATTTTTTCAATAGCATTACCTAGAATTAAAAAATGAGAAAACGCAATGATCCAAACTAAAGCCAAACACATAAATTATTAAATTACAAAATATTAAAATAAATTACAAAGCATTACAATAAATGCTTGAAAGATGATTGGTAATCTGTTTAATTTATTCTTGCTAAAGTTTTCTTTCAGTACAAACACATTGGGTTCATAACTGTTCCACTGCAGCAATCAAACTTCCTTGGTACAGGATACTTAATTTTGGATGTCTAAGGACTGTTACAGCATCTCTCAGCATACATTTTGACATTATCATCAGATTCTAGTGTTGAAAACCTACACAGGAAGGAACACAAGCATTTTATGTGTGCTATTCCCAAAAGTAGCAGCCACTAACTTGGATACGTACTGCCTGAAATAAATTCTTCAGATTGAAACTGATTTGTTACTTCGTCAGGCAAATTCATCCCCATCTCCTTTTCAAATGAGGAATAGTATGCCAGGTCAGTCACCCATTTTCCCTCTGCATTCTGATAAACAACACTGTGCGTGGAATCTGCCTCTGAAAAAAACAAAACAAAAAACCCCCCCAGAAAGTAGATTAAAATGATGCCACAGCACAGCCGCTGCAAGCTGAAAAGCCTCCACTCCATCCTACCTTGCTGGGAATCAAGCCCCTCATCCTCAGGGCTATGATTCCTGTAGTCAGAGTCTTCCCCCTGAAAGGACCGTGAGAAGTATTTGGCTTCTAGGGAAGCCATTCCAGCTTCCACCTCACTGTTGCTGTCCGAAGGTTCTGGGAGAGCAGAGTCCCCACTAGGGCCCCCGTGAAACTCCTGGTCTTCAGCTTCTGCTTCCTCCTCCACACTGCAGGAAGGGAGAACCTGGGACAGGTGGAAGCTGTTCTGGGTCCCCTGCAGAAAGCCAGAGCTAGACACATCAGGTGATGTGACTTGTCTAAGGCCATTTCGCAGGTAGAGAGAGTCCAAGAGCCTGTCAGCAGCTGCAGGCAAATCAGTACTGTCCATGGCATCCTGCATGGGCCATATGTACACAAAAATCACAGTGAAACAATGCACAACTAGAGAAACATTCCCCCCATTAGAGAAAACGGGCAATAAAATAACTTACCAAGGCCACCTGCCTGTCCAGAGTCATGTTCCAGTTTACTGGAGAGGCTGTGTTAACCCCCTGTGCAGTACCAGCAGAACTAGCCTCTCCTGTCCCAACTGGTCCAACACGATCTCCCATCTATTCAATGACACAGGGAAGGCACTTCAAGTATTAGTAGGGTTACAAGAAAGAAAAAGAAAAAAAAAAAAAAAACCAATAGCTAAAAGTATGCGTTAGTCAGAACCCAAACAAGCACGGTGTACCTCACTATGTCCCAGGACACCAGACCGACCCAAATCAAGCCCTGTTAGGGAAAGTGGTGCATTATCCTCCTGTACGCAGCTGGTGGCTGTCATACCCAGGCCCCGCACTGTGTCATAGGGAGTCAGAGTGTTCCCAGAGGGCAGGGGAATGGTGGATACCCCTCCATCATTACCCTGTTCTTCACTGCCACTGCTGCCATCTCCACCACCCCCACCATCGCCTGTTGACACAGAGCCCAGACATGCACACAAAGTAAACAGCACAGCAGTTAAAAAACACAAAACCTGGAATCTGAAGAGTGTCTCTTGAATTTAATGGAAGAGGAACTGCTATTGTACGTTTGAAAATGCCTTATTTTACTTTGTTTTCATTGACAACTGTAAAACATCCAAATTAAGCCGATACTGATCGCAAAAAGAAATCTTTTCAGAACACAAAAAGAATAAAGGTAAGGTGTAATCAAAACCAGCACTTCACCTGTAACAGGCGAACTGATGACCTGGCCCTCAGCTGAGCGCCTAAACTCAATCCCAGAGCTGGCAGGTCCAATTCGAGCAGCAGCAGGTAGCTCATCATCAGAGCTGCCCCCCTCAAGGCCAGGCCTGAAGCTGGGGCGGTTGCTTTCCCCAACCTACAGTAAAAAGCAGTCAGCCACTTGGTTCATTTGAGTTCATTATACTTCACTCGCAACAACTCCGCACTGTAAATAATGCCAGTGCTTGCTGTGAAGTACATCTTAGCATCTCAGTATCTTACACAGACAACAGTTTCAGATTTGGAATGACTTTTGTTAACATAATCTAATATTAAATACCTATATCTACTCCAACCCTTATAGTATATCTAATGCCATACATTGCAAAAAGACTTAGGTGAACCCTTGGTAATGAACAAGCCCAATTAACAATATGGAGAGGCTGGAATGGTTTGAAAGTGCTACATGGGCAGTCAGGGCAGAGTACTAACCAACTGCCGGGAAGTGCTTGGAAGTAGGAACCTGGGCCTGGTTGTACTTGGTCGCCGGGCCTCTTCCAGCTCATCCCCTGTGTCCTCATCACTAGCGGGACATGAGTCCATGCCTGTGGCTGCCATCCGCACATGGGGCATCTGGAAGTCATCCTGAATAAAGAACAGAGCACAAACCTCATAGTACTACCGATCACACAGAGGGAGAAAAGTGAAGAAGAGGATTACCCAAGATCTATGATCCTACAGTACCACAGATGCTTCTCTTTTATATGAATGTTAATATAATGTCAGTGCACATTAGGATAAACTAAGCAACTAAAATAATTTGTTTATAAATAACACCTAACATGAAAAAGCCTGCTCCCACAGTAAACTGGAAGTGCATCATTATAATTACCTGGTTAAACTCCTCTAAAAATGTGTTTTGATTCTTTTCTGGTTCTGCTGAACTTGGATATGAGGCACTGTCTTGATTTAAATTCACATCCTAAAACAATGGTACCAAAACAGATGAATATGACCTCAGCCAGTGAGACAAAACAGATAGTTAACCCTAGCAGTTTTCATGGCAGTACACAAGAACACAAAACTCACTGCTGCAGTACTGTAAGACAAAACTCTTGTCCTGCTGTTTGATCTAACAGGCGTGTGTGCACACTTACATCAGCTGGGATCTCCTGGCCTTCTACTTGTCCTCTCTGCATAGCAGGGGTCACCAACTTGTTGAAGTACTGCTCCAGCTCGTCATCCTGAAGTGGGTCAATGTCATCATCTATATGACAGAGAGGCTCAAACTCAGCAACATAGATAACAGCACAGTGAAAAGGAGAACCAAATGTCTGAAGTTCAGATACATATTTAGCTTAAGAAGCCCAGAGGATCTCCCACAAACTGCTAACAAGCACAAGTTAATAAGGTTTCAATAGCAAACATTGGGGGGGGGGGGTCTGTTTCCATGGATTCCTGGTTATTCACCTGTGCCATCACTGTTCATACTGTCTAGAGACATAAGCTTCTCATTGGCCAAAAAGCTGGAGAGACTTCCACTGAAGTGATCACTGTAAGCCCCATCACTTTCCTCTTCTAGTGTGGTGGGGAGAGTGTTTGCAGCCTGTAAAAAGAAGATAGCTTGGTCAAACTCACCCACCACTTAAACGTATCTTTACAGGATTTCTGAAAGTAAGATGCTGAGTAACCATCACCTTTGTGGTCATTAATTCTTTGCTTCCCAGGTGAGAAAACGTAATGATCCCAGTTGAGATTTCTGGAAAGAGACATAAGTCCATTAAGCTTATACATTCTTAGCACCAGTTTAATCCACTGACTCTGGGTTTTGTATTAATAAAATTAGTGCTGCTTAAATCTGCCATTTGAAAAAAGCATGCCTTGTGACTCAATAAAAATCAATTTAAAATAAATCTGTAGTAGAAATCATGCAAGCCAAAGCCAAGACATATATCCACGTTTAACATATTAGTGATAACAGCTAAGCTTATTGTTTAAAACATTCATTGCAGTTTAAAGGTAAACACTGAAAAGCATTACTGATATTAAATATTGCATAAATGGAGAACCAAAGGTGACTTCACACAAACAAATTGAACAGTATGGACAAAGTATTTTTCCCCCAGTACCATCTCTGTGGTCTGATGGGCATCCAGCAGAAGTGATGGGCTGCATGGAGAGTCCAAGTGTGGGCGATGCATCCTTAGCAGTGGACTCTGCCTCCTCCAAACGGACATTCACCAACATGTTCGTGAAGCGATGTGCAGCAATGAAGTCATCTGCGTCATCCCTGAAAATCAGGTTGGGGGAGGGTGTCAAAAGGACCTCCAAGCTGATTCTCACATCTGATCAAATTGCTACTTTAACAAAAAGTGCCAGCAAACAAATTTCCAGTGAATTACTCAGTTTCACAAATTTAACACAGGGCAATAGTATAAATTATATAAATTCCCAAGTTTATTCTACACATGCCACAAACCACTCTATGGTCAAGATCTATGGGTCAAGATGACAGCCAAAGTCTTGAGGTGAAGACTTCAAGGCAGATTATGCTTGTTTTCATTACAGTGTGACTTATTGCTACTCATCTGCTGAAAGAATGGAATTTGCCTTTTGGAATGCACTGTAAACAAGTACTTACAGATCATCCTTAAAGCTTAGTGCAAACATTCCTTTTCCATTGCTCGAACACTGCAAGTTTGTTTGAGAAAACTGACCACTCTCCAGGTACGAGGCCTGGATGTCAGACACTCTGCAAAACATCCACCGAAGAAAGGAGGAATTATTTTTCTTGAATGCAGGTCATTATTGAGATCCCTTAGTTTCACACTATACTTACAGTAACTGAGCATAAACTTAACCTGTACACAAAGAAACAATGATGCTGTAAACAATGACTGGAAACTGCACTTCTACATTTAACTATACAGTAAAGATGTGAGCATCCACACAGTGTCCCACAATCAGGAAGTTCAAACACTGCTGCAGTCTTTTTATGTGCTTTGAGAGAAAAACAGGAAAGGAAATTGTGTGCGGCCTTGACTCGGACAAGAAATGCATCCTAAAGAGTCGAGCGGTGGGATGGTCACTATCGGACCATGCCTCCCCACCTGTTGTCCACTCCCGCTCTAATTTTAGCCACAGTGGAGGCTGCCACAGGAACCCCCAGATTGGAGGCCAGCGTCATGTTGCCCAGAGTGGCACGGCTGCTGCCAAGGGAGCCTGAGAGGAAGCTGGGAAATGGCTCATCCTCAATGTTGTGGAAGCTCTCTGTCATAGTGGGCCTACTGGCTCCAATTCACCTGGGGAATATTAGTGTGTAGGAACAGAGAGGGAGACGGTGAAATTATCTTCTTCAATCAGGTTCCTTCCTTAGTAGCAGGACCCAGGTTACAAGCTTTGATTGCAAATGGAGAATGACAGCCTTCCTTTAACACAAGTTCAGCTCCCACAACACAAACCATAACACCACTACCCTTAAGTAATGACAGTATGCAATTCTCTGTAGGCAGTTAAATTATGAGGTGTGGATGAAACTTATATGATGTGCATGCTCAACAAAGAGGTTGAGAGTGTGAGACGGCACCTACGGTACTGACTAATGGTGTTGTTGGACGAGAACAAGGAGGAGCCCGACAACAATAATTGCAAAAAATAATTCTAAAATGACAAGGTTAGAGACACAGAAATAGCAAGGAATTCATCCAAAAAAGGATTAGTGCCATTCACTGAAAAGCATCTCAAATGTGTCTATGACTATGGTTTTAGCTATTTGGGATTTGGACAAATAGAGAACTAAATGTGATCAAACAGGGACTCGTTCAGACAAAAAAAAAAGACAGCATTAGCAGAGCACAAACTCAAAATTGTCAAATACATATTTTACTTGTTGCATGTGGCAATCCCTGTTTGTGTTACAAAGATGTAAAGGGACCAGTATGAAGTGTGGGGGTTACTGTAAAAGTTAGTGTAAAACAGGTCAATGTGAGACCAGAGTGCAGTTTAAAGGAATTAGTCTAAGAGTGTAATGTTAGTGTAAAGGCAGTGTAAAATCCAGTGTCCAGTTAATGTAAGGGAACCACTGTTCGATCAGGATAAATTCACCAGTGTCAGACTGGTGTAAAGGGGACCGGTGTAAAGTTGGTGTAAATGGACTGGGATCTGGTTAGTGTAAAGTTAGTCAGCAGGCCATCCAAACACAATGAAATGATGCATTCTAAAATATAATACACATACATCTCTGATAGCTTCACGAGTTTCTTCAAAAACTTTCGGTAACTAACTCTTCAGCTCACAACACGACTTCTAAACAACTTTACAGCAACCCAAAATGTTTATTAAAAGTACGGCAGCGGCACACTTACTGTAGCCGTCTCTCCTCAGCGCTGGAAAATGGAGCAACAGCCGAAAACATCCAACCAGAAAGAGACTACAAATCAGGCGGAGAAACTCGGCCCGGAGCGCCAAAGAACACGCGTCGGTCCTGGCCAAACGCGTATATTTCGGTGTTTATTCACTTTTCCCACCGCCGCAAGTCCAAACCGCGGTTCTTGTTCTCACAGTTACAGCCTTATGGAGAAACACGAACAGAAAAAAAAATCACCTCACACAACCGCCCCCCCCCACCACTGCCATCTGGTAGGATCGCTCACAGGAAGCCCGCGTCGACGTCACCTTATGTGGGCGGAACCTCTAACGTAGACACATCGATTTCATTGGATCAGCACACTCAACGACCCAAAATGCCACTGCTGACTGGACAGTTTGTTCTGTCAGTCATGCGTCCTCTCGCCGTCCGGGATAAACCGTTTCTTTTGAAAACACAAGCAGCGAACGGCGCGGGAGTCACTCAACCTTCGTGCGGTTGCCGTGCGACTTTATAATGCATTCCATGTAATATTTATTTCAGGGCTCATTTTAGTTATGGATCGTTTATCGGACCACCGGAAGGCGTTATAAACACTGTTTTCCCCCACGAAGATCCGGTGCAACTTTTAACCGCACTTATTTAATGTTACTTATCAGACCTTAATCGAAAGTATCCTACGTTATTTCGCCCATATGCATATTTATGGTGCAATTCAGAGCAAATACACTGTGTGGCCAAAAGTATATGGACCCCCCCCCCCTTACACCCACACAGTATAGTACCAACACATTCTACACAACTGTGTGAGAACCTCCTTTCCTACTCCAACATGACAGTGCCCCCACAGTGCACAAGGTGAGCTCCATAAACACATGGTTTGCCCAGGTGGGTGTGGAAGAACCTGAGTAGCTGCACAGAATCCTGACCTCAACCCCACTGAACACCTTTGGGATGAACTGGAACACAGACTGCAAATTGGGCCTTCTCACCTAACTTCACTTTCCCATATTTATTTGTGGCGGAATGGACACAAATTCCCAAAATCTTGTGGAAAGCCTTCCTAGAAGAGTGGGGGCTATTACAGCAACAAAGGGGGAACAATTGAATATCAATGTCCATGAGTTTGGAATGGGATGTTCAACAAGCACATTTGGGTGTGATGCTCAGGTATCCACACGCTTTCGGCTATACAGCGCAATTTGATCAAAGGTGCTGCAGCAGTAGCATCTGCGTGGGACTTAAACCAACAACCTTTAGGTTAAAAGTCTGTATGTTTAAGCACTATACCACTTGCTGCCTAGATGCGGCATCTTTTTCAGAGGCCTTGAATAACAAGGAATCGCAGCTGCTTGGCAGGAACCCGCATCACAAACCCTTCCCTTTACTCACCAAAGACAGCAGCTGTTCTGGAGCCCACTGAAGGTCAGTAATAAAATAACTGAAATGTTTCATTTTGACCTCTGCTGGGACGATTAGAAAGATATTGTTTATTGTAGCAGACAGTTTTACTCATGGCAACATACAATGCTTAGCCATTTAAACAGCTGGGTAACTTTTACTGTAGTAATTCAAGTTAAGTACCTTGATTAAAAGCACCAGTTGGAATTCAAAGCCTGGTCCTTCAAGTCTAAAGGCAGTAGCTGTAGTCACTATTCTGCTGCCTACTTCTAATATTGTGCACTCTTAAGGGAACACAAGACATTCTTCCAAATAAACTTCCAAAATGTAAATAATGCAGCATGACCAGAGGGCTTATCCAACACAAGGAGTATAGCTTGTAAAGTTGGGAATGGATGCCAGTCCATCTCAGGACAAACACAAATACACACTGAGCTGAGTTGGAACCCAGGGCCCAGCAGCTGTGTTGCCCACTCTACGCTAGTAACAACAAAACAGGAACAAATACGTCACATGGTCTCATAGTCACATGCACACTTCTTTTAAAAGCAGAACATACTTTGCAAAGAAAAAGGAAACCTTTTCATGTGCTTTATTTTATCATTGAATTTCACATTTTCACAATAGCATTAATATTAATAATACAACAGTTTTTTAAAGCAATTTACATTCTTAATGATTTGCAGACACTGGGTTTGTGCTGCCATTGCTCTGTGCTTTAAACATACAAGATAATTTGCTTACCAAAATGACAAATTTTTTATTTAATAATAAAACAGACTGAACTGAATATAATCTGTTGGAAGGCAGCCAAAGAGCCATTTGGACCAAATTAAATGGTACTGGATTTTTCCAAGGCCTGCAGCTGTTGCACAATGCCAGCACACACACACCCCAACATGACATTTAATTGTCCTTTTTAAATGTATGGTATAAAATTGTTCATCTGGTCTTCAAAGTTCCACAAATTGAAAAATCAAGGGTAAATCAAGAAGCGATCATGTTCCTGCAAATAAAGTGTCTTGAGAAGTGATCTTCTGAAGGTGTTTCCTGACCTTTCCTGCAGCTGATGCAGATAGTACACCTGCAGTCAAATTGCCAAAGCAGATATTAAGTCCAGGATTTCTTTCAGTGACAGACATGGAATGGTTAACATCCTAGATGTACATCTGCAATAGTTTTCTTATAAACAGTCCAGACTGTTAAGTAACATCCAACTGGCTGGGATGGTGAATCAAGGTCCTCAGGCCATTCCATCTGTAGTATTTGGTCATTCCAGTTACTGCCCACCCTTCAAAGAGCTCATGTACAAGAAATATTTTACTTTGGACTTCAGTTCCTCTGACACCTAGGAAGACCAACTGCTTTAGTGTCACAACACAAACAAATTTTGACCAGCAATGCTTTGGAGGCACAAATATTTACATGAATAACTCAGCTGTTATTTTCTATATTTGAACTCTGCAGTTTTCTCCAGTCTTATTCAGCCATGTACATCCACTAATAAGCCACAACCTTAAAATCACTTGCCTAATATTGTGTAGGTCCCCCTTGCACCCCCAAAACAGCTTTGATCCATTGAGGCATGGACTCCACAAGACTTGTGAGGGTGTCCTGTAGTATCTGGCACCAAGATGTTAACAGCAGATTCTTTAAGTCCTGCAAGTTGCGAGGTGGGGCATCCATGGATTGTACTTGCTTTTCCAGCATATCCCACAGATGCTCGATTGGATTGAGATCTGGGGAATTTGGAGGCCAACACAACACTTTGAACTCTTTTGTCATGTTCCTCAAACCACTCCTGAACAATTTTTGCAACGTAGCAGGGCCGCTGCCATCAGAGAATGCCACTTCCATGAAGGAGTGTACATGATCTGAAACAATGGTTAGGTAGGTGGTACACGTCAAGGCTAAAATCTACATGAATGCCGGGACCCAAGGTTTCCCACCAGAACATTGCCCAGCGGAACACACTGCCTCCACCGGCTTGCCTTCTTTCTACAGTGCATCCTGCTGTCATTTCTTCTCCATATAAACAATGCACACACACTTGGCCATTCACTTGATGTAAGACAAAATGAGATTCGTCAGACTGGGCCTCCTTGTTCCATTACTCCATGGCCCAGTTCTGACACTCATGTGCCCATTGTTGGTGCTTTTGTAAGTGGACAGGGGTCATTGATGCACAGGGACTCTGACCAGCATCTGGCAACATGGCCCCATACACAGGAAGCTGCGACGCATTGTGTGTTCTGACACCTTTCTATCACAGCCAGCATTAAGGGTTTCAGCAATTTGTGCTGCAGCAGCCCTTCTGTGGGATTGGACCAGATGGGCTAACCTTTGTTCCCCACACGCATCAATGAGCCTTGGGTGCCCATGACCCTATTGCTGGCTCACCCGTTGTCCTTGGTTTGACCACTACATGCCAGGAACACCTCATACCCAACAAGAGCTGCTGTTTTGGAGATGCTCTGACCCAGTCGTCCAGCCATCACAATTTGGCCCTTGTCAAAGTTGCTCAGATCCTGCCCATTTTTCCTGCTTCCAACACATTAACTTCAACAACTGACTGTTCACTTACTGCCTAATACATCCCCCCCACCCTTTGGCAGGTGCCATTGTAATTAGAGAATCAATGTTATCCACTTCACCTCTCAGTGGTTTTAATGTTGTGGCTGACATGCTTCCAAACCATTATTCAACTGAAAAGGTTCTATATGGTCCCCAAATATTTTTATTCAACTCAATGCCTTTTCCTTTACCTGAAAGGCAAGAACATCACCAAAATCTTTATTGTAGGCTAATTGTTTAAGGTGGAAAGTATAGTACTGTAGAATGTGCTTTTTGTAAACAGCATTTTTGCTATGATACATTTTGAACTGCAGTGTCAAAACATTTATTGGTCATGTTAAATTATCAGCTAAAATTTAAAGGAGGCAAACAAACATGGTAAAAGAGCACAAATAAAAAGACTATTTTAAGGCCATTAAGTTTTAACAGAAAAGTGGAAATTTTAGTGTAAAAATAATGGTTAAGAAGTTAGGTAAGTGCTCAGACAAGAAACACTGGTCAACAGAAGTGGGAACAGTTCAGACGTGTAGCTGCAGTTCATGTCACCAGCAGTGCTGTGAGGCAGCCCTGACACATAGCAACACATTCAGTCATGTTTTCAGTTAACAGGGCCAGACTAAGCACCGGGAGGTGAGCAAAGCCAACCACCCTGCGGGGCTGGCAGGGATTAGTAGTATGCAGTGTGCTGCTGTGTCTTTGGAGAATGCAGTCCACGTAGGGGGGGGGAAAGAGAGGTTCTCATTATACTCCTGTGTGCAAAAAAGAACAAGAGTGAATTACTTCAAAAGCAAGGATAGCAGATTCACTATCGCTTTCAAGACTGAAGAAGAAGGGATTTTCTTTCATGAGGAGGACTGGTTCAGTCCTGGGGGTCAGGACAGATTTTCCTGGAGGAAGCAGAAGGAAGGAGCACTTTATCGCCTATCTATCATGGACAATGACTGTCACCCTCTCTGTGTCACCATCTAACCCATCTATGGGAGCATAATTCTTAACCGTGGCAAGAACACTCACCACATAGTCATTTCAACAGCACCAAGAAATTAACAGCCCCAGAGACTTTATCCTGGGATTAAACGCACAGCAATATCAATATAAGTGTTGATATTTAAGTATATATGTGTTGCCTACACTGCTTGTAAAACAGTCATATCAAACTAACAACACACAAGTGTTTATAGGGGGCTGAAAAGGCAGAGCTTCTCAGAGTCACACCCACCGTCCAGCAGAAGTCCCGTTCTGGGAGCCCTGCGTGGGAGTTCCCAAAGATGACCCAAGGGAGCCAACCTGGCCAGATGCTCCGTTCACCAAACTGCCATCCCCCTTCAGTACACCTGTGCATTTCCAGTTGTCCATATAGTTGGCTGGGGTGGGGGAATAAGGGGGGGGGTGCTTTGAGAAGCAGTGTAGAATTCACCATGCCAAATAAAAACAGATGCTGAGAAAACAGGCAGAAGCAGAGAGAAAAAAAAAATTCACCCTGATCCCAATCTAAATGTTACTCTTTTCGAATTATCCAAAAGGAACGTTTTCTCCATGTGATCGTTTCAAACCATGCTTAGAAGAAAATGACAAAATTTGTAGGAAGATGTCCAAGCTCCACCTGCATACATGTAGCACCATTTAAAAGTATGGAAGTACCTCTATAAAGTGCTTTAGGACTCAGGATTGTAGAACATATATTTTGGGAGATTAAATTAAAAGAAGACATGTCTATAACTTTTGCTGGGAAATGGAAAACGTATAATGAAAAATACTCCTAAGAGGCAGTGCTGAATGTTCTGAGGATTTCAGTAACCTCTTCTTGTAATTTTCATCTATCCAGTGTCAGAGGTTGAAGGTCTGTTTAGCTGGAGGAGGTACAGCAACCACTATGATCCCTGACCTTTCCAAAGCCGCACACAGCCATCGTCCCCAGAGGAGGCCAGCAGGGTGCTGGTGATGTTCCAGCTCACTCTCCAGACCTGGGAGTTGTGGCTGTCGAACTGTGCCATCACCTGCACTTCAAACCTGGTGGGTCCCACTGGGTTGCTCTCCTTCCTGTTGGGAAAAACAAGGAAGTGCTGTTATGGTTACCAAAATAGACTGGAAACTGGAGGTGTCACAGCTTTCAGTGCCAGGAGAGACCCTGGTTATCACACCAGCACAAAAGGTTTGTCATCTGAGCTGCTGCTGTGAGAAATATCATAGACAATAATAATAACATACCAAAGGGCATTAAATAATGCACTCATGTACACCCCAACCAGAGCAAGTAACCAACAATTACAACTCAGAAGAAAGTTTCTCACTGAACAACTGTACATTATATTTTGCTTAGAAGTGTTTAAAACACAAGAGAGATGTACATTGAGAGTTATGAATTAAACCAGACATAGGTGAACCCTGTGAACAGTTCTACCACGACAGAGCACTGTTCTCACCTCAGGGGTATCAGCTTGAAGATGCGTACGTCCTTGGAAGCCACGGCCAGCACGTGGAAGGAGCGCCCGAGGTTTGGTGCGAAGGAGACGTCATGCACCGGATCTGTGACTGTCGCCAGGGTTTCTACCTTGGCGTACTTTCTGTCAGGGAAACATCACCAAAAACCTTTAATTAATGCTTTACCGCAGTTTTTAAAAACATGTCCTACAGATGCGATGACTCTTGGGGGCTGCAGGGAGGCAGCCAAATCTCATATCATGGGCTTTCTTTTATTTTGAATAATGACCACCTGGGCATTCCTCTAGTTTAACTTTTACATGCAGTATGAGTTAAAACACAGGGCAGCCAGAGCCATAATAGTTAGCATTTTCACCTTCAAGTCAAAGGACTTGGGTTCTCACTCCTACTGTAACACCTGTAATCAAGGTACTTACCCTGAATTGATACAGTAAATAATTAACCAGCTGCATAAATGCATAAATTATAAATAGTTTAACGTAAAAACCTAGCATTACGTCACCTTGGAGAAGAGTGTAATAAAGTGTAAAATAAATAACATAAAACCCATGGTCAATTTTCCAGGCTATATGGAGGAGGGAGGTGACTAGAACACTGCACTACAAGGGGACTGGTTGAGTTTCACTGCCTTCATTATTTTACATATTAATGAAGTCATTGTCTACAAAAAAGGTTCAAAATTAGTCAAATATTTGTATTTTCCCCCTTATATTATACTTAAAAATAGCTTTTTTCTAAATTTCACAACATTGATATTACACAATTACACTTTTTTCTGGAATATTTTTGAAACAGCTAAAATCTGAAATCTATAAAACTGAGGACAGACTATTCGGAACACAATTATTGTAGAGGGAGACACGAGACGGGTGCTGACCTTGTATTTTCGTTATACTCGTAGATCTGAACCTTTCCACCATACGCGGCGCTGCTGTCATCGCTGCCCACTGCGATCATCGGGGAATGGGCTCGGGAGCTGATTAGCACGACGAAACAACAAGTTCCGTTACCGTTTTACCAGGACTCTGCGGCCGTAAAGGAAACAACATTTCCCATCAAACGTGTCTCCCGGTCAATGCATGACTGTTTATTCATGCACATGTTTATATTAAATAGGCCCTCTTCTCTGGAGCTCATCTGTTTAAATCAAGTATGCTGAGTTCACATTGTACTGTAAACACTCGGTCTAGTAATTTCACGATCAACTTCTAGCAATCGCAGAAATTTGCTGCATTAAATAAATCAAATCTGAAAACACTTAACAATTAGATCGATTTCAAAACAGGAAACTGAATAAACCCCATCAGAAATAGCAAGACTTCCTGGAACCAGCTTCAACACACATGATCTGGCATATAGTAAGTTCTGCATATAAAACATACAAGCATGTGAGAGAGAGCAAAATCCAGTAAACAGTACAAATGAATTATCTAATTATTGTCAATAACCACTTGTCTAATTCAGGGTTCAGCTGGTCTGGAGCTCATCCTGAGAGCATGTGGTGCAAGGCAAGGTATGCCCTGCACAGGATGGCAGTACATTGAGCAAATAACTGTTTATGTATACATTTTCCCTCACACTTAAATTGACTGCTTACAGAAATAACGTAGCTCAGCAGCAACACTTACCTGGGTCAAAATGCTGTTGTATTTCCTAATGCAATGCAGGATATGCTTATATACTGTTGTTCTTACAATCAAGGACCAGTGAAAATCTGTAGAGGAACCGATGGTTCCGGTTGGGAGGAGCAGAACCCTCTGGCCCTACCTGGAGGGGTTCCAGGAGATGCAGCTGCAGCTTAGCTTGCAGGAGATCTCATGCTGCAGAGACCACTGGCTCAAGTTCATTACATCAGGCGCCTCGTAGATGCGCACCACGCCGTCAGCCGAGCACGTTGTCACCACAAGACCCATGTGCTTTGGTGCAAACTTTACGTCCGTTACCGATGTCCGGCTGTCCACCAACGTGGTCCTCTTCACCTGGCGAACACAACAGAAAGATGAGGCTGTAGCTGGACAAACCAATAAGGGCTGGGGTTCGATTTGAATCTCTGACTTCATCTATGCTGCAAGACTTACCCAGTGACTCTGCCCACGTTGGTTGTCGTTTGACTCTCCCACAAGCTCCTCCCATATGGCGGCAGTTCGGTCAAAGGAGCAGGATGCCAGAACCTGGCCAAATTCCGGATGGGCCCATGTCACCCGCCATACTGACCCGCTGTGAGTCTGGAGACATAACATATTCTGCTGCCACCAGTTTCCCACTATGTGCGCATAAGAGGAGTAGCTGAAACCCTCCTGAGTTAAATGACACAAAACAACTGAAAACCATCAGTGTAAAGTGAAACATCTTACTTTCCAACTTGCTGTGCAGTGCCACTCTCCATTTTCACTTTTGTCCCACACCTGAAAAGAAAACAGTGTCTGCTTTTTACCCTGGCAATGTCAGATGAAGATTTCAACATAATACTTTTATGAAAAATCCTTCTGGATTTAGGGAAATGCTTTTCTCCAAGTCAATACATCACAGCTCTGCAACTAGAGAGAAGTAAAAAAAAAAAAGAAAAAAGAAAAAAAGAGAGAAGCAGATAATCTGAGAAACTGCTTTCGGTCCTGCTGTGTTGAGGTCTCAGAAGATGGCTACATGTTTCAAGCAGAATATGAAATCTGTCTAGAGTAAAATCACCACTTGAATATCTTTCTTAGATTAAACTCACTGTACAGAAAAGCCAGAAACTGCTTCCAGCCATGTTATTCCTTGCTACAATGTAATTTATATACAAGTAATAGGGATGCAAACAAAGGTCTAGAAAAGTTTCTCCGCTGAGCTGATGTGTCCATAAGGAAGGAGATTGATACTGGTTCTGTTTTTCAATGGCAATTTCAGAAACACTTTAGGGAGATGAAAGTTAGACAATGAAATAGTAAAGGAATACCGTGGACTATTTTGATCTAATGCTGGAAGACGCTTTCAATGGAAAGCAGAGAGATGGATTCAGATTAGGCCACAAGTCTCACTAAAAGCACATCAGAGGAGACTGAAGTGCGAGAGCATCAGATTCTCTTGAAAAATGGAAATAAATGGAAAAGTTGGAGGTAAAAGAAGAGGACCACCGGAAACAGAATACATGGACTCTGTCATACTGAAAATAGACACTCCCCTTCGACCTGATCAACGGATTACAATGTGTCATTGGGTCCAATCCCACTACAGTTGTTGTTCTCTTGATCAAGTTACTTTGTTCAAGTGATACAGTAAGAATCGGTTTCTGTATAAATAGCTGAAATGCTGTAACTATCATAGCAGTGGAGAGATATCAAGCGTTACAGTAACAACGCGAGGCCTGTATCACTCCGCCACGGCTGCTAACGCCGAATCTTCTTCCTGCTTTTCCTTGTCCAGTTTGGTCCTCGGTACTGCACGGTTATTAGCATGTATTACTGTTATATGTGTTTTTAACGTTTTTGTTACTTGTACCTTCACACTCTGGTCGCTGGAGCTCGTTGCCATCCTCCTGCCGTGGAAGTCGAAGGACACATCGTGAATGAGGTCCTTGTGCTCCGCCGCGATGCTTCGCGCCACAAACATCGCCGCACAGCTCGTCTCTGGAGCGACTCTTCTGGAGGGAACCCGGCGAATCGCCTCACTTCTCCACGGACGGACGACCAGGCCGGAGAGCAAAGAAGAGGTGCGCAACCCAGGCGACAGGGACGAGCCCTGGCGTGCACGTTGCACTCTCACCAATCGAGCGCAAGGGGGCAGGCGAACATTACGCGTAATGTGAAGTTAAAAGTCCGCCCAAGAGCAAAAACGGTGCTTATTCGGAAATTACGCTCAAGACATAAGCGAAACAACATTTAAACACAACCGCGCACATCTTTTATTCCTCACTGACGTTCAGAGAGACGGCGACGCCGTGGATGAGCGGCGCACTCTTGCGCGGGATCTTTCCGAGGAGCCCTAACGCTCGCGCACTCCCAACCCGCAGCCGAAGGAAGGACCCGGTTGGGCGCGCATGCGCAGAAGCGCGTTCGAGCCATTTCTCCCCCTCCTCCCCCCGCCCCGCTCCGCTCCGCTCCGCTCAGCTCAGCTCAGCTCGGCTCCTTCCCACGCGCTCGCACGCGACCCCCGCGGCGCACTTCGTCTCGCGGCGCTCCGGCGGATGGCTGAGGCGGCGGGCACGCGGCCGCCTCGCGCTTGAAGCCCGCGCACATCGTCGCGCTGCGCGTTGGACGGCGGCGGAGGGTCACCCTGACACTCAACATGGAGCGCCAGTTCGAGGACGTCGACTCGGCGGGACGGTGGCATAACCTCTACATGGTGAGTCGTCGCCATGCCTTCTCGCGTCTCCTGTGCTGCGCAACATATTTCCTCGGCTTCCTTTTCAAGCGAGAGACACTTCTGTTCTGTGCGTCGGCCTTCGTACGGAGAAGTTGGCGGGCCGCAGCGCGAGGGTCGTCGTCGGCGACACTTTCCTCACAATCGTATTTGTGGTTCGGAGCATTTAACGTTCCCGCCGTCCGTTGCATTCAGTAGGAAACGGTCGCACAGGTGTGACGGAGTGTGATTTTATTTATTTATTTATTTATTTTATATATTTATTTTTTTGAGCAAACGCCATGTGTTTACAGTAAAAGTGCCCTGACGAGGCTGTTTGGGCTTCGAACAAAGAGCGCGGGCTTCCTGTAGAACCAGCGACGCCAGCCGGGTCCGGAATGGTGGCCATGTGGAGAGGAGTTTACACAG
Organism: Heterotis niloticus; assembly: GCA_018136845.1. Taxonomy (NCBI): domain Eukaryota; kingdom Metazoa; phylum Chordata; class Actinopteri; order Osteoglossiformes; family Osteoglossidae; genus Heterotis; species Heterotis niloticus. The sequence continues at coordinate 18,857,281 of CM030905.1, forward strand.
GGAGGATTTGGACGAGATAGCCCGCTTAGCACACCACAGTGGGAATACGTTGGGTTTCAAACCCAAACTGTCAGTTTTCACGTTCAACATCTTAGCTGTTACACCACCTACCGGCCATTTGCACTGCTCTCACATAAAATTGACGTTTACGCTAGACAAATCTTGCTTAAAGCTGCTACAGCAGTATAGGATTGCAGGTCTTAACACAACAACGTTCAACTTACACCTGTATCTTTAACTGTCTCTGATGTGTCACCTATGACATAGAGCTGTCAGAAGAAATCAAGGTGTGGCAGGTAACATCTCACCCTGTTATAAGTTTTTCACTCCTCAGCATCGGATGGGCTCTGTCCCTTTTCTGGATGGATTTAAATGTAAGACATGAGCTGTTAACAAACGTGTTAGGGAGAGGAGCTTCCTCCAATGTGTAGCAGGTGTGTGTGTCTGTTTTACATGTAACCAGGGCCTCAAATTGGTCAACACTGGACTGCACCCAGTACTACTGGGACTTTTTCTTATGTACCAGCATTTCCCATAATTCCCCGGTAACCTTTTGTGCTCCCTGTTGACCAACTTCTATGACTGAGCTGCTCTCCCAGTAAAGACTGCTGGAGTACTTGGACATTATTCATAACAGCCTCATAGTTACATTTCGTTACCCAGGGTGCACTAAGTTACGCTGCAAGTCGACTTTTGCTGCTTTGCTCCTGTTCTTTCAAAACTTACATCCCCTTTATTGCATATTGGGAACATAAGCAGAATTGCCTAGTGTCTTTATTCACTGCAGCAGTTCAAAATGTAACATTTAATACATGGCCAGTATTGATGCCAACTTGCCAATAAAGGCAGCACCTTTGCGAAAAATTACAGTGAATGAGCATCGGAAGCCACAGCCCATGTGGCATCTGGCAACTTCGCTTTTCACAGAATCTCCGCAGCCACGGCATTTATTAATCACAGGAAATTGCATCAGAAACACTCCTTAATACAGTAACAAAGAATGGTATCACCAGTCCTCAATCGGAGACTGTGCTCCAGATATTACACTTTATTGTTATATGGCAGTTATTTATTACCATTGTTAGTTTTATTTTAGCTGTCGGCTTTTTCCAACATGATTACAGTGTTAGATAATCAAACTTTCAGGGATTTATGCACTTGCACAGTTTAATCCATCAAATCAGTGCAAGTACCTTTATCAAGGTTATAACTTAGAACCATCCTTATTGCACCATGGCTCACCTAACCACTGCACTGCCCCTCTCCATCACTTTCCCTTATTTGTTGTTAAAGCAAAAAAAAAAAAAACAGGTAAAACTATAATCTGGTGCAAAATACGGTAATTTAACATTCAGTTTATTGTATTGTTTTATAATGAGAAGTGTAATGAATTTTTTTTTCCTGAAAGAACATGAGTTAGACTAAACTTGTCCTTGAAAAAGAACTAAAAAGTTAATAAATGCTCAGAACACCACTGAAAAATCAGTGGATTATAACTTAAAACACAGGTTTATGTTTATTTAGTAATGTATTTATGAGTGTGTGTTTTGTGCTCAGGAAATCCGTAACCAGTCACACGAATGTTCGTACAAAGTGGCAAAATATCCAGAGAATCACAACCGAAACAGATACAGGGATGTCAGTCCATGTAAGTACCGGACATATTGTATGGTGTTTGACTAGAATGTATATTCATGTTTTTTCTAACTTTTAATATCTATAATATGTTTGTGCTCAGAATACAATGTGCATTTAAGTATTTTTGATAAAAAATTGACTTTTATTACACTTTGTTCTTGTACAGAAAATGTTTTAGGAAAAAGTACAGTTTTATCATTTTCTTCCAACAATTCTCCTGTTATCTCTTTATAGACGATCACAGTAGAGTAAAATTGAAGAATTCAGAGAACGACTACATCAACGCAAGTTTGGTTGTTATGGAGGAAGCCCAAAGAAATTACATTTTAACTCAGGTAAGTACTGCAGTAGCACTCTGCAGTATGCGTTTTAATTGCTCCTTTTGATGTGAATTTTTAAAATGCATCAAAGTTTGAAAATTTCGTTCTACACTGTTTATTCAGCTGTGATAAACTTGCGAGGAAACAACTTGAAAAGCTGGAAAATGTTTTTTGTCGTGCATATTCCAAGTTAATTCCTAGTTAACCAAGTTTCAGAAAACAGTTTAACACTGCAGACCTCTGGCGGCAGACAGGACTTTGTTCACTTTCAGTGGACATTATCGGAAACTGGTTGTTTTTATTTTATTTTTATTTTACTTTTATTTTTTTGTCCAGAGATGTTTTATTGAAGTGCAACTAAATGAGAATTAATGCTGAAGCTTGAAATCTCAGTACGTTACAAAAGAAGAGCCAGTTCTTAATTTAACATCTGAGTTGCAGTACTGTCCTTTATTTGCATCACACACTGTATTTTTTCTGCTTTGCAACTGCCACTTTTGTTTAGGTTCACAAAGTAATAACACCTGACCAAAAGTTTTATTCATGAAGAAACACAGAGGCTGCAATTATCCTGATTCCAAATGGACATTAAAGATTTCATACATTTACTGGCTCTGTGTCAGCAGAAGCAGGTTAGAGCTGCTACCTTGTACTCAAAGGACCCAGGTTTGAATTCCCACTTCCACTGTAATATCCTTGAGCATGGTACCAAACTTTAATTGCTCCAGTAAAAAAATACCAAGATTTATAAATAAGTAACATAACATCAGAAGCTACTTCAGAAGAATGGGTCAGCTAACTGAAAGGGAAAAAAAAATACATTCATCTGGATGGATCATATGTGCTGCCTTAAGTTGTAGTGGTGAAAGGTCTTAGCTTCAGCATAAAGGTCTTCTGACACCAAGAAGGTTAGTTTCTGAAGCTCATCCAGCAGAGAGGTGGCATAGGACACAAACACCATTGTTCAGCTTGTCTGTTAATGAGAAAAGGAGTTTTCAAAAGTGTACCTGTTGAACAAGTTGTTCTTTCTCCATCTAAGCAGTGGATAAAACTGGTGTGTTAAGAGATGGTGAATTTGTTCAGTTAACCTGTAACCTGCGTGTATTTGCATCTGCAGGGACCGTTGAGAAACACCTGCGGCCATTTCTGGTTGATGGTCTGGGAACAAGGGACGAAAGCTGTCATCATGCTGAACAGGGTGATCGAGAAAGGATCCGTAAGTACATAGTTTTCCATGTAAACAAGCAGAGGCTGTCATTTCAGTGGCAGGTTATCAGATTTGCATGACCTGCAAATGTCTGATGGGAAACGGCGCACGCACTCAGTTGTTCCTCTTATCGTGAGCGGCTGTTGCTGTGATGTGTGCCTTTTGAGAAATACCCTGAGAGCTAATATTGTCCTCCAGGTGCTTTATTTCTGGTAAGGAAGGAAGAGGTTTTGAATCATTGCTCTGAAGTGCATGCAGAGCCTTGTGCTTTGCTTTCTGCATGTGACGCGCGAGGCTCACTGTCGCTAGGAGAACACCTTCCTGCGCTTGGCAGCCACTTTTGGCAGAACCACACACATGGGCCTCGCACCTTGAAATCACCAATTATAGTGTTGCCTCTGACAGAGAGGTTTGCTGTCTTGCAAGTGCAGTTTTAGTTGTACGAACAGGTATTCTGGTTTGTTGAGAACCTTAATGCAGGGAAAGCCATCTGTTTTATGTCGTTTTCTTGCGGAGACAAAAGCGATAATGCATTTCGAGTAGGAGTCATTACATACCATTGACTTTCCTCCCAGAGATAATCTTGTTTAAACTCCCCCACTAGCTCTTCAGAGGAAGAACAGAAACCCATTGAGTGTAAACACTGGTTTCATAATGAAAGAGATTTTGATGACTAACAGTGTGTGGACTTGCCATGATGTAAATTGTCTCGAATGATGAGAATGTTCTGAATGAGAGTGAACCTGCTGAGTGGGGAGAAATGGAACATGTGTCAAAGCTGCGTTGACGGGTACTCGGCTGTCACGCTGCACCGCTTTCTGTGTCCTGAGTCAAACAGTTGTGAGATCACCTTCCAGGATGTTTTAAGATGCACTGCTAGTGAATACTGACATCCTGTGACTCCACTTGTCTACACGGGGAGGGATGTCTGGCTGAACTGTAGAGCACTGAACTTCTGCTCACTCAGCAGACAGGGCACAACAGGTCTTTTCTGGTCGCATGGTTTTTACGTTGCATGCATAATGTCCTTGTGCATTCAAACAATCTGCAGTTTCTCTAGCTTTTATAGTTGGGAATAAATGTTACGAAGCAAGTATTGTAATTTTAAAAAATTTGACCGATGTAATCCAGTAGCCGTTTCTTAGTAACAGTCATTCCTGTTTCTTTCTTTTTAGGAGAAATGTGCACAATACTGGCCAACTGCTGAAGAGCAGGAAATGTCCTTCAAGGACACACACTTTGTTGTGAAGCTGCTGTCTGAGGATATTAAATCCTACTACACGATACGAGTGCTGGAACTGCAAAACACGAATGTGAGTTGACCACAGGAAGTGTGTAACAGTTCACACTCTGCCTGTGCTAACTGTTAAATATCACCGGATGAAACTTCTGTCTCAGAATTCATGAAACTTGAGTGTTAATGTTAATTTATCTGACACTTTTCTCAAAGTGACCTACAATGTCAGCTTTGTTCAGTAAGCTACTTAGAATGATTTACAATTCTGTAAAGCTGAATAATTCTTATTAGTTCACAAATAAGTTTCTTGCTGTGGGGTACTACAGTGGGAGGGGAATTCAATCCTGTGTCCTTCAAGTGCTGGGTGACGGCTCTAACCACTGCAACACCCATTAGTTGCTATTGTTATACATGTCTGTTTATTCTAAAAATAATCATTTGCTTCAGTGGAAAAAGTCTTACTTTGCCTCTTGTTGGCCCTTTTTTTATTTTTAAAAACTATGTTTAGACCGGAGAGAGTAGAGAAATCTACCATTTTCATTACACAACATGGCCTGACTTTGGGGTCCCAGAGTCCCCAGCCTCTTTCCTCAACTTCCTGTTTAAAGTTCGGAAATCGGGGTCCCTAGAGGTGGAGCATGGGCCATCTGTAGTGCACTGCAGTGCCGGGATCGGCCGTTCGGGGACCTTCTCATTGGTGGACACGTGTCTTGTTCTGGTAAGCCATCCACATACACACCCATGGCTAGGAAAGGCTACATCTCCCAGTGGTGTCACCTTCCAAAGCCTACACATACAAACACGTGAAAATGAGACTATTCATAACAGCAAACCTTTTCTTATTTAATTTTTGGATATGATGCGTAATTGAAAAGTAAACACTTGCATTAATGGTACTTTTTGGATTCCACAAAGTACTGGACTTGAATATATTTGAATTTTTTCATTTTTCCTTTTTTGCGCAGGGGTACTAAGCTTACTATTTGTAAAGGAGCTTATTTAGTTGATTCCTTGGCAGTAAGAGCAGGTATATTGTTTGTTTTTAAACAAATCAATTATTTCATGCAACTGTATTAATCTGTGCAGATGAAGAAGAGAAAAGACCCATCTACAGTGGGCATTCAGGAGGTTCTGCTAAAGATGAGGAAGTACCGCATGGGTCTGATCCAGACTCCCGATCAGCTGCGTTTCTCCTACATGGCCATCATTGAGGGTGCCAAGTACATAATGGAGGACGGGTCTGTCAAGGTATGGAGGTGGGCAGGGCAGGACCTCCCCATACACATTTTCAATAATTTTGGAAGCAAAATTGCTCACGTGCTCCTATTTGTGGGGTGTTGCTGGTTTTATTTATATCCTTCATTAGAAAGGGTCTTGGAGCACACTGACTTCTAACCTGAAAGCTATGAATTCAGTTCCTTGTTGGTACCCTGTTTTTCTGCCCATGAGATTTTAATTAACCTGAAAGTCCAGTAAAATAAAGTATAAAAATGTAGTACACGTTTAAATAACAAAATGATACTTCAGTGTCCAAATGCACTTAGCTTGTGCGTGCGTGTGTAAACATACAAAAAGATTTACATTTTTTTGCCAGATGTTATGACTAGCTCAATTATTTGGCATCAGAGCCATGACCTGTCATTAAGTTAATATTTTAAACAAACTTTTATGATTAGTCTTCTTGTATTGTGATGCATATACTATTTTCAGTTTGGGTTGTCTGAAAAGCGTGGGTGGCTGGTTAAAATGTGTAATGATATTAGTGTGAGCAGCGGCTGTTATGTGTGATAAGCCTCTTACGAGTTTTACTACGACAGAGGTATAAGTAATAAGATGGCATGTCCCAGAATCATTTTGGTTGCAATGCCTTGATAAAAAGAGAAAAGGGGTTCAGAACAAGAGATTAGGTTGTAAGTGAGCTGGCGGTTCTGTTTGCATGCAAGGGTGGGAATTGTGAAGAGTCAAAAAAGCCAGAGTGGACTGAGTGGTGCTTGGTGTTTCTTTTCAGCAGAACGAGTGGCAGGAGCACTGTAGGGACGTCCATGAGTCTGTGGGGCTGTCAACTGCACTACCATCGCCACCTCGACCCACTGATAAACTCGATGGCGATGGCTACGAATCAGAAGAGCCAGATTGGTCTAAGCAAGATGGTGAGGAACACACAGAGAGGTGAGTCCAGAACCTGCTGCTGGCTTGCTCCCATCCACCACTGAAATGCTGGTAAATTCTAAAGTTGCTTTTTTTTTCTTTTTTTTTTTCTTCTTTGTATACTTTGATTTACAGGCGTGCTGAATGTACATGCTTTGTTTATGTTTTGGTGACTGTTTTCCTCCCAGCAGTGTACGCCAGAGGCGTCGGGAGGCCAGGAGGGCCGAAATGGCACAGAAGGTGCAGCAGATGAAACAGAGACTGTATAAGTCAGAGCAGAAGAGACAGAGATGGCAGTACTGGAGACTCATCCTCATGGGAGTGGGGACAGGAGTTGCGCTGGGAATTGGACTGTATGTCGGCTGGGAAGCAGTCTCTCAGTGAGCCTTGGGCTTCTCTCCACCTCACTAGTGTCCCAGGGGAGGGCGCACATTTTCTCGGTGCTACTATTCGGCCTTGTCCCAGGTGGACCCTTGTGAAAGGTCCAAGGTCAAACAGCCATGCACCAAGTTACGTTAAACCTGCAGTGAAATGCAGGAACGTGGCTGTCACAACTCAGGACACATCTGAGCGAGTGCACATTTTACGGCCAAATATAACAAATGTTTGTACTGCTAACTTTAGAATGCGACATGCTAAAGAGTCAGTGCAAACAAGGAATATTGTTCTTTTTTGTGTTCTTGTTCTTTTTTGTAGTTGTCACCTGTTTGGGTCCATTTAAGCAGCATCTTAGCATTGAGTTTCATTATGAAAAGTGCACTCGTTAAGGCTTTAAGGGAGATTTTTTCAGTTGCGTTGGAATTTGTTAATAACAGGAGTTTAATTTCCAGAAGGCAACTGACTGTATGCAGTTGTAACAAATCTTGAATTGTTTGTCTTCCATAGTTCAAGAGTGGCAGGAAAAGGACCAAATGTAACCAAAAATTACAACATGCATTTTATTTGCAGAAAGCATAGCATCCTTACTGGGAATCTGCTGTCTGATGAGGTCACAGTGCTGATGTCTGTACGGATTTTTTACGCTGTTACGTTATTTCCACACTTCCAGGGTCATTGCAGGCGTTTTATTTCATGACCGCAAATTGCAGAATGTTCAAATGGACCGCTGCTGCTGGTGCCACTCCTGGTAGGATGCAGTGCAGTGGTGCCCCCAGCTGAAGGCTGTAGCCCCTCCCCAATGTTGGGGCAGAGCTGATTTTCCTGTGATGTTTGAAACAATGTTTCCTCCATATGGATAAGGTTAGTGTTATCTTTTGACAAAGATCATAATAAAAACTTGTACAAATTTTTGGCTGGTTTGTTTTCCTCTTCTGACAGTTATTTGCTCAGCTGTATGTACGATTGTTTGCTGTGGCAGAAAACACCCCCACACCATCACGCTCCCGCTATCCCCACCATGGTGGGGAAACTGCTGGAAGGAGGTTTGCACTCTGAAATGCCATGTTTGGTTTTTCCCAGATGTGGTGGAACCTCATGTTGTCCAAGAAGTTGAACTTTCGATTCATTACTTTCACAAAACCTTCTTCAAGATGTCTTGAGTGATACCCAGGTGCTATTTGGTGCACTGCAGGCAAGCTGCCTTGTTCTTTTTTTTAGTGAGCAGTGGTTTCTTCATTATCGGCATGGAGTCTGAACTGAGCTGAGGCGAGAGAAACCTCTGCTTCCCTCGTGTTATGTGGTTGTGAAGCTCATTAATGCTTTTCTACCTTGTTCGTGGCCACAGCTGCGTAACATCACTGTTCCAGATTTTCTCTCTTTGAGTAGTGTAGCCTTGATCATGGTTTCACTGAGGTTCAGCGCCTTAGAGCAGACTGCGTGTGGTCTTTGGAAAGTTTCCTGGCTCACTTGACTAACAGGTAGGCGTGTAAGTAGTTGAAAATTATCCTGGGCTGGACGGTCTTAAATCGTGCCGATTCCTTTTAACCTCAAGGGTTGATTAAAGTTCGAGGTCAGTTGCTTTTTCAAACCAAATGATAGTCAAGTGTTGTTTTTTTTTTTGTTTTTTTTTTCCTCCCCTTCTCAGGCCCTGTGCATTTATGCTTCTACACCTGACAAAAAGCTGCGAACAGAAAGCTGGAAAAGGGAGCCACTATGTCATTCATAGCCCTTTATATACAGCAACAGAAAAACGAGAACTTGCTGATGTGCACTTCTGCTGGGAGTTGATGCTTTCCGATGCGTTTCTGCTGCAGTCCAGCACTACAGCCATACGCAGACCGGGTGCGCAGATAGCACGCAGCAGTTGCGCAGTCTCGGATACCTTTGGGGTGCTTGTCCGGGCTTGAATCTAGTCGCTTTGTATAGGCTTCTGCTCCCAAAAGATGTTCAGAACAGCTCCAAATTATTGTTCAGCTAAAGCCTTTTTGAAAAAGGAAACCTGTAAATACTGTTTGTACCCCCATTCAGACTGTTCACAGATTTGTTGGTTGGCACATAGGAATGTAACTTCGGTTAAAAACTGCTCTGATGAAACCGATGGCAGGAAAAGCAGCCGTCACAAAGTACTGAGTTGCTTTAAAAAAAAAACAAAAAAAAAACTTGTATTTCACCTCCAGTTTTTAGTCAGGAGTTTTAGTTTTATTTGGCTAAAATGTCTGTCTCATTTTAACAAAGCGTGATGATAAAATCAGTGTTTTTTGATGTGCAACAAACTGATTATATTTTATTTTAGCCACATTGTGACGTGCAGTGTACTGAATGTATAAATGTATAGAATTTTTGGTTTGGTATATTTATGTCCTTTCTTTGCACAGTGAAGACAACTGTACGTTTTTATTCGGATTCAAAATGAATAAGGCAGACCAGGAACTGGAGACACGAAACACTTCCATTCAGCAATCTATATGTTCAAATTAAAAATGAAATATCTTAAAACTGACAAGTAATTTCCCACAAAAGTTACCGGAAGTTATAATAATTTAAGATGCCTTATGGTCCTGTGTCATACGAACGTTTTCCCAGATCTTTACAGAATATGAAATTCACTGAAGAGGCATTTTTGCGTAATGTTGAAAAAGACCTCGAGGTGGCAGTAGTGGACCAAAATGACACTCATTGTTCGACAGTCAACAATGAATAAGTAAGAACGTCTGACATATTTTGCTTTGTAAGGTAATATCTGTGTGAACTGGTGCTGTAGTGAAAGGTTTTTTAGGGGGACTCTTTGGGTATGTCTCTGTTTCACTGCCACTGCTGTAAAGAAGAAGTGGTTCCATAGGGTCCCTGGGAGTAACTAAACATTTCTGAGCTCTGCCATGTCAGTACTGTCCTCTCCTTTCCGCTTTGCAAGGATGTTTCACCACACAGCCGATAGTAACTGCAACGGAATAGCTGTCTCAGCCGCCCGTGACCGGCCTGGTGTGTGTTCGCTTTTACTAAACGCACCTCTGATCATCATGCGCGGTGGAGAATTTGTAGCCCATCAAAGCAAACAGATTTATAATTACTGGTTATTGGTCTGCTAATAATAGCAAACGGATTAAATTGTCAGCATGCAGAGGAGAGCTTCACCATTGGAACAGCAGCGCATGGACCACGGTGCTTTGGCAGTTTATGGTCACACGGTGCGTTTTTCAAAGAACAAAGTCATCGTCTGGGTCATTTGTAGTGGCTTCTTCATGTTTATCTGTAACATTTCCATCTCATTTACAGCTTCATCTGCTTCCTTTCTTGACTATAATAAAAAATGTTAGACGTATGACCTTGCTTGTCTTCTGGAAAAGAAGTCTTTCAACATGCCGGTTTCCTTTTTTTTTGATGCTGCGTTTGGGTCCGCTGCTGGTCCAAGGCTCACCTTTTACACACTATGCTGTAAAGTAAACATGTTGGGAGAACTGACCCAAAACACTGAAAGAATCTCCCAATTTTCTAAGCGTGAAAATAAGTATTTTAATGTGTTTCCAACCCCAGGGTTCACCACAAACCTTTTAACAGTTCAGAAGCTCCAAAACACACTTACTGGTGTTTTATAAGCTGGTGAGTCAGAGCAATTCAGCACATATAAATTATGGTGTGCCGTGGCCCTGCCAGCACCTGCAGCGAGAGTTCACCTTGGTGAAACGACCTCTTTCGGAAACAGGCAGGCCGGGTGTGCGTGGACTCGCAGCCCGCTGGGAATTACGCGGGGCCTTAAAACCAAAACTTCCACCAAAAGCAATGCAATTTTATTTCCGCAACGCTACTCCGCCTGCCATTTTGAGGGAAAACGCCGGCATGTTAAGAAAAAAAAGCTGTGCCGTTGCAGTCAAAACACAGCCTTCGGTAAATTCGGTACCGGTGAAGCTCTAAGAGGGTTCAAAAAGGTCAAAGTGGCCCGCGTGCACAGGCGTCCTCTCTCTCTCTGACTGTGCACGTGGGCGCCGTCCTCCAAACCTCCCACTTATGTCTGGTGAGTCACTCTTTCACTTCGGGTTTTGATTTTAATTACTTAGAGGAATCATTACAGGTAAAATTAGATTTGCCTGTTTTCTGCCACATTCCAGGAATCGATTAGTTATTTCCAGAAAAAGGCAGATGGCCGCTGAGTAATTTCATCAATCGAGCAAAATGACCAGCGACGTTAATGGGATGTGGCACTTCTCTTTGAAAGTCTCTGCGACTCCGTCCTGGAACATCTAAACTTAATTTTACCGTAGCATTAATACAGCTATTTAAAGCCACAAGCCCAGGCACTGTCCAATAAAGTATGGATTTTTCAGGGCCTTGGGAACTGCTTGCCAGCAATTAAAATTTGCTTAGATGTTTCAGGTCGGCTGATTCTCGGGCCTCCAGAAAGTAATTCATAACGTCAAGAACTCATTCCATAGGCACGAGGCATTAGACGTTATTTGTTGTCATTTCCTCAGGTGCAAAAATCATATTTGTTCTGTACGTTGGTAAGTCAGAAGTATCCACCAGGACCACATTTACTGGCTGCAGCTTTTGTTGCAGATACTTCTTGTCTTACCGCTGTACGTCACATTCTCTGAAAATCAAAAATAAAAACAGCCCAATAGACTCTTCTCTTTATACAGTAAGTACAGTTTTATTGAATTATGTACTGATTTTTCACTAATAAACACAAATATACAGCGTATTCTCGGTGCAAAATTAAAAAGCACAAAAACTTACATTTACGAAGCTGTCGTGTCAGTAAATAATGTTTGGGGACATGGGGAATATTTTGCATGAGCAGAATTAAAGTTTATTTTAGTTTGTAAACACGCCGCACACCAAAAAATTGGTATTTAAAGACAAGTTGTGTAGGTAACGCAAACACACCACAGTTATTCAAATAATTGTTCTTACAGCTTGCATGGACTTTCCAGGTCTATTTGATGGGATTAACAAATGAACCCGTACAAATGTCTGAGGTACAGCGACACCCTCCACTCCCAGTCAGTTAAATGTCTTTACACAAACAGCTATAAGGATTTCATAGTTAATAAATACTGCAGCCCTTAACGCATTTGTGTTGACAGCCTGAAAAAATTCAGTGAAAATTCAATGAAATCCAAATGTATAACTGATCTGTCACTGGACATCAGCGGACTCCAGGGATGTAAACTCTGTTTGTATTACAGGCGTCCCCATATAAATGCGTTAATTACTTTCTGGAAATCACTGTCATTTCATTCCAAGCGGTCCAATTAATTTCTTTGTGGAGAAAAAATGCTGGGCAAAAATGTCAGCTAAATTTAAAAATACCAAAATAAATGGTATTTTAATGTATGGCAATAACATGGACATATTTGATGCTATTTATAACCAAAATGACCGAATTCCACTGCTTATTAGAAAAGTGCTTTTGAGTCCTGAATGACATACTCTGGTGTGAGTGCAGTGTAAGCGCTGTCAGAATTTCATTTTTGTGCTTCTCTTCCTCCACTTACTTCTCTCTCTTTCCTTCTTGAAAGTAATGCATTATAGACGGCTGATGTGCGTGTTGCAATTTTTTCTCATATAAAAGGTGGTAGGGGTTAAGGGTTTCTTTCAATGAATTTTGCACAAAAATGCTTCTTTCCAAGTCATCCTCATAATGAGCTATTTTGTCCACAAGCTGCTTTTCAAGATCAAATATTTCTCGCAGCATTTTCAAATCAATTTCCTTAAATTCTGTGACTTCTTCCAATTCTTCACTTTCCTCTTCGGATTTCCGCGCCTTCTCCAATTCAGTCAGCTCTTCAGCCGTCAGCTCTTCATTGTGCGAGTGCAAGACATCTGCAACATCATCCTCGTCCACATCCTCGAATCCTGCCTCTCCTGCCAGTTCCACAATCTTCTTTCGGCTCTCGCTTTGAAGTTCGTCAGGTTTCGAACCCCCGGAACTGCGGACGTGCCTCGGACAAAGCTTCAACCACACCGCGTTCATCGTTTCCGGGTTAATGCAATCCCAAGCTTCGGCAATGAAACGCAGGGCAACCTTCATGTTGAAATCTTTCCAAACATCCAGTAATGATTTGCCACTCTCAGATTCGTTGACAAAATGTCTCATAAGATTCTGAAGGTAGTACGACTTAAATGTTGCTATTGCGCCCTGGTCCATTGGCTGCAGCAAAGAAGTCGTGGGTGGAGGCAGAAATATGACTTCTACGTTGTCTGCATAATGAATGGTTCCAGCAGGATGGCCAGGTGCATTATCAATAATGAGAAGCGCCTTGTTAGGCAAATTGTTTTCCCTGCAGTATTTCTCAACCAACGGTGAAAAATAGGATCTAATATAGTCCATAAACACATCTTGGGTAACCCAAGCTTTACGATTAGATCTCCAGATTACAGGAAGGGCTGATTTAAGGATTCCCTTTAGTGCTCTAGGATTCTCCGAATGGTAGACCAAGAGTGGCTTCAACTTCACGTCGCCTTCCAGATTGCCTCCGAGAAGCAACGCTAGCCTGTCCTTAGAGGGTTTGTGACCTGGCACCCTCTTCTCCGCTTGGGATATGAACATTTTGGATGGTAGTCGTTTCCAAAATAGGCTGGTCTCATCCATGTTGAACACCTGCCTGGCCTCATAATCGCCTTCCAAAAGTTGGTCCAGGAAACTGGCTGCCAATTCGGTATTGGCAGAGGCAGCTTCACCTGACAATCTAAGAGTATGAAGGAAGCCCCTCTCACGGAACCGCTCAAACCATCCCCTGCTGGCTGCAAATTCAACACATTTCACCGTCTCGTCTCCCTCATCCAGCATCTTACTCTTCAGACCCTCGAACAACGACAGAGCCTTCTCCTGAATGAGCGTCGCAGATAACGGAAAGCCCTCTGTATTTTGATCCTCGATCCAGCGAAGAAGCAGCAGCTCCATCCTCTCAAGTATGATGTGCCGAGAACGGGACACCTTTGACAATTTATAACCACCGGTTAAAGTTTCAGCACTCTTCTTTATTTTTTCCTTATTTTGAAAAATCGTATAAATAGTCGAGCCACTTAAACCAGTGCTTGCAATAATATGTTTCTGCTTCTCGCCGCACTCAATGCGCTTAATGATTTCTAACTTATCTTTTAATGTTATGTTTTTTCTTCTCAATCTGTCTTTCTCGGCTTTTGGATCCTTTCCCAATCCATTTTGCACTTTCTTTTCATCCTTCTTAGGAGGCATTTTGATGGCCGTGCTCAAAGATGTCTATGATATGAAGAAACTCGGTTCAAAAGATCACTTCCTACGCTTTTCACTCTGCAAAACACGTGGTCACTGTGCCGTCACAGACGCCGCGGTCTTCATGTGATCGTGAGATTAAAGTTTTATTTACGGCACCAGTCACTGTTTCCAGAATATTTTCAAGGTTAATACGTCTGGTATAATTTAAAAATGAAGAGTATTTAGCCAAAAAATTGCCAGGTGACACCACTAAAGGACAAAAAAAAACTGCGTTTGAGACACCAAGTATTTATCTTTGTCCCAAAACGTCTGATAGAGGCGATGATGCCGTTGTGGAAGTAAAATGACTGCATATCGGGCATAAAAACTGCGTTATACAGAACAAAAACGTCATCTGAAAAAGGGCATACATTTTAATAATCCGTTTTAAAGGCACTTTCTAGTACGGGAGCCCCTTAAGTAAAGGATAAACGCTAGTGGAGACCGCAGCACGACTTAACTGTAAATCCACCGTCACGTGATCGGAGGCGCGCCTCCAACAGGTCCTTCATGTTCAGTGTCGCGTTTTCATTTTTAGCGGTGTCTAACACATTGCCTGAATGAAAAAAAAACTTATATTGAACCTTAACAACATGTCATATGTTTACGCGGTTCACTAAACCATCAATATGTAAATTAAATCAATAGTTTACAACTTTGGTGGGCGATTATTGGTAATTTACGTCAGTTTTGTGGAAAATCATTCAGGCGCGATGGCAGGGGTGTTCCCGCTACCTTCTCCGCCAGAGTTTAAACTGACAGTTATTGTGGGGAGGAGTTCTAGAACTTGTTTACAGGAGATAGGAAAAGCTCCAGATGGTGGTTAGTTTGCACGATTTTGTTGTCTCTTTTTATTTTTTCTCACACCGGGCCCCGTTTTTAAGAACCTAAGCAGAGTTGTCTGTGTAACGGGAGCTGGAGCAGCGCGGCTCAGCCGGGCATCGTCGGTTCTGACATGTCTTTGCCTCCAGAGAAAGCCTCGGAGCTGAAGCACATCATCCACCAGCATCTGGCCAAGGTGAGGGTTTCGATCCTACACCCGTCACCTTGGGCAGGTGTACACGGTTATATACTCAGACCCAGATCGAATAGCTGGGACGCGGCGAGCCAAGACATCCGCAACTTTGTAAAGGAACTGGGTTGTTACTGTGTGACTATGAAAACATAGAGTACATTTTTTATAAGAATAAACAAGACAATATATAATAAACAATAACTATACCTATACTTGTAACTATTTCTTTGCTGCCTAGGGTCCAACTGCTTCCTCCCCCAACCATACCAATGACTGCACAGCCACTTTAAGTCTTATGTTTACTGAACCGATATTTATTATTTATTTATTGTACGTATTTGCACTCTTTTTCTTCTGCACCTCCAGAGAAATGAAATTTGGACCCCGACGTAAACCTGTATATGGACAGGCTGATAAAAAAAAACTCTTGACTTGATTGTATATGGGTTAGAAACGTACAGATTGTTGGGTTGAATCTCACTCCTTACTACTGCTGTAGTGCCTTTAGTGAAGGTATTTATCCTAAGTTACTAAAGTAAAAGATTATTGTTTGCATGAGTTAAATACAAGAGGGCATTTTTACATTAAAAAAGCATAAGCTATGCAACAAAATGGCGATTATTTGTAATAATAATTTATTCCACTGTCCTCATATGTTACTGTTATTTTAACAGGTCACTTATGGGTTAATGCTTGCGTGTGTGTATATGTAAAACAAACTATTTTGTTCAGATGGACATCCACAGTAAGATCCGTGACGTGTTAGCAGAGAGCGTTCAAGAGGAGCTGGGTCCCGATCGGCGGGCTTTGACTGAAGAAGACTTCATACGGGCTCTGCAGCGGCGGGGAATTGTGGATGAGGTCATGGTGGGGCTCCAGTTTTCACAGGTACTGAAGAACATTGCAGGTCCTCTTATGTACCGTGGATGTTGTGATGGAGGATGCGTGGTTTTCAAACCATTGAACCTTGTTTAAAAGCTCCTCCCAGAGAAGCAGTCAGAACTGAAATGCTCAACATTAGACCATTTCCAAGTCTGCTCAATGCAGCAGCTCAACTTACAAACATAACTATGATCATAACCGTGGCTTGATTTGTTTTTAACTTCAGAGTTGAATTTTCCCTCAAATCAGAAGGAGAAATGCTTATTAATATAAAACTCTATAGACTTATTTACTGCTTAGATTCTCTAAACCTCACAAATAACTATAATAACTATTTCTCTATTTCTCTAAGACATTTAATTTAGCTGAAAATGTGTAATCTCCAGTGTTGTGTAATCAGTGTCACCTGATTCATTCCATAAGCAGTCACCTTCTCACCATTTCTGGGTTTATTATCTCTTATTTCTCTTAATCTTTACTCTTACACTATTCTCTTATCTCTTATACTATTCTTTTTCTTGAACAACAAAAATACACATTCATTACACATGCCTGTAAACACCGTGAAAGCAAATTGAATTAATGTGGTCCCATTCTGTTTGCTTGTGCATTGTGCTGTGTTCTGTCAGCTTGGCTGGTTAATACATGTTACTTAGACACTGCAGCAATTAAAAATGTAATTTAACTTTAAAATTATACAAAAGTTCATCAGTTGACAGTTAATTCATGAAGTCTGCTAGGGCAAATGAAGTGAAGGTTACAGGTTATATGTGTTTATTTGTTAATGCGTTTATAATGGTTAGTGCAGCAATCTTTGTTCACACAGTGTAATGCAGATGGAGCATAGTTTGATGTTCCACGTACATTTTCAAATCGACAACAAATTGGTTGCAGCTTATAGCGACGCGGAAAGGAAAACCATAATTTTGATTTTTAATTACTGTGACTTCTTTACTAGGAAATGTCGCAACCAGAAACTGCAGTCTCTGTAAAGCCTACGGCTCCCTTTGTTGAAAAGGATGGGAAACTGCTGAAGAAAAGTGAGTATATTCTGTATTACCATGGTGTCACTGAGCATGAGCATTCTGGAAGGATCCTTTAATTTGTTCACACTGAATTGTTTCGTAAAAGAGCAGGGAGCATAATGTTTTGAGTTGTCACTTTGCAAACTGAAGGTTTCTGGTTTGGATCCCAACTTCTTGTCCTTGTGCCCTTGATCATGGTACTTATTCTAAAATGATACAGTGAAAATTACTCAGCTGTATGAATGGATAAATAATTGTAAGTTGCATCATATACAAATCTAACATTGTAAGTTGAGGTGTACAAATGCATTAACTAGATGAATGGCAGTAAATGTTGTTTTGAAAGTTTATTTAGACTTTTAACAGTGGTAATACAGACCTGAAACAGAACAAGAACAACAAAAACTGTGCTCCCCCCCCCCCTCACCTCCCGCAGCCAACATTGACCCGACGAGAAGATACCTGTATCTGCAGGTGCTGGGGGGTAAGGCCTTTCTGGAGCACCTCCAGGAACCCGAGCCCTTACCTGGCCAAGTGTGCTCCACATTTACCCTGTACCTACACTTCAGAAACCAGCGCTTTCGCTCCAAGCCTGTGCCCTGCAGCTGTGAGCCAGACCTGCAGGAGGGCTTCCTGTTGGAGGTCCACAGAGGTGGCCTGGGTACTCTCTGCTCTTTCATCGTAGAGTGGTTTTTATAATGATTGGACCTTATGTTGATCTTGAATTGAGATTTTCTTTCTTTTGAATAATTAACCACAGCGTTCTTTTTAACTGAAGCTGTGGGATATGTAATCCCTGAATGAAAAAGAAATAGTATTACTGTAAACTTAAATTATCAGGCTGAACTGCTATCCAAATCTACCTGTAATTCCCAAAAGCAGGACCAGTACATAAATTTACTTGTTTATGTAAATGTGATTTATGCTTATCATTGTTTACAGATATTTTTATAATCTTGGTAAACCTCGAGTATATACATTTTTGCTGCATCTGTTTAGTGAAAATGTCTGCATGTAGGATGTGTTTGAGTGCTTTTTTTTCATGTATGCACATTTTAAATTTGTCCAGGGGATGGGAGCAAGATGGCAGACGCCACAACCATGCTTTCCATCAGCGACCCTGTTCAGATGGTGCTGGTCAGGACCGACACATCTGGCGAAACCACACTGGTGTCCTCCTACTTCCTGGACTGGCGCTCTGTCCTCAGCACACCCAATGGAAAAACCAGTGTTTCTGTGGAGCTGCTGGGAGTGGGTAGGGAGAGGTTTACAACGGTTCTTGGAATGTGGAGAGCAGTAGAATTCAGATTTTTTTTACTCTAATGGTCTAAAATTAGAACTGGTGTGATCATGGTGTCACAGATGACTAGATGTGCTTTGTCCTTGTGTCTATGTGGGTGGAGCAGGAAGTGAGTGTAAGGTTCCTGTGGGGGTCCTCAATTTGAAACTCGAGCTGTACCCCCCTCTCACAGAGAGACTGTCTTCAGACATTGTCAGCACACAGGTTGGTTCATTCTGAATTTATTTTAAATGAGTTCCTGTTTATTTTCTTTGTAGATAGTGAGCATATGTTCGTAGTGTCAGCAACAATGATCATCAGCGTTGTTACCCTTTATTATAATGGCGACACTGTGGTTGTCTTTCTCAGCAATCTCTGGAGCGGAAGAAAACAGCTGAGAAAGAGCGGTTGTTTTTGGTGTATGCCAAGCAGTGGTGGAGGGAGTTTCTGGAAATCCGGCCCTCACACCACACCAAGCTGGTCAAGATCTTCGCACAGGTGAGCCCCCTGCAATGGATGGCTGTCCCACCTTGGGTGAAGAGCTTAGCGTGGTGTGTGTGAGGGATGCAGGTGTGGCACAGCACCGTTCACCTGCTATCTTGCTGTTGGCAGGATGAGAATGGTGTGAACCGACCTGTGTGCTCGTATGTGCGCGTCCTTCGTGCTGGCCGGCTCTTGGAGAGCCCCCGGCAGGCTGCCCGCTTTGTCAGCCTGCTGCTGCTGGAAAAGGCCCCTGTGGTGGGTGGAGGGGTCCGGCAGGAGCAGTGGTGTACCTTGCTTGCCTTCCTCTGCAGAAATAAGGTGAGTGGGATGAGGTGAGCTGGAAAGATGCTGCTGTCCCATGTTGCCTCAGGTTGGCCGGATGGCGTTGCTTCCCATTCCATCACTGTTGACTTTGACACCTGCAATCATCTCAGCGCCTATAGTGCAGGAATAATCCAAACTCAGAAAAACAAGAGCCAGTTAGAAAACAAGACTGTAAAGAACCGATTAAGGGAGAAAGAAACGTAATCCAGAATGAATAATATAAATGAAATTAAATAAATGAAAAATGTAAATAATATACATTTTTGTATATTTTTTTGTATACATATTTAAGCAATAATATAAGAAAAAATATTTAACTATATTATAACTATTTAACACACACACACACTCTTAACCACTTGTTTGGCTTTATTGAAGAAAATAACTTCATTCTGTAAAATAATGTTTTAAACAAAATTACTAATTAACTATATGTGTGATTCAGTTATTGTATTTACTATATTTTATGAGGCACATTGTATCATCATTACACATTACATTAGGGTATAAAAGTGTTACTCTAGTAAACAAGAAATATTAGACTTTTGCCATATTAAGACACTTCCTCCTCCCGTGTTGAGAACAGAATGTAATTTGAATTAGGCTCTGTACCACATTGTATATAAATGTGTAAAGGAAATGCATACAAGGTGGAAAATGAAAATGTGCACGTATTCAGTGATTAAAGAGTAAAACAGAGAAAGTAATCACAGTTTTTTTTTTTTTTTTTTTTTTGGTATGTATCTAAAGCAGCTCTGTGGCTCAGTGAGTAGCACTGCTGCCTCACAGTCTGTGTGGAATTTGCATGTTAAGAGATGATAAACTTTATTGATCCCTAGGGAAATTCTTCTGCCTACAACATGCTCAGTGCCACAAGACAAAACAGAAAGAGATGGTCAATAAATAATTAAATTAAATTAATTATATGAAGTGAGTACAGGAAAAATGATATACGCGAGTACAGGAACACAAGTCAGAGGAAAAGTTGGAAGTGGAAGTAGGAGCCCTCCCTACAGAAAGGGGAGGAGTTTTAAAATCTAATGGCCACAGAATCGCCTATGGTGGTCAGTCCTGCACCTGGGGGCAATAAGTCTTTTGTGGTGTGAGACGGGGTGAGAGGGACCGTTCAAGATGCAGAGCAATTTCCTTAGCATCCTCCTCTCTGACACATCCACCAGATGAACCAGCCCTCTTAATCAGTTTGTCCAGTTTATTGGCATTGGATTTCCTTTGGGTGCTCTAGTTTCCTCCCAAAGTCCAAAGACATGTGTTTCGGGTTAATTGGTCTTTAAACTGCTCACACATTTTGTGTGTGTGTGTGTGTGTGTGTGTCCCCGTCCGTCCGTGTGTCCGTCCGGTGGTTTCATAGCGCCCAATGATTGTAAGATCCTGACCTTGCTCAGGATTAAGCAATTTTTGATGATGGATGAATGGAAGGATGGATGATGCTTGAAATGGAAGACCAAAATAAAATGACTTGCATTGGTTCTTCAGGAGATGGTTTTGATAAAAATCAGGCCCATTTACCATTATATTCTGGTTTTCCATTTCAGTGACACTTTAGGTACACAGTCATTTGAGGGGAAAACAAAACCTGCAAGACCTCTTACTGAAAGTGGAAACACAGGCCTTATTTTATGGGTGATACTGCTTCTTGGCAACTCTACAATGGTTGTTATATGTTGGAAGGAAATGGGTAGCTAAGACTGAACAGAATTTAATAAATTTAAAGCAATGGTAAACTTCAGCATACATTAGTATTTTAATAGCCAGATATCCAAGCTGTCTTGACTGAGTTTCTACTGTCCTTGTGTCTGTGTGTCAGGGAAGTTTAAAAAAGAAACCTGGAGCCCAGCAGCTTTTCTGGGCTTCCTCCCCCCTGAGATCAAAGTGTTGACTCCCGCGAACTGCTGTGCAGCTCTCTGCGTGTGATTTATAGCTTTCATTCCCGGCAAATTAATTTAGCGTCCGTCCTGAGCCCATTCCAACTGTGCCGCCCTTATTAACGATCCTAGAAGCCATCCGTCATCTTGACCGTCCCTCTGCATGGACACCCCGGCTGGAGAACAGCAAAGGAGGCCGCAGGGTCCAGAAGGGTTTTTCCAGGAAAGGAAAGGAGGGCTTTGTCAGATCATGCTGTACTCCTGCATAATGTGGGGCTTGATGGTTGTTTAGGGAGTTTAACTCAAAACCAGGCATCCAGAATGCAGTGGTTAAGAACAGAGACTGTGAACCTGAAGGTCACCGATTTAAATCCCCAGATGGGGCTGCCTGTAGCAATGAACTTTACCTGAATTGCTCCTATAGAAAGTGTCCAGCTTTATAAAAAAGTTGAAATACTAAGTCCTTAAATATCAAAACATAAGTAAAATGAAATACAGTAGGTGTCTGTTGAGTGAGTGTGTGGTACAAAATTGATAAATGCGATGTTCTGTTGCCTTGTGGCTGTCACCAGGGGGACTGCGAGGACCATGCCACCCTGCTGTGCAGCTTACTGCTGGGCTTTGGCCTGGACGCCTATGTGTGTGTGGGCACTACAGGCAAGGGTACACCACATGCCTGGGTCATGACCTGTGGCACCGATGGCTCTGTCACCTTCTGGGAGAGCCTGACTGCACACAGGTGGGTAGAGTTCTGTGTACTGACAACAGCTACACCGATCTACCCATCCAAAAAAACCACCCAACAGGGGCTCAACTTGTCAGCAACGATGAACCCACGTCTCATCCATCCAGGCCATTAAGATGACTATTCATCCAACCAGTAGCCAATAACATCCCAACAATGACCAGCAAAACACTCACCCAACCAGCACGTGATCCATACAGTCCCCACCTGGCTCTTCCAGGCAGTTACTACAAACAACTATCCTCTCAATGAGTCCCCAACAGTGACCCTACAAATATTATAGACCCATCACCCATCACCACCTCCCCAACCAGTCGGCAACACCCAACAACTGCCCATTATGTTTTAAGCCATTTTCAGAACACCAGAACATACTATGAAATTGAATTGCAAAAATAGTGTAAGCATTCAGAAAAATGAGTTACTTGGCTCCTCACAGGTTTGTTGTTCTTCTGCTCGTGTTGCATATATGAGAGCATTGCATTCAGTGCTGAAACATTACACCTATACCTTCTAAGTGGGATATGCAGTATTTCAGGAACGGATATTTTAGTCACGTGATGTTTCAATTTCTGATGGCAGTAAAAAGTTAGGATGAGACAAGTCAGAGATTGTGACCTCATGTCCTAACTTAAATTGTTGCCATTTTTTCCAGATACCTTCACCAGCCAATCAACCCAGATGACCCACCCCTGGCGCCCCAGCCCAAGCCCTCATACCCCTATCGGACTGTGGGCTGTGTGTTCAATCACAGCACCTTCCTGGCCAACTGCCAGTCTTCAGATGCCGTGGAGCTTTGCATCTTTGATTTCCAGGACCAATCACGCTGGAAGGCCATGAGCTCAGAGGCCCTGCGTTCTGTTTGCGCTCCGGGTTCCATCACTTCCCTACCGCCGCTGCCCCCGCTCTGTGGCCCCACCATAGAGCCTGCTGCCGCCAGCAACCACTTGGAAATGGAGATGCGCTTCCTGGTGTCTGAGCACAGGAAGGTAGGGCATCTAATGTGTAAACCTTTCCTCAGAGAGATGTGTATTGATAACTTTTGCCATCAACATACTTTTATTTTTACTCGAGATGTTGTAAAGCAGATTTTCTCCTGTCAACCTTTGTAGGACCTGGGCATGAGCACGACGTGGGATGACCACTTATCCTACCTGCTGTCAGGAGCCCTAGTGGCCTATGAGCAGGAACGCAGCACTGGTGTGTCCTGCGGCAACGAGGAGTTCCAGGATGCTGTACGACGGGCAGTGCCTGATGGCCACACCTTCAAGGGCTTCCCCATCCATTTTACCCACCGCAATGCACGCAGGATTTTTGCCACCAGCCTCAGGTACGCAGGGTAGAGCCACCAAGGGTGCACAGTAGAAAGGAAAAAATAAGTAGACAAGGCTTTACTGGACCACACAGGCCAATGGGAAAGGTTGGCGTGAAAGACTGGCACTTGCTGTACAGTATTCATTGTTTACCATGGTTACATTTGGTGAAAACAAATAACATTGAACTGTGCCACTTGTGCTTGAGGTGTGAGGTAGAATTTGAAGTGTGTTGCACATCTGGGCACCTGACGCTGCTTTTGTCCCATTGTCCAGGTCTCCCTTCTGTGAAGAAATCGTGTGTTGCCGTGGTGATCACGTGAGGCTGGCGGTGCGCGTCCGTGTATTTGCATACCCCGAGTCTGCGTGTGCTGTCTGGATCATGTTTGCCTGCAAATACCGCTCGGTGCTATAAGACAAACCCTCCCAATATACCTAGGAATGGAACTGGTGGGCTTTGTTACCAAATATGTTTTATCTTAATTTTTTTTTTAGGTATCATCAAGTTGTAAATATTTTTTTTTGTCTTTTAACTTTGTACCATAGAACTTTATTTTTGTAAGACAAATGTAAAGCTTATTTATTTTTAAAAGCAAAGCACATGTGAGCAATAATTAAAATTTGAAACGATAAAACTTGCTGTAGGTCATTTACAGTCCTTCAGTTCATTTTTACACTGGAATATAAAACATTGGTGCTTTTTGGCATGGAAGCGGTCTGATATTTAAACTTACACCACTGCTTACTACATAAGACATATACAGGGCTGCAACCTCAAGGAACAGTATATGAAATTTGAATTAAAAGTGGTGTAACAATTTTTTTTTGTCCACCATTCTTAAAAAGCTAATAAACCAGATGGTGACTAGACAAAAATTAGGAAACTTGTACTTAGGGTTGAAATTATTATATGAATTATAATATTAATTATATGAAATGATTGTGGATATGAATGACTGCACAGTTTGATGTGCCCGAGTTCGTACAATTTAAATAAAAGCCCTGAAGCCACTTCTCCTCCAAGCCACAAGATGGCGATGAAATATAAGTAATGGACACATTGTAGAAAGCGCGTGTGAAAAATGGGCAAAGTGGCAAGTTTAATCAAATTGCATGGTGACCCTGTATTTTATGTTTATTGCTCGGGAGAGACATCAGTGGATGAGGAAATTCGTCCTCGACACCGTAAACTGGTGTGAAATATGTGACCGACAGCTCGATTTGCTCAGTGTGCTGCTACAGTACAAACCTGCAAGGCCTCTACTGTACTGTTTCATTTTTTTCTAAATTCTGCTGGGTGGATTTCACAAAGCAGCACAAGAGAGGAGGAAATATTTCACAGGTTTTGAGCACAAAGGGCGATCAAAAAATGCTGAGAATGTTTTCGGTTCTGAGAAGGGAGTAAAATTCTCAGCTTTTTTTGATCGGCCCTTTGTAGTAAAGGCTTTGTTGCCGAAATGGTTTCCCCAACTGGAAAACAACAAAAATTCTGTAAAGCGAAAACCTGTGCGATGAGCGATTTCCAGAAAGCATGACATTCCCCATGTTTTAGCGCACAGATTTGTTTAAGTACTCATCTGTTACTCATATTTTACTTTATTAAACTGGGAATAATTTGCTAGTTGGGCCTTAACTGAACCATTACCAGACAGACAACGTGTTGTAATTCGGGATTCTCTGTTCTTTGTGCATTTATCCTTTTATTTGTAGATCCTTTTTTGAAGTCTGCAACATGCCAACAGTAAATGCTGCAGTGAAGGTAACAAAGCCCACTGACAAGTTTTCCCCCAATAGATTTAAATATTACAAATGGATCAGCCCCTCTGACATGTTTGAACGAGGCAGCTTCACAATTGTCCACTTTGAAGAGGAAAAGTGGAAAATCTGTGGGGGGATTTTAGTGCTGGAATGAAAGGCTTAAAATGTCTGATCCTGCATAAAGGAGTATTATTTCTACTGGTAAGCTGCACTAACTGCAGTATCAGTTTGAAATTTTATTTTTATTAATAATTCATTTGAAATGCAGTTTTAAACGTTCCAAACATCCTTTTGCTGTATCGTATTTGTTTTATAAAAGGTTCTAGTCCGTAGATGAGGTATCTCACCTCCTACCGAACCAACAACGCTCAGGTGTTGATTGTCTAATAGGTGCATGGGGACGTGCCTCAGTGGCACGGATGGCAGCGGCTCGGGGCAGCAATGGGACTGGAACCTGACACCTGCGTCTCACCTGGATGGTGGGCTCATTTAGCCAGTGTTAAAATAGACAAAAAAATTGAGTCATATGAAAATAATCAATCTTAAAATGTCAGCAATTAAAAAAAACAAAATTATTTATGCAGAAGGAATAAAGTGTTTTTAATACGCGTATAGTATGCCAAAAACTGAAATCCTATATTTGTCATTTTAATTTACTGCACAATTTATTTGTTAGTATAGTAAGATTCTGACATGACTAAATATACAGTATGTATGTGCATATCATCGATTGAAAGCTATTTTCTCTCCTACGTATTGGTAGCTCTTAAATATTTTCATGAATATTAACAATCCATAAAGTAAGCATTTGTTCACTGAAAGGCTCTAACGGATGTTATTTAAATGTTCAAATTGCACATGTAAGATAAGGACAATATTCTGGACAAAACAGTATGGGCAAATATTTTCATGCTGTAATATTACAATCAAGATTTCCTAACTTTGTCATTATTTGTATTTATTCAAATCACTGCTGGTACAAACTGTATCCAACATTTCCTTTTACTGTAACCCAAGCATTGGGTTCATTTGTATTAGCTATAATAACATAGCCTTACATATCGCTGAACTTTAGTGATGCATTTATAACCATCGTGAGAGCTGGAATCTCAAAGTGGTCTTTTATTTTATTTTTCAGTACTTTTTTCCATAACTTAGACTGAAGAATCACAAAACTCTACTGTTGCTATGAATTCATTTTACTGCAAATAGATGTCGGTCCTCTCCCAGTCTAGGTGATAACTGTGTCCCAGTGTGTAAATGCTGTGGCTCGTGTGTGTGTTCTGCACCTCCTACCTGCGAATGAATGTACAGGTGTACAGAGACAACCCTGCTGAACGTGATGGACAAAACACTCCCATAATACATTGCGAGCAATATATCACTCACACGTGCACTAGGAGAAATATATTGTCATTGATCTGATGTATAGTGTGTGTGAGTCCCATAATGCACTGGGGGAAATGTATCCCTCCTATACCCTGGGAGGTACAATTTGTCAGCCCCTAATATATTGGCACGTATATATCACTCCCATAATTTATTTGAGGAAATGCATCATATTACGAGATGCTGTACATCTTGTCATGCATCTGATGCATGTGTCAGTCCCATAATGCAATGGGGAAAATATATTAGCCCCGTGATGTATTGGGAGATACGTGTCACTCCCACAATGCACTGAGAGCCATAGGGCAACTGGGAAAATGCATCATCATATAACGCAGTGGGAGAAATATATTAGTTCCATAATTTATTGATGAAAACCTGTCAGTTCTGGAAATTATCAAGAACTTTGTCCGTCCCATGATGCACTGCAGGGATGTATCACTCCTAGGACGCAGTGCAAAATGTGTATTAGTCCCGTAATGTACTGGGATACGCAGATCACTCCCGGAGAAATATATCATACTGAGAGATGCATATATACCCGATCATATTTATTTGTCAGTCCCATATTGCACTGGGGGACATATTTCGCTCATTTATGTCACTAGAAGAGAGCTTCAATTCCATAACACTTTGGGAAATATATATCACTCCTCCAATTCACAGGGAAAAATGTACAGCTGCCACAGTGCTTCGGGAGCAATACATCTTGCTTACTTTTACCCTCTTATGAACGCAGACGGCGAAGCCAAACCCTAAGCGCCTTCGTTGCGGGGGATGTAGGGTAGCAGTCTGAAGGTTGTCGGTTCGAGTCCCTTTGGGCCGGGTGCTCCGCATGCATAGCGTACGTGTGGTTTCAGACAGGTCCTGGCAAACCCCGAGTCGCGCAAATAAAAACGGTTCGGGGGGGAAAAGACTTCTGACTCGGGCGGGGTGACATTTTGCGCAAACGCGTCACAGCGATTCACGGTACGTTCCACGTACGACTGTTCCGGAAATATAAATAAAACATTTCACCCCCAAAAAACTCTGCCTCCCCTGCTGCGTGTGCGTTTTCGATTTTCAACATTTGTGCCAGAGTTGAGGAGGAAAAACAAGAAGAGGGGGGGGGGGGCAAAAAATAAAAATTTTTTAAAAAAAATTAAAAAAAAAAAAAAAAAGGAAACGCGTTGCATGGCCAGAAGCCTAACGGGTAATAAAGTCATTAATTCAGCTGATTAAGTTGGCCTTTGGGTTAAAGAAAAATCATATCCGTCTCCCTTTGAGGTGCAGCCGAGGAAGCGCCGGCGAGGGGAGACGCGAGCTAACGAGCGCCAAGAAGGAGCGGCGACGCAGCGCGGAGGCGGATCGACTGAACTATTAATGAGACGCGTTCGCGGCGAGGGAGCGACGAGAGCCCCGTCAGAACGGCGCCGCTCCCGGTGAGACGCTGCCTCAAAGACGGAGGACGCTACCTTTGAGCCCCGCGCTGCTACTTAATGATCCGAAGCTAGGAAAGGGAGGCAAACTGAGGGTGAAAATGTCAGTTCGCTCGCAGTTTAATGAGCTTGTTGTTGCAGGCAACTTTAAAAAGAGAGGGAGAGGAGAATAAGGGAGCGGGCGCGTTTTTTCACCCCGTTTCGCTGAGATGGTTCTCCGTATCAGTGGGCTGTGAAATGCCTTGAGGCTCTCTGATGCTTTAGAGAATTAGAAAGAGCTCTTTGTATAATTTAATGTAGGTTTCGAGGGGGGCGAGGATGCTGCGCGTTGCTGCCTTCGGAGGGCCCGGCTCCGAGGGCGGTGACGTTGGGTGCGACTGCTTCTTTGTTGTTTGACCTTGGGGGACGCTGGGTCTCAGCTACATATAGTGGCCCTTGAGAAGCTACGTGGATATCCGGAATGACTGTGTGGTGCCAGGTCGGTCACAGGGGTCACGGCTCGCTCTCGTGGTGGTGGCACCTCGAAAGCTGCTTTTTATGTCCCTCTGCTAAGTTTACAATCTTAGCCCCTTATCTCACCCCGCCCGTCACCCTGGCAACCTCGCATCCCACCATGCGCCGTGATAGAACGTATTTCCCTTCGTGCTATTTCACCCAAAAAGCCACCGACCTCACCTCTCACAATCTGGTACCGCCTGCGCAGTTCTACCCCAACACGACGCCGCTTACCGCTAACACGGCCTCTGATGCCACGCTAACCATCTGATGTAGGCTGAAGTCTTCGAGTCCAAGCCCAAATGCATGCGCTGCCACTCAAGTCTTCTTAAGTGTTTACTTCATTTCTTATTGTTTTGCTCTTTTGTCTAGCACCGAACAGAAGAGCGAGATCTGTGTGGACCTGTGTGTTGACATAACCCTTCAAAAACACGGTATACACTGTCTGGCCGAAAAAAAGGCAATATTTCGTTGGACCGCCTTCAGCTTTGGTTGCGTCACACGTTTGCCGTGGCATCGTTTCGATACGCTTATGCGATGTCGCAACATTTATTTCCGTCCAGAGCTGCATTCATTTTTTGCCAAGATCTTGTATCGATGACGGGAGAGCCGGAGCGCCACGTAAAGTCTTTTCCGGCACAAGATCCCAAAGATTCTCAGTGGGGTTAAGGTCTGGACTCTGTGGTGGCCAATCCATGTGTGAAAATTATGTCTCATGCTTTCACAATTTGAGCCCCATGAATCCTGGCATTGTCATTTTGGAAGAAAAAATCCACTGATGGAAAAACCTGGTCATTCAGTATATTCAGGTAGTCAGTTGAGCTCATTTTTTGGGCACGTAACGTTGCTGAACCTAGACCTGACCAACCGAAGCAACCCCACATCATAGCACCAAGTTAAATCCAGGTGGTGACTTTTTTGGCCCGGCAGTTTACACCACTGTCCAAGGTGTGGATTATCTCACTCGCACCACACCACCTCTTACTAAAAATGTAGGTTAGACCGTTGCGTTTGACACAACAAGGCCGTACACGCCAAGTTAGCACAGTTATTGAATGAACAATGGTTCCTTTAGCAGCAAAGACAAAATGAAACTCCCTGCTTTGAGTATCGGCCATCGCATTCACCGGTCCTTTTTCTTCTGACGGAAGTGATTTACGCGTCTACTGGAACGTCAGTCGGGCTGCGGCTACATTAGCGCTCGGCATGGTGGCTGTGCTGGCTAATTCCCATGGTGCATTGCAGCAGAGATCAATGGCTGATCAACACGCTGTAACAACAGAACACGATTTCTTGCCGTGTTTCTTATAGTTTACAGCTATAATTAATAAACTATACTGCTTTGAAGGCATCTAAGTTAAACAGTTTATTTCTAAAAAATGAGCATTTACAAAGACAAAGCTTTTAATGTTTTTAATCTTCCACGTCGAGTACAGTATTATTATGGATGTGTATTCATCCCACCGAAACAGCGTACAGCTTTGGCAGTTATAGAGCTGTGTTTTTTTTTCTGAAGGAATTCACGTTTGGCGCTTTGCTCAGATGTAAGATAAAAAGATGCTTTTCTGAAAACTGGACAGAAAGTCACGTCTTTCAAGTCCACACTATCAAGTCCCAGAGGTCAAGTCAGAAGGTTTCACGTCTTTTCATCACTTACATTCAGCTTACTTTGGACATTCATTCATTCGTTTGTTTGTTCGTTCGTTCATTCATTCGTTTGTTCGTTCGTTCGTTCATTCATTCATTTGTTCATTATCAGTAACTGATGTCATTTTCAGGGTCTTGGAGATTGCTGCCTCTCCTTAGCAGTAAATATATTTTCACAAAATTGTAATGTATGCAGTCATTGAAAAAAGTGGAAGCCCAAAATGATGTCACAGGACAGCACGTGTCACAGGATGTGACGCTTTAGTGACAGTTAATCAATGACGCATCAATGACGATTAAAATTTGAGGCCCTGTGTTAGCTAAGGCCAGTGCCTTACTGGCGGCCCGCCCACGTGACCAATGTGAAGCTGCAGATGGTTCCTTTTCCCCGATCAGTCCCCTTTGGCCACATTCCTGCAGAGCTTGTGCTGTAGAGCGCCAGCCAGGGAATGGGTCACAGCCTGCTCCTTTCTTGCCACGAGAGGCTCACCAGCAACAAGTCGGCGGCGGTGTTGGGTTGGAAGGGCACAGAGTTTCAGGCTTTGGCACAGGCTGCAGCGCATCTGGTCCTCCAGCGCCTGAATAGGGGTCTTTGTCCATCTACGAGACATAAGCAGGACACCCAAAAGAAGACCCCCCTGCTGCTCCACTAGAGCGAGGGGAAGTCTCTACATTGGTTGGGCACACACTGGCACACTGTGCCGGCTGCCAACCTGCTGGTCACTTAGTGACCCCCCCTTTCCTGTGTCCCCGGCCGCAGGTGGCAGTTCTGGTGCCAGTCCAGCGACTTTCCCAGCCAAAGCCTGCGTCGGGGGGCCGTGCCTTCAATGGATAAAGCTGGACATAAAGGGGTTTCCGAGTTTCCTCCTTTCCTCACGCTGGGTCCGAGGGAGCGTCCGGTCCGAGGCCTCCAAGGCTCCCGGGCATGCTGGGAGGAGACAGCCTGGCCCTTCGCTTCAATAAATGCTGAATGCGCAGCATTGGAGGGGACTGTTAGGACTGAAATACACCATCCGTCCCCCTCAAAGTCCACTTCCCATCTTCTGAGTCGGGTGAAAAGGGCCCTTTAAAAATACAGCCTTTCACATTGAAATAGTCTGGCAAGCGATGTATAGCTGGGGTTTTAGTTCCTCCTCCATGGAAAACAATAAGGCCAATATGTTAGAGTGAGTGTGTGTGCGCGCGCGCGTGCGTGTGTACGTACGAGGTGCTGGGGCGGGGGGAGATCGGGCAAAGAAAACACTTGTTTACGCGTCCATTGTCCCAGAAACCACTGTTTTTAACTTACACGCCTTTTCTGATGATTAAAACGAACACAAATATGAGAATAACTTCTTTAAAAAAAATCAGTATTTTTGACCAGCGTTGCTTGGGGAAAAAATCTGTTTCTGCCAGCGTCGTATTTACAATGCAAATGGCGTGTTTTTGCGTCAAAAAAAGCAGAACAAACCCCAAAACGTTTTAATGAACAGCGCCGTTCTCAACAGTTCGAAACAAGCGCAGCAGCCCTTTGTCGTACAATAATTGCAGAGTTGGCCGGAAAGTCCTTTTGAAATGAAAACACTGCCTCCGGGCGCTTAATCTTTCCTCGTGATCTTGGCGAATTGAGGATTTTTATTGAAAGAGTAAATGGAAAGTTGCACACCTGCGTATAAATTGAAGTTATCGGGCGCCGTAAGGCCTCTCGGGCTGCAGGTTTGCTATAAACGCGAGGATTTAAAGGCCTCATCCCAGCCTAAAAATTAGAATAATAAACTCCCCGGCGAACACGTGGATCGCTGCTCCTTCAGGTCTTTGAAACAAAGAGATCTGCAGTTAATAGGGCCTCATTCTGGTCGCCGCGGACAAATTCAATTACGGGCCAGTTTGGAGATAACCGAGATTAAACCGTATCTAGCAAAAACAATCAGGGCCTATCTGATTTTGAGGTTTAGCGGGGCGACGTCTGCGTGACGCGGGATCCGCCCGTCGCCGCGCCACTTTTCCTCCGTCCCCGCTTCGGTGCGGAGACACGGCGATGCGCTTAAAGGCGGTGCGGGGTCCGCACAGCGACGCACCTCAATAACGAAAATATCACAGGCGACCCGGCGGGCGGCGATGACCTTTCAGAAAATGTCGACTTTTTCCTTGCTCGCCTGCTCTTTTGTAAAACGCTCGGCCGCGTTGGGGGGGGGGGGGGGGGGGGGTGTTACTCGGCCGAGCGACTGCCATGTATTCAGCGTTTGTAGATCTATATTCTGTGTGAATAATTTATTACAGTGGCAGAGGGTAGGAAGGGGTGGGGGGACGGGAAAGCAGGCCGAAGGGGGGAAGAAACTGTCCGTGCGGATCCAGAGTGCAACCCCCCCCCGAGGCATCGCACTCTTCCTCACCCCTTCCTCACCCCGACACCGCCCGGGTCTCCATGGGCTCCACTCGGCAGCCTCTCCTCTGTCACTGTTTACTAATCTGTTTGCCATCAAACCCAAGGATCCATAAAAGCTTCAAAAAATGCATCTTTAATTGGGTTCCCATTTACATTTCTTTGTGTGCGCGCGTTTTTTTATTTTTTTTCTTTACTGTTTGTCAGCAAAGACACCGAGCTGCTCACAGCGTAAATAATGCAATGTCTTCACAAAGCGCACCGTACCGCGTTCCCTGGGTAATGGGGTTCCACAACCAGGACGTTTTCAAAATGCTGCATGTGGAACACTTTCGCTTTCAAGATGCACTCTGAAAAACACTGCCGGTCCTGCTGATTTACCACAATTCGCATTAATATTTTACCGGGGGCCGCAAGCCCGGTAGCGTCGCGCTGCAGCTGAACTGCAGCCGACGCTGAGACACCGCTCTGCTCAGTGCCACGGTCCCGATAAGATGCATCTATTACCATCCTCAACCATGTGAATTCCTGGTACGCGGCTGAGATGCCAGTAAACATATTTCCCAGAGGGCTGGAGTATAAGGAGATCATTAACTGAGGTGACTCAGATGATGGGGAAAAGGATTCACCTAAATGGAACAGAAACAATATGGAGTTGATCCGAAGGCCACGACGCTCGGTTTTATGCTGACGTCCGGCAGGCAGGTGGCGCTGCATGCTCGCTCGGACCCGACCGCTGTTAGCAGAATGCTGCAAGGACTTTCTAGAAACACTGATGTCAGGGCGGTGGGCACGGAGTGCAAAAGGATGCGGCGATCAGAGTCGCAATCTGGTAGTTAAAGGCGCTGGGTTTGAACCCTCACGCTGAGGCGCCCCTATAAACAGGTAAATAATGGTCATTTACTTTGTTTTACAATCCTACCATTATAACATGGTAAGGACAAAGGTTTCAGGTTAATAAAATGAGCAAATGTTACATGAAGCACAGATCTGTAGGTACTTCAGCTCACTAGAAGATAACTTCTGAGCTGGTCACAGTGGGAATGGAAGCTACAAGGTGCCTCCACATTATGGTAGTTACAGGCAAGGGGTTATGCTTCTGATAAGACTTTCAATATAATAAACGTAAAGAATCCTGCTCAGCAGATTGGCCTTTACTGATGAGGAAGGCATTATGGGAAATCCTCACACCTCGGTTTAATATAAACATTAAACCTTGTTTATCTGACTTGTTTCTCCAAAGCGGCATGCAGCGATAATTTGCTTGCGATGATTTACCCATGTATACAGCAGGGTAATTTTTACTGTGTTGATACAGGGTCAACGTCTTGATCAAGGGCACCTCAGCTGGAGTCGGCGGGGGGTCGGGTGAGTGAAAGTCAGCAGTTACAACCACCGATGTACTATATGTAAAGTAAAGCAAAGGCCCTCGGGTTCATTTCTCTAATATTGTGTTGCCTCATTGTAATATTCATAAAGTGTACTGTATGCTGCGCTCTTAAATCACTTCACTCCTCTCCGTTCGGTTCTTCTCCCTCCGTGCCGCCACACTTACTGGTAAAAAAGTGGCCGGGCTGCCTCGGACTTTCTGCTCGCCCGTGCGACGGGTGTCTCGCTACGGTTTGCAGGCCAGCGGCACTTACGTTTATGGGACTTTGGTTTGAATCCCACCCCCTGCTGCAGTCACCGTGGTCAAGGTCCTAACCCCGAACTGGTACAGTAAAATTCCCAGGCTGTATAAAGGGGTAAGTCGTTGTAAGCGGCATAAAACTGTACCTGACTTTGGAGACAAGCATCGGGAAAATGAAGAAGTGTAAATGCTGAATTCAGTCAGGCTGCTGTTGATGTCTTTGGGGGGGTTTATTTGACTGGTAAGTTTGTTTCCTGGTTTCAGCCTCCTCTGCATCAGGTGATGTGATGGACAAGGCTCACGAGGAGGTCTGTGCTAATAAGCACCTGCTGCGCAGAGCAGCAGTCCAGGGGGTCTGGATGGATCCCGCATGCTTAGACAAGGGGTCGGTCCCAAACTTTGCACAAAAACAACCGTGTCTGATGGACCCCCTCTGACCCTCCAGCGGGCACGGACACAAGCATATGAAGTGGGGCCCTGGGCTCTGAACCGCTGGTAGAAATGACAGTGCATAGCATTTGGGAATGGCAGAAAATTCAAAATGTTATTTACATTTTGGTACATACATTATGTGTCAGAATGTTTATAAACGTGAGGCTGAGCCAGAAGAATGAGCGTAAATACGCGGTACACAGTACGGCAGGAGCTGTCCTCAACTCCAAATCACAATTTATGTTAAGTGCCTAAGAATAAGTGCATGTATTTATCATTTATAATTTCCTTAATTTTTTATTCACTCTGTCACTGCTAAACCCTACGGGCTTATATGAATTGAATGACATTAACAAAGAAAACCCTAATGCACTTTGCATTTATAAGCAAAGACACATTTTGAATTAGTGAATCGCATTAGTATATTTGATTATTGCATGGTGCGCCATAAAAAAATTGTCTTGGAGAGCCGGCTGTGCCCGGCTGTTCTGGAGCAGGGCTGTGGGACCAAACCGTCCAACTAATAACCTTTTTACATTTATTTGCAGCTTTATTTGTGTTTCGGCTTTTTTGTTGTACATAAGAGTCATGTAAAAATTCATTTTAGCAAAAGTTTACATTTGGAAACCAAAATTTCGGTGTTAATTTGCAGCGGCCATTACAGCAAAAATGTGAATGCGGCGAGTTAAGATACCGAGGGACTGCTGCATTTTATTTCTTGTATTTGTACTTATTTTTCTGTACAGTTATTTGCATATTAAAGTATTCATTTCAAGTACTCTTGTCTACTACTACTAACTACTAACTTACCCCAGGAAATAAAATCAGTCTATCTATCTATCTATCTATCTATGTGACTAACAGGGATAGATGTGCTACTATGTGGAATTTGATATTTTATTTTTTGCTAAGAAATAGATAAATATTTATTTAATTGAAGAAATGCCTTTTGTTGATCATTTTTATAATTATTACACATTTTTCATGCCTTGGTAGAGGTGTCGGATGCAGAGGACAAGCTGCAGACTGTAATGAGCGCAGCAGGGGGCAGCGTGATGGGAGTCATTTCCCTTCCCAGCATTCCTTGGACAGCTGTCTGTCACTCAGTCCTTACGCCGCTCCAGGGACTGCATCACATCACGTCTGGAAAAGACAAACAGGCTCCGCCAGCACCCGCCCCCCCAAGCTTTGCACCGGTAAACTGCTGCACACCCTACTGGGGGGCCTTGGGTTCGACCCCCGTCGTGTTAAAAGTGCCATCCGGAGTCCAGTGATTCCCTGGGTCGGTGAAGTGGCTGGAACAACACACACCTGAGGGCTGTAAGTGGACACTGTGCTCCCTGATGGAGTCTTCATTCAGAAGTGTGGAAACATACATTTCATAGGCGGCGTGTGTGTGTGTGAGAGTCCTTAGATGGGCTTTGTGGGAAATGTCAGTATTTTGTGAGACTAAGTGGTCTGAAAAGGGCAAAAACATAAATAAAATATTTTACAGTTTATTCTTTGTTTAAAAATATCGTGTGTACAAAATCGCTGGAGGCAAATGCAAATATTGACATATATACAGAAATATATAACTGACAATAACAGAGCATCTCTTTGTGCTCGGCCTTAAGTTTTTTCGTAAAATGATACGAGGACAGTTTTTCCATTTTGCTTTAAGACAGTTTCCTTCTTCTGTGTAGTTTCAGCATTCGTTTTGCAATGTAAGTCAATTCAGGAAACAGCTGTAAACATACAAGTAAATATTTCCTTTGAATTATTTTTCTTTTCCCGAGTTATTAGCGCTTCTAAAGAGCACCGTACATTTGCTCATATTGCACCTATATGGCAAAATAATTAAGAAACGACAGCGCCCGAGATTTCAGGTCAGATCTTATTAAGCAAAAGCAATATGTTTGGTTTCAAAGGTATAAAAAATAGGACACTTTTAAGGACTCTGAATGCTAAATACAATAATGGACGCCTGTGTCTTGTTCCATTAAGAAAAAGATATGTGAAAAATAATTGCCATAACAAAAGCATTTCGCTCTCGCCACCCCCCACCCCCTGGCACCCCCACACCGCCCCCCACCGCCACCCCCTGCTTTTATGAAAATCAGATTCGGGGGGCACCTAATTAGCCGTGATTCAGGGGAAAGGAAGGAGAGGGATGTGAATAAATTGAGACAGGGATGGGGGAGAAATGCGACAGGCTGGTGATTAATGTGAAGAATCTGCCGCTGCCGTTGGTGGAGGAGGAATGGGCGGCAAACACACGCACGCACACACGCACACACGCACACACACACAACAACAGAAGAGTTAAGGTGACCGAAACCATCTTGACCGAATATAATACAGTTGCTGAACATCAGTTATGGGGAGAAGAAATTAGTACAATAAAAATCTTCGCACCTGCACACACACACACAGGATAAAACATTTTTTGGCAGGACGGGGATACACACTCAGCTCATGTACTGTCGGTGCCCACAGAGGCACTCTTGGTATTTTATGTGGAGCAAATTCACTATAAAGAGAATAAAACACGCATAGGCCATTTTATTCGTACACTTAATACTATATTTAA
This sequence comes from Heterotis niloticus, assembly GCA_018136845.1. Taxonomy (NCBI): domain Eukaryota; kingdom Metazoa; phylum Chordata; class Actinopteri; order Osteoglossiformes; family Osteoglossidae; genus Heterotis; species Heterotis niloticus. Next base: position 18,894,095 of record CM030905.1, read on the forward strand.
TATTCAATTGATTGTGAAACTGCAACCGTTGCTGCAATTTATTACAACTTTTATTTGTTAATAAGCGCGCAACAAAAATGATGGCATGCATTTCTATTCCAGCTATTTTATTTAATAATGAACGCATTTCCTTCATTTTTTTTTTTTTGCTCGGTCATGCTTTCGTGTTGGTTGGATTCCTTAAAGAAAACAGGGAAGCAGGAAGCTGGGGTAAAAGCTGACTGAATAAACACAGATTAATAATGAGAAGCAAAACCGAATGCAACAATTTTTCAGAAAAGTTTTAGTCTAGGGTTTGTATAATGGTTTTAACTGAGGCTGAAAGGAGGAGGTTTATTTTTTCCGCTGTAAAAATTGTGTTTTGAATGTTTTTTTTTTGGGTGGAAAATGCTGCTGCGCTTCTGCACCGGGGGCTGTGGCCGTGTCCAGGGAGGGCTGCTCATCAGCATGCAGGATGCAGCCCTGCTCCTCCCAGGCTCCAGAGGCGCTAACTCCCGTCCCGCTCACTAATGGAAGGCGCACGCCACTCTGGGCCCTGCAACCAGCCCCCCCCCCCCAAACCCTACCCGCCTCTGTGTTCTCATTAAAACCTGCCAGACGGGGGGAGGACAGAGAAGTGGGCGAGGGCCACTTTCATCCAGGTATCTGATGGCTCGCTTTCTGCAGCATGGCGGTTCGACAGGGCTCGCCTCACTCAGTGGGGATGGGCACTGGCATCACACTTTGAATACTCAGTACTATCCTCTATTCCAAACTACTCAACTACCTGCAGGAGACAGCTAGCCAACAAACATCTGTGTGTGCTTGTGGTGGGGGGGCCTCTGAAGAACAGAACATCTTCAGCACTGGACATCTCAGATCATCTCACAGACCCGTTTCCTTTGGCACAGCACAGCAAGGTGCCCCGGTGCCCCTCAGCTCCTAGGCTTTGCCACTTGGGTTCAAATTTGACTCAGTCTGTGTGGAGTTCCGTGTTCTCTTTGCGTCTGCATGGGTTTCGTCCAGGTGCTCTGGTTTCCTCCCACAGTCCAAACAAGTGTTTTAGGAGGATGGATATGTGTGTGTGTGTGTTTGTGCTGTCAGCGAGGGTTTTTCTGGATCGCTGGTTAGGAGAAGGACAAGCCCCCCCACACCAGCTACCCATCCTGCTCTCGCATTACGGCTGTGGCAGGATCTGGAACAGGAGAGCAGCCATGTCGTGTTCAATCGTCCTCCTCTGGCTTGATGTCGGTCCCTCAAGACCACAGACGGTCGAGAACAGAAACAAAAATCCTTGACTGCTGGAGAGGAGAGTGTCTGAAATATTTAATGCAGAAAAGACTCCAAGGAATCTAGCGCTGTGCGTGTGTGTATTTGTGTGTGTGGATGGACAAACTGTGCATACTGATGACATGAAAACCTTTTTAACTAAGCTGTATGGTAAAGGAATGGTACAAATGTACTGTAAACACAAGATCCCTGAAGTCTGTTGTAGAACTGCAGGTGGCGTAGTGGTTGCAGCTCTTTCCTCCCATTTAGTGGTTCTGGGTTCAAATCCCACTTGCTGCTGCAGTGCCTTCGATTGTGGTATTTAGTCTGAGTTATTACAGTACAAATGGCCACCTGTACAGATGAGTGAACAGTGTGTGCTTTTAATGCTGTAACTTGTCTGGGAGGGGTGGGCAAAATTGAAAATCATAATAATAAAAAATGATCATAAACTTAGCATAAGAAGAATCCCAACTGCATCATCCTTCATGTGAGGTCATCTCACTGGGCTGATTCCTCCTTTGGGCCCCCTCCCTCCATTAGGGTTCGGGGTGATGGCGGCCCACCGGTCTGCGGCTCGAACCCGTGCAATACGGCCGGGAGTCGCAAGATAACGGGAGGCATCCGAAATACTCGTCTGCGCTCTGCTCCAGCGCAGATAAAGGGACACCGTGGGAATTGTGGGTAGGAAGAACATGGGATGCAAGGGAGAATCCGCTTTATCAACAGGCTGCCAAGGTGGAGGGCAGCGGGTGTCTCCCAGCGCGAGGGACCGGGAATGCGGCGGCGGCCTGCTGGGGGGAACCCTTTAGCAGCCGCTACCCGAGCGGCCGCGCCGCCGCGTTGCCATTCAAACATGACGACCTGGTTAAGAAAACCCCATGCAGGTAAATAAACAGTTTACAGAAAGAGGAGTGCCCATTGTGTGAGCGCGGGCGCGGTGGATTCGCACGCGGGCGATTAAACACTCGAGGCAAATAATCACATTACCATCAGACACGTCGCCGCTGTTTTCCACATTGATTTGGAAGGGGAAAGAAAAGGCCCATCAATTAACATAATGAATTATCCCTTTTGAAACGGTCTATTGTGGCGATACGGTGTGTGTGGGTGTGGGTGTATATGTGGGTGGGTGGGTGTGTGTGTGTGTGTGTGTGTCCGCACAAGCGGCAGTGTTGGTGTATGTGTGTGTGCCTAGGTCTGTGAGTATACATCCCTGTGTGTGTGTGTGTGTGTGGGTGTGTGTGTGTGTGTGTGTGTGTGTGTGTGTGTGGGTGGGTGGGTGGGTGTGTGTGGGGGTGTGTGTGTGTGTGGGTGTGTGTGGGGGTGTGTGTGTGTCCGCACAAGCGGCAGTGTTGGTGTATGTGTGTGTGCCTAGGTCTGTGAGTATACATCCCTGTGTGTGTGTGTGTGTGTGTGTGTGTGTGTGTGTGTGCTGGTTGCTGGCCCAGTTGTCTCAAGCTTGTTTTGGACTGTTGATAATTTCCTCATTTGCTAGCTGGAAAATAGCTAATTAAAACCCACTTGAGCTAACAAGCTGTCTGGGACCGCGCTAATGGCGCCGCGTGCTGGCTGTGGTTTCCGCTCCCGGCTCCCTGCAGCCCAAGGCCGCTTCTCTTCCTTTTACGGCAAAGGATGGCAGCGGCCTCATCGGTGTGGACCAAACACAGAGATATTCCCATTAAACATACCTATATCGTGTTGCTGTTGTTGTTATTTTTATTATTATTATTGATGATGATAATAATAATTATTATTTATTTTTCATTGTGCTTGGTATTTTGTGATCAAGTGGCTTATAGAAACCATCATACTGTATATACAATTTTAATGCATAATGAATATATACAAGTATATATAATTTATATAAAGAAATTATAGTTTGAATGAATTATGATAATTATGATTGGAAAATTATGATCATTATAAAAATAAATTATGGCTCAATTAAACACTGGAAATAAAAAAAGAAAAAGTGCTTTACGGGTGCACGTACATAATTTATTGGAACTGTGATCCAGATATTATTATGATTATTATTATTGTTGCTGCTGCCCTACTGCAGCAGTGCCTCGCCTTCCCTGGGCAGCAGATGTGAACCTGGGTCAGTCTGTGAGAAGTTTGCAGGCTCCCTCGGCATTAACATGGGTTCCCCCCAGCTGCTCCGGTTTCCTCCCACAGTCTAAAGGCAGCTGTTCAGGCGAGCGTCCTGAGATGGATGTGTTCATACAGCATATATATGTTTATTTGTACTGTAAATGTCTTTTAATTAAAAATTGGCCCACGTCAAAAGAATAGAAATGTCACAGAATGCCTTCGTATCATTTAAGAAAGAACTTAAAACTTAAGTGATAAATATTTGTGGGAAAATGAAAAAAGTGAAAAAAAATTTTTTTAAGTGATACATTTCATTGGTTTTCTATCATTGCTGTGTTTTGTTCTTCTCTCCTCGTTCCATTAATGTTCTTTGCACAGAAAGGGAAAGTTTGTGCACATCAAACTCATTTGACGCGAGCGTCGGTAATCTGAGCTCTGCTCTCTTGTTCTGAAAGAGCGTCACCCAAATGCGCTTCCAACTTTCGGTTTTATTGTGCAAGATGAGAATTTCCAAGATTTCTCAGAGGCCTTTGGTGCAAACAGCCAGGCTGCTAACAAACTCATTGGGGTTGATGTTTGGGCTCAGCAAGGAGCATAGTGGTTTGAGCTGTCACCTCTGGAGGTGGTGGGTTTGAATCCCACCTCCTGCTGCAGTACCCTTGCTTGAGATACTGCTCTGATACGGTAAAAATTACCCTGCTGTATAAATGGGTAAATCAGTGTAAGCAGCTTAACACAGTCAGCTGCATGAATAAATACAAAATTGTCTGAAATGAAAACAGAAAAATAAAAGTATGAAAAATTGTGCACACTTCATGTATTTGTGATTGTATGTACATAGTATTACTATGGTATGGTTTACTACAAAAGGAGCGCACAGTAGTTTGAAGACAGAAATATGAATATTCCCTTGGTAAATCTGGGGACACAATATTATGCTGCTTGTGAGGATGGGATTGCATTTCACATACAATCGTGTCAAACTATCGAAAAGTAATTAAAAGCTGTTAGATCCCCTCCCCCATCACCCACCTCTCCAAACTGTTCACCAGACCCCCTCCCCCATCAGCCCCAGCACAGATTTACAGAGCAAAAGTATAAAAATGTCCTGTAATGTTAAATGTAAATATGGGTGATGACGAAGTGGTGCATTCTGGGATTGGGGGAGCATGATAATAATCCCAGTGTCCCAGTGGAGTGGCATTACGGGGAAACCCCCCCCAAGGACACACCGGTGCACGCATCAAAGCTGAGTGTAATTCCAACTCGTACCCGGGACAAACAGACGCGGAAAATAAATAATGATGCTGGGGGGGGGGTGAACAAAGAAATGCAATATTTTTCTGGAAAATACAGTTGTTCTGACACAAAAAGACACAACGCACTTCCTATTATTCTTCTCAAGTGGCACTTGGTCTGCCTGCAGTCCGGGTCACAGCATCATATCGATTTTTATGAAAATAGCCCTAGCCTTGTGCTGTGATGTGGAGGGTTCTGGTTCTGGACAGATGGCCCCAGTGTGGTTTTGCTCTCCATTCCATCGCTTAAGTTATTCATATGATCCCCCCACCTCGGACCCCCAGTGGTTTTCCTGTAGGTGCCTGGTGATTGACTTCATACTTATAGTTTCAATTAAAAAGATGAGGAGATGCTGGTGGGAACCGCGTCCTGTACAGCTCATGAAAGCGGCTCTGCTTTCCAACTGCATTACCATCTCTTGGAACAGGGGTTCTCGAGCTGGGGTCTACGAACCCCTGGGGGTCCCTGGATGGGCTTCAGGGAGACTGAAAATGCAGAGGATTTCATTGAAGATGTCAAACCATAAATAACGGTCAAAAAATATGACTGTGTTATTACTCTGTGGCATAATTCTCTTTGAAGGTCTGCACTTTCCACCGATATAAATTCGGTGCAATATTTTCTCCAAATTCATTTACGGACATTTTTCCGAGCGGGATTCGCTCTCGTCGCACTCTTAAAGGGGCCCGTGGACCAGCAAAGGTCAAGAAAGTTTGCCCTTTCTGCAGCAGGGAACAAGGTAAATGGTTGTCCCTTTACCTCAGAAGTCGGTAAACGTGCGTCCCCCTGTGATCATTGCCTTTATTTTCGAAAGCACCAACCGTCTCGGCGCGAAGCGGGGTTATGGATCACGGCGCCATAGCTGGGAGACAAAGGGCTGAGGAATTAGCGAGGAACGTCAGCGGCGACAAAGAGGGCCGCACAGTGGCCGGCTCAGGGCCCTACCCCGGTAGGGTATTGGATTGCTCTCCGACAGTCCTTTTCTCGAGGCGGGCCCCACTCTGAATAGCTGCCAATTACCGCGTTTCTCAATGTTTCCCGACAATAGTTTTACAGCCCGCCGTTTGTCGAAAGCCACTAGCTTTCTGAAGTTAATTGGATTTTAAAAAGCAATATAAAATCCCATCGCGATGATCTGTCCTTATAGATTTTTTCTTCCATCAAACGGCGCCGGCTAATTGTTCGGCTCTAAATGGAGGAACCCGAGGAATTACCTTGAGTCCCTGTCACAATATTCCGCACAAGCGCTAACGGAGAAAAATGAGATGGATTGCTGTAATTTGGCATTGTGGGGGAAATAGGCAGCCGCGGAGAAATGTAAAGGACACACCGGCGAAGAATAAGATTTTGTTTAAAGTGTTCGTCAGAAAGCCATCAATTCTCATAATTAAATGCCTTGTGATGGATTGGCCCGAGATATAAAAGGAAACAGTGCTCAGCAATAAGCCATGTAATGCGTCCTCAAAGAGCTCTTGGGGGCAATCGGGGCAAAAAATGGCTCGACACCCCCGCTTAGGGAAGCGGGGCGTCGGGATACCGGCTTATTTGCAAATTTAGTTGCCGTTTCGCACCGTTTTGAGGTCCGGAGGAGAGGGCCTTAGTATAACTTGCGGAGAGAGGAGGCCGCATCGCTTTTTACCATGAGCTGCGCGTTGTATGAAACGCGGAACGTCATACGTACAGCGCCTTGCAAAAGCGTTCAAACCCCTTGAAAGCGATCGACGATGCCTGGATCACAAATTGTGCGCATTTGTCCAGTCATTATTTTACATTGTGACCACCGATGGTCCAGCACTGAATTGTCAGAGTCAAAATAAGATATTTGTTTGCAGAAAATGTAAAGAAAATGAAAAAGTGAATAATGCTGGTTGCACAAGTATTCAAGCCGCCTGTGATAATATTTGGTAAAGCCACCTTCTGCGGAAATAACAGCGGTAGGTTTTTTTGGGGTAAATCTGTACCACCGTTGCACACCGTCAGGAGTTATTTTTCCCGTCCATCTTGGCAGATCTGCAGCAGGTTCTTCGGGTTTGCGAGGCGCTGCATGCCTCTACACGCGTCCATTTCCACTACACGAAACGGCCGAAACTGACACGGGACGGAAAACACGCCCTGTGCCAGTCTGTCCTGAGGTTTTAGGGTCTTTAGTCGTCCCATACATTTTCCAATGATGAAGTCAATATTAAAATATTAAACCTTAAGTGTGTGTGTGTGTGTGTGTGTGTGTGTCCGTGTTCCCTTCCTGTGAACTAATAGAAATGAGAGGTTGGACTTACAGTGAGTTTTAAAGTGATTTTGGATTTACAACTCCATATTTGTGACCCAGAATAAGAATATGATTTTGTTTTCTGACGTTCCTTAATTCCTAATTTTTTTGTGATATCTGTGTTTGGCGGACCGAAATAATCCTTGCTGCTAAATTGTCCGGGAGCTTCTTCAAAATCATTTGCTTCAAGTTCACCGGTTACTTCGGACAGGGGGGGAAGCAGCAGGCGTCACTGCCTGAGGAGAAGATGTTTCGGGGTCTCTGGTGCTGCTAGAAGATGCCTGCATTTATTGTAAACACAATGCTGGTGTTTCCAAATCCTCATTTTGTCCACGGAGGAGGTAGTTTGTTTGTTCCTGACTTTAGTTAATGTGACATATATGTATTTCTATTGGGGACCCATTCTTATTTTAAAGGTGCCATTAATGGCAATAATAGGCTAGAGCAAATCCTGCGGATTATCATCACGTTCCGTGTCACGTTGTTAAAACTGCGCCCTGAAGAGGCAACGTATCGGTTTGTATTTGTTGCAGTGCTGCGCTTTACTACAAAATTCATTGTAAATTGAATGTAATCCACTGGCTTATCCAGCTTTTTTTCAGCAGGCAGTGCTGTTTAGCAATAGCCAGTGGCTGCCATGCACCTTATTGCAGTGATAAACTCGAACGGCATCCCCACAATACGCCGCGCGTCCACTATAAATGCCAACTATTAGGGGTGTGCGCTCATACACCAGCAGGTTTATTTCTGAAGGGCTTCGTTCCGGAACGTTTGATTTTACGTTTTATAAAATGTTCGTTTTTTTTAAGTACGTGCACGAGCACTTTTGGCTTTTGTTAAACGTGACTTGACGCCGTCGGGGCCGGCATCCCGCACGGGACAAAAAACGCGCCCTCTGCCAGTCTGCCCGGAGGTTTTGGGGTCTTTGGTCGTCGCATACGTTTTCAAATATTGACGTCGGTAGTAAAATGCGAAATCTTTACGGGCATCGGAACTTCCGTTTTGGCTAAAAGCGAGGAGCTGGCTGAATTACACCGCCTTGCCATTTTCACGACTGTAAAAGCACAGACCCTATCGTAAACATTTATCTTCAGTGAAAATCCACTGAGCTGAATCAGCCCGGAATTCTTAATAACGTTGAGAAAAAGCCAGCGAGCGGCACTCGTGGATGTGTGATTTTTAATTCTTCACCTGTAATTCCCTGTCAAATCTCCCCTTTTGCCCCGAGCCCAATTCAAACCTCCGCGCGCACGTGGAGTGACCCCCTTCTGTCCTGAATATTTATGTGACAGAATGCAAATTGGGCCCCGGCCTGGCGCACAACAAAGGGGTTCCAGGCAGAACAAAGGCGGACCCTCGTGGGCAACTCGGCGTGGAAGGGATGGCGGCGCAGCACCGTCGCGCACGACAGGGAATGAAATCAGCCGCGGCAAATTGAACCGCGGCGAAGGGTCGGCCCTCGCAAGGTCGCGCGGCGACACCCACGTAACCGGCGCCTACAAAGTGGCCCGTGTTCAGGACTGAGCGGAAAAAAGAGCAGCATCTAATGGCGCAAACCGTTTTAATGCCTTGGGTAAACAGCGACGCCGAAATCCGATCACTCGCTCTATGGCACGGATGCCATAAATATTAAATGAACCCAGGGAAAACGTTACCCAGAGGAAGCGCTGTGATACGGCCCAAACAGTAAAACAATGTAAAATCCAACACAAATATAAATAGCAGAATGGCCTTTGCACGCGCCGTAGTAGCCTGTTATTTTTCGCAAGGGAAACGGGGGTCTGATGCTTCGCAAAATCCTCGCTGGCTTTTAGGCCGCAATAAAATTGTTCACCTCGCCGAATATTTCAGATGATGCGCGCAAACTTAAAAGGACTGTAAAAGGAAAGAAAAAAAAAACTGCACGCTCAGCTGTTCTCGCAGTATTCTGCGCGAACAAGGGCGTAGGTTGGAATTAATAACCAAATAAATAAGTAATAAAACCGATGGCTTCATAGATTGTGACATTTAATGCAGGAAAAGTGCCAAGTTGTCGCAGCTTACAGGGCTCCGCTTGTAAATAATTAATCTTTGCTCTTCATGTCTTCTTGTCACTACAGACTGGGGGCTTGTATCCTGGCAACGCGCCATGGTTGCCACATGCTGCAGGGCGCGGGAGACCCTCGGGGGGGAGCCAATTTCCCTCCATCCCGGGAACGAGACCCCCGCCTGCCGATGACTTTGTGCAGTAACCCCCCGACGCCATCCTACTCTTGACCTACGGGGGTCTAGAAGGCCGTGCGGCTGCCTTCACAGCAGCACCGACTCGTCCCCATCCTTTCGTCGATGGCCCCCCACCGCCCTAACTGGCAGGTGACAGGATTACCGCGTCTCATTCCAGCAATGATTAAGGGTTCCAAACACGGGTACGACATTCCCATTACACCTCGATTAAAGTATTACCCCCGAATTCCTTCCCGTGGACATCCATGTATATTCATGGGTTGCAAAATTATATGAAAATTTGATGAAAAATAGACTCCGTCACCGCGTGGGACCAGTTTGAATCTAGCAAAACCTCGTGTGTTTCTTTACTTGGATCGGCAGAGAGATGAGTCGCTGCTCCGCACAGATTTCTTTTTCCCAGCCACACGGTAGAAATAGAAACAAGTCACAAAGTGTGGGAGATGAATAAACAAAGCCTCTCGAACGCGAAAACGCGCGGCCCTCGGGCAAACGAAAGCGAGGCCCAACGCGGGTTCGAAGAACCACATCTCTGCCGTGAAGCCCCAACTCGGGCGACGCCGTTTCTCAGGCTTCGACGCCGCACCGGTGTTTCCGTCGTCTTCTGGACCCCGACACGTGAGTCACGGCCAAACGCAGGGGCAGAGATTGACGGAAATACCGCGGCTGCGGCCGTGACTCACGCTTCGGGGCCACTGAGAGCGCCGTCCTGTTTCTTGGGGCCAGCATTAGCATTCCATCGGTTTCTTTTTTTTAACAAGTTGGGGAATTGACCATTTATGGTCAAGAAAGAGACGTGTGGTCAGTTGGGTGAAAATGTTCAGAATTTCCAACTGGTTTCGGCGCAGCTCTACCGAGTTCAAGCCGCCTCCCCCGCTTTCTCGTGCCCCGCTCCGTGCCGTCGAGCGACCCGGGCCCGAGTGCGGTCCCTCGCGAGCCGCCGGGGGTCCCGGGAACGGCGTCGGCCCGGCCGACTCAATCAGCACCAATCAGCGCGGCGAGGTGATGGGATCAGGCCTACCTGGCTTTTAAATAATCCACAGAACAATTTGGGACTCTGCATAACTTAGCGCTCCGCCAGCGTTTCCTCGCAGGAATCCACATGAATATGCATTCGGGCCTCCGGAGAACCGTGGCGAGTAAATAATAAACCTCCCGCTCCGGAAGATTATTTTGCCCTCCCATCTGAAAGGCGAATTCTAATTTCACTTTCGAGGTGCTGCCAGGACTCGCCGTACCTGTTCGCAACATCTGCTGTTTGCCCCGCCGTTCTGCTCGCGTGAAATCGTTTAATTTTATTCACATTTTGGGAGATAAAATGTGCGGATGTGGCTTTTTCCCCCCGCGGTTCGGCCGAGAACACGTCAGCCGTCCTGGGAGGAGCGGTTCGAGGGGGGCCCGGCTCTGGGACGGCGGTGCGCCGAGAGCGTCGGGGTTCGCGGGGGCCACGGGCTGCTCCGGAGGGACTGCGCACGTGTGCCGTGCCGCAGGTACTCCGGTCCTCGGCAGGCCGCTCTCCTGGGTCGGTCTAATTAAAATTCTAATGGCTTCTCCGGCTCATGCAAATGGCTCTAATGGTATGGCTGGAGCAGGACCGGTGGAGGCAGGAGGGAGGAATAGGGGTGTGTGTGTGTGTGTGTGTGTGTGTGTGTGTGTGTGTGTGTGTGTGTGTGTGTGTGTGAGAGAGCAAGGGGTGGATGGGAAGGGGGAATAAACGTGTGCGTGTTTCTGCAGCTCTGGGCCAGGAATGCATATTTTTGCCCTGTCAAACCTCTCCGCGCTATAAAATTAAGACAAATAATTCAGTCTCGCTGGTTTACATCCCGATCCCCAAAATATGCGCCCGAATATATTTGTTCCAATAACTTTTGGAGTCAACACTCTTGACAGAGGAGCACGTGTTGCTGGTTTAATGGAGACAGATGTTCGGCAGAACAACCGCTCAACAGACAAATGTGTCACACGGACTTACGTACTTCTGCGCTGCCGAGTTGGCCATTTTTAAGGCAAAGTAAAACCGTACCAGGGCAGCGGTGCCTGTAGAGCAGTAAGCACTGTCAGAAGGTCACACTTTTTATTTTTAAAGTTAATCCAGCTGCTGGGGCAAAGAATCCAGGTTTAGATCCTCAAACCTACACACTTAATCAAGGTAGTCAGACGCTGCATCGATCTTGAATGAAATTGCTGACCCCAAAGATACAGTGAAAGTTACCCTTCTCTACAAATGGGTAAGTGAGTATAAGCAGCTCGGCGTACAAATCTATGTTCGTCCCCTTGCAGAAAAGCCTTGCTAAATGAATGAGTAACAGCAGTAATAACTCTAGGAATGCACAACCAGTCCGGCATATTTAGAGGTTGTGTGAGAAATGCATCTGGTTTAACTGGGCTGTCCGAACACTGACAAATGGTGTACAGAAGCTCATGAGCTTACAGAAGTTCACACATCAAAGTTCTCACATCATCCCGGACACCCTTCCCGAAACCCAGGCTTTTCTGACTTGACTATGAAATCATTTCTTAATAGACACGAGGGAATGGTAATACGAGAAATAAGAGAACGATGCATAGGGAACGGGAGACTGTCTGGCCTGTGATTTATTGCAACCATAGCTGAAGGTCATAGTTGAGGAAGGGATGTGCAACGACGCGCTCATAAAAAAGCGTTTTGACAAAACGCGGCCACGGAGACGAAAGGTGAGGAATATCTACGCGGCAGCAACAGCAAATAAGCTTGTTAACACCCCCCCCCTCCTTTGTTGTGGAGTATTAATATTCAGTGCGAGAATATTCAAGGTTGTTTCCATTGAAGTGCAGCCCTCATGAGGAAGACCACGCTGTGCATCATCCTCAGATGCGCAGCCCTGCCAGGGAGGTCAAGGTCCCGGATATCCAATTTTACACCCACTTGATCAGAGCTTTTTAAATAGCCAGTGAATTAAATTATAAGAAACGGCCGAGTTAATGGAAATGAGAATTTCCACATTACACATTAGGACGGATCAGGCAAATTCAGAATCCGCTGAGAATAAATGACAAAAGTATTTATATAAAGAGTGTTCCAGCCTTCCAGTTAGCTAAAGCACACAGCCCAAATAAAAGAACATGGACTGTGATAAAAAGCTAATGTTTTCATAACATTTTGAAAACACAGTTAGCCCAATTGCTATTATTCTGTCGCTCAGCCGTGCGCGGTACAATTTCACCCGCGTGCGCGACAAAGTACATTTAGTTTTGCAGCTCGGGCCTGTCGAAGAACGAGACTCGAACCAACGGCCCTCGGGTTACAAAGCGCGTTCTTAAGCGCAGACCCCGCTGCAGTTGGACAGCCGAGGCAGCGAAACTAACACGTGCAGCCAGGAGAGGCTTCGCTCGTCCTCCTCCTCCTCCTCCATCTCCATCTCCCCATCCGCAGACCCATCTCCCGCCTCCCACGGTCCCTCTGCTGCGCTGAAACGTTTCCGCCTTTGTTGCTTATCGGCTCATCAGCGGACAATACCCCAGAGGGCCGGCGGCACTCCAGCAAACAAAGCCTGCCAATTTCGCACAGAGGCCCCGGGTCGCGTGATTATGGCTTCATCAGTCGAGCAAACACGGGCCGACAAGGCCGGGCGGTGCCGAGCTGGTTGCCGGTGACAAGCCAACGACACGCAGATACGTTTCAGTCCCACTTCGCACCAAGAGCGCGGGGCCGCCCGACCGACATCTCCGGCCGGAGCCCTGACCTCCGACGTCCTTCAGCTTCCGGCATTTCCATCAAGCCTTCGCTTTCACCGTTTGTCTGTTTCCCTTCAAAATTAAGAAAATCTCCCTATTACGCGAAGAACGGTTCCTCATTGGGGAGGATGAAATTTCGAGTTACATTTATTTACACAGCCGATGCTTCCCTCCAAAGCAGCTTACAATGTTAAGCTACTTACAGTCACTTTGCGGAGTTCATTATTATTTATTCATTTAGCCGATGCCGTTTCCGAAAGTGACAATGTTATGTTTGCGTAGAAATCCACTCACGATTGTTTGCCCATTGATACAGCGAGCTAATTTTCACCGTGTCGGTCGTGTACGGGACCGCAGCAGGAGTACGTTCGGAGTGGAAAGTAGCAGCTCTGACCACTACGCCCCCTGCTGCCCCTGGCAGAAAGTAAGCACAGCAAAAATAAATTCCGTTCCTTTGTCGGTGCCAGGAAGAACCTGAGAGCGGACGAGCGATAAAACATGCGGACGGGAAGCGGAGAAGCACGGTTCACCGGGGGGTGCGCGGACCCGCATTTTCATCATTCCAGCACAGTCCCATCAGCACCTTCGCCACCGAGTGCAGCTGTGTGAGAATCGCTGCTTCCTTCGCTCACTCGCATTTGCCGCCACACAACTGCGAGGCCGACGTACCCCGTCGCCATGGTGAGGGGGAAGCTAGACAACAACATTCCATTGAGAAGTGGTGTACGAGGGGACCAGTCACAGAGTGTCGATTGTTTATTCAAGTTCAGGCCGCAAAAAAAGTGCGAGAGAAAAGAGCGTTGGTTTCAAACAAGGTCCCCTTTGCAGCTCGCGCCCCGAAGTTAAGCGTATCTCCGGCTGCCAGCGCGCCATTGAAGATCACCATTGAACTTTTGTGGCAAAACTCGAGTCCCCTCTCGATGACAGCTGTGGTTCTGAAGCGTCCATTCCCATAGAGCAAGCCAAACGCTCTCCTCGGAGTTTGGCCGCACAATGGGCACAATATCCACAGAAGGAGCTCCTCGGACGGAGGCTGCGCCCATTTTCAGGCCGCATTCATTATCGCAGCCTTTTTCTCATACCGCTGAATGAGCCCTGAATCCTTCCTGTCTTCTTAATTCTATACGGCTTAAATTCCAGCACTTTTGTTTCGGGGACCGTCGGGCTGACGTTATTATTATCATGTGTCCCATTCAGGTAGCATTTCTGTGAAAATGGCTCAGTGACACCATTGGAAAAGCTGGCCTCTTTTCCCCATTATTGTACAGTAAGGATCTCCAAGCCACGGGTGCGGAAATGCGTTTGCGTCGTTGCCGCGAACAAACCGTGGAAATAAGTACGGGCACAACCGCAAGGGGCACGCCGTCGACCGTCTGGCCGTTTTGCTACGCAGCAGTTGGCTACGTAACTCACGCAGGCCTTCGCTCAGCATTGTTCCAGATGCCCGTCCGTCCGATTCGCCGCAGGGATTAAGGAAATGTTTGTGTGGGAATGCCCGAGTCCATTTTTCGGGGATTCCAGTACCTCTCGCTCAAGGGTTCTTCAGCGATGCCTCCCAGGGACTTGAGCCAGAACCGTTCAGGCTACAAAGCCAAATTCTTAACCAACATTCCTGTGGCCTGTAGAGATGCAGTGTCTGATGTTTCCTTTTAACTCAAATTAAATTTTTTTTTTTTCCCCATAAGCCACCAATATACAGTATTTACACTGCCCTCTTGCAAAACACACAACCCTCATGTGCAACCGCATTTATACTGTTATACTGCAGTACTGTGCGCTAATCCATAAATATAACAGTAGGTAATACAAGTCATTAGGAGGCACGGGGCAGAACAACCAATTTCGTGGTTTAATTTAAAACGGCCTCTAGCGAAGAACTATCGCGGCGCTGTGATCTGTTTGACAGTCACACAAAAGACAGCGGAGGGGCACGCAGTGCTTTCTTTTTTTTCCAAATAAGCATTTTTTTAATTGGCCTTTTTGCTAAAGTATGAATGAATTAGCGAATTTAAACAGCGCGCTTTGCTGCAAGCGAGTGCCCGAAAACTAACTGGCGAAGGCCTAGCAGTGGCGAATCGGAATCCATTCAAACGGTTTTACAGCCGGAGGAAATAATGCTCACCGCAACCGCTGAGGAAATATTAATACAGCGCGTGCCAGCTCCTGTTGGAACAAGAGAAATAAGGACAGCAGACCAACAGGAACTGTGGCACAGATACGTTGTGGACTCAGACCTCCTTCGGGATGTTTTGCTCCTGTTACAAACCACGATAAATACGTTCACGCCTTTGAGCGCTGTCTTTAGTTCAATTTTATGAGCGCCAGTATTATTTTGTTTCAAGGCAAATGTTGACAACTTGTAAAATATAAACAAAGATCATCGCTCCTGATCTGGTGTTCTGTGTGATTGACGCCTCTGAGTCAGTCTACAGCCCCAGGCTTAGGAGTCAAGTGTTGTGTTTCCAGATGCTTAGGTCCAAAATGACTTACACAGGGTTAAGGTTCTGCACTTCACCCGGTGGCACCTGCGGGTGTTTACCAAGTCTGGAGGTTCAGCAGCCTTGTGGTGTGAGAGCAACCTCGGGGGTTTTAGGTGTGCACCAAGGCCCAGTCCCCAGCCCCTGCTGAAAGGCACCGCTGCAGCTCAGGTGTTTGTGCGGTGCGTCGTCACACCTTGCCGAAACACTGCACGTGCACGCACGTGCAAGGACACGTACTATTCCAAGCGTGAGAAAATAACATGCTCGCTGCTGTCACTTTTTGTCGTCGGTCCGTTTACCTGTCAAACGCGTAGATGTTCGTACAGGAGACGCACCGGTTGCTCCCCAAAGGGCTGCTGATGGGTGGAAAAAAACGTTTGCGGTTGTCATATCCACACATCGGCACCCAAGTGGAGTCGATGCGGGCAGAGCAGATGGATCCGCACGAGGCGCCGAAAATCGTTTCGAGGCCCGGCTGCTAGGGCCGTCGTACTAACAGCTCCCGCAGGTTGCCGGTGGTTTCCGGGGTGAAGCAGCGCGAAACCTTGGGGAATGACTGATGGCTACACGGCCCGAAGATGTGAGGGCTGCGCCCGTACCTGCTGCACGGCCGACCTCAGAGCCACGGGGAGGCTGGAGAGTTATCTCTGCTTGTTGCTGCTCCATCTGTCGGCGAGGCAAAGGTGCCTAAGATGTCAGCTTTCTCTCGTGCTGCTGGTTCAGAACCTGCAGACCCAGGCTGAACATAGAGGAAAATATATCAGCTTCCCCGCTTTTTTTGACCAGTGTCTTTGTACAGCTGTGACCCCTTTACCATGACGGTTATACAGAAAGTTCCTCAACTTTTGTCCTTCAAACAGCACCATAGTGCTCCCACGCATTTATTAAATAAATTATCAGGATATTTCTAACTGTAATCCGATGAATGATAACTTTAGATCCTCAAAAGCCAGCGGGTAAAATCTGATCACACCATCGAGCAAAAAGAACCAGATCAAACTTTTCTTTACACTGGCAGCCATCATTGCAATGGACTCACCGTCTCATCCAACAAAATTTATATATATGTTCAAACACGTATATATTTATTTTCATTCATTAGCATACTTTACAATTACAATTAAAAAGGTGTAATTCTGGACCATATGACCAAGAGCAAGGCGCGACACAGATTTTGTTGCCTTTGTGCTGCAGTCGATGAAAACGGTGTTTTCGAATGGCTTTGAATATTGAAAGGCCCGTGAAGAATTGAATAAAACAAACAAGTACAGCAAAAACCTAAATAAATAACATATATTTATTTGCATACATGCAAATTATTCACATTGCAAGGCAGCAGGCGGTGCCCAGACTTGACAGCTGAAGGATGTGCAAGTAGAGCCGCACACTTAAGCAGCTGTACGGACAAAACTGCAACTGGTTTCTTGAACCGCTTTTCTTGCTTGATTTTCCCCAGGTGATTTCTTTAAGAGATGCAATGTTCTCCTTGCTGTAGGAGGGCTCCCCGAAGCTCAGCCAGACCTCTGCAGCGAATGTACTGACTCCCTGCTAGGAAATTAGACTCAAATTGCTCTGCTAGGTTTTATCAACCAACATTCGCTTCAGATACGTTTTTGAAACACCGTCCACCTACGTGCCTGATAACTGTGTCTCTGAAGATGAATATTTAAAAGATGAATATGTATGTCGGAATTTAAATGAGCCTTTTTTTGGCGCCCGCCTTTAGTGATACGTGTTGAAGGTGGACGTCTGCGTCGGTGTGTGGTGAGCATCTGAAGCACAGAGATACAGGCAGTGCATATGTTTCCTGGGTTCTGGACAGGGACACCCATCCACGCCGCACATCTCCCCCGACCTGGTGTCACCCCGCCGGTGACTCCGGTCACCCCCTCACATGTTCTCCTCCTCATTAACTTTGGAGCAGATGGCCAGGCCCTGCTCTCCCCACGTGAGCTTGACTGATGGAAGTGGGGTAAGGGGGGGAGTACAGTATCTCCTCCAGTCTGAGGTTTGGGCCCTTCCCTCACGCCCCCCATGATGCCTGGCCTCACATTCAGGCCCAAAGTAGAGGGACAGTTAGTTGCCTTCCCTTTGTTTCAGGCTCTGCGACCCCCTCTCCCTCCCCACCTGCGGACATCAGACAACATCACCTGTAAGTCGGTCATTGAGTGAGTCCAGCGAGTCATGGCTCATTGAGGACAGTCACACTGCAGGGTGCAGGGACACAGGATTCCACCGAAACATGGCCTTAGGGGGACAACTCTTTACAAACAGAACATCAAACACATTTCTTCTATCTTCCTATTAAAAATTTTGCTAAGAATAATTCCCATCGTAGGCCTGCACTCTCCGACTCCAAGATGGACAGCCTCGACCTTCCAATAAATACGAGTAACAGTATAATCAATTTTTAAAAAGTGTTAGATTTTTAATATTTTTATTAACATTCTATCTATCTATCTATCTATCTATCTATCTATCTATCTATCTATCTATCTATCTATCTATCTAGCTATTAACTTGTTATAATAAAGTTAAAACTACCTGTAAATGGATGAAAATAAAAACATACTGTAAACACTGTGGAAGGACGGTGAACCTGATCACTCATTCCTGCTTTGTTTGACTGTGTTTTATCTCCCAAAAACCTCTAGGCGCACAAACACAAGTGACAGATAAAAAAAATATATATAATTAAACACCAACTTTTGCATTCCTGAAAATCTATTACTCGCCTGTTTGTGGCAGGAAGACCCAATAAACCAAGGTGTGAAACTACAGTAGAATAATGTCAGAAAATGACTTTCTTACAATAAAACAGACAAATAAAATAATTAAATTAATACGTACAATACGTTTTGCAGTGCAGAACAGAGTCATCTGCATCCAAAGGGGCCGTTCCCTTTTCCGAAGCTTCTTCGAATTAAAGTTCAAAGTTCTCACATAACCTTTACTGGATGCTTCTGTAAAATGTTACTGTGCTCATTTGCTTATGAAGCCTTTGCATTTTTTGGTCACCGTCGCAAATCCAAAGATCAAGATGTCGAATTCAAGATGTTATATAACAGCGCCGTAACAAAAGGGACAAACCGTGGCGTTTGGATTTTTGTAAATGGCAAAATGTTGAGCCCTTTCTGGAAAAAATAACAACAGAGCTACCGAAAGGATCGGTTTATAGCGCTGCAGTGAGGATGGCGATCCGATATACCGAATAAAAAGATGTAAATGATAAAAATGATTATACATATTGTGTTCTTGACAATGCATATTTTAGCCACAATAACACTATTTATCTGAACGTGTCACGGCGGAGCCCTGAAAGCAGGTAGTGATGGAGCAGAATTGCCTCAGGGGTCACACACTTGAGCATTTTGTTCGGAATTTTCATAAAAATATAATATTCGTGTTCACATCTCACTTTGCCTTTTGCATCACTTTTATGTGTTCGGTGGGGCACAAAATGGAGGGTTTGTGGGACTGGTGTGCCACACAGGGTGTTGTTTCATGACCTAACCCAGTTTCTGGTATAGGCTTTGGACCCAGAGCAGGACAAGCGGGTGAGGATAATGGACAGATGGATGGATGGATGGAAGGATGGATGGATGTGTCTCCATCAAAAACTGATTGCAACACTGTATTGTTGTTATTGCTATTTTTCATGTACTGTTGAAATTATATCCATTTTAAAAATAATGCTAAACATACTGCAACACATAGTGCTGTTATTAACTAATAATAATAATAATAATAATAATAATAATAATAATAATAATAATAATAAAGTTCCTACAGTGTTTGTAAAAATGTCTGTGGTTATTTGATCATAAATTGTGAAAGTCCTTCCACAAGCTTTTTTAAGGATGTAGCTCTCACCAAGCGGACTATAAATAAAGTTTGGTACTTTATTACTTTGAAGCTCGCAGGGTTTATCTTTGCGTTATTCAAAGCAATAAAATGGCAGAATTGTCAGGTTGCAAAATGATGATTTCCTGCAAATTTCGTTAAATCTGAGATACAGTGCAAGGAGATGCGTGCCATCATTATTAAAGGTAAGTAATGCAGTGTGGGGTCATGATGTGAATTTTTTTTTTCCCCCCTTCCCCGTTTCTGTGCCGTTTCCTGTGAAAATGGAGAAAAATGAATCAAAAGGGCTTAGAAAAATTGTTGAGTGACAAAATGACATTTTAAGTATGAATTTTGTCGTTCTCAATATGGCTCAGCTCCGTCAGCCCAGTGACAGCGATAGCTAACAGATAGCAGATCCCCCCCATGCCATCTGCGCTACTACGCTAATTCCCCTCAGTGATTTACTGCTCGCCGAGATCCATTTTCTGGCGTCTGGGAAAGTAGATTTCTGTCCTTCCGAGGACACTAAACTATTAAGTAAATGGAGACGTACATTTCGGAGGAAATGAGTAAGTATCCATCTTCAATGCACCAGCGGTCAACAGCTGCGGAAGGTCAGAGATGAGGGATTGGCTGCCGTCTCAGCAGGCCGCGCGGTTTCCGCGGCGCCCGTCTCATAACCTTCACAGCCCGGACCGCTCCGCGTTTTATTGTACAGATGGGTGCCGGACGATGACTCAGCAAAACAGCGAGCTAACGCTAAATGTTCACAACATCTGGGCAGGGCTCCAGGCCCGCACATGAAATTGACCTTTACGGCGTATTTCCACGGGGGCTTTTCGTGATGATAACAACACGGGACCTCGAACGCAGGACGCGGCGCCCCGTTTTGGTGGTTCAGTACGCCCTTGAGGCGGGTCGGTGCCAACCTAGGAATAAATATAAGCGCACGCAATTGACGCGCATGTCCTCTGCTGCAAAGCCAAATACCCATTATTATGCCTTTGCCAAATTTAACCGACTTCCGATTCAGCGTCGCCGTAAAACGTGATGACCGTTGACCTCTTTGCGGGCAAAATTGTGGCAAGGAAAAGAGGGAGCAGTCAGCTAGCCGAACAGCGTGTTTCTGAGGAATCGCGGTGAGCATTAGCATTGGCTGCTTACCCTCTGGCACTATTCCACCGCGTTAATACTGCTGCTGCTGAAATATCTTTCGCAGAGGTATATAAATATTAATATTCATTCCTTCTAGCACCATGAGGTTTGTGCATTAAGGTACTTGCAATAATTTACTCATTTACACAGTTTCAAATTTTCTCTGCAGCAAGAGCGGTCAATAACAATAATAATAGTAATGATAATAGTAATAATAATCCACCCATGCATCCATTCGCCCATTTCAATGAACTGCTTAGCCTATGTAGGTTCAGAGCCTTCCGAAAGTAGACGGCCCTAGGTTATGAAAGTGCTCAATAAACCACACACACACACACACACACACACACACACACACACACACACACACACACACACACACACACACTATGAGTAATATAGTGTGACCAACCTGAAACACATGTGTTTGGACTGTGGGAGCAAACTAGAGTACCTGGAGGAAACCCTGACAGACACGGGGAGGTCATGCAAACTCCACACAGCCAGATTCAAACACAGAGTAAGAATACAAAAAAAAAATAAAAATAACAGAGCACAGGGTGAACAGCAGTACGTGTTGTTCTGAGGGCCAGGGATTTTCCCTCATGTTTCCCCTTTATTTCCCTCATATTTCCATCCACAGTTAATACTTGTGTGATCTGTACACACTGTACACACAGCAGTGGACTGGGAAAGGTCGGGGGTCACATTAGCAGCTGCCACAAACCACAAATATAGCTGTTGCCTAATAACATTATTAATCCGGTATTTTCTGTAAGAAAACAACACGAGAGCCTGTGTTTCTCACTGTTTAAACAATAATAGTGCGCAAAATAACTGCCGGAGGGATTTCTTTTTTTTTTTAAATTAAAAACATACACCGATGGCCGCTGCTGCTTGGAAATAAGTTTTAACGGAAAAATCAACTGCAGTTGAGGTAAACCAGACCGAAAAAAAAATGAAGCCCTTCTTTCATAGTTCAAGTACTTGAAAATTTATGCTGTATATTATTTTGGAATCCTGTTTTTCAAAGCTATACATCTTATGCACGTTTATCTGCCACTTATATGGAAATACACATCGATCATTTCTCATTTTGATGCGGGACTCTGATCCGCCATCATTTATCAGCTGTTTAATTCTGTTTAATACCTCTTTGCCGAGCCACAGGACCGGCATGAAGAAATGAAACGGCCTTGTTTCCGCGAGAAGAAACAGTTTAAATCGGTGAATGGCACTCAGCCAGTTTATGACATTTTCATTACCCCGCAGACCAGAATCCACGCCGTTTAGCCCATTTTCCTCCCTGCAACCGTTTGCGAATAACCGAGCAACTCTTGGGAATTTCAGACCTTTTCCTTTCATGTCAATATTTCTCAGCCGCGGAGGAGATGCGATGGCATTCAAGTCGCAATTCTCAGATGTTTAATCATTCATTTATGTTCTACCTACCAATTTTTTTTTTTTTTTTTATTGAAAAAACCTCCCGCAGCGCTTTGGGCCCCAGGCCACACGCAAGGTTGTGGGAAAAAAAAAAAAAAAAAAAACCACCAACAGAGACGCCAAAGATGCTGCATCCAGCGCTCGGTCCTCGGAGACGACTTCGGCATCCTCGAGGGAGGAAAAAGGTGTTTAAAGATAATAAAAAAAAAAAAAAAAAAGAAACCAAGAGCAGGGAGAATATGAGGATCAAAGTTGCGCGTGTAGCCCGAGACAAACACTGGCGTTCGCCCCAAAGCAAAACTGACCCGCTTTGAAATTAAAAGAAAAAAGTCAATCAGACAGCCGGCCGCCTTATCTTATGCAGAGAAACTGGAAGTTCAGAAATTAGCTCATTTATTTTGTACAATTAGGTTTATTGGAGTGTGACAGAGAAAATTTGGTGTTCACTGGGGCGTGAGGTCAGCCACAATGGAGGGCCCGACTGGCTAAGTGAGGCGTTTCGCGCGGCGGTATTTACTTATCGCCGCCACCGCCACATAGTGTTGGTCTCATTAAACCATTTTTTAGACCGATTATTTGCCCCGAATCGGAGAGGAAGAAGTCATCCGTCTGACTGAATGCGATCAAACCTGCCTGCGAAAAAACGTACGCTTCCGCAAAACAAGGCGCGGAAAAATGTATTTTCCTCCAAGCGGGGGCCTTTTTGCCAGCAAACAGCCGTGCCCCGGGACACGGGGTCTGCTTGTTTGTAGACGCTCCCGACCGAGCCTCGAGCGATATTTGCGGTTCGCAAGTGTAGTTAATATACGACTGGCCTGGACGAACGCAAATATGATCACAGCTTGAGTCTGGGACCAATTTCCCTCGCCGCACGGTACCATCCTCTCGGCGGCTCGCCTTCCTTTAAGCCGACTCCAAGTGTAGCCGGATGCTAATGACTGTCGAAAATTATTTAAGGTCCAAAGAGCACATCTCACTACTAGCGTTTAATTTGCCATAGACAAACAAAATATTTTTACATGAGGACCGAGTGAAAACGCTGTTCGGAATCAAGGGGAGTTTTTCCTGCTGCTGCAAACTGCTGAGCGCTGCATTTCCAGGCCTGGGCGTTTATTTTTACTTTGACTGAAGCGAAGCGGCAAAGCCTCTGGATAAACACCTCCCTCCACCTATGCAGGTACGACCAAAGGTAGCGGAGTAACGTCCAGACTCGCTGCGTTTTCACGAGTAGGTTGACTGGGGCTGGCGGGGTCCCGTTTCCACCAAATGGAAGGCAGAACTTGTGGATTGGCTTGTTTTGTAAAAGATGTTGCTTTTTCTTATTTTTTTGATCCATAAATTGTCCTGCAGGAGGGCACAGTCATTCGCACGCGCCACCCGAGGGCGTGGAAATGAGCACATTTTATTATCTCAGCAACGGAGCTACATAATAACTGACGTAAAGGTGTTTCCAGAGAGTCAGTTGCTGTGATTTACGATAAATACGTAATGCAGCAAACTGCGGGGTCTGTGTACAACGTCAGCTCGTGAGAGTTTACGTCTGGGTGCGTGAACACATTCGAGTGCGTCTCGCCAGGCAATAAACACCGGGGAGAACAGTCCGATTTGTTCTGTTTTTCGGAAAGGAGCAACGCTTGTCCACCGCTTTTACAACAGCCTCGGGGTGTGTGGGTACAAATTTGGACACGAGGCCAAAATCCCTAACAGATGTTGGCAGCAGGTGGCGTAGCGGTTACAGCTGCAACCCTGAGGACCCTGGGTTCAACGCCCTGATCCTGCTACTGTACCTTTGGTCAACCTTCTTGCACCAAAGCGCCGCTGCAGAAAGGAGCCAAGTGCAGCAGTTAATGATGATAGAAAATCAGCAATAATAAATAAACAGGAGATGATGTTTATAAGCTCCCTGTTGTCTTCTGTCTCCTGTTCTGACTCGAGGCCGCACGAAAATTCCCGACGTCTTCCATGTTTTATTAATGAGCGACGCCGCCGCACACTCGTAACATTTACCTAACTGCCAGTATTAAAATTTAAACCATTTACTTTTTGTCTAATTTTCCTGCCTCGGCCTACATAATTCATCACGCAACGGAGGCAGATTCCTATCTGGCTTTTTGAAGGGAGGGAATAATTTAGATTCGGCTTCTCCAGCCTTGGCGCTGTTCCGACTCCAGGGGGACGAAAATCGGAAGCAGGGAAGGCCATTCATCGAGCAATTAATATTTAAGATGCAATTTTAATAAGTAATATAACTCTGCATAAAAGAGACGTGTGTTACGTGTCGCTCCTCATTTTAAATCTGTACGCACGTCATTTTTTTATTTTTTTTTTCCCGGCGCCACCAGCATCTCTTCAATATTAACATGTTTGCAGACTGGTAACTGATTGTTTCGCTAAACGCCCACATCCCCTGCTTCTGAATTATTGTTGCGACTTCCATTATTAACACTTTCTGTTTGCGCTCAGCTTGCAGGCGGCTCTGTAAGGCCCCACGCGTGGGTGGGTGCAGGTTCTAATCCTCCGGAAATTCGGCACGGGCTTACGACGCCGTGGCCTGAATTTATATCGCGGCACAACAAGAAGGTGGGGCACGAACCACTTCTTCGCGGCGGTTAGGGGTCGTGTGCGGCCGAGGAGGGGCCGGCCGAGACGACGCGAAAGTTCGACCTTAGTATCAGGCGGCAAAAGGAGAAAGTGTTTTTTGGAGCAGCGAAAAAGGAATTAAAATGTATTTGATTATTTACTACCGGTGTTAAAAATGATAAATATTATGGTGAAGGCTTGACACTCCAATCCAACAAGTGGTCCAAAATGATGCTTAAATCAAACTACAGGTATTACTACAGTGTGACCAGCTTTTTACAGTGATGCCCAATAATATGCAGAGGCGCTTTGGGGGTGGATTTTTACAGTAGAAAGAGGCTTCGGAGGGTGGGGAGGGTGGGAAGGGGGTGCTGCAGATGATTTTGGTAGATTATTTCCCCCCACCACCAAGCCCTGAGCACCCAGTCAAATTTGCTTAGCGCTGAAGTGATGCCGCCCCCACCCAACACTCGCCCGAGCACACGGCTGCCAGCCAAACATTGCTTGGCACTGCTCCTAATGATGCCTGGCACGGCATCGTCCTCAGCAGCACACAGGGTAACACCTGCCAACTTTTAGCAAGGTGTAAATGTCTCTATTAACAGCGCGTCCCGCTTGTCGGCCTAATAAGCGCAGGGACCCGAGGCCCTCTTCTGCACACGAGCGCAACCCGAGCGCCTGCCGCCATTGGCCGCTCAACCTCCCGCTGCCGCGGCTGCTTTCCTCAGGCAACCTGGCAGCTGGTCTTTGGCATGAAAATACAATTCATTCTTATATAACTTTACTTCTTTATTGCTTAACAGTGCAGCACCGGGGTCACAGCATCCTGGATAAAGAAACATCTCACGGAGAAAAGGCCAGTTCCCTGATGGGCATGAAGAAAAGGGATCAAAAAAGTGTCCCGGCATTTCGAAATATGAATTATCATCCAGCTCAGACGTTTATTGTGGCTTCAGAAGAAAGCCGAACACTTTGGCCGTAAACCAGAACAATAAAACACATCTAATTTAAGTAATTGATATCAATATCTCCATTAAAAAAAGAGCGTGAAGAAGACAAAATAGAGGGGGACACATCAAACTTTTTGTTTAGTTTTTTGGACAGTTGCACGAACATGGTTCTAATAAACTGGTACTACATTACCACGGCAAATGTGTCAAAGTGCCGCGAATGTCTTATTTTTTTAAAGTGGAAATACGTTCATCTTAAGCTATCGCATTTACAAAAGAAAATGTATGAAGGTGTGTCGGGTGGCTTCCCTCTTAACACCCAGCTACGGTGACCTGGAATAAAGTTCATTCTATACATAAAACAGGAATGCAAAGGACGTTATAATAAATTCAAAAGACATTACAAAAAATAGTATTGCTAAATGTACGAGAATGAAAAGCAGTCACTTCTACAAATCGTACAACTTTCTGTTCTGAGAATATGCTGATGAATGAAGGTCAACAAACATTCGTCTGTTTTTATTTGTAGGAATATTAATTCCACGTCACTGACATGTGATGACAAACTGCCTCCACATCAGAGATCTATTTATTGTTTATTATTATATTGACTGATTTACTGTTCATTTACTGTTTTGTGCTGCGAAATAAGGCCTTTCATAGGGATTTGGGATGCAGACATTGGGGGAAATGACCTGCGTTTGCGCGCAGTGCTGCACGGAGGACGGCTAGCAGACAGGTGCCGGCGGTGATGCGGAATTGCCGTCGGCCGGCTGTCAGTTGGGCCAGGGGTGGCAACTTGAGCGCGCAGCGAGGACGGGATAAGCAGGCGCATACAGGTAAAGAATCCGGTGTGCATGCTGACCCGGCTGCCCCCAAGAATTTGTTCCACTACTCACTTAACGGTACCTTAAATTTACTGAAGTTGCTTATAAGCGCCATTTATATGCTTACACCTGGGGGGTAATTTTGAGAGGCAAGTTGGCATAGCGAGCAGCACTGCTGTCCCACAGCCCCTGGGTCAGTGCGGGTTTCACTTTCACTCAGACTGAATGGAACGTGCACGTTCTCCCCATGTCTGTGAGGGTTTCCTACCACAGTCCAAAGACGTGTTTCAGGTTAACTTGTCACTCTAAGTTGGCCATAGCTCTGCAACGGACCGGTGTCCCATCTGCGATCGGTTCATAGCCTGGCACCCAGTGGTTCTGTGATAGAAGTGGGACCACCACTGCTTTGCTTGGGATTAAACTGTTAATGATAATGCATGGATGGATGGATGGATGGATGGACAGTTTTTACTGGAGCAGTTTAGGTTAAGCACTGTGATCAAGGGCACTACAGCAGGACGAGGAGCTCAAACCCAGCCATCCTCACAGGAAGGACTGGTCATTCACTAACTTGACTGGCACTGCGTGTCCTGGTGGTCAGGAGTAAGAGATTAACCAGAGGTCACAACTGTACTGTAGTAGGATGATGACTTTACGCATAAAAGACCGTACCCCCTGTCACTTACTGTACCTCCTGCAGGTTATTAACATTCCATGTCACATTATTAAAATTGTGCCCTAAAGAGGCGACATATCAATTTGTATATGATACAGTGCTGTGCTTTTCTGTGAAATTAATTGTAAATTAAATGTCATTTACAAGCTTATCCAAAATGCTTTTAGCACACTGCAATATTTAGCAATAGCCAGTGGCTGCTATGCTCCTTATTTCAATCATGAAGTCTACAACCATCGATATAATGAATATTAACCGTAAATACCAAGCCGTAGGGACTTATACATTATCAGTTTTAATTTTGAAGGGTTATGTAGTGAGGCCTAATTTAAATTCGCTATGAAAATAGATCAAACAAAGTCAGAGTTCATATTTTTTAAGACACGCGGGTTTTACGGATCCGTACGCTTTTAAGTTATTTGCAGGAATACCTATGTGTTTTACGAAAGAGGTCTTCGTATGCGAGGGCCACAGTCCTGCAGATGCCGGTGAAGAACTTCCTGCTCGCCTGTACACAAGCAGAAATGCAGAATGCATCCTCAACTGACAGATGCGTGCAGAGTGCGGTGAAAAGGGCTAAATAGTAGGAAGTGCCAGCAGGTGAGGATCACCAGGCCACCGAGGGACCTCATTTGGTGACCAGACACAGACCGCACCGAGGGTTTTCCTATTAGGGTTAAAAATGTAGAAGAGAAAATCCTTGATGGTGAATCTTTAACTCGGCCAACGTCGGTAAAACTGCCGAGTCAGCAAAGGGGCGTCGGCTTTGTATGGCCATCGGTTATTAATGTGTTATTAGGGCATCCAGCTGGGCCAAAAGCAATACTGTGGATGGGGGCTGCGGGTGTGGCAAGCTGGCGTTCATTCATCGTAATCCAAGGTATTAACTAGAATTTTGGTCAGCGCTGACAGATGGATTTATGAGCCGATTATTAAGGGGCTTTTTAATGAAAAGAAAAATGCTTATTAGGATCCTTAGTCCCCTCATTAATATGGCGCTGTTGACGGTGACTGATATTTCGGGTGGTCACGAGGGGGTAGTGTGAATGGCAGTTCTGCTTGGGAGACTTTTACAATGCGCTTACAGTCAGTTGTATTCCCACCACACCGCGAGGGGCGTTATGGTGATATGGTGTTTGGTGGTGCTGTCTGGCATTCAAAGGTCCCGGGTTCAAATCCCCAGTGAGGACAGGGTTAAGATTAGGGGCTGGGGTTAACACCGTAAGTCAATTTTAAGGAAAACATCACACATAAATAAATTCACCAGGATTCATCTGTGTCCCTTACACCGCCGGCCGCCTTCTTCCTGGCCTGTTATACTGACACATATTTCAAGTGCGTGGTTTCTCACGCCGTCGATTCCTGCGAGTCAGAAAGAAGTGCGGTGAACCTGCGACCAAAACCGCTGCACATGGTTGTTACGTCCTCCTGCCAGCCTTCTCATGGAGTTTTTCTCCAAGCGCTGCGCTTTAGCAACTCTTGCTGAACTTCACACTCAGCTTTCTTGGGCAGCACACAGCGCAGTCTGTTGGCTCCGAACACGTCGTGCTGGACGCAGTGTCACTGTGGGGGTCACAAGGCGTAAACACACCCATTGGTACGTTTTCACTGTCCTCCACATTCCCTTTTTGAAGGTCCCTGTTGTGTTTGACAAGTTGGTGCTGCCAGCTGAAGCGTTTCCCTGGGGGATGGGAGGTCACACACACGATCGCTCGGTGCCGAGCGGCCTTGTCAGGGCGCCGCTGCCGGAACTCTCATTTTGTCTCTCGACAAGAAAAGCGCGAGAGGCACCAAACGCCGGACCTTGCTGGCCGACACGCTGTCGCCTGCCCGCACATTCACATCCTCGTGCTAAAATGCCACAGCCGATATTTCCAGCTCACATGTCGGCTGCCAGGGCTAACAACAGAAGAAGACACTCGAATGGACAACCTGGGGGGAGGCGGTAGGACGGCAGGCAGTTCCGCGACACTTTGGTGTCAGCTGATGGACTCGAGCAGTCGAACGTGGATTTTCAAAATTATTATTCTACCCCATCAAGGTAGGTGGATGCGGTTCAGTGGGATTTTGGGAAAAACCTGGTTTGGACAACATGTTTTTCCACATGATGAACAAAAATTGAGGTGTAATTCTGCTGTTTTGTTCTGCTGGGGAAACAGCTGAAGATGCAAGAAAACATTTCATATATGATATATGTGGCGTTATAATATATTTATATTTATAAATAAATACAGAAGCAGTCCAGCAAAAATCAGTAGATGTGCCCAAATGCATTGAATGGGAGGTGAAGGTTATTACAGCGGAAATAAAAAGCACGTTTTTGTGACATAAAGACAAAAATCATGGACCTTTTTATATTTTATGCTACTTTGCAGCAAAAAAATACAAAAAAGAACCCCCAGATAATTATGAAGACAAATACCTGGAATTAAAAAACCCACAACACCTTAGTTGCATAAGTGAACACACCCTTTTATAATGGGCCTGTAGGTGTGTTCAAAGGTAACCAATCGCATTCACGGTCATGTCCAAAGGTAAGTAGCACCGCTATCTGATTAAGCCCATTAAGCTGTTCCTGCAGGAATTTTCCTCAAACATTCATGGTTGCACGCAACCGGGACAGCCATTGTCCACAAGGAGCTGACGAAACATCTACGGGATCTCGCTGTTGAAAAGCACTGATCAAGAGAGGGGTGTAAGAGGATATCAGAGGCATTGGATGAACTATAGAGCACAGTGAAGACCGCCATCGGTAAGTGGACAGGGATAGCGTCAACATCAGGACAACCCTCCGAAGCCGATGACAGGACAAGGAGAAAACCTGTGAAGGAGGCCATCGAGAGGCCTAGAGCAACATTAAAGGAGCACCAGGAATTTCCGACAGGCAGCGGTCACTCCTGGCTTGTGGAAACAGTCTGTCATACTCTGCACATGTCTGGGGCATGGGGTAGGGTG
Source organism: Heterotis niloticus (assembly GCA_018136845.1). Taxonomy (NCBI): domain Eukaryota; kingdom Metazoa; phylum Chordata; class Actinopteri; order Osteoglossiformes; family Osteoglossidae; genus Heterotis; species Heterotis niloticus. Next base: position 18,923,854 of record CM030905.1, read on the forward strand.
GCAAGATGAAATCTGTTTCTCATAATAGGAAACCCAATTAAATTTCACAAATAAAAAATGCATTTAATACTCCAAACCATGTGGAAGATTTGTGATGTTTCATGTTCGGATAAGACAAAGGTCTGACTTTTTGACCTTAACTGTAATGGATGTGTTTGGCACAAAGATAACAGAGCTCACCATCGAAAAAACATCCGACCCACTGAAGCATGGTGGCAGCAGCATCATGCTTTGGTAGGCTGCTTCTCTTCAGCAGAGATGGACAATGACCCAAAGACCATGTCCATATCAGCCAGGAAATGGCTTCAGAAAAGAAAGATCAAAATTCTGAAATGTTGTGGTCAGAGCCTGGACCTCAAGCCAGTAGAAAACCTGTGGAATGAACTAAAGAGCTAAAGAGAGCTGGCTGTGGGCAAGAGCCCCCCTCTCAGTCTGAAGATGCTTTAACTTTTGACATCATTTACCTTCATTTCTGGCTTCACGTCACAAAACCGTGCAATTTCAACAAGGGTGTGCATACATTTTATACCCACTGTACAACATTTCACAGTTACAATCACACGGCGTTTAACTAAGAAGACACGAAAGGCTGCCATTCCAGAACTCCTTTCAGATGTCATGCGGATCAAATGTTACGTTTTGGAGAGGAAGAAAATTGGTTCGGTGGTGTAAATATTTACAGAAGGAACTTCAGGTGCGATCATAAACAGCGAAATAAATACATTTCTGCCAAGTCTGTAGGAGAGTGCCGGCTGCATTGCATAACTTTATCAAAAAAAGAGGGAAAGAAAGAAAAAGAATTTGGCCTGCGGTTTAAGAATAAAATCAAACTTTTTGCGAAAGATCTGAAGAGTTGCAGTCGGCTCAGCATGACCCACGACGTGCCCAAGGTATAGGTTTATTGCGATTTATTCCCAACTATTGCGACGAAATGATATTTACCTATTTTGTGCTCGAGTGAGGCTGCGCATCTGGCCGGAGAGGAGGGACCCCGTGTCCTGTGGGTGAATACGATATTCAGGCGCGATTAAAACAGCAGCGCTCACACAGACATTCTGGCCGCTTTGTCGCAGAGCAAACACTGCATCGAACACACAATGGACAGCACCTGCTCAAACTTCTGCCTCGACCGACTTTGTTTTATTTTTTTTCCTTTTTGGCTTATCGTTCAATGCCACACATGTCCAGTTGTGTTGTGGGACTGAAAGAATGACCCCACTGTTTGCGTACATTGCATTGTGTTCCGACAGCTTGCCGTTGTTCTCCGCCTCAACGCACCTGTGGCCCCCCAGTCTCAGCTGAGCCGCAGGCCCGACAGATACATGTGTTTGCTCACCCTCTCACTGACCTGCCATCAGCCTTTTTTTAAAAAAAAAAAACAAAAACGGATTTATCTGAAGTCGATTATCGCACGTTGTCCCGCGAAAACCTTCAAGTAATTTCCTTTGCACTTTTGTGCCGCGTAATAAGCTTTAATAGCTGTGGCGCAGCGGGTAGCGCCGGTGCCTCATAGTTCCTTTGCTGTGGGTTTGAATCAGGTTTGGTCAATGTGGGGTAGCATGTCCTCCTTGTGTTTGTGTGGCTTCCTTTCGGGGTTTCCTCCCACAGTCCAAACATGTGTTTCGGGTGGACTGGCAGCTCTACATTGTGTGTGTGTGTGTGTGTGAGAGAGATATCCCTGTGATGGGCTGGTGTAAGGTCGACAGTGCGCCCTGCCTCATCTCCCATGCTTCCAAGGTTCTGAACCACCGTAACCTTGCGTTCTGCATGCAACTGCTGCGAGCAGAGGGCATAAATGTTAATATTAAAATATGGCTATAAGGTTTGACTAAAGGGGCGGTGTGTGACCCCTGACACTCACCAAGATTCCGGATATTGGATGTTATCCCGCTGATAACTGACTCCCCTCTGGCACTCCACTGCCAGAACCAACACGGTAGGCACCTGCTTGAATGCTTGGAAAACAATAGGTGGTTGTACAGACAGCGAGACGTCAAGGGACCCTTGGGCATCTTCAGCCAGGGCTTCTTAATCCCTGCGACACATTTGTGGACGTAAAGGAGAGTATCGGGCTGCGAATTGATCGATGGCTGGAATGAACAACTGTTCAGAGCAAACAATGTTGCTGCAGAGGATTCGTGTGTATTGGGCACTTAAGCGACCGGGTCTTGTTGGCTTGTTCACACATGGCTCTGGTCACAAGGGACCGCAGCCCTGGTACCTTATATGTTAACTCCATTCATCAGATTGCTATGCAGCTTTTTGGCCGTGTTGGCTTCCCATATTTGGTCCTAATTTGCCACAGCTGAAGAAATTATTTTTACTTTTAAAATTTTTTTGTCATTCTCCAAAAAAGTCCAACACAGACGCTAAAGCTATGTCAAAATTTAGCCTAATATGGTCCATATCTTTTCCTTAACTACCTTAACCTGGTCAGGGTGTGCACACACTGTGGTCATAGAGTTCAGTGCGACCAATGGAAATGAAATGCATAGCTTTGGACTGCGGAAGGAAACTGGAGCACCAGGAGGCACCCCCCCCCCCAGATGCAGGCGGAACATGCAAACTCCACACAGACTGAGCTGGATTCGAACCCACACCTGCCACCCCTATTTAAAGCTCATGTAAAATGACTGAGAATAAACATATGCGTCGCATGACAGGGTGTGCCAGGTTCAGGGAGTGACCGGGCAGGGATGATTTTTAGATCTTTTTATAGCTGTTTTGCATTTTAGCAAAGTCAGATAACCAAAATTACAGAATCCCAACCAACAGAAAGGGCCTTTTGGCTCAAATTAAATGTAGACAAAAAAAGTAACAATGCAGGCACGACAGTTAACAGATTTTTTCTTAGCAAGGTCTCACCACCCACAAGCCACATACCTTGTTGGCTCTTGGCAGTCTGTATTTACTAGAATCCCTTAACTCATCTCACACTTGCGTGCACGCACACACACACACACACACACACACACACACACACACACACACACACACACACCTGTTGCTTGTTCCGTTCCATGTTACTCAGTTTCTTTCAAGAGTGTTTTGTCAAGCCAGGCAGAGAGCAGAAGTGGTCCTGTTTCCACAAATTCCTATTCAGTCCTCATTGCTGACAGGTTCATCCCTTAAACATGTACAACCGTTGTCATCTTGTTATTGCTCACCATCATTCAGAATCCCCAAAAGTGAGGTGTAAACACTGTGGACACTGAATGAAGGCAGTCCCGCACACCTACTGTGACTGATATGTCCTGTCTGGAAGGAAATGCGAGCTACATTATGAAAAATGAAATTTAAGAAAGTAGACATGTAATGAAAGTACAGTTAAAATTGAAACAATGTGGAAAAAAGTGTGTGTTGAAATTGTGCAACTATAACATGAAGCGCAAATACAGTAGATCCTGTAATCTACGTACTTACATTTTTCTTATCAAAATCACCGTGACAGAAAAACTACAGTCAAGTATGAAATAATTGTTTTAGAATTCTGAAATAACGGGCTTTTTCATAAGGAGGTCTGACTGGACGCCAGTTAAGACAGAGAATGGAGACCAGTTTGGAATGTGGGGTCGTTGACCTCTGTCTTTCTTTCATCGCAACCCGTATTCGGCCCGTTCTGCATGAGTCCATTAACCATTGTTGTGCGTCAGAAAGCGTGAACAGAATATTAGGTCCCGTTTGGCGTGTCGGAGTGCTGCATTCCGAATTTGCGGGTCTCGGCAAGATCTGAGGTCGATTGTAAAGTGAGGGAACTGGCAGTTTATCGACCGCCGTGGTGGCGTATTCAGAGATTGGGCAAAATTATTGTAAGAGTATTAAAAAATGTTCACAAATTTTATCTCATGCAGACCTCGGGGTTCTGGCATGTTGTGGGCCATTGTTGTGCAGGTGGTTCATCTGCAATTACCTAAGAAATATTTAACCTCTGTTAACAGACAGGTAGGAGACTTTATTTTATGGACTGGAATTCCAAAGGTGCGCCACCATGGCTGAAACAATAAAACGCTGTTGTGTTCTTTAGGTGGTTCTCAGCGCTGCCTCGATGTTGAACCAGCTGTGTTTTCCACGTTGAGAGGCTGGCTATACTTGTTCTTCTCTCTGTGGGGCGGGGAGAGGCGGCTCTTTTCTCAAAGGTATGGCACCAGGTAAAAGATTAATCTCTGAGTGGATTGTGAGCATTGTTGGAAATGTTCCCCACAGCTGCCGAGGCCTGTTCTGTCAAACGTGGGGCGGGGGGGAACGATCGGGCCGAGTCGGGCCGAGGAGGGAGCCAGCGGCCGGGCGGAGGGAAGCCAGGTGTGTTTGCCCGCTGCGCCTGGGGCAACAGGAGGGAGTGCACAGGAGCGCATCCACCCCGTCACATAAATCTGCCAGCCCATGTGCAGATGGCAAAGTGATTACTCACCACAAAACTCTGGTACAGGCTGCTTAAAGGGAAGGCGTTTAGCTGGTAAACCCTAAAGATGAGCTGGGAAGATATAAAAAAACTGCCGCTTTTGCCACGGTATTCCCTCCGTATCCAAACTCACACTATAAAAATTTTCCCTGTAACAGCTCTTGAAATTAATACGTAATCTAACATTGGTACTCAAACGGAAACTTCTGCTATGATGATTTTTTTTATCCAAAGCATATCCATAATAAAAAATAAAATGCAAATAAAAATCACGTTAAAAATGCACAAATAAATATTGTACCGTGTACTGTAAAAAATACTGCATGTTTTGCAATACACTGTACTGTACATTGCTGTGAATTTATCCAAAGTGAGACGTGATACGTGATGCTGGTGTCTTAACAGCTGTTTCCTCTCATCTCGCCAAATGTTTACTGCGCATTTCATTTTTTTAAACAAACCTATTTATTTACATGTCAGTTGCTCTGTCAAACGAAGGCACGAGTGTGCCGGGTTACTGTGACTGCCGCTCCACCCCCCCACCCCCATGTGCCGCCTCATCATGACACCGGTTGCTGCAACAACATGCAAAATGTCCAGTGCTGTACATACTGTATCATGCGTTATAAATATGCAAATTCTTTTTTTTTCTCAAGAAGTAACTAATCTTGGGGGTGTTATCTCGCTGAAGCCAAGGGTTCATGGGTTATCTGTTTTTTTTTCGGATGAGCCGGGAGCACAGTGTACATTTTCCTTTGAGACATTTTAAAAAGTAGGCATTCGGCGTCAGACGTGTTTTTCAGGGACGAATTACATCCGGATCCCGAGGAATTACCGTAACTGTATCGGACTCATGAATACCATAAAACTCCTACACCAAAATTCAGCAGGAGTTCCCAGCTCATCCTAGGCAAAGCCGAGGAGGGATCCTGCACAGCCTCGCTCTAAGGTTCAGTGAACTGTGAATAATACTTTTGGCGAAAGACCCAAATTACATTTGCGATACTCATAATACTGTACGACATGACCCGGCGACCTATCTAGTTCCTTAAACGGAACACGGAGGGATTTTACGGCAGGGGATTGATGTTGTCCGCACCTCATTTATTTAAAACGGGTTGCTTATTCGTTGGCGGGAGAAGAGGTGAAATTGAATTTGACCCCCCAGTCTATACACAAACAGGTCCGTGACAGGAAATTTGAGAGAAGGGGTTTTTCTTCTCCATTAGGACACCCCTTGGCAGATGATGAAGCGCGAGTGCCGATCTGATTCCCCACAATAAATGACTGTTGTGTTATTTATTCTGTCGCGTGTGGTAGACGCACGTAAAAAGCGCCGCTCTGACTGATGACAGCGCCATTTTATGGCATACATTGAAATGATTAAGGAGCAGCCATTAATAACAGCTAATGTGGGCTGTGTGTAGAGCCCCCTCCCGCTGTCTGTTTCCTGTATGGCACATGCATTTTCATTAACAGTCCATTTCAGGGCTCATTAATTTAACCCATCTCATGAAATGTCACATTTGTTGCTCATAACTCTTACACTGGGCAGTAGTGGGCCCTTTACTTTTGGTATTTTCAGACAGGGTGCTTTTCGTTGCTTAAATCAGCAGCGATGTGGGCAGCGATCTATTACGGCTCCGCTCACACGCGTGTGATGCGGCGGTTTGGAGATTTATGACGCGTCTGCACCTGACCCGGACGCCGCGTCCAGCATCCAGCTTTTCTCAAGCTGGCGCCTGCTGTGTCTGAGTGCCAGGCTGACTCAAAGGATGATCGGAGACGAGGCTTAGGCTATAGGGGGGCCACCACTGATTTGCCTTTGGGTTGTAAGGCAGGCGTCATGATGCCTTGGTGGTCATTCTTGAAAGAGTTGGGGGGATGGATGGACGGACTCGAGCATGATGACGATGAGCAGGTCCATTTCCAACAGTTAGCGGGCAGATCTTCACAAAGTCCCTCTAGGTGGTCCTCAGCGACACTTAACAACGATTGCGAAGAAACGTATTAGATTCAAAACTCTGCTTAACCATGTTTAAATTTTCCCCCAAATTGCCCTTCGGTGTTTTACGTACGTACACAGCAGGGTGATTTTTGCTATATCATAGCAGGGTAAAGCACCTTGGTTAGCGGAACCACAGCAAGAGCAGTAAATCAAACTGAGGTGTTTCTCGCATCAGCAGCACTGAAGACAGGGGCTTGAGCCAACAACTTTCAGGTTACCTTACAAGACTTTCCTCAGCCGCTGCGGTACGAGGGTGGATCACAGAGTGCTACAAATTTTACTCCCTTCTCGGAACTAAAAGAAATGTTCTTTTTTTTGATCCCCCCTCGTATACACTGCACACCAGGAGGTTCTCAGCTTGCGCCTCGCCATGGCTCTCAGTCAGCTCTCTGCGTAGAGTCATTCGGCAGGTGAGCGGCAGTAAACTCTCGCCATGACAGCCAGCTCCATTTGTCACCGAGAGCGATGCCTCGTCTCATCCGCCGTAACGTCTCGCTCTCTGTCAGGACCCCCCGCCGCCCCGCCGCACACACATTATCACCCTCCCTAAATATATGACAGGCCTCGGCCTATCTCTCCGTGATGTATATCTGTGACAAACGGTTGAGCTGTCAAACCGCCGGGCTCTTTCGGCACCGCTTCCGACTCGGCCATCCGAGGCGCCGGGCGGCTCCGAGGCTGACCTTCCGCTGGAACCTACAGCCGCTGTCTCTTTAACGGAACTTCACAGGTTCTAGTCACCCATGGCTAACTCCATTAGTTAACAGAGCTTCTTTCCGCTGCCGCGTCCCCGCACCCCCCCGACAGGGGCGGCTCACGAGAGGATTAGGAGATCTAATTAAAGAGATTATTTCGTGTTTGCCATCGTTTCCGAGAGGAGATCTTCATAAAGCGACGACGAGGGCGCGTGCACGCACAAAAAAAGCGATTTCGTTGACCGCGATGCGGAGGAAGTCAATAAAAGGAGATGAATAACATGTATGCACGCGTTGTATGCCATATGAAAATTTTCATTAGAAGATTATAACAAAAGGATAAGGGAGTTTATTGGGCCGTAATATTACTTTTAATTTATGCCTTTTTTTTTTCCCTGCCGCAGCAGCCGCAGTCTGAAGCATTAAAGATTAATGATGAAAGCAGCGCTTATTAGTGCTGCCTTTGAATACCTGATGCAAATGATGAAATGACCGCGACCGAACCGATTATTGCGAGAACGCGCGTCGGCGTGCGTGCGTTTGCTACCCCGGTCCCCCGTGTCACCGCCACCCATCCACAGATGGGTCCGGGCAGATGACAGCCTCTACATCCCAGTCCAGGGAAATGAGCATCAGGGTGAAGGAGGCGAGGAAGTCGGCCGTCTCCTCGTCGTTCACCGAGGCGGTCGGCCCTGCTGTCACGGCGCGTGTTCGTCCCGGCGACGGCGCTGCGGTCACACCCGATCTCCTTCTCGTTCCTCCCGCTCGCTTGTTTATGGATGTGACTTCAGACTAAACACATCAAAAAAGGGCTCTTCTCCCAGGGGCCGAGTGTGTGGCGGCTGCGCGCCGCTCGGCAGCGACCGGAATAACACAATTAGCTCCCTAAGACATCTCGGGAGAGAAAGGAGGCTCTTTGCAATTCTGCACCGCCGCGAATTAATGGCTTTCAGCCGGAGGGGAAGCGAGAAGGTGTCGGTCTCGGAGGCGCACCTCAGCCGCCCTCCCGCACGCGCCGCACGCTAACTGGACAAGACACCCTGTCGATCTTCCCGTGGCAAAGGGAGCGCGACATGAATGCAAACAGCCTGGCGCGTGAACGCCGCACATTTTCACCAGTGCCACCATTTCCCTTGATTCACCGTACTCGTGCCTGCGGTCTGGTTTATTCAGAAGCTTCTGCTTTTGTTTTATTTCTGTTTGCCAAAAAGAGCATATGTTTAAAAAGCAAAGCATCTGAGATCTATAATTTTAGCTAAGAAAAGAAAATACCGAAGGAACCGATACATGAAGAAGATACGATTTCCCATGCGTAGCCCGACACCACGGTTGCGCTTGCGTTGCATTTGTGCCGCACTTGTGCCGCTTTTGTGCTTTTCGGGGGCCGTCGATATCGATCGATTATTGTCGGTACGTACTAATTTAATGATCTTAACATGCAAAAAAACGGGCAAAGCGGACGCCATCCTAACAGGAGTCCAGTTGGATATTCCAAGAAGGCCTGCTGTCAGGGATTTGTGCCACTGCACGGGCGATGAGCCGTGAGGAGCAGAGCAGGCCTGCAAAAAATTCAATATTTAGCATTTTAATATTATCATGACAGTTATTGTGAATTAAAGTCACCAAGAGTGCGTTGTCACGCTTTAAATTAAAAGTAGAATTCTAGCATCAAAAGCAATATACGTATGTGCGTATGAATGGAATAAATGAATGTGACAAAGGTGTTTTTTTGTCCGATGCTTTTATAGCGAAAAGGCAGCCTTCTTTCAACAATACGTGGAGTTGCATAACAAGAACGCAAGCGGTAAAACACTTAAATAATTTCAGACGGAGACCTTTGATGATCGACGGAGGAAAAGTCCGGGCACATCGAGCGCGAGCCGTGTCTGAGCAGCACCAAATATCTTGTGCCGGTTACCTGACAGCGGGACTGCGTTTCCATTAATCACAGTTACCTCAGCGGTCATATTCACGAAATGAGCTAAAACTACGCCATCCCGCTTCGCCGATCGGCCTAGACCCTTTGGAACAGAGGAGCGCGGCCTCTCCCTTTGGACGCCGCCGTTCGGGTTTTCTGCGACTCCTGCTTCGGCAGGCCCGACTCGGACCGGATCCACGGTGTAAAGGAGCGCGACGCAACCCGCGGCCCCTTCCGAAGAACCGCCCACGCACGCCTTCACCGGTCGCTCGCGGCGTCTCGCACGTCTATTAAAGCGAATTATACGTACCCAACGCGTTTACGTGCCTCCTCGTCGCCTTTTTTTTTAAAAAAAAAAAAAATAAAATAAATAAATAAATAAAATAAAACACGGGAAAAACGCAGACGCGGTTCGGGCACGCTTAAAGTTGTCCGCTCGCCGTTCGGTTCGAAAGGGCGGGAAAATGTTGCGCGACGCGAATCGGCAGGTTTCCGCCTGTGAATGATCCGTTCATTCATTCCAAAAAGAGGTATCAAAATTACCTAATCGTCAAGGAGCAGAATTTGGCACCATTTATCCGCCACGAGCGCGGAGGAAACTAATTTACTAAACATGGCCTCCAGTCACGTAATTACATGTAATTTTAGCGGCATAATTAACTAATTTAATTACTACTCCTCGAGAGCATCAATTATTGATATTGCGGAGCAGTCAGACGGCGCCGTCGTCGCGGGGCGCGTTCGGAGGACGGGATGCTCGGCCGGGGAGATCCCCTCCCGCGGCGGGCGGCGCGGGGAGGCTCTCGCGGGTCCCCGGACGTACGCGCCGGTCCCAGGGAGGGATGGGGTCCCGCCTCGCCTCGCACGGGGCCTTTTTGCGGCAGAGGAACCCGCGGATCTCGGCGACTTGCGACGCAAATGTCGTCACCTTTTCGGCCTTATCGGTCGAGCGCTTGCTTAAGTCGACATTTATTTTTCTGCGTATATTTGTGCTTAGCAGGTACAAGGGGCGCCGTAACCGTCATCTTGCCGTCGGATAACTCGGGCTCGAATCCACCCTCGATCGACGTAAAGCGGGCGGAAAATTTACGTCGTGTACCCGGGTAATTTTTACCACGCGGGTTCTTGGCACGTGAATGTGCCGCGTAAATGGCGGCATTTCCCGCTCCGCGCTGGCGCCGCACGTCACCACGGAACAGTCGGCCACTTACGTCAGCAAACATAAAGATGCACGTGCTTTATTGTTTGGGTGCCGGCCAGATTAAAAAGATGCACTTGCCACCCCCTTCTTTGTGCCTTTTCGCTGCAAAACTGCACATCGTTTCTGCTGAAGAAGGAGTGCTATAGATGTCGTGATCAACATTGTGACACGAAAATTTACTCAACACCAGGCCGCTTTAATGAATTCCCTGATTTTTTTGAGTTATTCAGAGAGGAGAGCGTGACGGTGAATTAATGCTTTTAATGTCCCCGGGCCTGCGTTGGCCACAGCAAACCTCGGAAGGATGCACCTCGACTTTTATTTTTTTTTTCCCTCGCCAGCGCATTGTAGACGGGCATTAATGGCCAGATTTAAGCCTTTCAATTCTGCGCCCCCAAATCTAAAGTGACATCCGGGCTCTCGGCTTGGAAAGGTTTAATGGGACCCGGGTGGAGGCCGGGTTTGCATTTTAAAGCAGCGCCGGGCCCCGCTCTCATTACCGCCGCCGTGGCAGAACGCGCTGAAGAGCTGGATCAATTTCCCTATTTACGTTTCATGTAAAACCAGCTCATTTGTAACTCTCAGCCGGACCAGAACAGCACGCAGTTTAAGCGCAAAACATCAGGTTTCATCCAATCTCACCAGCCCTCGCGCTCAAGAGGTGTTTCCAGGGAGGTCAGACAATTTATTTTACCATGATTTAACTCCAGCGATCTGAGAAAAATAATAAATCTGTTGCTTGCCTTCAGTTATAAAGATGGAATAACCTAGAAACCTAACAACAGGGGCTCGGTGTTAAGACAAATGAAAGTGCACAAATTCTATAATAAGATACGGTTCGTTTCTTGTATTCAGCGACTCGGTTTTCCGTGCTTAATTCCCAATAATTTAAAGGGCCCCTTTGGACAGGACTTTCTTGGACACTGGGTCCTTCAGCTAGTAGCTTAGATTAAAATGCTGTAAGTGTGTGCACGTGTGCATGGATCCAGGCCCAAATTTAACGTCCTTTCTGCGCCGCATAAATTGCTATGAGGAGAAAATGGGCTTGATGTAATGAGGAAATGATAAACCGTGTACATCTCGCCGCCACTTCCCGGGGCCTCCGCTTCACTGTTCGCTTTAGAAAAACCCACCCGAGCATGAAATGTAAATACAGAGAAATGAACACAGTTCGCTCCTTTATTTTCCTCCCCTGTTCTTTTAGTTGAGCTCCTCGCGCGGGGGTTTGTTTCCTCGATTCCTGTCCAGGAACTTCAATATTGCAACTTTTGTCAAACATAGCCTTCGCCGCGGCCTCTCGAGATCAACATCTATTAATTGTTGGACGTTAGAACTCCGAGGAAGGACCTCCCGTGACCCCCACGCTCAGTATCAGTTTAAATGTGGAAATTTGGGACTTTAAATTTGTTTTTAAGAAAAAATAGGTTTGTTTTAGCATCGCTAAGGAGAAAGTTATCATCCGTGTGATGGGATTGGATACGCGTGGAACACTGCTTTTCCCCCTTTTTCCGTGGACGTTCTGGGACCTCTACTGAATTATGAATGTTCTCAGCAGTTTCGTGAAAATGTTACCCAGGAATCAGGCTATCTCACAGGTTTTGGAAATTTGGAAACACCCAAGCATATGCAAATCTCATTCTACTGCACAGATTTCAGTAAAATATTTATCTTGATCATTCATTTAGCTGACACCTTTCTCTAAGGCAGCCTGCAATGTTTTATTCGCTAACTCCAACGTGCAGTTATTTAGCCATTTATACTCCTGGTCATTTTTACCGGAGTGACGTAGGGAATCACCTTGACCGAAGGTACCGCAGAAGGACTCAGAGACAAACCAGCAACCTTCTGACTGTAAGGCAATGGTTCTAACTAGTTAGTGCCTGCTGTCAAAATGCTCTATTTTAGATATCTATATAGAGGAGCTATGGAAACAGAGTCGGTACAGTTTCTTTATTAATGTGAACATCTGCAGTGAGCCTCTGGCCACTTGAAACACTGGTCTGTTGTAGAAATTCTTAATCAAACGGCAGACTTTATAATTAGGCCACTTATGATATCCATTTTTATCCTTAGGTCCGCTGCTTTTTACATTGGTAATGGCACTCGGCAGCCCTGTATAACATACAGGCTTTGTTTCCCATCCACCGCTGTACAGTGCATTACCAGCCTCTTCACATCCATTAGTGGCATTTAGTGACCGCGGTGTCTCGTGATCGAGGACGACGCTGGGTTTGTCGGGCTCACTGGGGTTAAGTACAGGGCTGGATGAATAGTCTCCACCACAGGGCTGTGCAGTGAAGGTAAAGGTGTCCAGGCGCTGCTATAACAAACCAGCGCGGTCTTGGGTGTGGCTCACGATTTGTGCGTTTTTAACTCATTCATTATTCAGTTTGAATCCAAATTAGATTCAAGGCCAAGAAGAACAGACTGCAGAAGAATGGAAACAAATGGGTTTGTGTTATTGCTAAATGAAGATTTAAAATATTTTCAAATGTAGTGCTTTGATCAAAGTGCTTCAGCAGGAGGTGGGATCCAGAGCAGTTCTATCAGTTGCGGGGAAGTGGCTCTAACCAGAACACTGACATTCACCAATGTGTCGCTGAGCCAGCTCAACTAGACAGAAACAAAGTTCAGCAGATGACATACTGGTTCTTGAAAAAGACACCAGTTCCTCCAGTCGTACCGTGGTTTTCCTTGTAAAATTCTGCCAAAAGAGTAAAACAAAGAGAACAACTGCTGGACTGTCAGAGGATGGTTCGAGAAAAATATAAAAAAATGTAAACTTCAATATTATAAGGATGATCTTTTTTATAAGATTAGATAACTAAGATAGATAGATAGATAGATAGACTAGTCAAATTTTTTCTGTAACAATTGTTGAAAATTAATAACTAAATATGAAAATCTCAATGCAAATTTTCGCTACAACAAATTTTTATTAGAAACTCAGCAATTATTAAAAAAATTGAAACATGAACAAAAACAAAATAAGTTTAAAAAAATCAATAAATATTGTACATTACCATAGAGTGTACTGTAATAAATAATATTACACATAGTGTAAAAAACTGTACTGTATACCTTTGTGAATTTATTAGAAGCGAGAAGCGATCACACTGGAGTCTTACCAGCTGTTACCTCAAGTTTCATTTTGTCTGCGTCATGTGTTTGCATCTCTTTTCATTTTTTTAATAAAAGTATTTATTTAAATTCAGGGTGGTTGGGTTAAGCCAAGATGTGAACATGGCGGATTGCTTCCTTTTATTCCACAGGATTACTGTATTTTAATAACTGGACAACACTGAGTGAAATGGCCGGTTGTATGATTCACACAATGCCAGTTGAAGATATCAGAACAATTTGAAGTGGAAAATGGATGCCCAGCTGTGTTTTGCTTTGCTTTCCGGCAAAACCCCTGGGTCTGTGAGTCATGAGTGCTGCTCCTCACGAGAGAAAAACTGCACGTCTCTTCCCCACATCAGTGAGGACAAGATGCTCCGTCTGTCCATAGTGGGCGTCCGAATGTCCAAGACTTCTGACGAATGTGTCACGAGGGTGCGACTCGATCTGACAGGGCTGTGCAACCTGGCCACAAAAGCACACTTCCATTACCCATGTGCCTTGGCCACTGAACAATGAAACTGATTCTATTAAGAGAACCCATATAGCACATTTTCACGCATGTTTTGTGGACCTTGTGGGTGTGTAGATTCACAGTGACTAAAAGTTTGTTTCCAGCAGTGGACCAGTACTCTGTCTCACACCCTATGCTTGTGGAAGAACTGTGGTCCACCATGACCCTGCATTTGCAAAGTGGTGGCTGACAGGGAATGAATGAAATATCACGTAAATGGAAAAGGAAGGGAATATTTGAGTGCCTGTGCAGGTGTCCCTCTACTCGGAAGCATAAAACCTTCCGGGACTTCGATTTGCAAAGTGAAATCTTGTTATTCAAAGTCGTATTCACCTTCTCAACACAAACTTTGAAGACTTATATCTCGAGGGATGCCTCTATGTTAAAGTTTATTTAGTCCAGGCATGATTAACAAAGGTGGTAAACATATTTAGTTGTTAATAGTAAATAATGTAATTTTAATCTTTAGCTTTTTTATTAATCGCTTCCATGGCTTGTGCGTCTATTGCTGAAGTAGCAAAATTTTGTATGATATTTATTATTATCATCATATTAAAACTCCTTAATATATGTTCACCTTCAGCAACCTACTCAGTTTGTATCTGTTAATTTAAAAAATGATTTTGGCTATTAAACATCACAGGTGTTTGGTGAAAAAGTGCGGCAAGTCTAACCAACGGACAGAAAAGCGATCGCGAACCGAGACAATGCGGAAACTGTGGTCTGCAACTTTTGTTTGAAATTCTGAAGCGCGGTGAAAATGACAAAGATGTAGGATCCAATTATCATACCGGAGTGGCACCGGACTCCTTGTCACTCGAAGAACCCGCTTCCATCCGTCAACGTGTCAGCGCAATTTTTTCCCGCTACCTTCAAGACACCTATTGTGCTACGTTTGCTACGGGAAAAAAAAAAAAAAAAACCCTTCGGAAAATACTTAATGCTTCCCTGACATCAAAGCGTTGTTCTCGTTTCACGCGCCTCTCGGAACCCGGCGATGGCAGCGCGCGGGCCGCTGGACAGCCGCGGTCCCTGCGACGTGATTGGCCACGGTGTTGACAGACTGTCTGTAACTGTGTCATGTTGGATTACAGTGAGGCCTGGGAAGGGAGGTGGTGCACAAAAGAGACGGTGTAGGGGGTTGGGGTGGGGATCAAAACCCTTCTCCTGGAAGAAAGGAGTTAATCCGCATGCCTCCCAGTCCAAGAGGGGCTTCCTCTCCAAGAGGGGCCGCTAGCTAGCTGCCAAGGGACCCGACCGCTACAGGGCCGCCGGGGCTTCTTCATCGTCTTCTTCTTCATCTTCTCCTTTTGTCCCCATGACAACCCACCTGTGAGGAGGCTGCACAAAGCGCAGGGCACAATTGCCCGGCTCTCTCCGACAAGTGCGACTTGCTAAAGGGTGCTACATTCGTCCACATCCGCTATTCAGCATCCCGCACTTCACAAAGGAGGGCTTATCAGAGTGCATTCTCAGCTCGGTGTGAAGAAATTAGCCATGTTTACGGTGTTTTTCCCATCATAAATGCCAGACTTTAAAGAGAGCATAGCGGATTTAACAGCCAACAACAGCAGACGTTTTACATTTATTACCCCATGTTTTCGTTCAAAGCAATTTGCAATTATTCACACATTTATAGAGCAGGGTAATTTTTACTGTGTTTAAGGTAATTACCACGATCGCGAGTGCTACGGCCAGACGTGGGGTTTGAAACCGGTGCTTTGAAGAGCAGGGAAAACATACAGGGTAGCTCTAAAAAAACTTGACATGGGCACCACTTGCTCTGTTATTTGAGTTTTTTTTCCTTCTTGCCTTCCCAGTTGAAAATAATTTAGGCCTTGACTTTGTGGAAGGTCAGCACCGTCGGGTAACATTTTATACCGTTCATGCAAATGTGTGAAAATTCCCTCACACTCCCACTGACAGTATCGTGGCCTCTCAAGCTCCTCAGACTGTTTCTCCTCTATGGTTTTCAACAGGTGCCTTCAAGCTGTCTGTGTGCGAAAAAAAACACTGCAGCCTGAATAATGTTGATTCTTTTCATCTCCATGGCACCCCCCTCCCCACAAACACACATCTACATTAACAGATGGGTGTGCAAAACATGAGAACATGTTCTGGCTTGTAGCGTAAGTTTATCTTTTCTTTAATTCAGTATAAAATACTATACTACAAATTCTCCCATTTCTGCGCATACATAAGTAACATCAGGAACCAGCTTAGTCAATGTCACTGAATTCTTGTTGAAATGAAATATATGTGAGCATGTATGTATATACACTTCCTGGCCAAAAAAAAAAGTCACCACCTGGATTTAACTTGGTGTTATGATGTGGGGTTGCTTCAGTTGGTCAGGTCTAGGTTCAGCAATGCTATGTGCCCACAAAATGAGCTCAACTGACTACCTGAATATACCGAATGAGCAGGTTTTTCCATCAATGGATTTTTTCTTCATATTCCAAGATGACAATGGCAGTATCCATGGGGCTCAAATTGTGAAAGCATAAGACATAATTTTCACACATGGATAGGCCACCGCAGAGTCCAGACCTTAACCCCATTGAGAATCTTTGGGATGTGCCGGAGAAAACTTTACGTGGCGCTCTGACTCCCGTCATCGATACAAGAGCTTTGCGAAAAATGAATGCAACTCTGGGCGGAAATAAATGTTGTGACATCGCATAAGCTTATGGAAACGATGCCACGCCGAATGCATGCCGTAGTCAAAGCTAAAGGCGATCCAACAAAATATTAGAGTGGGTGACTTTTTTTTGGCCCTGGCAGTATAATATACAGTAGGTCTCATCGGGGTGCAGTTTATGCAACCTATGAAGCAGCAGGCGGTTGGAGCATCAGCTTGAACGGAAAGGACCGGCACTGAAACATTATACAGCTGTACAAATGGGTAAATCATTGTAATAAGTTTAGTGTATGATCTTCACACAGGAAGGGGCACCTCAACAATAATGCTGGGTCATACAGGTAAAATAATAGTCACCTGTTCATGCATTCCATTGATTTTAAACCTCTATAGGGCTACTCTGAAGGTTTCATGAGGTCACTTCCTTAAAGAATGGCAAAGTTTTTTGTTTCACTTTGCGCTCAACTTTTCAGATTTCTCAGTAGAGAAGTGGAAATTCCTGCAAGGCCCAACCTAAAAATAAATATTGAACGAATACGGAAACACGCCCGAGGGGCATTTTTAATCCGATCAATTTTTATTTCGCTAAAACGTTCTCTTCCCGAATTCATAAAGTACACTGAAAACCGGAACACGGAGCCGCGCGATTTGTAATTAATTATACGTCAATAATAGATCATATTGCCAACTTCAATCGATTCCTTTAGCTCTTAATAACGTAAGCAGAAAAGACCCAATTTTCTAGTTGACGGCTGAGATTTCAAACCATGAAATTAGAATATTCGAGTCCCTTTTCCCCATTTCAGTCTAGCACACATAAATCTTTGGGAGTAGAAAAATAAATAAACAACAGTCCCGGAAGTTAAGTTCCTTTTGCTCGACGAGGTTTATTTTTACTTTATTTTTTCATAATTTCATTCTCTCCGTCAAGAGCTCAAAGCAGGGGGTCCGACCCAGGCGGCCGTGAGCACGGTGGTCATTTCTAATGAGTCGTTTTAATAAAGCAGTTGGGCTGCGTTCTGCCCGGTAATCCGTCCAGCTTGCAAGTGTTGCAAAAACCTGCTTCAAAATGACTCCAAACAGGCCGCTTAACTTCCAGTTCAGGCCAGTTGTGAGAAGCTTTCAGCAAAGTCACCGAAAGGTGAAATGATTACCGCTGAAAATTAGTTAAAGTTAATAGCAAAAGCCGCGTGCTTTTGAGCGCCGGAGTGGCCTGGCGGTCCGTGTGAAGCTAGGTGGCACGTAGCCTGGTCTCCTCCTCTCCTCGGGCGCGCGGCCCTTTCATCGCGTAAACAAATGTCGCAGATCTGAGGCTTTCCCATAATTGTTATGCTAACCTTGGAGGAAAACCTCTCCATTTGCATTTGAAGGAGCTAAATATTAGCCAAGAAGAAAGATCTGCTTTTTTTAAAGGCATGAGAAAATGTCCCCCGCCTTTGGTACCCGACCATCTGCGTTGGCCGAGCCCTTTCCGCTGCAAACAGGACGGAGGACGGCGCCGAGGGACGGGGACGGAAAGGGTGCTCTCTTTTTCAGTTTGAAACAACATCCAGGATGCAGCGGGGTTTTACTCGCCGGATCATCTTCTATTAATACCGCTTGTTTTCAAAAATAAACACGTTACGTTGTTGCGCTTCCTATCCGAAGCCCTGTGCTAAAAATAAACACGCGGCGCTAAAACTTTCTCATCGCTCCTTGGCCCTCCCGAGCGACAGCGAAGCGCAGCTTTAACACAACTGACGACCGCTTCTTTGAGGGGGGGAGGGAAAAAAAAAAAAAAAGGCAGCGTCGCCATTAAACCTCGGCGGGATCCATCTTTGATCATCGCTATTCGTGACAAGTTAAGCCGCTCGAGCGACTTCGGACTGTGCGACGAAAGGCCGGGTTTTGTTTTTTTTCAATATTCCCCCACTTTGATTGAGATGGAAATTGAGGTAATTAGAACCCCCCCCCCCCATTTTGTGGCACGGCTGTGAAGGAATGCTAGCTTTGGCTCCTTTGAGGGGCCGGGGGTCCCTTTGAGCTGGACGCACACCTGTGGCCCTTTCCCAGGGACGCGATGCTCGATGGCAGCAGGTCTGCAGGGGGACAAAAACCCACCTCTCTGTTTAGAAATCACACAACAAGCCCCAGCCCCCCACCCTCACCCCCTTATACCCCACAGCGCCTGCTGAGTCCAGGACCCGTTTTCTTGCCTGCCTTGCTCGATGTCAAAAGACACCCAAAACCTTGATACAAGTGGGTTATAATTTCTCTCTCTCGCTCCCTCTTTTTCTCTCCCCCTTTTAGTAGAAGAGGAGCAGATCGCCGTGGAACGTGATTAAAAATATACAGGAGCCCAGATCTGGCAGCACAGCGGACGCAAAACAACAACAAATAGAAAAAGATGCAAAGCCAAACAGATGTTCAGGAGAACAGCGGTGGAATTAATCCCCCCCACCAACCCGACAGAAATGAATAATTCAAACCAATTGAAAGATTAGGTGGAGCTGCGATGAAAGTGTCCCAGGAAGGGATGGAGAAGAAAGGATGGCTAACGGCTGGGGATCAGGCCGAGCTCAATACAGGCCCGGTCCTCATTATGGGCATCAATCGCCATCTCGGGTCCATTCCCACAAGTGCTTTTTGGTGTTGTTGTTGATGTTGTTGTTCCACTGTTGGTCCGGCCGCCCCCCCATCAGCTCCAGCAGCGGGTCGACTGCCTCCCGCTGTTCCCACAAAGCCATCAGTGCCAAGGTGGGCGGGGGGGAGAGGCAACGGGAGCACCTGTGACTTGAGAAATTTCAAAGTGATGGTGTTTCTTTAACCCTCCTTTCATGGAGTGGGGGGGCATTATGGAAGGATCTCCAATAGACTCACTTTCGTAGCAACCCCCCCTTCCCCAGCCTCCGCAGCGTTCAGAATTGCTACGCATTCCAGCAGCATTGGAGTCGGATCAGAGCCCAGGAGTGGAGCACCGGGGTGGCTGACAAGGAAGACAAGGAGCAGATGGTGCAGCTTTGTGGCCACCCCCTCCTCACCCCAAATCGCCCCAGCATCTTCCCGCGCACCCAAGGACCAGGAGCCTGAATGGGGGCCTCTGCGTGCCGCCATTTGCGTACCTACCTACTGCTGGCAGATGGTGAGATCATTTGGGGCAATTGCTTCTTTGAACGTGTCGGTGGGAACATGTTTGTCGTGGTGGCAGGGGCACGTGGTGAAAGGGAGACCAGTGACACTACCCACCCCCCATACACACCCTTGCATACACACCACACACCCCCCTCCACCCCAGCCCACTTGTACTTTTCAAGGGGACAAGTTCCAGTAAAGGAGTAGGATGAAAGAGGGGAGAGGGGGGTGGAAAAAAGCTCATACACACTATGGGAACCTCATTTGAAAGGCTAAGGGTCTGAAATAGTGTTTCCACATTCTTGACGTTATTAAAAAAAGAAAGAGAGAGAGAGAGAGAGAGAGAGAGAGAAGGCCAAGATGGACAGCACTCAGTCCATCAGTGCTGCCTCTGTTTTTCATTATGGCACCAGCAGTCCCGCAACGTCAACCAGAAGAAAATAAACAATGGGAAAATGAAAATTTCTCCCTGGGTACGAGATTATTTTTTAAACATTTTCTTATAAGGTTATTACAAAAGGCGATGCAGAAATGCAGCACATCTCACAGTGGAGTCCCTGCAGAGGAGACAAACACAAACAAAGTTGTCTCCAAGCAAAAGGCGAATCCAGCAGACATTTTTATTTGAAAGTTATGTGTCTATTTTAAGCCGCTGGTCGGAACCGCATACGTCAGCGCCGGACTGGCCATACAGGAGGACGTGTCGGGTTTCCTGGGAAAGATGCGGGCGGCTGTGAAAAATCTCAACAAACTCAGGTGCTCATCTCCGTACCCGGCAATTCCAGTGAGAGATGAAAGCGGCCTCGCTGCTACGAGGATGTTTTGTTACACGGACCAGGTGACAGCACCCCTGCAGGTGAAGTTATCTAGGATTTGCGGGCAGAAATTTTTGCCCCCCCCCCAGCAGTCACATGTCCGATTTTTACAACTAATAACCACCCTTGTGTTAAAAAAAAAAAGCTCAGGTTAAAGTGTCGTATTGCTGTTGTCTTCATTTTTTTTGGTTTTTTTGTTTTCTCTCCTCCCGTTTTCCAACTGTGGGAGCCTCCCCAGCTGGCAAAATCGGGCCATTTCGGACGCCGGGCTGACCTCTGAGTCACTCCAGAGGTCGAGCCGTGTACGGAAATTCCCCAGTGCCAGCGGCGTGCCAGTAATAGCCAAGGAACAGATGTTTGGTGGCTGTGAGACAATTTCTCAAGTACCTCCCCACCCGGCCCCACCCCTTGTACACCCCCGTATGTCCCCTGCAATAACAAAAATCCTCACCACCTACCCGACCTCAGCAACTGCCCTGGGAAATTACACAGTATTACAACACTGGGAACTAACGGCAAGAAATGCTACGCACACACTCATCGATGTGCGTAAAAATAACTGCGAGCAAGACTGGGCTGCTATGAGGTCATACGCGTAGTCAAGACATTTTGGTATAACAATTGCACCACAGGCTGGACCGCAGGGTTACTTATCAATTGTCTTCCATTTCGCACGGAATTACAATACAAATTGCCAGGCCGCCGCCATCGTGGGCCACCTCGTTCGTCACATCCGATCGTTTTGGATGTCGGAACCGATTTGGATTCGCCCCCTCCGTCTGTTAGGGCTCCGATACGGTTAAGCGTCACTTTATGACAGAAACGGAAAGAATTTATCGGACAGATAAGAACACAGGACCCGTTTTGTGAGTTTTAAAGCATTTTCTCAACGGCAAACGTAAGCAGCGGCCAAAGGCCGGGGTCATGAGGCCACCGGAGCTCCGAAGGAAGCGAAACCGCCAGCTGGGGAGTTTCTCGAAACTCATGTCGCCCATATAGAAACTTGCACTACTGCGTGCGGCTCTCTTAGTGTTTACCACAGACACTTACTTTTTTAAAGAGTAACTCTAGTTAGAGTGCACGCCAGTATATCTACTAGCTTCCTCCAGAGCTTGGCGAGCTAGCGTGGCCCCTCAGCATGGTTGTGGCCCAGAGATGGCGAAATTATAAATTTACCATTATCTATCTATTTATTTATCTAACTCCATCTCCTCTAGCGAAGTCAAGATCCTGCCATAACATTTGTGCTGACATTTGCGCTATTGTGATAGTTTGCTGCTACATTTGTTAATGGTTGATGTTTGCAGAAGATCAGAGTTCTCCATTCCCGAAAGTGCCGAACGAACGCTGCCGCACTCGTGATCGTGGATGCATGCTCTTCGTATTCGACGGAAGCAAACAAATTATTGGCACGTGTAACGTACACACAGCAAAACCGCACGCAGACTATTTGGCCCTCAGTTATCAATATCAATTTATGAATCGCCTTTGATGATCTGGTCCCGTCAATATTGCATATTGAGATTTGCATGCTCGGTGATTTCCATGCCATGTCTTTTTTCAGCAGTTTCCGCTCGTTTCCACACAGTTTCCGCTGTTTGCACATATGCGATGGTACCAGAACCACCTGTGCCCAGGATGTTCTGCACTTCAGGAACAGAAAGCAGAACAGGGCAGTTGGAAACGCTTCTCATTTTGTACTCAGGTCTGGGAATGTTGAACTTTGGCCTTAAGATGTAGGAACAGGGTAGCCCAAGACCCCCCCCCGCTGTAGTTTTGTTTTTAGTAATTTTTTGCACTTATAGAACCATCGTGAAATTTACATTTCTTCATTTAGCGGACGCTGGCCTCCAAAGCGTCATAAAAGTCAGCATACGAAGTGGAAAGCAAAGAGCTTTCGATCCAGACAACTGATCATCGGTGCAGCTTTATGGTCTGAAACCACAATATCTGCTGGTGCACACTGTTGTAGAAGCTGCTTAAAGAACTGAGAGTCGGAAAGGAGATGCAAAGATAGTGAAATATGGTGGAATGCACATTCAGAGCGCCTTGCAAAAGTATTCAAACCCCTTGACAGTCGCCATCATTGCCTGGATTACAAATTAAATTTACACGTATTTTTCCAACCAACATTTCTATGGTTTATATGGTGAACTCATGTTCTAGCCTAAAACTGTCAGAGCCAAAATAAGTTCATTTGTTTGCAGATACTTTAAAAGAAATTAGAAACTGAAATATCCTGCTTTCAAAAGTATTTGTTCCCCACACATTAATATTTGGTAGATCGACCTTTGGCTACATTAACAGCTTTAAGAGTTTTTGCATAAATATGTACCAGCTTTGCACAGGAGTTATTTTTTTTCATTCATCTTGGCAGATCCGCAGCAGATCGTTCAGGCTGGTTGGAATGCTTGTAGATGGTCATTTTCAAATTGTAACACAGATTCCCAGCGAGACTGAGGTCAGGACTTTGGTCCACTGCAGGATGTTCACCTTTTTGTGTCTGAGCCACTCCAGAGGACAGAATGAGTTCTGAGACCCTTAAGGAATGCTGGGGAAGATTTAGGAGCCCTAAGGGAGAAAGGGAGTCAACCCACCACATTGGCACAGAAACCAAGAACTCACAGACTTTTGAGCTCTTTCTGGGATGAATGATCAGGTCCTGTATGTATTTGGGTGCTGACCTGTAGGCTATAACCCGAGGTGGGAACTCGAGTGATCAGCAGCAAGCTGACATACGTTTATACGAATGGTCTAAACTACAATTCTTTACAAATTCTGTTCCGTATTCTTGACACCGCGACTACTCTAAAATGAACAGTTGTAGCTGCTGGATGTTCAATTGCTAATGAAACCCGTATACATTCATAATGCTTGAGTTAACACTTACGATATCGGTGCAGAAAAAAGTATTTAGTTAGGAGAAAACTGATACCCATAAATCAAAAATTGTACTTCTGAGATTTAGGCCTGCTACTATGTTTTTGTATGCATGCTGCTCACTTTGCAGTGAACGGTCAGTAGCAGCATTTCACCAGCTAGATTACATGCGATGAGCGAGGGACTTGCGGTGAGCTGCTGAGCCTCCGTTTCGGGCAAAGCTCTCACAGGTGAAGAGGACACAGCCGGTTGCCCAAACTGCTACAGCAACGTGACTCGCTGAACAAATGCGGACACGCCCAGGCAAACGAAAACAAGAGGCGCGCTGTTATTTTACAGTTCTATTGAGAAAACAAAGAGCTGTGTAAACTGTGTCACCTGCAAAGGGGTGAAGCTTAGCCAGAGCCCCGCCCCTTACCTGTGCCAACAGTAACCTGACCAGACCGATCCTTCCAGTGTAACTTGTCTAACAGGGAAGGTGCAGTGACCATACATGAATGCTGACTGACAGCTGGTGCACTCTGATACAAAGTCAGCGTTTTCAAACAAGGAAGTCTTAGTAGTGCCGCAATTTACAGAAGTGAGAGCTGCAGAACTTGTGGCCCTCGACACGTTCAGATCCTAAAGCATGGAGAACAACTCCACACCTCACGGTACAGCTTACTCTTTCCATGGCTTCTTGACTGCTTTGCTCCCCACATAAACATCAGTCTGAAATAGCAGCAGATCAGCTTTAAGTCTGCTGTCGGTCATGTGCGGCATATAAATTGACAGCAGCCTCACTTTGTTTTCACTCTTCTGCTGTGGAAGTTGCAGAAGGGCTATGTTTGCAGCAGATGAGTTTTGATTCAAGGAGAGAAACCCAGGAGGCTGACACACAGCTTTCACACAGAACATGCCCACATTTCTGGCTGCATGTATCTATTATTATTATTATTATTATTATTATTATTATTATTATTATTATTATTATTATTATTATTATATAGGGATGTTATTGACTGACTTAGCAAAATGTATTGAGTCCTGCAAATTGAGTCATCAAATTGGTTCAATGCTAAAGTATGGAAATGAAATGAAAATAGTAAATATAATTTATGTGAGCACATACATGCTGCATTTGAATATAATCCAGATAAAATTCATCTGGATTACAGATACACAGTACAATACTTACATAGCTGGAAATGGCTGCAGGAAAGCCAACAGGGCTCATGGGAAATGAAGTCTTTAAGACTGTTGCTGGGTTCCATAGGCTATATTCTTAAATAATAACTCCCCCTGCTGTGATTTTTTTCAGTAACTGTGTTGTTTTGCAGAACAAATGTGTACTGTAAATGTTTTCAGTGCATTGCTTAAGATAATGTAGAGATGTGCTGGTTCTAGCATCGCCCAAACAGAAAACTTGCAAAGATTTACCAAGAAATTTGCAATCCTGTGAACAAAACAGCTTGCGGAGCACAGGGACCAAAGGACGATGGTGAAAATCATTCAGGCAAACAAAGGGGCCACAACCAAGCAAATCACATTTGAATTCAGCACTGGTGTGTAGAATGTCATCTCAGAAAGAACCACTTACCAAACTTTGTTTTCAGTAGGTTACAGGAGCTAAAGGCCATGTGGGGTGTTGAAAAAGTAGGTAAAGATCTAAGAAATGTTTCTTTTGCATTATGCTGATGGAAGGATCAGAATTTGGCACAAGCAACAAGAATCCGAGGAGCCATCCTCTTTGGTGTCAACAGTACAGGCTGGTGGTGGTAGCATGATGGTGTGGGGAGTGTTTTGTTGGCACACATTAGGGCCTTTACTGAAGACCATCTGAATGGTGCAGCTTAACTGAACATGGAGCTACACTCTACAGATGTGTCTAATGAACTGACAACTCAGTGTATTGGTCATGAAGAACAAAATTAGCTAAACCAAATGTGAAATTGAAGTAATAAACCAAACTGTCCCTAATTTCAATTCCTTTTAAATGAAATTGCCCTCTGCCCTCCAACCTCAAACCCACAACCTACAGCACTGAGGCTGTACTTGAAGGGCCACTGAAAAGGCAAAAAACAGTAAAACTAGTGTTTGGGAACAAGAACAGAAACAGAATGCAGACTGTGTTGGAACCTTTGCGGTGGGCACCGTATAACAGGCAACTCTGTTCCTCAGGCCTGTGAGGGTGGGGGGTTGCAGCAGTTCTCCCAAACTGAGCCTGACCACTCTGTGTGTGTGTGTGTGTGTGTGTGTGTGTGTGTGTGTGTGTGTGTGTGTGTGTGTGTGTGTGTGTAACCTCATATTTTTCAAGTAGTAAAGCATTCAATGGGAAACACAAGAGTAATATGGAAAAATCACAACAGAACCAGTGGTCAGTCGAGTTTATTTCAGGTTATTTCTCCAGAGTGCTTTCCGGTCATTTTAGGACAAGTACTGGGCTTCGGGTACCACGTGATGTTAACCCATCCAGCTGAGTTTGTCTCCCTTCTGAAGAGCAGAAGAGATTTGTCTAGTTCAGAGGCCATTTTCAAGGCCTTTGCTCAGAGCTGCATGGTAATACAGCCAACGCGAGCTGCTCCTCCATTATCAGTGCATTTAAAATGGCCATGAAAACAGAAAAGTGTGCATTTGATAGGCACCAAGAGAAAACCTTGAAGTTTTGCTTTTGCATTTGCTTCTATATAATACTACACCTTATATTTTATGTAAAAACTGATTGTTTGGTCCTCAAACTGTGTAATACATGCCGATCCGCACGAATTCCAAATATTTGTTACAAACCAAATTCTGCGGATGACAAACCAGCGGCTGTTAGGAGAAACACCAGATCCCCGACTGGCACGATGCTCCAACCCACCACAGCCGCAACCGCCAAAAAACTGACCTAAATGAGCCAGGAACCCGAAAGCTTAGCCTCTGCCACATACAGATATATAAAAAATACAAACAAGAGCCGCAAAACCTCCATATGACTCAGCTAAATATATTAATCAATTTATAAATTGATAAACCTGTCACAAAACTCTTGATGCTGGAAAAGCGCTGACAGTGTTTTATGTTTTATTGAAAACCTTTAATTGTAGTTCAGACACCACGTGGATGCGTCAGAACGGGGTAAGAGCCAATCTTAGGGATCAGAACCTGAAGCCTGAAGTTTGTTGGTGCCAACCGCGCCTACTGCTGCTGTAAGCTTGATCAAGGTACTTACTGACCTGATAGGGTAAAAATACCCTGCTGTACAAATGACTGGAAAACCGATTGTCAGGGCTGAGGCTCAAGATATGACACAGCAGTGAATGCTGCTCTTCAGCTACTTGTGTGATGGGAACTGGGGCACCTGCAGAACTAGGGGGTCCAGCAGAGGGTCCGGGTGGGCATTTTAACGCTCCTCGTTTCGGGTTACCCGATGCAGGTGACGCGGGAAGATGCGCTGGAGGGTGGTGGGGTTGCCGGGGGAGGGTGATGGTTGGGGACTGTCAGCCTGTGTGTGTGTGTTTTGTGTGTGTGTGTGAAGAGAGAGAGAGAGAGAGAGACCCAGTGAAGGAATGCTCAGCGCACAGCTGGGTGAAAGCAGTGTAAATGCGCCGAAATAAACTCCTCCGTTATTACTGCTCTCCAGTACGACGCACACACCGGCGGCGCGAGGTGCAGGCATTTAGGCGCAAATATCCCGCCCGTGGCCTCCCGGCCGATGCACTATCGATAACCCAATCGATCACCGTGCGTCAGCCCGCTGCACTCACCGTGCTACGAACTGCGTTTTTACCGCTAAACGCCATTCTTCAAAACATCTCAGTCGGCATCCATCGCGATACGCACCCTCTTATTCATAACATGCAAACGTGTTGCACATGGACACTTTAAAAGTGAAACTTGGGAAATTATAGAGGAAATAGCACAAGCGAGAGATCCGAGTTAAGCGCATAAAATATGTCGTTCGTGCGGCACGAAGACTTCTTAATCACTACGAAGGATTTGAGGTTAATCTGGACATACTTTTAAACAAGGGTTCGTAAAAAATATTATTAATATTAATATTTTTATGACGATTGTTATTGTTAAGTAGGCAAATTGTCATTGTTGCAAGTGGCTGCTGTGTCCGTCACCCTCACCGCACCGACCGCCGCGACGGGGACGCGCCGCAGCGCACGGGGACGCGCCGCGCAATAGGCTCTTGCGCTCCATCGTGTGCATCGGCTGGTGGGCTGGGGGGGTTCGGGGGGTGGTGGAGGGGGGGTGTGTGATTGACCAGCTTCTCGCCCAGATCTGTCAAGCAGCCGCCGACAGCGCCTCCCCCCTCCGCGGTATAAATGTGCGGCCGCTGCTCGTTCCCTGTGACACAGTGCGTGGAGGAAGTGCGGGGAACCGGCGCGCCAGCAGACACGCACAGCACAAACGCCGCTTTCCACACTCATGTGATTCCGTTTTTTTTTTCTTCAATTTTTACTACCACTTTAATCGATAAATTTTTTTTTGTTTTTTTGTAATCGTTTGCGCAGAAGCGTTTTTCTCTCAACCTGCGCGCTCGGTTCCGCTGTTTCGGTTCGCCTCCAAGAGGCTCGTTGTCGCTGCTGGTCTGTTACTGCCGTCGTTATTATTGTTGAAAATGAAGGCTGTGAGCCCCGTCCTTCCCCAGCGGGACTCCCCGGGCTGCGGCGCCTTTGCCCTGCGGTGCCCCACGGAGCGCAGTCTGCCGGGCGCCCGGCGCAGGACGGCCGAGGAGGAGCTGCTGTGCCTGCGCTACACCATGAACGACTGCTACAGCCGCCTCAAGCGCCTGGTGCCCACCATCCCGCAGGACAAGAAGGTGAGCAAGGTGGAGATCCTGCAGCACGTCATCGACTACATCCTGGACCTGCAGCTGGCGCTGGACACGCACCCGGTCCTCCTGAAGCAGAACCAGAACCACCAGCAGAACCTCCAGTGGACCCACAGGGGGACGGCGTGTCCGTCCTCCTCCGTCAGGACGCCGCTGACGGTGCTCAACACCGAACAGGTAAACCATCGCCACCTCCGTCACGACCGCCACCATCATCATCTCGGGGGCGTGCGGACCCGGACCCCGCGCTCGGGCCGGGCGTTCCCTCAACTCTGCCACAACTTCTGCGGACGAACGTCCTTATGGCACCGGTCCGTGCACGTTAAAACGGTCCGTTCGGTCCCAGAAAACGCGCTGCGCTCCACAGGCCTGCGGTGCGGTGCCGCATTAAGGCGCAAAGTAAAACAACAGCAGCAGCAGCAGCGACAACAACACGGGGCTGTGGGCCGGTCCATTTGGTAGTTTCACCACCGCGAACCTCGGGCGGTCCAAACGGGCACCCCCCCCACACACACACACTTGACACTTTCGCCCACACTCAAGTATCCTCACCGATGGGCTTTTCCTCCTACATTTCAGGCGTCATCGATCATCCAGAAGCAGGAGGACACGATCTTGTGTCGCTGAAGCGTGGCGCAGTGGTGAGTACTGTAGGCTTTTGGATATTTCTTTCCGAATTTTTTAAAAAATTAATAAATTTGTCGCCTTTGGGTGTAAAAATAAACGCATAAGCAGACGGGGACCGCTGACGGCGCGCGTACGCAAGGCTGACGACCACTTTAGGAGAGATTTTGGGAACCTGTGCGACACTGGCACTTTGGCATGCTGGCACTCGGGCACTTTGGCACGGGTTTGGACGCAGCTGCTGGTTGCGCAATAACCCCCCCCCCCACACACCCACACACACACACACACACACACACACACACACACACACACACACGTGGGGAGATTCAGCCAGCAGAGGGTTAAGGAGTCGCCATCATGTCCCTTGTAAATGAGCCCCGAACGGGTGTTTGCGCTCAGCTTTGCGGTTGTTGTTGGACCCGCTCGGCTTTGGCCCGTTGATCAAGCATGCCCTGTGTTTTACTGGTGGCGCCGGGCAGTCTGGGGCTCTGGGTTCACACACCCTCCGCCCCCCCCCGAAGCTCGCAGCCCTCCACCCACCCCCCCCCCACTGTGTTCATTCCTCTCCCACAGGTGTGTGTGCGGGCCGCCGATCCAAAGCCGACGCTCCTGCGCAACGAACGGCGTCTGGAGGCAGCAGCAGGGGCTTTTCAGACCAGAAATACATCACATACCCTCCCGCAGCGACAGTAGCTTGCAAAGACTAAATTTACGACGAGAAAATAGGAGAATTTAAAAAAAAAAATGATAAAAATAAAAAAAAGAATAATAATAACGACCAAAAATAAAACGCATTCTGCGCTCTGATTTGTAGACGATTGGGATTTTAACGCCTTCGGAGGTACGAGAGGCCAAGCCTCGAATTGCGAAGACGCGTCGGAGGTTTAATAATCCGCCAACCAAAAGAAAGCAACGCACCGGATTCTTTTTTTAAGTTTCTGCATTGAAAAATAAATGTAAAAAAGCGACGACGATTTAAAGCTTTACTAAAAAAGTAAGAAGGAAATGTACAAGCTGAGACATCTATTGTTTAAAATAGGTGAGTTGTGTCCAACAGGGATTTCCCTGAGATAAACTGTTTAATATTGTAAAGAGGTATAATGAGTTGGGACAATTAATATTGTATATATAGAGAAAGATGTTCTATAAATGTATGTGGAAGATATATGCTTAAATAGATTGTTGTAATTATATGATATTTTTTATTAAAACCCTTTTTTTGTTATGTAAATATTGCATTTTCACTTTTACGTGTAGTGGATGAATTCATTATGTTCTGCTAATAAAGTCCTCACATCATATCTGTTTACTTTTCTGTGACGTTATAATTTAAAAACCTGAACTGCATGCAGCATGCGACTGGAAATGCACAAAATCCTAGACATGTCAGTAAAAAGACCCCGGATCTGTATTTGATTTTCTTACCGAGAACTGAGAGCATGAAATGTAACATTTATAAAACACATTAAAAAATGTTTCTCCTGATGCATCTCATTGCGGTAGCTAAATGGCATGGAAAATGTTTTAATAATGCAGATATTTGGCTTCCAGAGGAAACGAATGAGTGTTGGATGTCATGAATCTATTTTGTCCTCCATTAATCTGCACTTTTCAGATGACTGTTAACATTAAACGTCCAGTATCTTCTGCAGCATTCAAATGGTTACGCTTGCCATTATATGTTCCTTATTTTTCATTTCGTAGCATTTAGGGGGTCGTTTATGTGTGTTTTTTTATTCTGCGCATTATTGATAACCCTGGCGTAAGGGCCTCACTGATGAAATAAGAGAAATCTCTGGTGAAACAGACATCATCTTACATTAGAAGGTTTGAAAAATATGGGCATCGGTCTTTGCTAATCCGTCTGATCTAATTCCACATTTTAAACTTCTGTACTTGCACTTGTGTATTTTAGTTACATATAAGATGGGAAGAGAACCATTTCTTAGATTTTTTCAAATTAAAGAAAACAACCACCACCCATTATTCTAAAAGGCATGCAATGACATTTGAATAAAGGCATTTATGAAATACCAATATTAAAACACGTTTGGATTTATGGCTCCGTGATGAATGTGTGACTGTACTGTCTGGAAATGGCCATTCGTGTCTGGCTGTTGCTGCATTTTACTCCCAGGCGATGATCCGGCGAGGGTCGGTGGCACCTGCGTCACCCGGGCCCCTTCCGGGACGCGACCTTCGCTCCGCTCAGCTGCACATTGTCTGCAGTTGTCAAAACATTAAAGGCTCCTGTTTGCAGTCACAGATACGATCCAGCGTCACGTTTGGTGCCCACAGACACCGTGGTTTGGACTAAGCGGGCACCTGTAGGCCCCGCACACACTGACCCGCAGGAAACAGAAGACAGTTAATGCCTTTGTGCTGAAAGACGTTAAGGGCAAATTAGATTTATTAGCTGCAAATGGGGTGGAGGAGGTTGATCAGCTGTGCGCTCTGCCATCTCTGGGGAAACGGATCCTGTTTACTTGTCAGCTGTTCGGTTCGGCTCGCTCCAAGCACACATTCTTCATTAGCATCTGAGCCCTGAGGTCGCCGCCTTACTACATCACCCTGGCAAAGTGTGGTGCCGCGCGCGCCTGGGGTGTACGAGTATGAGGCTACAACGCCGCCTTCTCTTTTCTTTAAGTCTTCTTTTTGTCTGTTTAACATCTCCTTCTCAGACCTTAGATCTACGCAGACCGGAACGTGACGACTGACCTACAAAAGTCCACGCTGGCAAATTATTTGAATTGCCGCATCGTAGGCAAACATCGGACATTTTCCGACATCCTTCTTCCGAAAATAACCTTTTTTTGTTAAATTTATACCGCGACCTAAAATGTGTGCTATTCCAGTCAGAGCGGAACGGTCAGCAAACCGTAAAATATCTGCATAAAAGGCTAAAACTGCAAGCTGATTTTATTAAAAGTGACTGCAAAATGAAGACGCGCAAGACGTAATGCTGCTCATACAGGACAATGGATTATTTATGCTATTCATTAAAAATAAAAATGTGCCAAACTGTTATTCGTCGAGGATCCGGCATTAATGCTCTGTTCAACTTGTTTTCAGCGTCTTCAAATGTTCATTTTGTGCGTTTTATAGGTTTTTAACGGTGATCTGTGGGATTATTTCCGTGGCCCAAGTAAAGCAAAGGAAATTTTTATTTAATTAACCGAGAAATGCGCTTATTATCACAGAGATCCATTTCAATTTGGATGGCTTTCTACAAAAAATAGGGTTGCATTTAAAAGATTTTAACTTTATGTTTTGAGGAACAGTTCCGTTCATGGCCTTGAGACATAGTAAAATTATATTTTCATTTAGTATTTAAGGCGCGCGGGACAAATTTATGTTTAAATTGCGTTGAAATCCTGAACTCGTGTTCTTACCCCTTATGCATTATCTGGAAAGACCAAGTCTGCAGTCGTGCCTTTTACTGCGTCGTGTCATTCGCGTCGCTGCAATTCACGTAATTTGTCTCACAATTGTGCCCCCTAATGGAACGATCATCTCCAGAGCCGTGTGTCTTCTGGACGACCATCGCTGGCTGTCAATGGCATTGTCCCCTGGGGTACCCGTCAGTCTAGGGGCGTGAGGTATAGGGTTGGGATGTCTGGGGGTCGTTGACCAGCCTAGGCCAACAGGAAGGACCATATGGGTAAATAACACCACGTTCACCTCTGTACCACGATGCGCCACAGCAATACAGAAAATAGTTAGAAAATTCACTTTGCATCGCGTGCAGAAGACGCAACACAGTTCTCAAAGGTGTTCATTTCCCTGGGCGATGCAGTGTTTTATTGTGTACGTCAAACAAATATTTACAGTAATTCCTATAGAATTCTTTCTTCCCCTTTTATGAAGAATTAATCATAATAATTTACCATATTTAAAATTTTTTTTAAATGTAACACGTTTTTGGAATTGTATATATGTCATTCATAAAATAGACATTTTTTGTTATTTTTTATTGTTGCAGCTAGAATGAAGCCATTTTGTTGTGCAGTTTTCAAGCTCCATTTATGCATTATAGTGTATTAATGACCTCTCATGGCTGTTTCATTAAGCTCCATCTCTCAAGAACATATCTATACAGTAGCTCAGATCCAGGTATTACGGTACTTTTCGTTTCTCTTCATGTTCATAAAGCCCAGAACTCTTCTAAAATTTGACTGCTGGACCACTGAGACCTGTGAGACCATTTTCCCAGCAGCTGTGATGGTTTGTGTGTGTGTGTAGGGGTGGAGTCAACAAACTATTTAAACTTCTGAGAAGGACGCCACCTGCATGTTTACACCTAACCAAACAGGCACACGGTGCCCTCTTCCCTTTCGTTCACCTGATCTTCGGCGAATGTTTGCCAAACAGCCTGCTGACCCGGGGAGCATGGCGGGGATATGTCTCCACCTGTGTCACCAGAGGACCGCATTCCACTCACCTAACCAACAAACCGAAAGAAAGGCCTCACATTCAAACATGACAAACCACAACTTTTGCCAGACAAATGTTCTGAAAAGCACAAAAAAGTCAGATGATGTGACGTCTTCCTTTCTTATGAAATGGCCCGTTTGTAAGGCAAGCGCACCTGCCGGACCCCCCCGACCTCAGCGTGTCCCTCACGGCCACTGAACGTGGACCGTGGGAAACAATGACATCCTGTTTGATAAGAGCACTCGGGTGCGTATCGGCTGTACATAAGTTATTTGAACAGGTGTGTGTGTGTGTGTGTGTGTGTGTGTGTGTGCGCGTGCGTGCCAAAAGGAACAAAAACAAGAATAAAAAAGCTCCCTTGCACCTTTAAAAAAAATTACATATTTATTACAGAATGACATGGGATGTGTTGAGGCTGCGGCACACCGGCAACCGGTATGGCCTTGTGGGCCGTCGCCATCTTTGTACATCCGCCATCGCCGCTCATGACCTCTTGCTATTTCAAAGTGCGAAGCGAGACGTTTTACAGCGGTGGAAAAAATAAGCCCCGGTTTTGAATTAGACAGATTCGGATGGGTACGCCGCGGCACAACGCCTAAAACCGTTTTTTTTTTTTTTTGGCGGACTAACCCGCCGCAGCGCCGCGCTCCGCCCGGGCCGCCCCGGCTTCCTTCCCCTGCGGAGATTTAGCGCTCCTCGCGGGCCCATACTGGAGCGTGTTAATCGCCGACCTCCCCGCGCGGAGGAATATATATCACAGACGCCTTCCCATGAACACACAGGAACCAAATTGCATTCAGTCCTGGACGCTACCTGATGGCAGGCTAATTGGCCCGCAGTGATTGAACATCTCGAGCTTCTTGCTAATTTGCCGCTATTTAAAGCGACCATTAAGCTTAAAATGCCTGCCACCAACAAGCATTTCATCAAAAGCAAAACGCGGGGGTGCCGTTCGGCGGATCGGACGGCGGCGCGGACGCCGCGTGCCTTTCCGATGCCTCGGCCTCTTGCCCTCTTGCCCTCTTGGCCTCTGTGCCCGGGATGGGCTCTGGACCACCGCAGCCGCTGCTGGCGGAAATGGGATGAGGTAAGACGGCGCAGAGGCCGTTCAGAGGCCGACGGTTTGCGCCTCAAAACCGCTGGAATATTTTCTCACCCCACCGTGGTGCACACCCCCCAAGTTTCCCCTACAAAAGACTGCACTTGGCTGGTGCCTTTCTCCAAAGTGACTCGTGACACTAAGCAAAGTGTAGTAACTGCTACTTTTAAAGTCAGCAGCTGCCACCGTCACACAACACGCTGCCCCGTTTACAAACCCTCATCCAACAGAGTGCTTATTGATCATCCAAGCACCGACCCTACTGTCCCTGACAACTCAGAATTTTTCCTGTCACACAATATCTGCTTTCCACGTAGTGTGGAGTGTGTAAGCACACAAACACACCCCCATGCTGGAGCGCTGTGCTCACCTGCTGCTTTTCACTTTTTTTCTGATGTGCTCAGTTTCGCTCTTTGGGTCACTTAGAGCACCCGTATTTGAGCCACGTGACCTTAAGCAGGGAGATCTGCAGGGGCATTTTGTATGTTTATTTTACCCTGGTACATATTCCACAAACAAACTACAGAAAACATATGTATTGGTGGCACTCTGCTGTACTGGTGTAATAACACTATACGGGAGTAAAACAGCTCTCTGTACAGTGTGTGAGTGTGTGTGTGTGTGTGTGTGTGTGTGTGTGCTTGCAGGGTCCCTTTGCTCACATTGCTCTTGGCATGGAAAAAATAAGCAGAAGCTTTCAGAGGATAAACAAAAGCTCAGGGGCTCCTGCATGGACTCAAGTGCCATTTGTTTGGCGCGCCTTGGGTCCAAGGGATTATCCGAAAAACTCCCGGCAAATTCCAAAGTAGAGAAATCAACCCAAAAAATTAGATTTGTGAGTAAAACTCTACAACCAAATTCTCCGACCAAGGCCATTGACCATGAAGGAATGACCACTGTGTGGCCCTAGCGCTGCAAAGAAAGGCCCAGAATGATGCACTCGCATCCTTTGTCCTTCATATTTACCGAGCGTCTCCATTTAGACCTTCAGCCGTTGGATGGAATAACAAACTGCACAGCGGATGGAAACGAGAAGAAAGGGAAAAAAAAACCTGTTTGTGCCAAAAAGCAGCTCCCAGGAGACAGTCAGCGAATCAGAGAAATGAGATGTGGAGAGCGGATGCCAAGCTGCTCCATGTCGGCATTGGAGAGGGGCGTCCCCATGGGGGTGCAGCGATTACAGGGCCTGTGCCAAGACGCCGGCGGGACGACAGCCACATCACATGGAGATCAGAGAGCGCGACCCCCGCATGCTGTAACGAGACAGCCAATATGTCCTGTTAAATAGTCCTGGCACAGGCGAGGGTTCGAGGCTGCAGGTTTTGGCCTACGTGCCGTGATCAAGTCGCGTGTGCTGTAGGATTATCGCATCTGCTGTTTCTTCGTATTCAACAGCAAGTTCAGAAAAAGAAACGGGCTAGTCTGCTCTAGGGAGTGCAAACTTTTGCAAAAATTCATGTCTCTTCATATATTATATTTGATAGATGGGATTTGGACCACAGGTATGAGGCGATGTGCTCTCATGGCTTTTTTTTTGACTGAAAAATGAAAATTTAGCACAATTTCTATTTTCCATGTCTGTGTTCAAAGCAGGAGGTGGTACGGCAGCGAAAAAAAATAAAAGTTAACCAAACAAGTCATATTCAGCAATGCTCCATCCCAAGAAGCAGATCTGTACCAGCTCTATATTTTTTTTTTTAAAAAAAAAAAAGAAGCTAAAATTGTGAGCTACGCCAAACGTGCTTTGGATGAAAGCAACTGCTAAGCGAATAAATGATGGTAATAAATAATTTACTGACGTTCTGTGCTCACCCACTTAAGAGAATGGAGGAGTGAGCTTAGTCTCGTGGTGGAAACATCATTCATTCTCCATGCAGAAGATTTGCGCATGGTTTCCATTAAAAGCAGCTTGATAACAAACACACATGACAGGAAAACACTAAAAGGTAAATAAAAAGCCTAACAATTGGACCTGCAGGTATCACATATGAAAGGCTGGGACATTATGCTATTATTGCTATTATTCTTTTATTTAGAGACACATTTGCTGTGTTCTCCTTGTGCAAAATGCCTGAGGGCTGTACAGTTAATTTGCACCGATTTACCCACATGTTTGGCTGGGTAATTTTTACCTTGATCAAGAAGGCTACAGCAGGGTGTGGGATTCAGACCCAGGACCTTCTGCCTGTATCTCTGAAGCTCCCCCCCCGCTCACCCACCCCACATCGGGTTTCTCTGGCTTCCTTACCGCAAATGGCATGTGACAGGGCAGGAACTTGAACCCAGGGCTGCTTTATATTGTCTGCTGCGGTTTACTGACGCACCCCCATGGAGACAAGAAACGGCGGAAAAGCATCTTTTTTAGGCCTATAAATAGCATAAAAATTGTGGAACTTTACATGTGGCGGATTGATTCTTTCTTCCTTTTTGCTTCAGTTTCTTAAGAGATTGTTCCGATTGTATTCTTGTGCTCACCTGCAAATTTCCCATGCAAATGAATGCAAATTAATTCAAGTAATACGAGAAAAAGGATAAATAAAATCATAACAAAGAAAATTCTCAAAGGTTTCATTCCATACCGCATCTTTCATTTGCTGCGCGCTGGAGTCGATCTCAAGACATATGAAAGGAAAAAATTCGGATGGATTATATTATTGTATTTATAAATATACATTAGATGGATGCAAAAATAACACTTTGTTTTGACACCCTGGAGAAAGTTTAGCAATATTAAACCATTGCCGATCTGCGCAGATTTGAGAGAATTTTCACAGCTGCGTTGACATTTCTTTATTTGGCGCTTTTTACTCAACTGACTTGCAAGGTGCAGCTGTTTACAATGATCTACCTGGGTGATTTTTACTGTAGGACCTTGCTCACAGGTACCACATCAGCAGGAGGGACTCAAATAAAGGCTTTTGAGTGTAATGCAGCAGCTCTAACTGCTACATTGCCTTCTGTATCTTTACTCAACAGCTAGGTAAGAGGGCAGCAGGTTGTGTTTTAAGGCCCTTTGGCTTCAAAAGTTATTCGTTCTTTTTTAGGCAGAGCAGTTTGGCAGCAGTGCTCACTGTACACGCACTCCTGTGACACCCGTCACCCCCACTTAGGAACCTGTCCGCTCCCACCTTACTCACCTGCCGGTGTAACACAAGCGTGGCTCCGTGTGCAATGCATTCTGGGAGTCTCCTGTTCATCAAATGTAGGCGCCGAGCAACATCGAGTGTGAAGTGGATGTTTTCTTCATCGTCGTACCACTAACTACACCCACGCTGCCTTGTGGGCGACTGCCGAGGTGCATAACCCCTGTCTCTCTGTCTTTCACACACACACACACACAGAGTCGGGCGAGTCATTCCTGCTCATTTGCAGCAGCACCCGCAAGCTGAGCAGCTCTTAGAAAACACAGTGTTTTTTTAAAAATACATGTAGGATGCGCTCGCTCGCTGCATATTATTACACACCTGTGTTGGTGGCTAACAGGGAACAAGGTGTCATTTTTAAATTAAGTTTGAGCCGCGTCTCAGGTTCTATCCGCTTTTTGAACCGCGAAGACGTGTGAAGTTCATGCCGACGCGGAACGTTGCAGCGCTCCCGTGAGCGGCGCGCCTCTGCCCTTTCCGATGTTGGGAAACTTCTCCTACTTCAGCTGTTCGCGTTTATCGACTTAGCGTCTGACACTTTTCTACAAGGCAACTTGTTAAGATGCTTGAAATGATATACCCATCAAACAGCAGGGTAACTTTTCGGCCCAGTTGAGGGTAGGTTTCAGGGTCCTGGGGGGATTCGCACGTGGGTGGCACCTGTAACCACTACGCCACCTACAGCCCGGGGCTGCACTCGGAGGCGCACGTTTTTGCTGCTGCGGTGTACGAGTAGACTGAGTTGCCGGCTGCCGGGTTGGGTGTGCCCAGCTGTGGTGCGACCGTATCTGTGCCGAGCTGTCGCAGTCTCCTGGGCCGCTATCTGCTCCCCCATTATCTCTGTCTAGGAGCAGCAGCCCCCCCCCCACCCCACCCCACTGCCAGCACCCCCCTCAGCCCCCTGCGCCACAGCTCATTAGAGAAGCAGGAAATGAGATGTCCTCGGTGGTGCGATGGGAGTGGCGTCAACAGCGGAGAGCTGTGGCCAGATATGCTGCCCGCCACCGCCTGGTTTTTGCCTCATTAAGGTAATTGTCCCCTAGGGTGGGCGGAGGGACAGGGACGCCGGCGGTGCGTGGGGGGGGTGTGAGAGGAGTTGCCGGTGAGTTGTGAGCTCTTGTGAGAGAGGGGTGCGTCGGTGCAGCGTCGAGCAGTGTGTCAAGCAACCGCAGTGAAGACCGGAGCTGGCAGCACAGCAAGGCTTATCAACGCTCCCCGCCAACACCCAGTGGCCGGCGTCAGGCCGAGAGGAGCCACGAGTCCCGGCACCCTGGCGGGTCAGAGGGTGCTGTCCCCGTGAGAGGAGGGGAGAGGAGGGAGCGAATTACAGGCTTCAGGGAGCTACGGCGACGCAGCTGCTTAAAACTCCAGCATGTAGAGCAATACAGACCAACCCTACATCTAAGCCCTAGGTCACCAATAGGACGCCGTTCTATACGGGCTCAGACGGAACAGGCATCTCTACAGTGCGGGGGTCTCCCGCATATTGATAGCGGCTCCCGAACGCCCGCAAGTTGTATACGATGTCACTGAAATTAGTTTTTTAAGAGTCCCCCCCCCGGCAGACACAATAGCTCTGGGACCTTAGCGGTACCCCGCCGCACCCCCCCCAATGACTACATATATACGGATCCGAATCATACAAAAAACGTGAGATTCGGACCTTCGATAGGACAAAATTTTGTTGAACGGACCTTGTTGCGTTTTTCTTCAATACCCCTGGTCGAGGCCATGCAGACTGACCCTACGTCTAGGCCAGCGGTACAGTCTATCCGTAGATGAAGACTAGCAATACAGACCGATACTACGTCTAAACCAGAGATGCAGATTAACGCCACCTAAACCAGCAATTCAGAGTAAGTCTACACAAAGACCTGCCACACAGAGTAACTCTACTTCTTGACCAGTGATGTAGAGTTTAGGTCAGGATCAAGTACACGGGCTACATGTGCATATGGTTCAGGGAGGCAGAATAACCCTGCATGAGTTATTAAGCAGCAGACTGAGGATCTGGATCAGGCAAACCATGTTGTTATGTGTTCCTGCACGTTGATAATTACAACTTGGCTCATCTGCTTATCGGAAACAAAAAGCTCCTGGTTAAGCTGCTCGGTGGAAAGGCCAATTTAAAGATAATAAAACAATTCTCAGTTTCAGGGGAAATTAAATTTCACACATTCACAGGATGGTTATCAAGGCAAAGGGAAAAATGAAAAGGGAAAAAAATTACAGCTGAATTTCTTCTAACCACATACGTCTGAATGGAAATTATGATTCATTAGATTTTTGAGTGATGTCAGTAAGATAGTAACATTACATTAAAAAAAAAAAGGCGCTGTTAAATCGTGCATCTGGTTTGTTCACTGGAGACTTTTCCCACGCTGCAGTGAAGTCGGTGACCCTTCTGGGTAGTTAACGTTCCTCATGGATCCGATTATCCGTGGTAATTTCCGCTGATTCATCTGAGACCAGAACACACGAGGGCGTTTCCAAAAGGCAACGTAATCCTTGGTTTTCACTGCAGTCGTCCGATATTCACACCGTTTTGAGTTTAAAATTGATGCTCTTCGTTCTTTCGGTCATCATTCCAGCGTAAGCCTGAAATGCACTGGTGATGTTGCTTGTTATTCAGCTTCAGGAGACACGTCGCATGACGTCCCAGATACAGTGAGCACCCCTCTCGCCCTGTGACATCTATTCTTGTGGACGGAGTGTTCAGGATAAATCACTGCACATTATTTGTCTGAGGGAAATCAATGAGACTGTTGGTAAACACCCGCTTGGCCTGCAGCTCCCCAGCAAGCACAGCACATTAGCTTCAGAATAACATTAATGCGCCCGAGAAGAGAGCCAAGTCACTCCGGAAAAGTTCTCCGCTTTCAGATAAAACTTTGCTTATTGAACATGCAAATCGTTCTCAGCCCGGTGGCTTGATGTTGTTCGGCTGCTCGTGTGAAATCTAGCATGTTATCTAGGCAAATGCTTTTGTATACTGCATTTGTTAATCTTCCCAAGAAAAGTTAACAAAAGGGAAAGTCTCTGATTCTTTTTCCGCATTTAAGTTTAAAAAGGACTTAAAAATGAGTTTTGATCCCTTTATGTCTCATCTCTCGTACATCTGTTCTTCCTGCATCCTCTTTATGTTGTAATGCAAAGATTATTGTTAAAGAAATGTGTTTGATCCAGTTTTCTCCAACATTTTCCCTGATTTTGTGTTATCGTTTTTGAGAATGTGTGTAAAAAGGGGACATTTTTGCTGCAGTTCTGTAATGGGGGTCCAAGTGAGGATCTATGCAGCCACCTGTTCCCACAAACTGCTGGCACAAATAGGACCGTGGATAGTCTACAGGCAGTCTGGGACTGCATGGGGCTGAAGGTGATGGTCGGTGAGGTAGGGGGTAACCCTCTGGAATTAAAGAGGCCCATGCGACATGACCGCTCCTCCTACACACGGTCCCTCGTGCTGAATTTGCATGTACTGCTTAAATTTGCATTTTGTCAGTATACAGCGTGCCTGCGTTGTCCCAGACTGGTTCTGTTCTATTCCTAATTGTAAAATAACATAAAGAGGCATTATGTGTGCATGTAGAACACCTACAGCAAGACTTTGCAGCAGCCACCATCCAAGGGCTTCTTTTGTTTCATCACAACTGCTGAGTCCCATTCAGCGGGCAAGAAGGGTTACAAAGCGCATCTCTGTTTGATCCACTGCTGCTTCAGAACTCATTGTACACAGCATTGTGAGCCACATTTCCTCCTGTTTCTACTAACTCTGCTCTGAGGACCGAGTTCCTCCATCAGTTGCCGATGTGCTCTTGTTGTTGTTGTTATGTGACTTTTGTGGGGCTGCTTAATGGTTAAAAATTTTCAGTAAAAATAACTTTATTTTGTTGTTTAGTCGATACCTTTTTTCCAAGACAGCTTATGATAGGTCCGCTTCTAACTGTGACTGGTCATTTACACAACAGCATATTTTTACTGTGTCTAAGCATGGTAAGTACCCTGCTCAAGGGTACTGCAGTAGGAGTACTGATTCAAACCAGAGTCCTTCAGCTGACAGCATCTGCTCTAGCCACGGCTCTACCTGCTGCCCTCTCCACAGTCACTTCAGTGTCTCTGCTCTTCTGAGCCCACTGGGCTCCCTGTCTGAGCTCTCAGTGCAATAAAGTGAGGTGAAGGGCCTGCAGGACCCCCGACTGAGTACCCCCTGAACTGCTCTCCTCACATATCAGACATCAGACATCAGTACGGCTCTGCTGCTCGCAAACCCCCTTCAATCGCGCTGACGGTTTTGTGCGGTTCTTCCCCAAACCGTCCGGCGTCAAGCTGACTGCAAAGGGAAAATGATGTGGTATCCAGGCTGGGTCGGATTGTTCTAGACCATCCACGTGTGTGACTTACTGTAGGTGCTTTCTAAATCATTTACTTATTTATTTATCTCCATTTACACCCTAGTTAGATTACGCTCTGTCTGTGTAACACACTGGTTCATTGGAGGCCTCCAGATTTAATAAGTCTGCGCGACCCTTAATGTATGTAGACAGCGGAATATTATGCATTATTTATGCACTGTGCAGACCTTCCCATAATACATTTCCTCAAGTGCAGTAATATATTGTTGTAATATCCTAGCCCCATTGCCTACAGTGATAGATATATATATATATTTTTTTTTTTTACGAATGGCATGATTATGAAACAACATCTATCACGTTTGCAAGTGTCAAATCAGCATGATCGAGGATATTATATAAATGGAGAGGATTTGTCTGCGCGCATCAGAATTTGTATTTCGAAGCCGTTCACAAGAATACAGCTCGAAGGCCTGATTTGTGTATGAGTGACGACGGGGCACTCGGGGTAACGCGCCCGGCTGCTGCCTTGGAAGGGAAAACAAATTCCCTCTCCGCGAATTCGGGAACACAGGCGCTGCCAGGGATCTTCCGTTGTGTCGGATGAGCAGCGCCGGAAGGTCTGAAGGAAAACGCTGGCACGCGGGGCTCTCGGATGCAGCGTCAGAGGCACCAAGAAGCAGACGAGACGGCCGGGTTACGTAGACACGGGGAGCCAAGGCAGCGGTTCTTCTCGTCCATAGAAACTGCTCTGGTCGTTTCCAAATGGTGCCGTTTGGCTCCGTCTTCAGAACAAAATGCAGTGGCAGGAAACCTGTGTTTTGCATCAATTTCAGCTGTATATTTGCTCACAGGTTCTGAACCGTGTGGTACTGTTTGTCTCCAAGGCCCGAGATCCTGCATGGAGACTGCTGAAAAGGAACAAAATTGATCCAAGTATTTATTTGAAAGCCATGTATTCATTTAGCTGGCACTTCTCTCAATTGCTGCTTAGAATGGTGTACCCATTTGTACAGCACGGTAATTTTTACTGTGCCAGCTCAGGGTAAATACTGCAGCAGAGTATGGGATTCAAACCTGGTCCTTCAAATTCAAGGCAGCAGCTCTGATCTTCACAGTATCTGCTGTACAAACAGAATTTCTACTTTTTTATTTGTTCATTTAGTTGATGCTTTTCTTCAAAATGACCAATGCAGACAGACAAAATGATCAGCGGGGGTCGTCTGAAATATACACTAAAATTTCTGTACAAATTTTGTTGAAATAATGGTCTTTAAAAAAATGTCTTCATGACAAGTGTCTAAAAGCATTGTTCAAAATATTGTGGAAACACAAATTCAATAAATTCAAATTCAGAAACAAGAAATAAATGGATTAGTCCAACTCTTAGTCAACTTGTAGTGTCAAGGTACTAATATGATTTACCCAGTCATACAGTATGGCAGTATTTACTGCATCGGTTCAGGGTAAGGACTGTGACCAAGCTTGTGGGATTCAGACCCTTTTCCCCACCGAGAACCACTGCCTCTTACAGTGCAATACTGTGTAATAAGCAATATGCTTCTTCTCTCTCTCCCTCTCTCTCGTGGGACAACACAAGCAGACTCTGCCTTCCTCTTCCAACACCGTGGAGCACCAAGAGGGAACTAAATCCAGTCGTGTTCCTCAAAAATGAAATGCAGCGCCGAATGGGAGCCGAGCGGAACGATCAGTTACGGAACGAAGCCACACGTCTCCTTTCACGGCCATATGTCCAGTTCTTTAGCTCCTGGACTGGCGAACGGAACGCGGCTGCCGAACAAGAGTCGCGCGCCGCGTTTCCGCCGACTTCCCCGCGAAAACCCGGCCTGGCAAAATCCTCGCCCGCGTCTCCTTTCCGCGGAGGCGGCCTCCGGTGGGTTTTCAACCCCGTGTTTTCAGCGCCGGGCGTCTCGGCTCCCATAATCTAAAGCGAAGTTCAGCCGGGGAGCATGCATACTAATGGGGAGAATGCATTTGCGTCAGACGGAGCCCTAATAGTTTGATTATACAGGTCTCCATGTTAATGAATCGCTACTCCACGGTTTGGGAACATGGCGCGCCGAGGAATTACCACCCCGACGCTCAAGCTGTGAAAGCTGAGCACTCATTAGCCATTGACTGAGTGGCACAAACACATCTTTTCTCCCGTGCCCCCCCCCGTGCCGGCGACGCCACCCCACCGGCCTCCCGAAACCACGGCCATCGGTTCGCGATCCCTGCCGAACGCCTCCGTATCCGCTGCCCTTCGCGGTGTCCGCGGACGTACGGACGCGAAGCTCTCGCGTCTTCCCGAACGATAGAAGACGGGGGGGGCGGTCGGGTTTAACCGCCATCGTGTCGACCGAGGAGCAGCCCGTGCTCTTTTCGAGGCCGCCCTTTCCGTTCCAGCCACGCGGTGCCCGGCGGAGGGCGCGGGCCGCCGTTGTCTCCGCAAGGAACGAACGAATGAGCGCGGAGGGAGGCATTCTGGGAAGATTAAGCACGACGCCGGGAAGGAAGGAGAGGAGCTGGGTTCTTATTTTGCAATTAAGCCGAATTAAGCATCGTGGCTGCAACCGGAAGCTAATTGTCAGCGAGGAGCTAACCTGTCTCCGGGTGCGGCTTGTCCCTTCTCCCCCAGGGGGCGCTACGCGGTTATTGCGGCACCGCACGCCATCGGCGCCGTAATGCGCGTAACGTCCCATTACGGGCAGGCTCGCCTTCGATCGAACCCGCTCTTAAGACGCCGGGCCTCGCGTTTAATAAACATTCCCACGGAACACGCCGGAAACCGACGCGGGGCGTGTGACTTATCGGCGCTATTAAAATTTTTCATCACCGGAGCTATTTGGCAGAGAAATGTCATAGCCACGTGAACAATGAAGCGGGCTCGCGAAACAGACGGAGGAAATATTCCGTTCTCTCTCTCTCTCGCTCGCCCGCTCGCTCCCGTGCCCTCTTTTGCTGGCTAATTAGTAACCGGTTAATTGGCGCTGGTGCGATCATCTGGAT
Source organism: Heterotis niloticus (assembly GCA_018136845.1). Taxonomy (NCBI): domain Eukaryota; kingdom Metazoa; phylum Chordata; class Actinopteri; order Osteoglossiformes; family Osteoglossidae; genus Heterotis; species Heterotis niloticus. Next base: position 18,968,627 of record CM030905.1, read on the forward strand.
CCAGGGCATCCTTATTTATTAAATGATCTCTCCAGACCACCCCGGGCCCGAAATTATCCTTTAGCCCGGCCGATGGGTCTCAGGTGTGAATTTGCGAGTGGCTGCGCGGCGGCCAGGACAGGTGTCTGCGACTGTGATCACAGCAATTAGGAGGCGGTAATCGTGCCCGCTTCCGCTGCCAGGGGCCGGACGCGAAGAGGCGCCGGAGCGGCACAATGACGGGCGGCCGCGCCGAGCCGGGCCGGGGATTCCAGCTGGGCCATTAGCCTTCGCTCTATGTGCGTGTGTGCCCGCGCCGGCGTGCGTGCGCGCGTGTGTTGAGGGCACAATGCAGACACCTGACAGATGCAGGGCAGGGGCTTCATTACCCGCCGAACAAAGACACGGCGCAATCCGCTGCACGCTGGGGGAGCAGCTGCCATCACGCCTTTCGACACCCCGAAGCCCCCTTTTGCGGTTTTTCTGCACGCACCTTTCTGAGCTTTTCTGGAGAGAGAACGGGAAATGAAATTACTCTGTGGCCAAAAGTACGTGGACACCTGAGCGTCACACCCAGATGTGCTTGTCGAACGTCTCGCTCCAAACCCATAGGCATTAAACTAGGGCCGTTTCCCCTTTGCTGCTATAATAGCCCCCACTCTTCCGGGAAGGCTCTTTCGGGAATTTGTGCCCATTCGAACACGGGAGCGTCAACGAGGTCGGGCAAGAAGGTCTGGCTCGTGGTTGGCGTTCCAGTTCATCCCAAAGGTGTTCGGTGGGGTTCAGGTCAGGGCTCTGCGCAGCCGCTCAAGTTCTTCCACCCCAACCTGGGCAAACCATGTGTTTATGGAGCTCACCTTGTCCATGGGGCAGGAAAGGAGCTTCCCCAAACTCAATCATTAGAAGGGGAGGTCTGCACACTTCTGGCCACGTTCCGTATGTATTAAAGCGCAGTAGGTAAAATGATAATAAAACCTTATGTTAATGACAAAGTGAGGAGCAGATGTGCGATGCCGCGTGAGGAGGAGTCGAGGGCCTCGTAGCTGTTTATACCTGTGGGGGGTCCATGTGTAGCATTAAATAGACATGCGGGAAGGCATTACCCGCACACTCAGCACTCTGAGAAATGAGCTGGGGGGGGCAAAAGTTGCGCACGTGGGCAGTTTCGGGTGTCGCTCCCTACATCCCTTCCGAGTTCTTCACTCACCCGTCGCAACGATTCGTTTATCTGCGGTCTCCCGCTTCACCGAGCTGGGATGAGAGAGGCTTCTGTGTGTTTGGGCGAATCGGCGCAAGCGCTACCGATGGAGGGCTCGAGCGATAAGGTGTCTGTCAGGGGGATCGTTCACGGCGCCACCAACCCACTCAGAAAGACGGGGAAACGGCGAGTCCAGGTGTCACAAGGGACTGCGGGTGAAGCGGAACGGGAGGGATGGAGGCCTCCGATGCGTGAGCCAAGGTGCTGCTTTGGACGTGACCTACAGAGATGGCCAAGAGGCCTCAGACAGGTCACTGACCCCAGGGGCTTGTGGGGTCTTTTGTGCTGCTAAACGCACAAAGGGAAGCAAGTCGGACATAAAACCATGTCACGTGGAGTCATCTTTCTGTGATTTAGGGAAGCGACTCTTCATCCTCCGTATGACCGTCATCCACAGAATGTCCCCAGAAGTGTAGTGAATACAGATATAAAAGTATGTATTCAGAATCCGGTTTCCAGCTCTATTTTTAAACAAAGGAAAACTTTCAATTCTTTCTGCTGACAAACAGCGTAGCACATAGGCTACGCTTAAAGTAAGAAGATGGACGTAAGATTTAAACTCTTCCCAAACAAAGAGTTTAATATCAGCAAGACACGACGCATCCTTACGCTTCCCTCTGGGTCGCTTAGTTACATTTTGTGCTTTTTTTTGTTTTTGACCACCGTTTTGAATGGATTTCTCTCAACAATGCGCTTCCTTCCGAGAGTTTCCCAAAAGAAGCCCCGAAGAGCAGCTCGCTTCAGCCCGGATGCGCACGTCTTTCCGTGACGTTTCCTATGAACCGTGACAAGTACGCTAATAGTTAATGCGGGCGAAAAACGGAACCGTCCCCGACGCCCGAGCGCGGAGCGTGCGGCGTGTTATTTGGCGGCGCCCTCGCCGCGGCGCCATCCCCCTAATGCAAATGGTATTAGCATATTGTTTGATGTGGAGTTTGAACGTTTAGGAGCTCTCGGTCTAACAGCTGTGTCAAGTGTTTGCGGCGTCTATTTACTTCAATAATGACATCAAACAATAAGAGCTGCGACAATGCTGGCCGCCCAGAGGCCTTTGTCTCCCCATCTACACTCGGAAAGAAATGGACTTAAAGTGCGCGGAATAATAAACAGGGGCGCTGCCGCTTCACCTTCATTAGGGGCGAAAGGACATCTCATTCAGAGCTGCCTTGTGCGTTCGTGAGATTTATTTTTTCCTGCCCCCCCCCCCCCCACTTTATTTGTGTATCGGTTTTCTCGTCCCCCCGGCAGCTGATAAAAGAGCCATCGTCCGGCGCAGGCGGGCTGGCCTGATGCATACAGAGAGGGGCCGTATCGCCGTGGAGATTGGAGGACCGGCCTGGAGGAGTCCTCTCTGGGAGAAAGCAGATAAGAGGGAAAAGGTGAACAGAAACACTTGTCACAGCAGATGCTTGGGTGCGATTCGCAGGGAAGTGTGGGGGCGGGTGGGGGCGGGAAGGCAAGCTGGAGGATCCTGTCCTGGGCTGCGCTGTCTTTCTCTGGGCTTTGCCAGTTGGAGGCTCAAAGGTCTCCTTTTTCACATAAGTTTGGGGATCCTCCTAAATTCTTACTGCTGGGTGCCACAGAGGGTAGCGCTGGTGCCTCACAGCTCCTGAGCTGTGGCTTTGGACGGTGGTTAGAGCTCAGTTCAGTCTGTCTGGAGTTTGCGTGCTTTCCCAATGTTTAGAGCCATTTTATCTGAGTGCTCTAGTTTCCTCCCACAGTCCAAAGCCTCGTGTTTTTCCCGGGTGGGTATTTTTCCAGAAACTGGCTCACACGGTCACTAAGGTCTTTGATCTTTTGGGGAAAAAACATTGTTACTCAATCTCTGCACCACGTGACTCTGTAATACCCGCTTTGGGTTAAGGTACTGCTGGGGGGGCGGGGGGGGGGCAGGTCTTCTTCTCACATTGTTCCGCTTCCATTTGGGTGAAGGAGCCGCAGGCCAAGCAGGAGTGCCTGTTTGGCTGGAGGGCTGCTTTTACCAAAATGGAGCCGCTCTGTGCTGTTGGACTGCGCAGCACTGTGCCTGTTCAAATCCTAGTATAGACAAAACCTGCAAGAATGGGGCTCAAGTAAGAAAGTGCAAATAAATGGATTAAACGGCTATTAACTCTGTTTTATTCACTAATTTGCCCAACACTGTTCTCCAAAGTGACTTGCAATGTTCGGTGTGTAATGCCTTACAGTGATTATTAGGTTCTGGTACAGGTCCATGTTTGTTGGGGGTTTGTCTTGGTAGACCTTAGCCCTTTTTACCAAGTAGAATGTTCTTTCGGGGGTCGAGAAATGTAACGGCCAAGGGTCGGGTTGTGTGTTTGTCTTTTCCGTGTTTATCCTATTAGGCCTGCGGTGGCTTCATCTGTGCCAGCTGACCTCAGTTGGGTGCCCCCACTTCCCGTGCCTATAAGAACCCCATAGAAGAAGAGGATGGTGTGGAGTTGTTGGAGTTTTCACCTTGTGAGCTGTGCTTAGCAGTGTGCGTTTTGGAGTGAGTTGTTACCTTTGCTGTGAGTTGTGTGGAGAACGTGGTGTCCTGTTTCTATTGTGTTTTGTCTGTCTAGGTCAGTGTAGTCAGTCAGGCACGGAAGGCTTTGCTTTGGTTTTGCCACTTTTTCTTTCCGAGCTTAAGCTAGACAGTTGGTCTTTGGTTCACCCATAATAGAATAGTTAGTTTGTTTTCACTTTGACACCTTTGGGCATGTTGATTTTTTTTGTAAATTGCTAACCTTTATCACAGTAAAACCCTTCAACAAATATTCCTTGGTTTGGTTCCTGCTGCGTTACTCAGACAGTAAACCCTTTTAACCTCCTTTTCCATTTATGTGTGTAACGTTGCCCCTAGAATTTACCGTGTTAACCTAAAGAGGTCATAACTTTGATTTAGCCATTTATTCAGGAGGTTGTTTTACCGCAGTAAACCAGCTCAGCAGGAGGTGAGATTCAGACCTGGGTCCTTCAAGTGGAAGGTGATGCCAGTAACTGCTACGCCCCTGCTGACCCAGGCTGTTTGCAGCACACTTCCTGGTTCCTGTTTCTCAAACTTTACCACAGTCTGCCTGTGGTGATCCCAGACAGGGAGGTACTGCTGTCCTCCATGTCTGCCCCACTGCTGCACGGGTATTGAACAGGTATCGAACTGGTGACGGCGCAGAAGAAAGACTCCCTTACCACAACTGCAAGGTACCTCGCCGCTGATGGTCCTCTGCGGTCGCTATGGACACCACTCTGTTTGGATAAATGTGCTGGCTTGGCAACGAAATAACAGCAGCAATGAAAGGAGAGGGGTTTGTGGATGTCTTGCGGTGAAATGATTTCCGAGCTCAGCATCTCAGGGAAAATACTTTAAAAATTCACTTTTTCTTAACTTACATTTCACCTTTTTGTCCCATGCTTTTACACAAAGGTCAACTGTATATTTTATAGACATTCAAACAAAGCCCATTAAATGAGAGGGCATGGGTAAGCTCCTTCCTAGCGGGGTTAGAACTAGCAACCTTCAGGTTACATGGGGGGGGGGGGGGTCACACATGTTGCTGGGAGTTCTGCAGCAGCGGTTTGGGTTTGCTAATCCAGCTCATGGTGGCAGCCTGGAAACACCAGGCTGCCGTGTGGGTATTGATGCACATATGGCGACCTGTTGTTCCCAAGCTGCCGCCATCAATGGGATTAGCAAAGTCAGTGCAACGGTCTGCTCGGACGTAGAGAAATCTGCTGATGGTTGCTTGTGCGGCTGTGTTATTTTGGGGGGGATGGTTCCTGATCAGGGATGTAACCAATAACCATACTGACCACCAGAGCGCTTTGCACAAGCAAATTTTGCCAAATGCACTTTGTCGGCCAATGCTTCCCAACCACATCTGTAATTAACCATCACGTTTGCATTTTTTAGGCTATTGGTTCTTGGCCCCACATCTTGCTTCTGTTATAACATGCCAGATATACACTGCCTGGCCAAAAAAAAAAAGTCACACCCGCCAAGATCTTGTATTGATGATGGGAGAGTCAGACTGCTGCGTAAAGTCTTCTCCAGCAGATCCCAAAGATTCTCAGTGGGGTTAAGGTCTGGAGTCTGTGGTGGCCAATCCATGTGTGAAAATGATGTCTCTCTCATGCTCCCCGAAGCACCCTTTCACAATTTGAGCCCCGTGAATCTTGGCATTGTCATCTTGGAGTATGAAGAAAAAAATCCACTGATGGAAAAGCCAGCTCATTTAGTAAATTCAGGTAGTCAGCTCACCTCATTTTGTGGGCACCTAACGTTGCTGAACCTAGACCCGACCAACTGAAGCAACCCCACATCATGACACCAAGTTAAATCCAGGTGGTCACTTTTTTGGCTGGGCAGTGTATATTTATCCCAAACTTTCTGGCGCAAACAGCCTGCTGCATGAAAGGGTCAAATGCTGAATGGCTCTTTATAGAAAAGCATCAGTTTGTTAAAGAAATAAGAATAACATTAAAAAAAAATGTAAAAGACGTCCTTCGGTGTTGCGTCCACGTAACCCTGCGGAGGCAGAAGAGATGCTCTTCTCAGCACGATGATGTTGCCCCGACCAGATGAGTCGAGAATAAGGGTGGCGGAGGACGAAATGCCAAGCCTCTGGGCACCGCACCCTCTACCAACCACCCACAGCCGCCGCCATCGCCACCGAGCGTCCGCCCCTCTCCCGGGCGACGAGACCACCGCGACCACCGGGTCCCCCTCTCCCGATACGAGCGGCGGCAAAGGTCCTTGGGTGGAGGTTGATGCACGTCAATCAGTTTTTAAGAGCGGCGGCTGTCAGGACCCCATTCTCAGCCCCCGCGAGTCCCCCGCGCTGATAACACTCTAAATAACAGGTGAGCGACTGCAGGCAGAAAGGAGATTGCCTGACCTTATTGTTTGCCTTCCTCTCCCCTTTGTTCTTCACAAATAAAGGTTTTTTAATAAACTGAAAGGTCCTCCGCGGCGGCCCGGCGAGGAAATGAAAGGAAGCAGTGAGGTATGGTACAATGTGGCAGCGGAAAAGGAGCAGCTCATCAGAAAATAACAAAGGTGCAAGTTAAAGATAAGGCGCCTGTCAGAGATTAATCCCACCGCCTTGATTGTTTTCTTTAATACCAGTCTTGCAATGGCAAGCGATAAGTTTGCTGAGTAATTTGGTTTTTTGGGGGGGGCTGGGGGAGGTGGACCGGAGTGGGGGATAATATTCAGGTGCGCACCGTAATTGATTTCCCTCCACTACCCCACACCCCGCCCTCGGTTCCCCCCCCCGAAAAAATTAAATAAATAAAAAGAAACACAAAAACTGCTTTCTCCCGATTTTCTGTCTTTCCCCCTTCTTTCCACATCGGATTAATAAAACTTGAAAAAGGGAAAGAGAGCGGGAGGGTGCTTGAGTGTGCACATTTCTATTTATTTTTTTTTTTTTCTAACAGAACAGACCCATTGTGAGGGTTTCTGGGAGCTGAGGACTGCAGTTGGCTGTCTTGACGTTTTGATGAGTCTGAAGAAAATTAAGTCAAAGAACAAAAGATTAAAATCTATTAGCGCTGTAATAAAAGAAAGGAAAAGGGGGGTGGATGGTGGTGGTGGATGGGGGGGCAGTTTGCCTTTTGCTAATTTGGGATTTTAAATTAAAAAATGTAAATAAGGCAGGGAAGCGCAAATGGCCGAAAGGGGATGCGACGCGGGGCGTTCGCTTATGCCGCAACCGTTTGTTTTGACCGTTTGGAGGTTCGGGGACGCGGCGGTGGGGGGGTATCATTAGTACTGATGGCCGGGGGGCGTCTGGTGCCGCTTTGCCCTCTGCTGTCTTCATCGAACCTCGGCCTTCTGCGCTCCCGCCGCTCCATGGAAACGGCCCACGTGGATGTCGGCCCGCGTGCCGCAGCGTCCAAACACCAGGCCAGGGAGCGCGGGCGAAAGGCGGGGCTTCGACGCCCCTCATCCAATTACACGGCCAGATTATCTCTGCCTTTTAAGAACGACGCAGTTCTGAAAGAAGTCATTTCTATAAAGGGGCCTAATTGAGTAATGACTTCCGAATAAGATTTTACTTGCGCATCTGTCAAAACGTTTGACCCCCTTCCTGTTTCCATGGAAATGTACTTGGTGGGGGGTGGGGGAGAAGTACCTGACTGAACTTTGCGTGGCTTCACTCCTTTATGTTTTTCGTCAGTTTTTATTTGCTTGCAGGTCTCGCGTGGGCTCTCTTCTGTGACACGGTGTGCAATTACACTTACGCCCTCGCCGTGCGCGCGCATGGGGGGATGCGGGGGTGCTGACCACGGGGTGTCAGGCAGCACGTAAAACTCGTCGTTCTGTCCAGGATGTGCGAATGACAGACTCACCGATCGATTCGATCCGCCCCCGCGCACCCAGGCGCGGCTTCTCTTTTCCATTTTCGCCTCTCCTGCACGGGAGCGACACGCCAAGGCCCCGGCACGGGATGCGGTACCGAGGCGAGAATGGAACAGGTGTGCCGAGACCAACTGGAGGCGAAGGGGAGAGGCGGCAGACTCGCGGGTCCCAGCCCGCTCCATTTGTGCCTCTCGCCGGAGCACTCGGCAAGATGGCCGCACTCCAGCGCTGCCTTCCAATTACCGCTCCCAGCCTTTTCAAGGAAGGTCATAATAATTAGAGCCCCATTTAGCTTCCCCGTGAAAAGCAGAAAATAATGTTTTGCGATTGTTGCCCGCGACCGCCGTAATGTCAATGTGTCACCCTCAAGTGGGCCTATTATGACGGCGCAGGCTGCACGCGCTAATGCGGCCGAAGATGGGCCCTGCATTACGGCGCGCAAATGGGAAGATAGACATTTTTTCCCCCGAAATGGCTCTCAAAATCAATAACTGGGGTCCGCCTATTGTGCAATCTGCGGCACAATGGCGCGTTGCCTGCGCGGGTGATTATAAGTGCTGAGTACTTGAAGGCTTTAATGGGCCGCAGGAAGTTGCTTCATTTAATATCTTGTGCTGCGGCTGCGGCTGCGGAGCGTCTGTCTCCTGCACGTGTGGGCCCAGGCGTGATGGTGATGGTGTGCAGTACCAGAGGACTATATACGATAAGCAGCGTAGGAATATAAATGGAATGTATGCAATAAAAATATCCGGACCACCTTCAGACGGGTGGTGAAGCATGGCGATCCACCTCAGTCCTGTTTGCTTAAGCCCACAACCAACTGAGCAGCTTGCACCTTCCTCCCGCCGATGTCCTGTGAGCCTCACGTTCGTCATCCTCTATTTAGCTCTTCAGTTTATGGTATAGTGGTATATTATGGTATATTTGGGCTTGTGGTTCTGATACCAGGAGAGGTAGCCACAAGCCTTCAGCTCCAGATTGTTAACCTTGAAGAACATGAGGAAGTATTTATTCATTAAGCAGATGTTTTTCTACAAGGTGAGATGCAGCAATTGCTACCTGCTGTTTAGTCTTGGCTCCTTTATCCAAGGTGACTTGCAGCAGTAGATAAGCTACAGTAAACTAAACGTTCATTCACCTAAAAGCCGGAGCAGTGTAACGGTAGCTTGTCCGCCATTTTCAACGAGGACCTCCTTCGCTGCGTAACTCCGGCGAGGATGAGGCCTTCTTGTCGTCGGCAGCGGTGTGGGTGTCTTTTGCGATGCTGATGTTGCAGTGTTGTTGTTGTTGCCGTGGACACAAAGGTGTGTGGCCTGGGCTTCGGATGTCCCTTGACAGTGGAGGCAGGTTTGAGCAGATGTTTCATAATGTGCTGCGCTCCTCCCTTTGCTGTTTTAGATCTCTCTCGCCTTTTCTTTGCATCCTGTATCGTTCTGGCTTCAAAACACGCTGCTCCTGTCTTCACTGCAGATCTCCAGGCTTGTCGGTCCTGCGCGATTGTTTCCAGGATCCTCAGTGGACACGTTGCTTCTGTCCTCCTTGGGTGTGAGCTCCTGCAGCAATGTGGCACACACACTATGTGCACTTTAGAGTCAGCAATCTACCTGAAACACATATCTCTGGACTGTGGGAGCAGACCAGAAAAAAAATACGTAAATGCAGAAAAAATGCATAAGTTCCACACACAGGAGGAACTGAACCTACACTACATGGGCAAAGGTATGTGGACGCCCCCTTCTAATGACTGAGCAGAGCTGTGCCAGCCATACCCACACATCAAACATTCTAGACAACTGTGTGCTTTGTGGGGAAGCTCCTTTCCTGCTCCAGCATGACTGTGCCCTTCCCCAGCACAAAGCAAGCTCCATAAATGCATGGTTTGCCTAGGTTGGTGTGGAAGAATGGCTTGAGTGGCTGCGCAGAGCCCTGACCTCAACCCCACCACGAGCAAGGCCTTCTCGTCCGACGTCGGTGCCGGACTTCACTGACGGTTTCGTGGCCGAATGGGCACAAACTCCCAAACTCTGGTGGAAAGGCTTCCCAGAAGAGCGGGGGCTGTTATAGCAGCAACAGGGCAAGGCAACTTCATATTAATGCCTGTGGGTTTGGAATGAGACTTTCAACAAGCACATATAGGAGGGTGATGCTCTGGTGTCCACATACTTTTGGCCATAAAGTGCATGTCCATCCAAACCATCCGGGATCTCCTGCACTACTGTGCTGCCCAGTGTGGGGATTTAAGCACCCTGACCAGAGATACTCCCAAAAGAAAGGGATTCAAACCCGCAACCGTTGATGGTTAGTGCACTAACCATTATACTCCCTGCAGCCCAAAACATGGGAGCACATAACTCCTCTTCTGAACAGAACAGGATATGTTAGCAGAGGACAGAACTTTATTAATCCCTGCAGGAAAATCCACTGCAGAGCAGCATAAAATACAGAAGACATAACAAGGTGCAAAATGAAGAAATAAGCAACCAATAAATGAAAGAAAATGATTAACAAAGCTACATCATCATAGCCACCACTGTGAACGGGACTTGAACCTGAACACTCCGGTGGATTGAAACCCAAGCCCTCAAACCCCCAGCAATCACAGTTCACATGACAGTGGCTGAATGTGCTGCAATGACCAGTTTAGGGCGATGTCCTCTTACCGAGGCTTCTTTTTTAACATATAGTGCGCTGGTTAAGGATGTGGATTTATAACCCGAAGGCTGCTGGTTCTAATAGCAGGAGGGGACCACAAGTTTTTAGGTTTCCTGTCTAAATGCTTACCCTCAGACAAAGGAATGTGATGATAGAGTGGAAATTCAGTGTGATCAAACCCACTGTTTAAGCAAAGCAGGTGGCACGGGTAACGTCTGCTTAGATGCGGGAGCTACCACACGTGGGCAGCGGGGCGCTTCCTTCGCTTGGAGACGCGACCCAACAGGCATCAAATACAAATGACGCCGGCTTTCGACCCGAGACGCGGTTAAAGGTACGACCGAGCCCAGCAGGCGACCGCCCTGAGGTACAACAGCAGGAGCGGGGATTCAAACCTGGGTCTTCCATTTGCGCCACGACGGCGGTAACCGCTAGGCCACCTGCTGCCCCTGTATGCGCGCACCTGTACGAGTCGTACCGCGAGTCAATTAGCCTTTCCTCCGTATGGCTGAGCCACTGCTGAGAGAATTAATAACTTACAGCAATGTTCTGTTCATCTAATAAGAAAAAAATCAAAAACACACTTAAGCAATCAATAGCAACTCACTTTATGGCTGATTCGCACAACGCAGGTTTGTTCATTAAGACGAGTTGTCTTCCACCGTGATTGTTCTCATCAGGTGGGAATTAATATAATTTCATCCAGCTGATATATTTTGGCAACAGCAACTCGGCGAAAGAAGCCATTCCGGGTTTTATGCATAACCGTTAAAAGCAAACATGGGGCTTTTTTATAAATGCGCGATGCGAAAGGCTAAAATATTACAGTAATATATATTTTGATATTATTTTTTATTATTATTTGGAATGGACTAAACTTACAGAAAAAGGAAAATAATATTCCCGTAACCCCTAATAGGGCAGTAGTTTCCCTTAATAAAATCACATTGAATGATGCTTGAAGGAGATCAAAAGAAAAAAGGAAATAAAATCTCCATTCGGAGCAGCAGACAAAGGGACAGTGTGGACGCAAAGGAGCAAACAGGTTTAAATAAAGAAGTTCGGACGCAGGCCTTCGACCTTTGTTGCACTGCGGCAACCCCGTGCCGCGCCGTTCCTAACAGCATCTTCCTCGCTGTTAGCGGTTAGTTCGGTGGGGCCAAGCGATGCGCATATAAGATGCGCGGGATCAAATCCCGCAAGAGGGTCGCCTTTGCTGTTACAGCACCACCTAAAAACACCCAGCAGCGGGAGAAAGCAAAATTCCAAGCTACTTTGGATCAAAACCCTGACTAAGCAGCAGAAATGGTGTAAAACCAGACTGCGATGGATTAAGCTGCCACACCTTCCAGGAGGTCCACAGGCCCCGCAAGACGGCCTGCTTCCATTATAACTCCTTCACTCTGACAGGTAAAGTTTTTCACGTCACCCAAACTCTTCTTCCGGCTCCCGCTGTCCCCGATTTGTCTCCGGCTCCGATAGCACGTTTGGTCGGATGCTTTTTGGCCCGGGGCTAAACAGGGGGAAATGACGGTCGGCGCAACATTCGTTGAGCGCCATCGGTCGCACGACGGCGGCCCCATTCGATTCCGATAGGTTATCATGGCGGGCGGCGGAGCGTACGTGTGCGCGGCGCCCGCCTCTCCCACGGGTGGCCGCTCTTCAGCCCTTCGGTCTCGCAGAAAGGAAACGCGCAGAATAATAAGGGAAGCAGAAGCATTAATTAGGAGTGCTATTTAAAAAAAGGGGTTCTGTGAGATGCGTGAGGCTGTTATTAATATTTCATTTTAAAATAATTACATTCAATTTTTCACGACAGGAAAATGGCACGACTACGTTGGGGAGCGTGCCCCCCCCCCGCCTCTACTCCTCCCCCCCCGCCTCTGGTCTCCTTTGCAGCCTCCGCGTTCGGGGAGGCCAGCAGCTGGGCTGCGGAGACCAGGAAATGGTTGCTAATTGAGGAGCTGACAGTCGTCTGGTGTGGATCACTTTATCTCAGGTGTGTGTTCAGACACACACACGCAAACGCATGCGCGCGCACGTACGGGGGTAGGAGCGCGTGTGTGCAGCTCCTGCGTAACTGCCCGCGAACGGGTTTCCGCGACGCTGGGTGGCGATCGGAAACATTTTGAATTTGCGTCGCAATCGCCATTGAGGTGTCGGCGCTCGGCGCCCCCCGCGGGTCCTTTTCGGCAGCGCTTTTGGAGCCGCCGTCCTTTGTCTGTGCCTCGGCCCCAATTAAACGCCTCCGTTAATGAGCCGGCCTGGCACCGTGACGCTAACCCTGGGAATCCGGCTGCGCCGCGCTCTCCTGTGCAGTTCTGCATTGCTCCTTAGGCGCACAGGGGGGCTTAAAATCAACATCGGGTGGCTGTATGGTTGCTAGGAGACCGCGGCTCAAACCCCCCGCGGCCATAGCGAGGGTAACGCTCGGTCGGCTCTCGGTGACCTCAGGAAATACAGGTGCATTCGTGGCAACGGGGCGGTGTTTGTTTGGCAAAACTTTCGTGTGGGCATCGCTGCGGCGGCGAAAGTGACCCCTGACGTGGGCACAGCGGGCAGCGGTCGCCATGGCGAACGCTCTGAGAGCAGCGCTCCAGTGGCTACACGTAAACACGCACGGACGCATAGGAAAGAGCCGTCTGGTGTACAAATCTCTACACAGATTCGTGAAGCGGCGCTTTAGGTTGGTGCGGAAGAACATTTCTTCACTTCCCCTCTACATTCTAAAAGCCACTTTGATGACAAAGAAAGGATTCAAAGTTTAAGCGGGCAGCAGAAAAAAAGTCCCAATTTACTTCTACATTATCGCTTATGTTGGACGTTGGAAAGGATGATGTCGGTGCCTCCGGTTGGCATTTTAAAGGAAACGCATGAAACTCCTCAGCAGCACATTGTGGGGAAAAAAAGGACAAAAATCTGGATATTATTTGGGTATTTGCCCCATTTCGCTAAACAAGGGGCAGCAGGTGGCTTAGTGGTTACAGCCAACGCCAGCGAAGTCGAAGGGCCTGGATCCGAATCCCACTTTCATGCCTAAAAAATGCCCTGCATGTCAACTGTAAGCCATTAAGAATAGATTAATAAATCGATCTTTATACGTGTTTTTTTTTTGTTTTTTTTTAATACAAGAACGCAACTTACCGTGGTGACTTACACCTATTTGCTGATGACCAGCTGCGTGCTGCAGCAGCAGGGATTTCAGTCTGGGATTACAAAGCAACACTTCCAGCCGCTATGCCACCTGCTGGCCCTCTGCCGTTCCCATTATTTGAGCACTTTGGCGCCGCAGACCCGGCACAGGCTTTAAAGAAGGCCCACAGCAAGGACTACCCGGGCAGGTGAGGGGGTCGCGCTTGCACGCAGAGCCGACTGAGGGGGAAGCAAACCTGCCCGCGCGTTCACCTTCGGAGAATATTAACCGGGTGGGTTGCTTCTCGCATCGGCTCCTCCGCCAGCCTCCTTTATTAGATTAATCAGACAGAATCTAATTCCGCTTTTGTTCTTCGCCGTGCTCCGCGCAAACAGCTCCCGCGGAAACATTTCACGCCGGCACGGCGTCGCGAGCAAAACGCTTTTATCGGTTCGTACTCTGTCCTTTCTTTTTTCTCCCCTTCCTTCCTGCAGCAGAGGCGAGTTGAAAGGTCTGTTCCCACGACGCGACGAGTTTATAAATCCCGCAAACGTTTCGGATGCCGCCGCGTTATTCCCTTCTCCCGAGGAGGCCCCGCGTCCCCCCGGCTTCGCCTGGCCCTCTTTGGCTTGGTGCCTCGCGTGCGTAATTCGGATGAGTGCGACCCACTTGCCTTTGGGCTCATTAACAACCATTTAAACAGTAATTACAACAATTGAGTAATTAATTCAATAAATAAATAAATAAATAAATAAATAAATAAATAAATAAACAAACAAACAAACAAACAAACAAACACCCCACGCTGGTAAGAAGCCTGATCAAATCTTTCTGGCGATGACAATTTTACGGAAACATTGTTGGCATAATTACGCTCGCCGCAGTAGAAATAACAGAAAACGGATTTAAATGCCGTTTGATTCCTTTTCGAACGTCGCCCCCTCCGTTTTAGCCATTTGGAGATTCCCTATCGCGCGAATGTTTGCGTGGCCGATAACAAATTCCGCCCCCGAAAAGCGTCTTTTGCGACGGGCCGTTTCCGCACGACTCGGATCGCCCGCCGCCCCACGCTGGGGATTCTGGGAAAGATCGGCCATTTGGGCCTTTGGCGCACCTCTATTTATATCTCATTAATTGGTCAGTTAAATACAGGCGGGGACGATGGGGATGAGCAAAGCCCGATGAGGCTTAAATGAGCTTTTCTCTTGGGTTACGCCCGCGTTTAAAATAATTCTCCAAAAACAATTCAGCGCATTTTCATGAAGTCACCGAGGCATCGGTTGGTCTTCTGGGAACGGTGGTGGGGAAGAGGCGCTTTTGCCAAAACTGCCTAAAAAGGTGCAGCGAATTGGCTCAAAGCCCGCCGTTACCGTCTGCCTGAATTTTTTAGCCCCAGCGGGCCGTAAATCCGGATAAAACGCCGCGTATAACTTCGTCGGGGTCAATCTGGTTACTCTGCCTGGGGAAATACAGCAGGGTATAGTACTAACACCCTGCTGGATGGAGTTCACAGGTATAATCTGGTGGAAGAGGAGAAAAAAGAAACTGGCAGACCCGGGTCACTGATCTGCTTAAGCGCGGGGCTTCGTGCATTGCTAACGTCACCTGTTCAGACCCTGGCCTTTCTACACAGGGGGGGTCATTGACACATCTCACCATCCCCCAGCGGAGGCTTTCCGTTGCCCCCGAGGGCAGAGCACCGGCCAGGCTTTGATCAGGACCCGCTGCAAAGGCTGCTGCTTTTCCATTCACTATGCTAAAGGAGTAGATACCTTACTGGGTTGGCAACCGGAAAGTCGCTCACCTGGAAGTTTCTAAAGTGAGATTAGTCAGATTCAGAATATAACCAAGACCAGGGGAACAGAAATAGCAGCTCCCATGAAGGACTAGACACCATAATGTGCCTGGTGCAATGTAAGAAGTGACAAGGTCAAAAGCCACTTCCTGCTACGTTCACCCTTTTGACCTTCTCGTCGCTGGGAGTATGAACATCCCCCCACCCTCACCTGCCCATGTTTCCATCCTGAATGCCTTCCGTCGTCCTCGACTATGTTCAAGTCATTGTGTGGTGACAGACCGACACAACGCGGGTTAGCAATAGAGATCGGTTCCGAATTTCACACCTCTGTTGCTAAGGAAACCGTTAAACTATTGCCTGCACTACAGGTAACAGTTTCAGTTGTTTATTGTTATTTTGTTTGTTAATTGTTGAAGACAATAAACTGACCAAATGATCGATAGGGTAAATCGTGGTGATGCTGTTTTTCTGCCTCTCTAAGGAACCTTGTACATATCAGTCACATAGCAGGTGGCGTAGTGGTTATAGCCGCCATCCTATACTTAAGAGACCCAGGTTTGCACCTACCTCATGCTGTAGCACCCGTCAGCACGGTTCCTACCCCCCAGCCAGCACTGTAAAAATTACCCTGCTGAACAAAATGGGGAAATCATTGAAAACAGCTGAACACTAAGGAAGCTTTGGAGAAAAGCGCCAGACCAACCTGGTTAATAAACAGCAAAACAGTCAGTTGGACCTTGAAGATTTGGCCTCATCCCGCTTCTCATAGGGAGAATTTATTGAAATTTTTAAGATGACTAAGACACAAAAACTCTAAATAGGAACTGTATGGTGGACTACTTTACAGTCAATTGCTATTTTGTAATTAAATACATTGGAATAGATTTAAATACAGCCGTAATTTGTAGCATTTCGGGGCACGAGGTGATAAACTTGCTTTACTCTACAGTTTATACCACGCAGTTCTTACCACTTAAAGTGAGACAGATTGCAGCTCAGTGCCACACAATTTTACAGTTTTGCACTTTATGGTAAAAGTTAAATTATGTCTGTTGTTGATGCCGTGTATGTAATAAACAGCCGCTCTGCGTGTCCATGAATTCTCGCGTGTGCCATGCGGGCCTGAGCTCAGCGACAAAAGGGAGCGGAAGATAAGAGAGTGCGGTTGAGAGAAAGACATTGCTCAGCGCTGACGGTATCGTGACGGGGACCGGCGGCTTTATCTGGACTTCTGCACTCCCGCAACCTTTTCACTGTAGCAGGGGGATGCGCGTTATTGAATCAAATGCGTTGTATTCATCGTTGTCGCCATTTTGGTGTTGCTATGGACTGGGGTCCAGTCTGGAGACCTCATGCCTTGTACTTCCAGCATAGACTGTTGACCAGCACGGCCCTGCGCTGGACATGTGGTCACTGATGATGGAGGGATGGATGATGAATGGACGGGTTTTTAATACATCCGCTTGCGAGTCTGATGCTGAGTATTTGGTTAGTTTGTCTTTCAGCGCCGAATGGACAGACCTCCGCGAAAATGTGCAGAGGACGTGGGACCCGACCGACCGGAGACGAACCGGGGATTTGTTATTGACCCCAACCCGGCCTGTCGGTGCTCAAGCACAACACAGAAACCTTTCCCGGCTTTTTTTGGCCAGCCGCAGATAAATTTCAAGTGGACGAGACCTGACACGCCACAGCCCTCAGCCGCACAAGTGGCGCAGAGAATAGGTGGATGGTGAAAAGACTGGAAGTGCGGCAAACTGTGGCACTCTACCGCGGCAAAGTAGATTCTCTCGTGTGAATTGCCATTGACACGGCTCGCGTTCACTGGATTGTTGCTGAGTTGCTCTGTAACTCATCTGAGCGCCAACACTCTGTGTGCCAATAAATGCATCCCGCAAAAAAATCACAGTTCGCGCAGCTTTCAGCAATATTGTAAATATTGGGCATTTTCCTAATTCCTTTAGCATATTACTTGCATAATTATGTTTTTTTAATTTTGTGGAGGGGAAATGTTGAACGGGAAAAGATTTTTATTCTCTACATAGCCGTTGTATGTGTGCATATATACGTGCGTGTGAGGACATAGCTGCATATGCTGTATATATCTTGTTTCCTATAATAAAAATTCACAATGTGTGCTGCTGCTTTTATTGCATTTTGCTGCAAAATCCTCCAAGTTGGCACACTTGGAATGTTGTTGTTTTCCTATTAATGTACAAATATTAATGAGACCGATGTAGATCAGGAGCTCTTTATGGACCACACAGTTTTTTTGCAATGTCATGACCATGCGAGTACGACCCCTGCAGTGGCGGGTGCGGTGCGGTGATCGAAACCCTTGAGCAGGGTACCCACCCTGACCAGATAGCTGTATAGAAGGGTAAATCGCTGTAAGTAGTTTAACACTATAAGCTGCTTTGGTGGAAACTGTGTAATAATTAAATATAAGCGTTGAACTATCACAGCCCCATCACCCGGAGCCTCACACAGGCCGGGGTTCAACAGACGTGACACTTTGTCGCCGCTGTGAAACCTGCATTTGCTTCATAAATCCATTAATCCCTCCACATCACATTCATTTGACAGAGAATACTGTAAACCAACCTATTCAACGATTTCTGAAGATATCGTTTGAAACCACGTGTAAAAAAACCCAAAATGACGACCCCTTTGGTATGTTGGCCTTTAGCGCCCTCAGCTGGCAGAGCTGCGCACTGCGGCAGAGTTAAACAACTTTTGTTACGCTTTTCTTTTTATTCTTTTTATTATGTAATCAACACCACATCTTTTTAGAAATAAACAGAAAACATCGCAATTTTTAAGCGGTAAAGTACACACGATTTGTAGATTCCCTCTTTATTTAGTGTCATCTTTATTGTGTATATGCAGAATAACTAGTACAGAACTGTAACAGAGCCAATGAATAAACTGTGATTTTAGTTTATTATTCTTTATTGTGCAGTTTGAACATCTAAAAATAGTGCATTTTTGTCTCAGTAAACTTTATTAGTGTCACTCATATAAAAAGTATATTGAGAAATTCATCTCTGTTGTGCACACCAGCAGTCTTCAGTTGCAGGACCAGAAGGCCAGGGTTCAGCTTCTCTATCTATCTATCGATCGATCTATCGATCTATCAAGGTCAACTCATTAACTGAGCTGGTGTTTAATTTCTTTCCCTCTGTATACGACGTTTTTCTCTGCTCCAGAAGTTTCCATGTCTCCCAGCCGCTGCCCCGCATCTTCCGACTCAAACCTGCTCCTCTGGTTTAGCGCTGCAAACCTGCGCACCTTTAACTGGGGCAGAAGGGGTGCAAATTTTATTTTGGGCTACAAACGAATCTAAAGCTGTAGTTATGACTTTAGGCTGCGGTTTTTCGCGATTTACGGTCACTTTTCAACAGGTTTTCGCAATTCGCGGGCCGTTAGTGCGTCTGGGCCGCTAGGTGGCGCTGTCCTCCTTTTAGAAAATCGTCGGAAATACAAAAGATCCGCAACGATGGGGAAGTTTGCAGCGCGGCTGCATTAACAGTCAGAAAAGAAACATTTTAATGTGAGACACCGTTTCACAATTTTTAGTGTTTATGTCAACTTTTATTTCGATTGGGTAAGGAGGCGGCCCCTGAGCCCTACCTGCACTGCACAGCGCAGCGCAGCGCAACACAACACACACTGTCGTTCTGCAACGGCAACCGATGCGTTTTGACTGCTGCCACCGCGCTCCCCCTCCCCCCGGTCGCGGGTCCGAGCCCCCCCTCCTTATCACGCCCGCCCGCCCGCGCTGCGGTGACGTCAGCAGAAGTGCTACGTTGTTGCAGCACCGGCGAGACGCTGTTCGACGCTCCGCCGAGCGCAGCGACGCCCGTTTGTTGCGCTCGTATTCGCTGAAAAACAGACAACTAAAGCCGCAGGGACGCAGCGGAGCCTCGGGGGGACGCTGTGCGGAGGGAGAGGGGCGCCGGTGAGTGTTTACAGCGCGACTCCGTGTGTGTTTGCGTGCGTACGCACGCTTGCGCAAAGTGGGCTTAAACTGGCATAAACCTGGGGGCGCGGGACTTTGCACGGCGTGTGTGTGTGTTGGAGATGTGAGAAGTCGCTCGTTTTCCGTGCAGTGTGTCGTGTTGTTCAGTTCGACGCTGCACTTCCCGTGCGGCACATTGTGTTTGAGAGAGAGGAGGGGGGGGAAACACACACACACACATCTGCGAGGGTCCAAAGTGAAACTAAAATACGAAAGTGTGTGAGCGGCGCGCTGTCTCCGCAGCCAAACTCCGCATTCGATGCCCATGCACGTCAGGTCCTGCAACGATGGCCGTTGCGAGCCGCTTTGTTGCGCTAAGAACGTCAAGTTAGGGGGGGGAGCAGGACCTGATCCTGGATGAGGTCGTTGCTGGAGTGGACGTTGGCCTGGTGTGGACATGGCGCCCACCTCCTCAGCCTTGTGTCCTCCAGTTGCGTCCTTAGTCCATCCGCCACTTGCTGGTCATCCTCCTCCTCTGCCAGAAATGTCCGAGCATCACGCCATCACGGTCTTTGATATGTCCACAATGTGGCCATCTCACGCCCCATCATTTGTGCTTCCAGTGAGTTCAGGCCACATTTGATCCAACATCCATCTGTTTGTTTACCTGCCCACACATGATATCCTTATGTTTTTGGAGGTGACAAATAAAACTTTTTTAGTCTGCTGTCAGGGTGGACCTGGACCTCTTATGCCAAGTGGCGTTGAGCTACGGGTGCTGCTTCTGCTGAACCTGATTTCTTAGTTTCTTAGTCAAAGCCTGATGTTAATTTGTTAGTTTTCTGTCTCTACTTTGTTCTTTGTGTGGTGCTGTAACCTGTGCAGTTTTCCTCAGATCCAGTAAAGTTTCTATCAATCTAGTTATTGATCTGTCTGATGTCAGTGGGATAATAGAGATCAGGCCCAAACTATAGCAATGTGGGTGATGGCGGGAGATGAGCATGCCAAGGCCATGCTTGGACAGCAGACTGAGCCGAAATGCGAGGGTTTGGACGGAAGGAGCCGAGGGTTATGAGGTGAGTGCCTGGCAAAGGAGGCTGAATTCCAGAAAGGATGCTGCGGGGCTAAAGAAGAGAAAGAAAGAGGGGCGGTCCTGGTTCTGATAGCGGTGGCAGCAGTCAAGGGGACCGAGCAGGGCAGTGTGGCGCCACAGGAGAAAATGACTGTAATCGGTGTGGAATAACGTACCGTAGTAAAGTCTCCAGCCACTCTGGTCGATTCGTGGGGACCTCCGATGGCTCTGCTTCGCCTCTCTCTCCTCTAGGTGCAGATGATTCGGTCACTAAAAGCAAAAAGGTTGCAAAAATTAGGTTTGGAAAAGAAAGACTGTAGAAAATACAGGGAAAAAGGCAGAGTTTTGTAGCTGGGTCATGGCCATTGCACATTGAATCATGCTGTCATTTTCTAATTTCCTGACTCTTATCTCTTTCTCAGAATTTTCTAGCAAATTGGTAGCTGATCACTGCAGCTTATTGTGAAATGGAGAACTGGCAGACAGTCCATTAGCCTCTGCTACCTGTGCAGCCTTTGGTACCTGCCTAACTTTGGTCTCCTTTTTTGGTTTTGAAAACTTGTTGCTGATTATTCGTCAGTCTGGCGTTCAGTCAAAAACCGGGCATCTAGCCAGAACCGGGCCATGCAGGTTGCCTTGCTGAGCTGGGAAAAGACCACTTAGTGAATAAATATATTAATAAACAGCCTAAATGCTTCTCGGGTGGCATATAAAAATGTATCTTTTTATTTGAGTTATAGTGTAAAAAAATATATAGATAGATAGATAGATAGATAGATGAAATAAGTTGCACACATATTCAGTTGGGTAATTGGTGGAGTTTCACATTCCTCGGGTTCTGGATTATAGATGCGGAGCTGTACGTCTTTGGTCCAACAGGCAATTCTTGGGCACCTTGTCCAAGTGTCAATGTTGTCTGCGCTAATTCCATATAAATTTGAGAAAACTTAACCTTTTCAAAAGCGAGTCGTAGTTGTTGATGTATTATGTGTTGGACTGTGTCTTAGGCCACGTAGCAGCCACCTACCGGTACCGAAATATACACTGCTCAAAAAAAAAAATTTAAGGAACACTTTGAAAACACATCAGATCTCAATGGGGAAATAAAAATCATGCTGGATATCTATACTGATATGGACTGGGTAATGTGTTAGGAACGAAAGGATGCCACATCATTTGATGGAAATGAAAATCAACCTACAGAGGGCTGAATTCAAAGACACCCCGAAAATCAAAGTGAAAAAATGATGCAGCAGGCTAGTCCATTTTGCCGAAATTTCATTGCAGCAACTCAAAATCGTATTCGGTAGTTTGTATGGCCCCCACGTGCTTGTATACATGCCTGACAACGTCGGTGCATGCTCCTAATGAGACGTTGGATGGTGTCCTGGGGGATCTCCTCCCAGATCTGGACCAGGGCATCACTGAGCTCCTGGACAGTCTGAGGTGTCGAAACATAATGTCCCAGAGGTGTTCTATTGGATTTAGGTCAGGCGAGCGTGGGGGGCCAGTCAATGGTATCAATTTCTTCATCCTCCAGGAACTGCCTGCATACTCTCGCCACATGAGGCCAGGCATTGTCGTGCACCAGGAGGAACCCAGGACCCACTGCACCAGTGTAGGGTCTGACAATGGATCCAAGGATTTCATCCCGATACCTAATGGCAGTCAAGGTGCCGTTGTCTAGCCTATAGAGGTCTGTGCGTCCCTCCATGGATATGCCTCCCCAGACCATCACTGACCCACCACCAAACCGGTCATGCTGAACGAAGTCACAGGCAGCATAACGTTCTCCACGGCTTCTCCACACCCTTTCACGTCTGTCACATGTGCTCAGGGTGAACCTGCTCTCATCTGTGAAAAGCACAGGGTGCCAGTGGCGGACCTGCCAATCGAGCTCCACGGTGCCGGGCAGTGAGCACAGGGCCCACTAGAGGATGTCGGGCCCTCAGGCCAACCTCATGAAATCTGTTTCTGATTCTTTGGTTAGAGACATTCACACCAGTGGCCTGCTGGAGGTCATTTTGTAGGGCTCTGGCAGTACTCATCCTGTTTCTCCTTGCCCAAAGGAGCAGATACCGGTCCCGCTGATGGGTTAAGGATCTTCTACGGCCCTGTCCAGCTCTCCTAGAGTAACTGCTTGTCTCCTGGAATCTCTTCCATGCCCGTATTGATGTGCCATCCTGGAGAAGTTGGACTACCTGTGCAGCCTCTGTAGGGTCCATGTATCGCCTCGTGCTACCAGTAGTGACACTGACCATAGCCAAATGCAAAACTAGTGGAAAAAACAGTCATAAAAGATGAGGAGGGAAAAATGTCAGTGGCCTCCACCTGTTAAACCATTCCTGTTTTGGGGGTCGTCTCATTGTTGCCCCTCTAGTGCACCTGTTGTTCATTTCATGAACACCAAAGCAGTTGAAACCGTTTAACAACCCCCTCTGCTACTTAACTGACCAGATCAACATCCCAGAAGTTTCATTGACTTAATGCTATACTCTGATTAAAAAGTGTTCCTTTCATTTTTTTGAGCTGTGTATACATTATTGTACTCCCCAGTCTGTGGCAAACTTCAAATTTACTGCACTATGCAGTCAGGTCCATGAGTATTTGGACAATGACACAATTTTCAGTATTTTGCCACTGTACACAACCACAATGAATTTGAAACAAAGCAGTTAAGATGTAATTGAAGTGTAGACTTCCGGCTTTAATTTAAGGGGTTTAACAAAAGTATCGCATTAACCATTTAGGAATTACAGCCATTCATATACATTGTTCCCCATTTTCAGAGGCTCAAAAGTAATTGGACAAACTAAAATAATAATAAATATAACAATTGTTTTTAATAGTTTGATGCATATCCTTTTCGGTCAATGACTGCCTGAAGTCTGGAACCCATGGACATCACCAAATGCTGTGTTTCCTCCCTTTAGATGCTTTGCCAAGCTTTTGCTGCAGTGGTCTTCAGCTGCTACTTGTTTGTGGGCCTTTCTGCCTTCAGTTTTGTCTTGAATAAGTGAAAAGCATCTTCAGTTTGGTTGAGGTCAGGTGACTGACTTGGTCATTTAAGAATATTGCATTTCTTAGCCTTGAGAAGCTCTTGGGTTGCTTTCACTGTATTTTTTGGGTCATTATTTGTCTGTATTGTGAAGCACTTTCCTATCAGTTTTTCAGCGTTTGGCTGAATCTGAGTAGACAGTATAGCTCTAGACCATTCAGAATTGATCCTGCCACTTCTGTAAGCAGTCACATCATCAAGAAACACCAGTGACCCAGTTCCGTTGGCAGCCATACATGCCCATGCCATAACACTGTCTCCACCATGTTTGACAGATGAGGTGGTGTGCTTTGGGAGCCCTTTCTTTCCTTCTCCATACTCTTCTCTTTCCATCATTCTGGCACAAGTTAATCTTGGTTTCATCTGTCCAAAGAATCTGGTTCTAGAACTGGCCAGGCTTTTTTAGATGTTTTCTAGCAAAGTCTAATCCAGCCTTTCTGTTCTTGAGTATTACCAGTGGTTTATACCTTGCGGTAAACCCTCTGTATTCACATTCATGAAGGCCTCTCTTGATTATAGACTTTGACAATGACACACCAAGCTCCACAAGAGTGTTCTTGACTTGGCTAGATGTTGCGAAGGGGTTTTTCTTCACCAAGGACAGAATTCTCCAATCATCCACTTTAGTTGTCTTCTGTGGTCTTCCAGGCCTTTTGATGTTGCGGAGTTCACCAGTGCATTCCTTCTTTTTAAGAATGTACCAGATTATTGATTTGGCCACTCCTAAAGTTTTTGCTATTTCTCTGATAGGTTTGTTTTGTTTTTTAAGCCTAATGGTGGCCTCCTTCACTTGCATCAATACTTCTTTGGGCTGCATAGTTCCCATGGACAGCTACCAAATTCAAATTCAACACCTGGAATCAACTCTAGACCTTTTACCTACTAAATTTGTCATTAAATAATGAGGGAAGAGGCCACTTCTGGCCATAAAACTGTTTGTCAGTCAATTGTCCAATTACTTTTGAGCCTCTGAAAATGGGGAACAATGTATATGAATGGCTATAATTCCTAAATGGTTAATGCGATACTTTTGCTAAACTCCTTAAAGCCGAAAGTCTACACTTCAATCACATCTCGACTGCTTTGTTTCAAATTCATGGTGGTTGTGCACAGTGGCAAAATACTAAAAAGTGTGAAATGTTGAGCTGTGTGTGGCTTGGGATGACGACGACTGCTGAAGAGTTTTGAGTAATTTTCCACCTCTTCTCAGGCGTACGTGTGGCGGAAGCTGCCAGCCGAAGCCAAGTTCCCAGTGACCAGCGGTGTTTATTCGAGACGTGAGGTCGCCTGAAATGAAGACCGAACTCAACCCTGCTGTTTTGGTCGTTGTTGCTGTCACCATTTTTCCACCAGTCGCCATATTTAGATTATTGCAAAACGGCAGCATAGCTGAGGGGGATCCGTTTCAACCTGCCCTTAAACTGTTATGACCTGTAATAAACTGTCCAGATATGATGTCTGTAGCCCCCCTACCCCCAGCTGAAAATAATTTTCTGGCAGCGTTCACGTTACATAAGGAGAAGCTCATTGGAGAGATTGTCTGGGAAATGGTGGCACGGTCATTTCTTTCGTGTCTAGGTGTTTCAAAGAGGACTTAAGTGAAGATGAAGGGAGAAGAGAAAGAGTAAATATTTGCATGTTGTGGAGTGGTGGAAAAAGGGTTAAATGCATGGAAACGGTCTGTGGTTTTTTTGTAACTGCATGTACAGTTAACACTTTATTTCTCTTATTTTAGTTGTGTAGTAAATCATCATCTGGTCTTTAGCATCATATTGTACTGAGGATGTGGAGGTGTAAAGACGGGTGGCAGTAAAATTAAAATGCAGAAAATTTAGGAGGTTTATGCGGCTTGAGTCCCCTGCAGGGTGAAGGCATTTGTGCCGTTTATGTGTATGTATTCCTACCACTGACAACATAGCGTTTAAAATGTAGAGGTTGGCACGTCGCACCTTGAACAGCGTTCTAACGCTGCTGCATTTTGGTGCAACAGTGACATGTGTGACACAGGTGGAAGCTCGGGACCGTCCAAAAAACAGTGTGAATAAGCTGGCAGTTTGCCTTCTGTCTTTCTGCTGGGTGTTTAGTTGCATAAACAGTGAATGTGCAGGGTCGATGGAGACTAGGCCCAACAGTACCGGGATTTCTCTGTTCTGCGTGGCATTCTGTCTGTTTTCAGCCAACTTTCTGTGGCCCCTGGGTAGGGCCTTTTCCTCTCCACCTTACTCTCCTGAGAGGTCAGAGGGATGTATTTTGTGACCTGACTAATGGATCTGATTTTGCAATTTAGTGTCACTTGTTCACCTGAAATGCATGTCTTTGGATTGTTGGAAGAACCCAAATTTGCAGAGGCTCAGCTGAATTTGAAGCCATATCCAAACCTGCTGGCTAGGAGCTGTAAGGCTCCACTCACCGTGTCATTCTGTATTTATGCAAGCCGATCACGAGGGCGAGCTGGCCTGTAGACCTGTTTTGTGCGTCTACGTCTCTGCTACCGTGACGCAGTTTGACATTGTCAGTGGCACGTGTCAAGCTACGCTGAATTTGGTCACCCGCAGTGTTTTCAGGCCCTCGTCGGCATGTCTTTATTTAGTCAACAGTGATGGGCTGTGACCACATCGTCCTTCGGGATTTGACCAGCATCCCGTTCTTCAGGAAGCGGCGTCAAGCCGTTACCTTGGTACCCTGTCACTGTCATCTGATGTAACTGCTGTCAATACCGTCAGCCGTCTCACATTCTTCTCCATCACTAATATTTGGTGCCGGCGTTTGTCGAGTGCAGAGGGTCTGAATACATTTATCCATTTAGCAGAGACGCACAGCTCAACGTAAACAAAGCGCGTCAACAACAGATGGAGAGTTATGGAAGCAGGTATGTGAATATCAGAGCACAGCATGTCCAATACCCCGATTTTTACCAGTACAGGTTACGTGGGCAGCTGCATGTAGAACTTGTGGCGACACGCTGGAATGACGCAGGTTTATGGACTGTTCCACCTTCCTTCACCTGCAGTTACACCGTTTACTGTCTCAGCCGTGATGTGTCAGACCCCGGTTCAGATGGAGCCGTGCCTCTTCTCACCCTCGACTCGCCGAACTGACGTTAATGCTGCCAGCCGGACGTAGAAAATGCCCTGGCACGGCTGCGCCCGCTACCTTTCCCTCGCATCCACGTGCTGCTGCTGGTGTTCTTCTTGATGTTATCATGGCCTTCTAGATGTTCGTCAGTCCAAGCATGAATTTTCTCTGCAAATATTTAGTAGCGTGGTCAGAACTGTTGAACTTTTGAGCGTCTTCTGTGCCGTATGTAAGACTGCAGTGGGGCCATGCGGTTTTGTACGAGGACATCATCTGTCTGTTCCTCAGTTCCTCAGCGGCAGCCTTATAACCTGCACCACATCGTCTGAGGCACAAGTTGTCTTCTTTGTTAAATCGGCATGAATTGTGGCAGAGACATGAGCATCCTAAGCATTTCTGTTTGGTGCTTTTAATTTTTTGAAATGTAATGCCTGCAGCGGGTACGGCGATTGAGGTTTAGCAGTTAAAAAAGAGAAACCGAAGAGTCTTCAATATCATTGCTTATTTGTTATAAGGACCTGTTAGCATCCTCCTTTTCTTTGTTTTAAAAACACGATCATTCTGCTGTTGCAGTCTGTATTTATCCTTCTCACTTGATTATTTTTGGATGCCTTACAGTTGATGTAACTTAATTGATGGAATTTATTTATCTGGCTTTTTCTGTCTCCATGACCCAGCGTTGCCGCCTTTGCGGCAAAAAAGCAGATTCCACGTAGGACGATAGGAACGGGTTCTGTAGGGCAGGCTAGGGTATAATCGTATAAATCACAGCAGGGAACTTCACTCGTACAGCAGCTTGAAGGCAGGGCCCATAAGGAAAGGTCCAAAATAAATAAATAACCAATAAATAACAAAGCTCGGAAGACAACAATTACAGTAAAGCATAACCGGGGGGTGCATGCTTACAGTACTTGAGAAGGAACTGATAAGAGGTACAGCGGGAAGTTGTAAATCCCGTCGATGCATGCGTGGAGCAGAAGCCGATGCTTGTTTAGGTAGCGCGACAAAACGTCACGTCGGATTACTCGAACAAACGTTTGTTTGTTCCTTCAGACAAAGCAAAATCCGCGACGGGCGTCGAGCAGAAGGCAGGAATATCCTCGGCTCCCTCGCCGCAGGATTAAACAATTTGTCAGAGCGCGGCGCGATGATGAATGCGCGTGTTTATGGAGCGGTATTAACGGCCGTCGCCCGCCATGAGCCCGCAGTGATTTATGGGTGACGTTAACATAGCCAAATGGTGCCACTTTGCACTCGCGCTCCTTGCGCTCGGCTGCAGAGCCGTTCGATTCTTCTGGCAGCCCCCCGCCTGCAAAGTTCCCCTCGCGGATCTCGTTCGCAAGCAGAGCGCCAAACGAAGCCCACCTACGTTGCGTAACAGCGAAAAATCACATCACGCCGCTTTTCTCCTGTTTTGCGAAAGGCCGCTTGGATGAAATGCTCAGATTGTTATTGATGACTGAAAGCGAAGCAAGCTGAATGCACACCCCCCCCCCCCTTTCCATATTTGTGTATGGCTCTGTTGAGTACAAATGTGCAGTTATGTCACGATTATGGCTCTAGATGCATACTTGAAGAGGAGCTGAGTGTAGGAGGTTGCACTACTGGAGGTGGCGCTGCTTTTGGACCCCCGTACGTCATGTCAACGTGCAGTTATGATGGTTAGCAACCAACAATAATATTATGCTTTATATTTATAGCTGTGCTTCCATCACTCAAGGGTTTGTAATATTGTTTGTCTTTTGATTATTTTTGTCATTGGATGTTCATCGAGAACGGATCCTTGTTTGCCGTTGTTGCCTCCGTGGAAGCCCCAGGACTCTGCAAAAGGTCTTCTAGTCATGGTGGACAGGTCAAAATTGAAAACATTTCATTGGGACTTGACTTAGAAGCAATAACAAAAGAGCGCAGTCCTCTGTCCCGAAGGCACGGTTTGTCCTCGGGTCCTTGACTGGTTCTGAAACGGACTTTTGAGTTTGCCGGATCTCCATGCTCGACGCTGTGGTTGGGCTTCTGGTTTGTGTCTCACTAGCCATTTTGTGTTTGGGCACCCCATGGGGTTATGCGAACGTGCTCCCTAGCAGCTGACAAGAGAGGAGCAAGGCATGACAACGGCATCTACGTGCTTCCACCATGGGAATATTGGGGAGGAGTATTTAAGAGAAATGTTTGTTTAAAGACAGAAATTTATGGATGTGTTGCTGCGCAGATTGGCGACTTACGTGGCTTCCTTCCGTTTTGACTTAATTGGAACCCTGGGAGAAGACGAGAAAAGTCTCATCCCTTCGGGGTCGTTCACTGCATCCCGTCATCCACCCTCGCAGCCCCCCGGATCCCTCGGGATGTTGTGAACGCTCGGCGTCTCCCAACCAAACGCGCCGCGTTCACGAGTCCTCTTCGCGCGCGAGCGCAAAGTTGAAATAAAAGTGTTTACCAAGCTAACAAACCACCATAAAGGATTGCAAGAGATGGCAACGAAAGACGTGCCGAACCACCATGTGTTTCACCATCTTGTATTTGTTTTACCTTGTCTGTGCGGTCGGCATCGTGCGCCAGAAATCTGCCTGCGTTGCACGCTGGAAAATTAATATTCAATTTGCCGAACGCTTTCTGAAAGAGTGAGTCTTGCTGCGCTTGCCGGGAGTCCTGCTGCTTCGTTTTGGGTGGCCCTCATCACCTGCGAGCGCAGCCTGTTTTCCGTTTGAGTCGGGTATTAACATCTCCGACAGAGGCGCTTATTCCCGTGGATTCTGCCCGTGCCCCCCCACGACACCTCCCAGCCATTGGCAAGCTGTCATCTCTCAATGCGTTGTGTAAATATTGCCCTGGTGATGTAAGAGTGTAAATTATGCGACGGGGAGAGAGGAGCAGGCGGCCCACGTACGTGACGCCGAGTCGGGCTGCGCCGGGCTCCGGCCCAACCTGCTATAATCTTCCTGTTTGCGCCGTAGTCTCAACGACACAGCAGGCCAGGGCCTCCCACGTGAAAAACACGTCCCTGCATCCTGGTGTCTACGGTAGCGGCGGGGAGGGGGATTGCATAACCAGGGTGTTAAAATCCAATTAACCCCACATGTCCCACGGTGAAGGGGTGGGGGGGTTGACATTTACTTGCAGAATTCTGCTCATTTCAATCCTCGATGTACAACTGGCAGGAGGAGGGAGTACCCGATAACACGTACGTTAAAGAAGAGCGATATTTATGATGCCAGAAAACTGGAAAACCAAAGCAGGAAACGTACAGGAGGTGTAACAGCTTTTAAAAAGTTAATTGTGCAGTTCCAGCACGCACGTCTTCAGTCGTCTGAAGCGCTGAGTTGAAGCGTTTTTATTTTTGTTAGGTTTATTTATGGAACCCCATTCACTAAGGTGACTTGCAGTTAATGAACTGTGCGGGGATTTACCATTTACGGTGCTGATGCAGTTGTGGTTTAATACTTAGTACAGGAGGAACGCGGTTCAAATAAGGAGACTTCAGTTTGAACGTCGGTGTTCTTAACCGCAAAGGTCTCTGCTGCCCCAAGTATGTATACGGCTGATAATAATGAACCTTCTATTGGTAGTTTACAGTGTTATAAATCCGCTTCAGGACCGATGCTGCTGACACAACTCATCACGTTTGTATTTATTCCACCACATTGGTACCAAAACCAAGAATGTGCAGATTTTCGATTTTGGATCTCTAATACATGAGGACTGATAAGGAGTGGTTAGGTACCCACCAAGGGTTTTTAGACTATCGGCATGGGTACCATCATACGCGCCATCCTTTTAGAATCAGAATGAGTTTTATCAGTTGTACACGTGCACTGTTATATCCAGCTGTTGTCCGACACTCTACGACGCCAGGAAACTTCATTGTAAGATCTTACTTTGGCCAAAGTGTGCATGACCGCTGGTCAGTCACAGTACTTGAAGACTGATCGGTGCAAGCACAGGCCTTGTGTTATGGTGCTGGAAGATGTGGAAAATGACCACAGCACCCGGGATACTGACACGGTCTCCTTTTACAGAGCAGGTGCCATCTCCCAGCGTTGGAAGTTACATCAAGTGCTCAGGTCTCACTGTTGCGGTTAGGTTTAAAAATAAGATTCCAAACCAGTGCCGCCAGTAGTTGTCCTGTGCATGTTAGGTGACATTCCAGAAACAACAACCCAGTGTGACTGTCATTTCAATGCTTCCGCTGAATGGCACTTTAATCTTGGTATCAGCGCGCAAACGTTCTTCGACGTCCACAGAATACTGGACAACAGGCCGACCCAAGCAAACGGACATTGTTTGGATAGTTAAAAGGCTGCCGTAATTGTTCCCAGCAACCACGAGCTTTGTCCTCCCCAGGTTTTTAGGGTGCGGTGACTTCGGTCCTCACGTGGTCCCACCGGAGGCTCGGTGCAGGGAGATCATTCCTTGGGGATGTTGCTCCTGGTGACCGGCAGTGGCAGGTTGTTGCGCCCATTTCTAATCAGTGCTGGCAAGTGGTTTTCAGATGGGCCCACAGATGTTTTCACGTACAGGAGAGCGACAGTAACTGCGACAGGTCTGCATTTTCAGCATGCGGTCTAGCGGAGTCCATGCCAACTAGGACTCGAACTTGGCTCTATTTAAATGCTGTTCTCAGGGCAACCGCTGGGTTTCTATGGCATTGCCATCCACGTAACTGTCCTTGTTCTCACAAAGTCTGGCTGCCATTGAAGGAGTGCTGCTAACTGAGAAAAAGCATTGCGGTCCAAGTAAATTCTCGCCGAATCTAGAACATTCCCAATTAGCCGCAGTGTCCTACATGACTAGCAGCAGGTGCAAGTACTGCTAGAAGTTAATCACTGTTCTCTTAACTTTTCTAACATCATTTTCTGTAAGTCCCCAGGCCAGCTTTCATAGTCTTTTGCGTAGCATCTGGAGGAACAGTACAATTTGATTTGTTGCAAATTATGAAAACGGTACGTGCAGACTTTTGCATCAAGCACGTATTATGCCCATCTCTCTAACACTTCATCTGCTAAAGAATGCCATCCAGTTCCGCGTTTATTTTTTTTAAGCGTTTTTCTACCTAATGTATTCTGTTCTTTTCAGTATTGTGTTAAACTGTTTTTTTTCCCCATGTGGACACCTCTGAGTAAAAAAATAATGAATTAAAATAATAAAAGTGTTAAGAGGATTATGCTGGAGCATCTTGAATGCTGTCCAGACTCTTTTGCCGACGTGAACGTGGTCCTCGTGGAGTTGAGCAACTGTCCGCATGGTACATTTGGAAAAGGCACCTGACTGCAATTGCAAACTTCTTAACTTCTGTATTGACAACTTTTGAAAATAATTGGGCATTGCAAAGTAGTTATGGCGAGACATGCACCTGCCCGAACATTCAGTGTGATAAGTCCTGTCTTTCCATTTTTCCATAAATCTTCATATATGGATGTGGGAAACACAGTTTGAAGCTCCAAAATGACAGTAGCACCTGGTCTGATGTGGCACCAAAATGCTGAAATGATCTGATAACCACGTCACCTGGACCAGCTTCCACCTGGGTACCTGAGCTGAGTGTTTACTCCTGGACTGGACAGCCAGCCATGTTTGTGTTAACTGGAAAGACAGCGTCACACACTCAGCCATGTACAGCATCTGAACCCGTTAAGTCTGTGTGAATTTGGAAAAGTTAGGACTTCTGCAGTTATAAACATTGCTGCCATGGTCACAGTCTTCTTTTCGGTAGCAACTCCTGCTACTCTATCATCTATCTGTTTGCATCCTTCTGTTAAGCTACAAGGGTTGACTGGACTGCCCGTCCCCTATCTGCTGCAGCTGCATGCTGGTGACGGAGGCCGTGTCAAGGTCTTGTGACTGTATTTCAGCAGTAGGACTGACCCCAGTTTAGCCCTCATTGCCACACCCAGTAGTTTAACCCCTATTTCGCTATGTCACCCATGAGTGATGTTTCTTCAACTGTGTGGCAAAGATGTGCAATTGACTTCTGTGTAAAGGGAAAAGAGGTCAAAACCTTTTGAAGAAAGCTTATGAAGCAGGGATGAAAAAAGCTATGAATAAGTGAAAAATGTGCTGCACATGTCTG
Organism: Heterotis niloticus; assembly: GCA_018136845.1. Lineage (NCBI taxonomy): Eukaryota > Metazoa > Chordata > Actinopteri > Osteoglossiformes > Osteoglossidae > Heterotis > Heterotis niloticus. Next base: position 19,001,020 of record CM030905.1, read on the forward strand.
AGAAGTTTGTAGAGCTCTCTGAAAACTTTTCAGTCAGCCTTTAGAGAAGTAGCCAGTCAACTCTGGTTATTGTGTTCAAGAAGGTTGACATAACAATAGTGGCTTGTTTGTGAGTATGTGGGTGGATTACACCACAGGTACAGATGAAAAAGTGTGTTGTCTGGAAGTGAACAGAGCTCATCAACCTCATTTCCATTGAGTTTTGAGAGCAGTTTTGGTGACTGCTTCAAATATAGTCTCACGTGGTTGAAGAAAAGCACAGCATTGTAGAATCTCCATTAATGAGACATGGGACCTAACCTGACATAAAGCTTCCTTCTTTGGTTCAAGTATTTTTAACATCAAACTATACTTGCATATATCCTTTTCCGGAATGCTAATTTGTTCTGGTGGTATTGTGGTACTGAGCTGCCACGTTGCAATGGAAGGATGTGAGTTCAAATCCAACTGCCGTGGTAGTATCCTTCATCTAGGCACTCACCCAGCACTGATACCATAAGAACACCAGGATCAGTGTGTAAATAATGGTAAGCAATTTAAAGACCTTCAGTTGTTGGTTTCTTTTGGATAAGGCGGTCAGGTAAATTAATAAAAATAAATGCTCAGAAAGGGTGAGGGTCATGAAAACTGGTAACCAACCTGAGAGATGCAGCCGGTTCACATAGGCATCACGATGAATTGCAGTTTAATGAGCTAACAGTGTAGAATCGGAATGGGTAGGATTAAGGCTTTCATTTCCCTCAAACAAAAGCGAACTGTCGTCGTCATCCTCATTGGTTTTCAGGACCGAAGCAGCATGAAACCTATCTTGACCTTAAAATAGTTTAAAAAAAGGTCAGTGCCTCTCTCTCTCTAAAAGATGCTGTTTTATTTTGATGTGGAACTCGAAGTCATCTGGTGGATTGCACAACTCCTTCAGCAATGTTGTAATGAAGGACACCAAAACCCCAGATGAAAAGGGATACTTCAGAGCAAACGTCCATGACTTTCCCACTCCATGTAGAATCCCTGTAGTGTCACGCCCACGCGGGAGATTTGCGCTGTATCTCAGGGACGAGCACAGCAGCACTGCAGGAAGCTGAGGGTCTGGATGGCAGCGTGAAGCTGCCCAGGCGCAGAAGGTATCAAAGCTAACAAGCTTTTCAACACAGAGTCTGCGGTGCATCGCAGCCAACCACCTCCAGCGGCTTACAGCCTGCTTGCGTAGATCATCCTCAGCTCAGGCCCCGTGGAAAGGCTGCCCTGCTACCTGCTTGAAAAACCCTTCCTGCACTTAATTCCAACACATTTCAACAGAATCGTTTTATTATTTTTTTTACTCCGCATTGTGGTTTTGTAACAAGTGATTTACTTAAATATTAGCAAGGCTCAACATTAATGCTTATCTGATATGTAATTTGCTTTAATGTTATTGATCAGACAGATACAATTGTTCTGATGCATATAAGTGGACAATAAGGTAAAATATTGAGATATTTTGAGCAAAATGATGACCATAATCATAACAGAGAAACCTGGTGATGTCATTAACTAATTTTCACATAGAAATTTTTTCTAATTAGAAATCGCCTAAATTTTATGGAAGGTCGACAACGTTGTCAGCGTGGCATTTGGAGGAAAATGGCCAATGCGAGTTGTAATAGAAAAACACCATAGAACTCGTGATGGTGGAAAGTACTGCCAGTCTCTTGCCGTTTTGGGAGACTTGTTTCCTTGGACAGGATACCTTAACTGCCTTGTTACGACTACAGCTTACGAGGATATTTTAAACGCAGACATTTTAGTATTTTTTTTTGTCTTCTCAGTAAATTCCCAGAATTGGACAGGTGAAACATTAGCTGGGGCAGTTAAAATGTGAAATGTTTTTACGTTTACCCCTGATCTGTGAAGTCTGTGAGTTGGAATCATTATATTTGCATAGATTGCATATATGTTTGCTGTAGACCTGTGATTTTAAAAAAAGTGTAGATATAAACTGATAATATATTAATATAATAATTTAATGCTGATAATATATAACTGTTGAATGTGACTGAAGATACTAGCGGCTGAACGTTGAGGTGATTGGATAGGCAGCACGTACTTTTTATGGTTAAGGGAAAAATCATTAAAATCCTTTGAATAATGGCTTGACTTTCAAAAGGAACCAAAGATGTCCGCTGAGTGCCATCTTTTTGCAAACCCTTCGACACGTCTTAAGGGTGATGTTGAAAAGGCAGACGTGAAGGCAGCAAAACCCTCGACCGCTGCCATTGTTGTTGGTGACGCAGATCATCTGTATGTACCGTGGTAGGGGCTACGGTACGGCGCGGCATGGGGGAGAGGGCTGGAATCGTGACGAGCAGCTTGGCACAACGTTCTCGTGGGAGTGCACACGTTGCCCGCAGCCCACTCGCCACGCGTCACCCAGACTCCCACGCGCCAGAGCCCGCAGACGGCATCCAAGGGAATGCGCACAAAGCCGCCCGTCCGCCCGCCGTCGGTGCCCCCGTCCCTCGCCGTGGCACTTGAAAAAACCTTCGAGCACCGTCTGTTTCCCATGCGCATCGCTCCTGGAGACGGCCTTGAGTGCAGAGCCATGTGCATCTCTTAAACGCGCTTCATTAACTGTGAAGCGGGAAGGCGGCTGACGCTTTTAATTTATGAGGTGTCGTGCTGGTTATTTAATGTATCCCCCCCCCCCCCCAATATGTGCAGCTGTACTTCATGTTTGTCACTGGTGACTGACTCGCCTCTCTTAATCCGGGAAATTGTGTCCTGCTTCCTTTTATCGCCGAGCGCTGGCTTTCATAAATTGTAATAATGCAGCAGTTAAAAGCAGTAAAGGCCTTTTTTGAGTTATGCAAGCAGCAAAGTTAACACTGTGTCTTTCTCTGTGCCAAAATAGCATTTAAAGTGGGTGTCACGATCGGCTGAGGAGATTTTACTTCTCATTTTTAGTTTTATTTTGGGACTTGTCTTGGAGACTGTCCTTGGGGATTCTTTCATTTGCTGAGGGGTGGTCATAAAATGATGTATTTATTTGACCACGGGTGTCAGAGGCTGGTGGTGAACCGATAAGCAGCATCACGGACTCTTGTGATTAAGGACACAAACCTGTAACCTGAATGTTGCCGCCTGGCCTACGGTCCGGGTTGCTTCCGCAGGTGAGAACCAGGAGCCACATCCCTCTCTTGAGTCGGTGTATAAAAGCTCCGCTCTGGCTTGGTGAAGTGGATTTGAACCGTATTCTGCCTTCGCATTCCTCCTGGAGTATCCACCATAATTGGGGAACATAGTTATTGTCCTGAACACAGGTTTTATAACCCTTCCTGTAATGGGCACCATGGCAAGAATGCGCTAACAAGGTGTTTCTCAGCCAGGTGGAATGCCTTTTGAAGATGCAGTTCTTCAGGTCTTCTTTTGGGTCCCTTGGATTGCACGCCAGCATCTAAATGAACAGAAGTCAAAGAGACTGTAAAGCCCAGACATGGTGCTGCTGGCGTAACCTTCACCTTATGTGCCTCAAACAGTGTCCTGTGGTCTCCGGGGAAAGAGTAAAACTGTGCTGCTGTTACGCGCACATGGCTGCAAATGGCGTATGATGCATCACTGCCATTGCTACCCGACGGCCAACTCCCATCGCAGCCCTTTGGTTATGTTCAGTACTTTTTCAGCAGTGGTGCAGGCAACCATCGGGGTCTCTTTCAGGAGTGTGAAAGCATTGTTAGAACTGCTGTGGGAAATGTCACTCTGCTGATGTCCTTTTGTGGTTTCTGTTTTAATAATTTCACCGAAATAGGCAATAGCTTTTTTTTCTTTCTTTCTTTTTTAAACAACCGCAAACACATTTGGCTTTAGTCATAAGCATCGAGTAGTTTGAGAAGTTAACCCCAGAAATTCTGTGTTCAACTTTTTTTGAGCTGTTCCTAGCATACAGCTGGAGAAAGTGTAATAAAATGAAATGTCCTCTAGGTTTTGTTTTTTATTATTTGGTTTTTTTTTTATAAGGCTCAGGTGGTTATCGGATTTCAATCTGTGTGTATTTATTCAAGGCTGACCCAGTCATTCTGCTAAGATTAAAAAGGGGATGAAACACCAAGCACTGCGCAGTTACGCCGCCATGACAAGCCTGCACCTCGCAAATGGAGTCATCGGTCAAGCAATAAATTTGTGCACGCCGTTGCTGTACATTAGCTGTGGCGACGACATTGTTACTGTAATTCTGTACGTTCCCACGCCTGAGCCAAGGGTGCGTGGATGTGTTTTAGAAATTGATGGTTGAAAAATGCTGCCTTCACCAGACTTCCATGAAGCAGGTCTGTGTGAGTCAGTCTGAACCTGTGCAGCACAGTAAGTGAAGGAGGAAGTGAGTATAAGAGGTGTTTTTTTTTCTTTCCTCTTCTTCTTTTTTTTTTATTTTTTTTACATAATGTCTGAAGTCCGCCCACCTGCCTGGGTCCTGCTCCGTACCTCAGCTGTCTTCATGATACCAGCATTGGCTGGGTTTGAACTGCAGTTCAGTTTAAGGTCTCGGTGAAATCTTGCCAGCCAGGAGTCGGTGTGCAACATATTTCTGTGTGTGTGTGTGGGGGGGGGAGCAAGAGGGCAGCATGAAGATCCACATCATGATGTTGTCTCTCTTTTTTTTTTTTTTTGAGATGTTGTGCAGTGCAGTGAGATGTACCAGTGCAGTACTAGGAACCCCACTTCTTAGTACTGCACTGGTATCCCTGGTCAAAGTACTTGCTTTGAATTACTCCAGTTAAAATATCCCACTGTAAAATTTATTAAATAGTGTGAAGCAACAAATGAATCAGAAAAATTGTAAGCATGGCACTTCAGTCAGATTTAAGAAGCAGTAGAGAAAGCTCAGCAACTCCTGTGAACAACCAGATTATCGGACATTCGGTTTTTGCTCTGCCCTGTTTTTCTTTGCTGCTAGTTTTGGAGAAAAGTTTAATTTGCTTTTACTTTTACTAAAAATAATTATTTACTTTGTACGGTTTAAGAACCTCTGTGATGTAAAGAGCTAAGGTGAGGAGAAAGCTATAAAGCTGACATTTTCTGGGTAACTGAAATCATTAAAAAAAAAAAATCTAATCCAGTTCCTTTTGATATGGATTGACTAGGATAGAAGATATAACTTTATTATCGTGATGTTGCTCCTTTCATGGCCTCAGCAAAGCGATGCATCAACTGCACCTCAGCCATAATGGAACTGCTTAACTTTTTATATTAAAATCCTTCTTCTAGACAGCCTAGCGGATGCCTGGTTTCCACCCACGCAGAGAAGCAAATGTCACGTTTTGTGAAGGCACTTCCATTAGGTTCTTTAAATTCCCTTTTGGTAATGCAGTGCTGAGAAGGTTTGCCTGTTGAGTCTCAAAAACAGATTGCACTCAGCCGCGGTGCATAAGGGAAGGCGTTATCTGTCGGGCTTTAGATGAGTTTGTGCCATTCGCTTCTAGCAGTTTTTTTTTTTCTTTTCCCTCTCCCAGGTGGGTAAATTTGTACTTCGGAGCCCAGCGCGGTTGTGGACTTGTTTTACGGCGCTTTGGGCGCTCGGGTCCTGGCGTTGATACGGGAGTGTCAGTACTCATTTTGAGAAGTCAAACATTGGGCTGATAATTGTCTTCATATTGACAGTGTGTGTAGATAAAGATACTCTTTGTTTTTGTGTTCGCTTTCAATGGTTTTCCGGCGTATTTGACTGTGTAAGTCAAACTCCGCGGGCCAGAACTCTGAACGCACTTTCGACGCGTCCAAACTATCCGACACAATATCCGTCTCCCACGAAACAGATACCTGAAAGTGGAACTGTGCTCTCCTACTCATGAATAGGATGATTAATTTGACAGAAGCATAAATGGTGTAAATGTGTATGTAACACACCAGCCTCCCGGGAGGCGGTGTTGGGTAGGAAGTTTATAAGGGGTATCGATGAAGCGAGACCATTTGGTAACAAAGATAAACCGTTATATTGATTATAACATAGTTGTACCAAATGTGTACTTTTTAAATATATATTCCAAGTTTTGGCCTATGATGTAGGTATATGTTGTATAAGGTATTACCCAGTCATCTATTATTATTAACCACTGGTCCGATTATGGTCACGGTGGTCTGCGGCCTATCCTGGTTGTGAGGTAGGCCGCCCCCTGTGTAGGCAGTCACATGCACATTTGTTCAACATAGAAACTCTGCATTGATCCTGCATTGTTAGGTGTTTCTTTTCAAAGAAAGCTGGGATTTGACTAGCTGATTGTCTTTTTTTTTTGTTTTTTTTTTTTTGTCATTTAAAGGAAAACCAAAATTCCATAGATTTTAAAACTAAACATTGTATTAAATTGGTTGTAATTGTTTTTGCACTACTGTGACGTTTTAAAATGTGTTAATGTTAAATATTCAACCGAAACTGCGGTCAAGTAAAAGACAACAGAATGTCGAAACGTTCACGCGTATTCAGAAACGGCACGTATGAACGTACGAACGTGGTCGCGGTGACACGGAGCCAGTCCTGCACAATAATGGACCGCTTTGGTTCAGATAAGGGGAGCAGCGGCTTTTACAATGCATGGATGCCCAGATGAGATCGGTGCTGTGGGACAGGGCAGTTCACCTGGCAAGATTTTTGTGACCTAACCCAAAATTTCCTCTGCTCTTTGTATTCTAGCTTCAAATCCCAAAGTGTGACCTTTGACACGGTGGAAATGGTAAACTTGTCTGTGATTGAGGCAAAGGTTGAGTTGCAAGGAAGAGGAGTACAAAAGCGACCTCAACAGTCGGTGTCTTTTGCAGAACCTTTCTCGGTATGGACATTTTTGGGGGTGGACGACTGAGGGAAGTGGGTTTACTGTCAGTGGCAGCCATTGTTTTTTTGTTTTTTTTTTTTTTTGCCCCCCCTCCTCTCCCCTCTACTGGCAGGACTCAAGTTCTCTCACTCGCCATTGTTTTGTGTTGGAAGAATTTAATATAAACACTTCAAAATGTACTTGTAATGTTGTGAGTTGTTCACCAGCAAGACCAATCACTGGAAATGTGTCACATAAATATTTCTGAGAAATGATGGAAAAAGTACAGCTTTAAATCTATCGAGCAGGACTGTAGAGCGCAGCGGTGAAGAACGAGAGCCAGTTATGACGCAAAATCGTGATTTTGTTCAGCGGTGACAAATGAATAGCCAGAGCCTTTAGCTGCCTGCATTTGCATCTGAATTGAATATCCAGGATGGCAGTACGTTCGCTGTGCGTCACCTTCTTTACCCCCCCCCCCACACACACACACACACCTCCAATATTATGCTTGCGGTGGCTTGCTGGCATGGCGCTAAAATACGTTTCGGTCACCTGTACTTTTGCGTTCGTCACCCCTTTTCGGCTCACGGCTCCCCTCCGAATGACTTACATGGTCATCGTGGGTGCAACCTGGCGCGTGCACGTGGGCGCATGATGTCACAGAAGAAGCATTCTGCTCTTTTGGCTAATTGTTGTCTGTGGTACGTCTCCCCCACGCCAGTCGCATTCCACATAAGGCACCGTTCCTCAGCCGAGCATCAATAAAGGGGCTAAAAATGGTTCTGCTCGTAAGAGCTTCATCTCCAGTGCAGGGCAGCTCCTATAGACCTTGCTGGTTGTCTTAGGCTGAGGATGTGCCATTAGGTGGCCGGCTGAGTTTATTTTAAACCAAACAAAACTGAGGTGCTTGATGTGTTTGTTCTGACAGTCCTGTAACACCCGGCAGGGAAGAAAACCAGTTCCTCCTTGCACTTTTGTACACCTCCAGGTCAAGGAGCTCTTCTTGGCTACCCGCTAATTAAATAGCAGCGGTTGCTCTTAAGTGCTGTTCACTGTTTGCTGTGAGTAAGCTGTGAAGAGAGGCCTTCAGTACCGCCGATGCCACCAAAGCCTGTCACCAGCCACTAGGAAGCCACCAGTCGATACCGACCAGCCCAGAGTAGCCCTGGCCTTCATTCTTCTCAAGCCACTTAAGGTTCCACAGTACTGTACACTGGACTGTTGGGTTTTTTTGGTTTTCAAGTAGATGGTGATTTTAGTAAGGCCGATGTTCTAAGGGAGCCTGGTGGGAGGTTGGCACCTGTGTCATTATGAAGCGGTTCCAAGAGTTGGCGGTAAGAGGCAGAAAGAATAATGACAAGCTGGTTTACTTGTGGCATGTTGTCGGCCCCCCGCCCCAACCCACCCCGCTGTTGCTGTTTTTTCACTTATAGCCACGTTGGCAGGATACGTGTACATGCGGAATCCCGATTGTCGTGAACTGGATCCAAACACCCTGCTGTCAGCATCAAGAACTTCCACACGTCCGCATTTCCACGTGTCGCGCATACTTTTGCTTTGTACAAACATTGGTTTAGATGCTGTCGAGCAGTGGTATTGATATTTTCCTTAATATAAACAATGGGCAGGTCAACGCAGGACAAGAAACTGTCACGATTTAGTTTTGGTATTTTTATTAGCAAAGTTATTTAGGACACTGTAAATGGACCCAGCATTTTTTGGTGTCACTAACCTTCAGCATGTTTGGTGTTTTGGAGTGAACAACCCCCCAGAGGCCTGGTTGCTGTTACCCGTGCTTTCCCATGACTCAAGGGGAGGTGGGACAGGCTAATGAAGGGGCTACAGCGGGGCAGGGGTGAGATTCCAACTCCAAGGCCTGGCGTAGTTTCACAAGGTTCCCAGGCCCTGTGACGTTCAGGGACACAAGTGACTCCAATGTGCTCATCACTCTTCACCCTTCCCCCCCAGGATGGTCATGCCTTTTAGAACCTACTTCCCTCACACAGGCACACATACACACACATACAAAAGCAGCAGCAGTCACCCGTAAAGCCCTATGAACGTGGAATAGGACTGCACTATTGCACGCTGGCACAACATAGCAGCATCCTGATGACTGTATAATGGATAATGATGCCCATCTGATCTGACACCATTGCAGAATTAACTATATGAACTGGTCTTTTAGTTATAGACCCACCCTACCCTAAACTTTTCAGCATTGGTAGGCAGCCACTATTACATGAGTTCCTAATGGTTTATTTTTCTCTCATTTCTTTGGCTTGGAAGTTTGTTTTTTTTCCCTCTCTTCAGCTGCCAGTTGACTTACTTAAATAATAACTGAATGATGGCAAATGCTTATGTTTGTCCATTGGTTTTCTTTATTCATTTCTGTATCAATAGTGCTATGTTGTTCCATCACTTTGGCGAGAAGGGCACTTAATGAAAGTAAATGTAACTTAAACCCAAACCGACAGCTTTGACCACATTTTGAGTTCATGTTCCAAAGTTATCTAGATGGCTTCTTTCTGGTCAGATCACACCTCATAGACTAGTAATATGAACTGAATAATGTAATGTTGATGTAAATGGGGCTGAAATTGGTGGGAGTTGATATTCACTGCGGTGTGTCCGTTTCACCCATGTATCCAGTAGTGCAATGGAAAGCGCAAAGGAAACAAGGCAGAGCTGCCTGGCCGTGACACCCATTGATCCCCACGTGCCTTTGGTAACAAGGACAGGCCGTTGCGAAGGCTACATCAAAGCCCAGGATCGTTCCTTTCAGCACCGGTGAGTGACAGCCGAAGAGCAGCTCGAAAGGCATGCTGCTCAAGTTGGCCGAATGCCCTCGGCATCCTCAGTTATGCAAGACAGGGTTTCGAATTCTGGAAGTCGAGCGCTTGGGGATGAGTACAATAGCAGCAGTAGTAGGGGACCTCGGTACAGTTGCCTCGTTCGGGCCAAACACACCTGGGGCCGGTGGTTATTTGTAGCAGGAATCTTCCAGAAACTCCCCGGGATATAGCCTGGCAGACAGGCATGTCCCATAATGTCCTGTCTTAAAGGTCGTCTGTTGGTCTGAAATGAGTGTAAAACAGAGCATGCAATACACAGATCTCGGTCGTAGCCAGTAGCTTTTTGTTCCAGAGTCAGCAATTTCAGATCTTCTTTTTTTTTTAGCTTTTCAGCTTTTCTTTTTTTCCCCCCAGAATTTAACCAAAATATCATCTGAATGGGTGTTTCTTGAGCAGTTCCATTAGAATGTGAGCCGATAAGGTCACACCACAGCCCACTACGATCAGTGTTTGTACTCGCAGATCTATGAGCTGCATCTGAGCGCGACTTGGCGAGCATCATGTCACATGAAAACAATGTTTTGCTGAGAAATTGGCAGCAGCTTGTATCACGAGCCCGGCACGTACGCCGCGCATTGGAAGCTGAACTGAGACTAACCACATGCTCTCTTGACAGCGGTTCAGCTTAAAAGAAACAGTCAGCACTCTGTTTGCCTTCTCAAAAAGGGAGCTTATCTCCAGCACCATGAATCACAGTAGTGCCAGCGCCTCTCCAGCTTCTACAGCAGAACTGCATCCTGGAGCACAATGGTGGATGCAGACGCTGTTGTAACCTCAATCAATATGTTTTTACCTCGATTTGGTACAGTAAAAATTACCCGGCTCTATAAATGGGTAAATCGTTGTAAGTAGTAGCTCCCTGTACCAGATATTGTGAACCCCTTTGGGTAAATGAATAAATAGTAAGATGCCAGAGCACAAGATGAGTGGTGTAAAAGTGTGACTGAATAAAAAAGAAGAAATGTTCTCTGCTGGTGTTTGCATGGATATTGACCCATAGATAAATTTGAGCTGGAGGAGGTGTTCCGTGCTGTCATCCAGGGGTCACAGGTCAGTATGTCACCCAGGGGAATGAATAGTATTGCTGAGCACTGCTTGCCTCATGTCAGGAGGGTGGTTGTTGGTTGTTGTCATTCTCAGGTGTTGATACTCAATCTAAGCACCCACCCCCCAGCGATGAGTGCCTGCAGCTAATGTGTAAATAGAGATGGGTTTAGCGGGTTTTGTTTGGCTGCTCTGTCCCATGCCTCAGAAGCTTTGCGGATCAAGCCTAGCAGGGCAGCAATACCTCCGGCAGCACACCTCCTGCCAGGCTGTGTAGACTCTCTGACCCTCACACGCATGCATGGGCACCGAGGAGTAATTATGCGATACTGCTGGACTGCTGTGTCTGTGTGTGGAGCATATTCTTTCTCAGCAGTGTCCATTGTTGGATCTCTGTTTAAACTTTGGTTTACACCCCCATTCTCCAGGCTGCTCTCACACTCTTCCCAACTTTGGCTTTCTGACTTCACCAGCTTGGTAGCTGTATCGGGGGCTCTGAGCAGGAATCCCCCCCTCTTCTGTCAGCAATGATGTCACGCCGGATGCAAAAGCAAGCCGGAGTCCGTCTTGCTTGCTTAAATAACCCTGGCAGCTTGCAGCACGCGGTGCGGTTAGATAATGGATAACCAGAGGGCGCCATTACGTGTTACCCTCTGTGGGGGTATTTGGTCACTGTCGAGCCCCCATTGTGCGGTGCCTGCCACAGATTTACTCAGAGCAAGTTCACCTGTGGAGCCTAGAAACTGGCCACGTTCTTCTATCAGCTGTGACAACACCAGCTTCCATCCCCTCCACTGCCCTGTACGACACAGCAACAGCAGGTGGCGTAGTGGCCAGAGATGTCATCTTGCAGTAATGGGACACGAGTTTGAAACCCCACTCCCATGGCAGTACCGGTAAGCAAGGTAACTTACCTTGAACTGGTGTAGTGTATTTATCCTGCTGTATAAATGGGTAAATGATTTAATTTACCAGCCTTGTAAGTGTCCTTGTAAAAAGGCATCAGATAATAAAAACAACATTTAGTAGTAAATCATCCAGCTGTTGAATTTAGGCAGTGGTGCAGAGCACTTTAATGTCCTTTTGTCATATTGTTAATGTACAATGGAAGCGATTTTAGGTGTTGAGGATTTTTTTCATTGTTTTAATTGTTTAAACTGTCGATAAGCTTTTTTTTTTTTTTTTTTTTTTTTTTTTTTTTTGCATTGTTTTTGCTGCCAGGTTGATAGTTACTGAAGTTCACTAAGCAGTTCTCTCTGTGACTCACTTGGATCATTTTTAGACAAGATATTTGTTATTTAAGATCTAGACATTACTTCAAAGCTGTTCAGATATGTAAGAGAAAAGAGACGTCTTGAATTCCCAAAGTCAGGGCTGCACTGTAAGAAATGGACAGCTTCTCACTGCCAACACTTCACACCTGGCATCCTGGGAAACTTCCATCACACCCTCAAACCCTTTGCTCTTCTCTTTACTTAAAAATGCACTCAAGCGCTCTTGTCGCAGGTTGTGAACATGGCAGGAGCAGTGTCACATAGTACAGGGTCCTATTTGTCCTATTAAGGACTCTCAGCACATGCCCCTCGTCCATACACGTACACACACCCTGCTCTTAGAACTGACCCCTGGGCTCTTGCTGCAGTGACCTCTCGCTCAGCAGGTCACCGCCTGCTGTGACCCAGGGGTGCCGGTTCCCCCGTCTGCCAGATGGCATTCAAAAGAAGCCTTGCAATAGTTCTCCACCCCCATCCCTGTGACTACAGCAGAGGAATCGAAAGAAGTGGGTGGCTGGGCCGCAAACTTGGCCTGTAATGGATCTTTATTTTGCATCGGAGTTAAAATGGACGGCCTTGATTGATCATGTGCAGTAGTGCCTCCTATATCTCCGCTTCTCGAAAACACTCTAACTTTAGCCCTTTGAGTAATTTATCATAATTTAACATTTAGAAAAAGAAATCTAAACATTTAAATGAAATTTTGTATTTGTTATCCTTAAAATAGTATATTTTGTGTTTTCGCTATTGTTAAAGAAAATAAAATGTGTTTATTTCATATTGTTAAGGACATGCATTTTTCAATGGTTTTGTGTGCAGCATAGTGTATTACTCTCTTATAGCGCTGGTACACACACTGCATAGTGTGCTGTGAAAATACACGTCTGCATACTCTGCTATGAAGCCGCGTTAAGGTGTTCATTTTATTCATTACACTCTACTGATGCATCCTTTGTCAACGGAGTGTGTGGGTTCTGGCATTGAATCACTGCGAAATTGTAGATCGTTTTCTCATTGGGCTCCCCTATACTGAGAAAAGGCTTTCCTGTTTACTGCACAGGAAGTGTAAATGGATCACTGATTTGAATGAAAAGGTGAAGCGCGACATTTAGATTCCTACAGTGCTGATCAAAGATACTGTACTTGTACTGAACATCTGGCAACTGACACCCCCCCCTTTAAACAAAAACCACATGAAATGAGCAAGCAGCAGATTAGCATTGTTTCATATGATTTTGGGTTGTCCCTTTAGCGGAACAGACAACTGACAATTCAGAAATTTAGTTATTAATTTTTTGGAAACGTAATGATGGCCTGAAACACTCTGATTCAACGCCAGATCAGTGTCTTTGTCTTCATTGTCTTAAGCGCTTTCTCTTGGGTGTCATTGAATTAAAATGTAAGTCAACGAATACGTCGCTGTCTTAAGTGAACGACAGAACTCAGTCTCAGCAGCACTGAGAGAGGTTCAAAATAAATATACTCACATATAGGAAAATACAGCACAGAGGGTCACCGTTTGCAATGCGTTTGTGTGTGGGGTATGGATTATAATATTTAGTGGTAATGCACTACTGTCTAAATCCCCACATTCTTCCAGAAAGTGCTAGAATAATGATGCAGATCAGTTAACTTCCAGTAGAATTAAACTGGATGCTTCAGTCAGGGACATGTTGCTCCTGCTAACTTTTTCTTTGCTTGGTAGGAAGCTGATTTCCAGCTGCTCTGTCTGGACTCATTTATCAGTTGGGTTTAATTGTAAAAGCAACAAAGAGCGCCTCTCTAAGGGGGCTGTGGGATATATTTAACCCTGTGATTTGCAGAGGATCTGCTCCTCTTTTTTATCTGTGCGTACTGTGACAGATGACCTATTGAAATCATGTTGGCGCATAGCTCCCGTTGCCTTGGCAACCAGAGGGCTTGCTTTTGCTTTTCATCTGACCACGTGACTCGGGTGGGGGGGGTGTTTGACGTCAGCCACCAGGCAGAGTTTTGTGCTCTGCCACCAGAGGCTTCTGACAATCTTGGTGGAGTTTGGGGCTGTTGCTGTCGGTGCCTCTCTGCTCACGCTGCTTGTGTCCTCCTGCTGCTGCTGTCTTCCAAGGAGGCACCAGGTTATGGGCTGGTAAAAAAAAAAAAAAAAAAAAAAAAAACAGCTTGTATTTCCATCAAGTGAGGTAAGGCTTCTATGTTTTGTTACTTTTGAGATCGCCGAGAGTCTCCCACTTTTTATTATTATTTTTTTCTTTACACAACTGAGTGCTCCCAGGAGTCTGGTAAGTGAGAGTTTTTGCAACCACCATGGAACCAAAGAGGATCAGGGAGGGAGAATAACAGCTTACCGGTGGTTCAATACGTGCTTGTGGTTTCTGTCAGTGCAGCAGCACTTGTGGAAGCAACGATTTAAGAGGTTTACTTCTGTTTTATGTAGGGATTTCAAAGTGGGAGCTGCACTGGGAGCTGAAGGAATGAAAGTGTCATTGGATGTGAACGTGGAGGTCTGGAGTTCTCCCAAGAGGGGACTTCAACCCTTGGGGTTCCCTGGTGCAGACCAGGCAGGAAGTGCAGAGAAGCAGGACAGCCAGGGGGGGTAACCGTGAGCCCTCTCGCCGGACCATGTGCAGCTGAGGTCTCGAGCTGTCAGCAGGGGGTACTGGGATGGGTCCTTGGTAACCCGTTGATGCTGCTGGAGGTGGGAAGCGTGTTGCCTACGGAGTGCTAATCTGAGATATGCCCTACAGCGAAAGGTAGCACTAATCTGTGGAGCACTAAACTGCAAATGCAGACAAGTCCCTGTGGGTCGGGAGGTAATAAGGATAGCTTCGTGTCTGAGGAGAGGGGAAAGTACCCCCCCCCCCAAGCCCCACTCGCTCTCTGTCAGCAGCCGCCCCCATCCCACAGCCCAGGTTATTGCTTGTGAGCTTGCTGTGTCTGCCAAGAGTTATTTCAGGGGCGCGGCTGGGCGGGTGGGGGGCGGGGGGCGGAAATGCCGGAGGCCGCATGCCGGAATGTTTGTGTTTCCTCATTCGTTGTGGCTGTCGCTTTGGCTGGAGCTGTCCGGGCGGCGTTTCCTCCCAGAAGCCATGTGCGCAGCTCAACAAGTGAGCGAGGAGCCTAAGGCTGCCATAAAAGAGTAAAAAAATAAATAAATAAAAAAAGGAGGCTGGTACCAGTTGAGGAGGAGATGGGGGGCAGATGGGAGCAGTGTTGTGGAGGTGACTACTCCTTACAGGGAGGTTAGGGTTGGTGGGGGAGTGTTAGTTCAGTTCAGTTCCATGCCTGATGTTGAACCACCTCCGCATATCTGCGCTGTAGCTTCTTCCTGCTGGACATGGGCAGCGTAACCATGGCAGCAGAAACCCACAGTGCAGTGGGTTCTGCATCCCAACTTATGCCGCTTACTCGCTTCCCTGGCATTCAAATAAAACCTCCTGGGGACTTCTGATGTGTGTGCTGTCGGTAGGCAACTGGTGGAGCAGCATCATGTTAGGGGTGGCAGTTGAGGGGTCAGGGCAGCACCAGTGATGTCTGTCTGGGCGGTGGCTGCTTTTTACACAAATGTCTGCCTCTGTGGGGGTGGAGGGGATTAACTGTTGCTGCTGTTGTGCTCAGCCCCATATTGTTTTTTTTCTGTGTTTGTATGTGCACGAAAGGCTAATGGAGAAGAATCCATATACACCCATCCCCATCCACACATGCACACACGCACTCAAAGTTACACACACTTCAATCTGATTTTCCCCAGCTGTTGAAGGTCCCCACCTAAACACTGGGGATGTGCACGCAAACATGGCCTAATAAGAGCGTGCAGTGTGGCAAACGGCCCAGAGTCGGTCTCCTGGTGGAAGAGCTGTTTATTAGGCAGTAATGACTTCTTGGTCCCTGGCCTCGGTCGCGCGGCACCAAATCAATCTACGAGCTGTCGGGTTCAGTAGCAGTAACACACTGAGGCGTCCCCCTAATGTGGTTTTTATTAGGTGTAATGGAAGGTGGTGCGCAGGCAGCAAGAGCCAGTGTTCCTTTCATTCCACTGCGCATGTTGTCACAGTCCTGCTGAAGGTAGAGACAACTGGGGGGGGTCAAACTTTTATTTATTTATTTGTTTGTTTGTTTGCTTGTTTAACCCCCTTCAGTCGGCTTGGCTGGAAGGTAAACTCCACGTTTTCAAGGCAGGGCCAAAGCGCAAGGGTGTTCAGAAGCCCAGCCCTCCGTACATGCAGCACATCGACTTGCAGGTTTTGTGTTTGTAATGATGCCTGAGCTACTGCCCTCACCATTGCAAACCTGTCTCGTGGCTTATTTAGGTGCTGCGACCGGAACGACACACTGCACACCGAGAATTACAGTCATTACTGCAGTTGTTGAATTGACTGCTTTTCTAGGGTGTCGTGTATAAGGATGCAGTAAATGAGATGTTGCTCCCGGGAAGACACGATGCTTTACATGAGACTTAAGGGCTGTTTTACTGAGGTTAAATTGGTTTTCAGGTTGAATTAATGGTTCGGTTACATTATGGTTTGGATAAGAAGCGGAACAGTACAAAATGTTTCAGTTCAGATGACCGGTGGGTTTAAGTTCCTTGAATTTACCTCCCCAAAAGCTACTCTTACATAAATACATACTTGGGTTTGGTCTGCTGGGAAAGACTAAATTTAGTGTCTGTTTAATAATATAAAAGAAACTCACCAAGTCTGGTGGGTTTAGCTTTTCCTAGAACCAGCATATTTTTAAAGCTTATTTTCATTCACGGTTCCATAGCTTTTTCTTTTATTTTTCTACCCAGGTCAGTTCGAAAGATATTTTGCTTTTAGTCTGTGGTTTACAGATACCCGATGCAAGGGAACAGAGTGGGACTGCAGTCCAGTCTTCACCTCCTGGCTTGGTGTCACGGGATATTGATGTCCTCATCGTTTTCAGTGCCACTGTCCCTCTCTACCTTAATGTCCATTGTGTTACTGACTGATTTTTCAGCTGAGTTTTCTCTGGCCACAAAGAAGTTCAAAAGCATCAACGCTCTGTTCTGGGTTTCAGAGAAGCACTAGTATGTTATTGCTCTCTATCATGGACAATGGAACTACCAGACAAACTAACAGACCCCAGGAGTTGGATCTTTCTGGGTTTTGGGTCCAGTGCACAGTTCCAGCTTTGTGAGGGGTCACACCTAGCCAGGGAGCACAGCTTAACAGCAGGGATCCACTTGGAAGGAGTACAGGTGTTTTCTGTCCTGGATACCGCAAAGGTCCATTTTTTTTTCCTACAAAGGCTGAATGGCCTCTCTGCTCGTTTCTAAGTGGGCGAATCTGCTGCAGAAGCCTGCAGATGAAGCCTTCCTTCTCCTCACGTAGGAGGTTCTGCAGATCCACACTCCATGCTGACATATTGATTCACTCTGAGAAGATAGCAGTGCAGAGGTAAAGAAAAGAGAATCCCCGCCTTAAGAAGCTATAACCGATCCTGAGTTCCATCAAGGTCTGTCGCATTGTCACTGATTTCTGGGATTCTGCTCTTGCCTGTTGTTGTTTGCGTCTCTGTTGTCCATTGCTTTGGAGGAGTAGCAATCAAAAAAGCTAAATGTGAAATGAGCCATAAGTCCTGGACGTTTCTTCTTCAACTGTGAAACCAGAGAAGTCTGTTGTTCTTCTCGTCCTCTGAGTGCACAGTCAGCAGTCTCTTCTTTCATCCAGTGGGTTCTGTGAAGATCTTGGAAGGAATTCCAGTTTCAGCTAGATTTCCACATTATCATGTTTTGGAATCCCGAAAGCATCTTTATTTGGGACCAAAGACTTCAGTCGCCACTAATTATTTTCAGCGCCCCCCCCCCCCCTCCTTGTAGTGGCATTGCTGTAGACCGTTTGCCCAAGGCATAACCTAACAGCCGTCACAGAATGGAGGAATTCTGCAAAGCCATAATCCAGAAAGAGGAGGATAAAATGGGCCAGAAACTTTAAGGAAATGGGTCAGGCAGTGTCCTTGCCAAACCATGACATCTGGGCCTGCTTGAGGCTCTAGTAGCACTGATAGTTCTGTACTAAAAAAAGATGAAAAATAATCTTATTACAAGTCATGTGAAAGATGGAATCGAGGAAAGTAGATTGTAGGGGAAGATGGTGGTCGGCTTTCAATACAAGAGATGTGGATCAGAACAAAGCTCTCCTTGTATGTGAGCCACCTGATCTCACTGTTGCACTCTCTTGCATTCTTCACTGGCTCACATTGCTCAGGGAGTTCATACATATCTCTTATAGAATAGACAAAAAAAGATTTTTGAACCAATAATGTGAGATTTGTGTGATGTTACAAGGTGGAATTTCTTAGTTTTATTGTTGAAAATCACAGCAGCCTGGTGGAGAAGTATGTACCACTGATGTCTTACAGAGCTTGTGCAACATGGGTGTGAATCCCTCTCAGGGTCTCTGGAGTTTGCACGTTCTCCTCATGAGTATGTAGTCTGAAGACATGCTAAAGAAGGTAAAAGTAAACCACTTCTACACCCTCCCTTACTGCGGAAACCATGCAGGTGGTCACTGGGAGTCAAATTTGGCATCACAACACTTGACCTACCTGTTATAGAAAGGTCTGCTACTATAACTGCTGCTTCTTAAGACACGGGTGTTTTCCTAACCCTTGGTTTAGATCAGTTTGCATAGTGGGTTTGTTAGCTTCATTTGCCCGTATTAGTGGCCGATGTCTGCGATTCGGTTTTGGGTCGGTTGTCTGTGGAGGGCAGAGGTCATTAGTATATCAGAAGGTATCAGTTGCTCAGCCAGATTCGATTAGCGTAGTTCCTGGTGTCGCAGGGGAAGGCTAATGTCTAAGCAGTGCCAGCAGGATAAAAATAAACATTCTTTGTGCGTTACATAATCCTCACGCTACCAACTCCTTGGGGTTAGAGGAAGTAAGTATCTCATCCTACATCTCAGGCCTTGGCAGTCCTTCTAGAAACAACCCCTCTTTCTAGATAAAAATCCGCTCAGTTTCCTCTAATTGCTCAATTGTGCTTTGACTGCTCAGGTTTACAACTAAATTTTATGAATATGAAATTTAGCTTTCAGCTTTAATTTGCTCAAAGGGAATTATTTTTCCTTCCTTTGTATGTGTGCCGCGAACAAAATGAGAATTCAGGATAAACCATGCATATGTGAAACAGCATTTCAAAAATGATCATTAATTCTCGGAAGATGCCGAGTTGCTTTTTTTTGTGTTCTTTCTCCATTTCCAGTCTTTTTTTTTTTTTAGTCACAGACTGCACTTAACCTTGATGACAAATGACCGCTCCTTGATTATCCTGTTTGGATAAAAAGTCAGTGGATTGAAATGGATTTTTAAACTCTTTTTCTGAAACCTTAACATCCTGACATTATTTCAAGCTCCGCTGTTGTGCCTTGTGTTTCAGAGGCTCCGCTATGCCGCGCTTGGGTTCTACATATTTTATGGCACAGCTTGGGCATTTCCACTTGGCGAGCCTGGTGTGGAGTTCTTGGTGTGACCCGATCCACCTATCTGAGTATTGCACACAACTGGAGCAAAGCACTTAATCGTGGCGATCCGATAGCATAATGAATTGTTTCCTGGGAAAAGCAGCCTGCCATGAAAGCACCGAATCAAAAAAGTAGCTCTATTGTAAACAACTGAAACGGCAACCTCTGAGCAGGCAGAGTAACTGTGGCAGAATTGAAGCTTACTAGACTATGAAAAACACAAGCAATCGAATCCCATGGCAGCTGTTTTGCTTTTCAAGTCAAACTAACTCTAGGCATAGGTTGCCCCAACCAGGATTTCACGTGTCAGTTTGCCTACTTGGACTGCCGATCCTAATTTGTTATAAAAGCTGGCTAACCAGTAACGTAACTGGTTTTCTGTTTTTCTAAATTTTACTGTCTTGGTTTTATTATTGGACTCCTACATTAAAATTGGATGCAGTAGTAATGGCAGGAAGGGAGCTAATCTCTGTCCTCAAACAGGTCACAGAAGGTCACGTGTAATCTGGTCAGTTAGGACTGTGCTGGGACCTTGTGTCTCCAAGTGAGTCCTGATACATGATCTTCTGCTTTAGGACTCTGTCCCCAACGTGGTCCTTGCGGGCGTTTCAAATGGTCCGTTAGGTCTCCATCCCCACGTGCCTCTGTACCGAATCAGATCATCATATGTGTTTGAGTTGGTCGGTTAGGTCTTTGTCCCCATGTAGGTTTTGATATGTGACCTTCAACATTAAGGCTCTTTCTGCAACCAAATCCTTGTATGTGCTTTAACTTGTCTAGCCATTAGTCCTCCATCTCCATGTGGTTCTGTATCAAACCTGGGCTTCACATGTTTGAGCCAATCCATTAAGTCCCCATCCCCAAGTAGGCCATCATATGCAACCCTCTCCATTAGAACTGTGCCCCCCAAACCAGGTCCTCCTATGTTCTCAGTTGATCCATTATTGCTTTTTTTCCCTTTTTGCTGCAAAAGCTGACTTGGAACCTGTTCTTTCCACATTGAACCGGGGAAAAATCCTGTTCTTTATGACTTGCCAGCGTTGCGGGCCGTTGTATAATATACAGTTATGAGTCATGCCTGTCTTCAGCTAGTCATCCTTTGCTTCCCTTAATTAGTTTGATCATATTTTTCAAATCTGACAAGTTTTGGATCCGTCATCCACATAGAAGGGGGTGGAAGTTATCGCTTTGGGTTCAGGAAAGCTTTTGCTCCATTCATTACTGCCTCACTGTGACTGCATTCCCTGCAGACCCAGGCTGGAATAATGACTGCAGGGTGGATTAATTACCTCCATATTGCCCTGGAGGAGAACCTGATAGGCAAAGCCACTTAGATATTTATTTATTTATTTATTTATTTATTTATTTATTTAAAGATGTTGCACTTAAAATTCTGTCCTGGTTGTATTCTGTTGCTTGGCAGTCAGAGTGCATTTAGCCCCTTGTGCAGAATTGCTACCGTGTTTTATTGTGTGGCAGGTGGCTCATCTGAATCGTGAATGACGCCTTCCCTGTGCTTTCATGTAGGTGCTGTTTCTGAGGATCTGAAGGCAGTTACTAATAGAGGGTGGAGTAATTTTATGTTTAAAAATACATGCACTGTGGGGTTTTTTTATACCGTAAACAGTGCATTTCCACAGCATCTCTGGTGTACGTATTCCTGCGTATGTATGTGTGCCAGTCTGTTCCCAGTTCACATGTTCATTCCATGTTTGTGTAGATTTTTGCAGCTGCTTCTGTTTTGCACTCAGTTATTCATAACTGATGGATGAATGGATGGAGGTGCACAAAATTTGAAGGAGGGATATAATTGTTACAGCTACAGCAAATAACATTTTATCCCCCGACATTAGTAATGACCAATGACAAATTCTTGTTACTGCGTTGATGCACAATGGACAAGGAGGCACATCCCTCAGATTTATGTGCTGTTGCCCACTTCTTTTCCGTCTACAGCCTGCAAACTTCTTCAGGTGAAGTAACACACTCACACGGTACTGTTATTTCTTTACCCGTTTCCACCTGCAAATACGTAGGCGCCCTGCTGACCAGGAGCGTGAACAGTGAGGGGGCGAGACCTTCTCCAAACCAAAGAGGCACAGGACAATTTGTCTGCATGGCTGTCCACTCGTATAAACACTGCACCCTCCGTGTGGGTATCATGGCACCGTGTTTCTGTCGCAGACCTGCTGCACCCGACACAAAAGCCAGCCATTAGTTTGAGACAATTTCTTGAGTTAGTATTCAATAGACTGTGCATTGGCTCAGGGCTGGGAGCTCTGCAGCAGTAGAGCGTAATTGTTCCACTGTTACATAAGCGCTTCCTACAGACCTCCTACAGGTGAACTTCCTGCAGAGACACCCAGCGCCTCGACCATCTTCTCGTGGCTCTCCTGCGGTGTGTCATGTGACCCGCAGGGATCGCAAAGCAAGCGGCTTAGTGGAAAGGACTGCATGCTCTTCCTTTCCTACATCCTTGAACCTGCGGCACAGAATTGGAGGCACAGCAGAGTCCCACACAGATTTGGAAATTACTAAATTGTGTTGAAAATTGGTGGTGGGCTGGGAACAACCCACAGAATGGTCATTTCCATGGAAACTGGCTCAGCGATTGCATACTTATTATGAACACAACTGTCCTCTTGTGACATGTTGCTCTCAAAATAATTATCTCATACGGGTTTTCCTGATCCATGCATGTGCTTTTATGGCTCCACATTAATTATTTTCATGTTTAGTCGTTCGCAGGACAAGTACATTTTACCGGGTCCATCAGACTTGTACCTGTCCACTTTTGTAGGCATCATAAAGGGAAAAATAAGTAAATGCCTAGTTGTAGTCGAAGCAACGGAATCAGGGTGTCACGTAAAAAGAAGCATGTTTATGAAATTGCCCCATATAGCAAGATACTGGGGCTATTTCACATAATTTTTGACAAAGTTAACGTCTTTCTAGCCAGAAAACAATTTCCATAAGAAAGCATGTAGATGATGCAACTAGTGATGTCACATAGTTTCTGCACTTTTTTTAATGATGGCGATCATCATTTTTACATTTAATTTCTTAATATTTTGCAATATTTTATTGTCCACCTGTCAGTCAGGCAGGTTTTAGAACAATTCCTCCCGTCTCTTAAATGACAAATGGAAATGCAGTGTTAAAAGGCAGTCTCGACTTGGCAGCTTAATGGTTTAATGGTTATATGGAGGTTGGCATGCAGCTAAGTAAGAGCCGGTCCACCTTTCCTCAGCCACTCTCGTGAGAGCTTTGCTGCATCGCGCCAGCTCTGCTCCTGCTCAATACCTGTTAAGGAGATTTAGCACTCGTACTTGATAAGATCAGAATTTGAGTGTTTCCCCACTTTTTTGGCCCGGAAGAGGGGCGGCTGAGGGAGATGCCATTCAGTGTCAAGTACAGCGAGAGAAAAGAAGCTCTAAAAGGCCACATTTGGTCTAGAGTGGCATCGCCGCACAGCCTGAAGGACACTTACCTCAGCTGGGTCCCTCATTGTGTCCCAAGGTCGCACCATCCACAGCAGAGAATGCCGTCATTGCACATTAACCGTTGACAGTGCAAAGCCTTTGGCAAGGGGGGAAAAATGGCTTTAGCAACCCTTTGACCAACTTCTCCATTTTCATTTCTTGTGAGCTGATTGATAAGCATGATAAGAGCATGCTGGGCTGATGAGATAATGTCCCGACGCCCGGCTTCCTGCTCATCCGCTTGGCTGTGAGCTTCAGGGCGACACGCACGCCCAGGAGCCCTCGGTCAGTGACCACTCAGTCATTCTAACTCCCTTTTGTTTTAAATTTTTCAAGGTGTGTTTGAGCTGATAACAGACCTGAAAAAAGTTCACATTTATTTCTCTTTAATTTTAGTGCTGTTTTTGTCAAAAGTGTATTGGATGTCTTAATAAATCACCTTTTCTCCCAGATTCAATCAGATGTTATATTTTAACCCTTTGAATTTTATCAGAATATTTTAATATTACTACATTTCAAAAGGTACACACATTTTTGTCATTTTAAACTTGTTTATCATAAAACAGACTCTTTTCTGTGTTTATTTGCATTTGGCTACTTTTTAACTAATCTGTTTTGGGTTGCGTATGTGAGGTTTCCTTCTCCATTTATACAAAATAGTATATTAGTGACCTCTTGGTTCATTAATCTCCAATTCTTATGAACCCGTCTAGAGCTCAAATCAAAGTACATCTGTTCGGTAAGGATGTGACCCATAGTGGCCAGAATCTCCTGGTGACGCAAGCCTAAACCCCAGGCGGAACAGTAGACAGGTGTTGGGTTAGGTGACCTCAAGGTACTGTCAGCCTTTTCAAGTGCAGGTTCTTGTCACCTGTACATTTCCATACCTGAAACATGCAACTCACAGGAATATATTTGCAGCAGTAAGTAGAACATTTGCAGTCTGTTATATAAACTGTGCAGTCTTGTTATAAAAACACTAAGACTGTTGTTTTTCATGCAGAAATTTCTTTAGAAATCAACGTATTGTCATCAGCGTGTCTGAAGTGGCGAGAATTGGACACGAGCATGCTCGACGTAGGTTATCAGGTGACCACAATAGGGAGGCATTCATGATGGCCTCACCGGTTTTTCGTTGAGCTTTGGCACAAAAAATTTGAGGGCGGCATTCATCTAACATTCTAGCGAGTCTGCCCAAAATTCCAATCTGCTTGTTTATCTCTCAGACTGTTATTTATCATAATCTCATATTGCAGTCAGGTCATTTCTGGCAAGCAGAGATGTGTGGAAGGGACCTGCTCGACAAAGAAAGGTCTGGAAAGGAGAGAGGTTGGTGTCCTCTTTACTCCTGCTGTGTGGTAACAGGTGGTGCAGAGGTGAGGGAATCGACCTTGGATTTGCCACCAACAAATTGCTTTTTTATTACCTTCTCATCAATGAATTGGTCTGTCGTTCTGATTCCCCCGGGAAGGATGTGAGCTGCTCCTGCGATCTCCATTCGGAGGTCTAGAGATGCACTTTTGAGTCCGGTTACCAAACCGCTGTGCCTCTGGAAACAGCATTTTGAACAACAGTTTGGTCTGCTCTTCGAGTAGAAAAAGGGTTGAGCGAATAAGTGACCCACACCCCTCCCTGGCCCTAACCCCCTCGCTCGGTGACACAGCTTGTTGTGTTTTATCTGTTTATAGTTGAATTATTCACTGTTCCACTCACTAAGCTGTTACTGCATTTATTAATAGTATTTTTATACATTTCCAGAGCCTCTAGTCTGCACACAGTAGCCAGTAGTTGCTTAGTTGACATTTTAATCCAACGCAACATGTAGTATTTCTCCCAGTTATATAGCTGGATGTTTCACAAGAGTAATTCAGCTCGAGTCCTTTTCCAAAATGATGTTTAAGTAGTGGGGAGTGGGAACTGAATCAATAATCTTCTGGCAACAATTCTGTATTCATTTAACAATTTGCTCTCTGCTGGGGCTGGCTGAGTTTATGCTGCGTCGTCCCATGTTGTCATAACTAACTGTCCAATTATTAACTCGCATATGTATTTACAGTGTGAAGGTGAGAAAGATCAAACACCCTTCTGGATGGGTTTATTCAGCATGTCAGAGGCAGTGGCCAGTATGCAACACCTGCAGCGGCCTGAAAGAGTCTTGGGACACACACAGGCACAGTGAACAAAGGTTTAATAAAAGTTGTGAGATTAAGTATTGCAGAAAAAAAAGCACTTGTTCATTATTTTCTCTTTAACAAAGGATGAAACAAATGTTTGTTGCCTTGGCAACCTGCTAGAACTGTTGGTTCCGTTTGGTGATCTCAGCCGAAACATATTTATTCACATGGCATTACGCAATTAAAATTCTTTTGAATGCTTGAGAGCACGCCACAGTTTTCCTGTCTTTTGACAGCAACAGTCCAAATTATTTTATCGTGAAAGGTCAGTGCAACTGTGCAAGTAATTCTGAATAAACCCTTACATGTGTTTTCAAGGAAACCCGACAGTGGCCCCTTCGTGACAGCCGGTTTTTAACAGGTTTCCCTCTCGCAGGGAAATGTTGACAGTGTTCTTAAGGTGAATGAGGTTTTAAACGCTTTATGTCAGGGCACCATATGGCAGCTTGTGATTCATGGATCAGTTTCCTGCCTCCATCACTGCCAGCCCAAGTAACCTCGGCGAATTACCTTGTTCTCCAGTCATAGACGAAGATACGGAAAGGGCAGCTGTCTGTCAAGGCAGCTTTTATGTGATACATTTAATTAAAATGGGCAGTGGGTTCAGGCCAAGCATTGTTCTTTGTTATGGGATGTAACGGTAATTGTGTCACAGCAACCGCAGGCGGTTGGTTGTCTGTACCCACGATGCAAAGCTGGTGTACTGCCAGCCCAGCAGCCCCAAGAAGGCAGCCAGCCGTGGACTGTTAATCACGACTCTACGCTCCCACATGGTCAGCTCATTTCTCATCTATTTTGGGTTTTACCGGCATCCCCGGTGCACCCTGCAGCACCCCACAGGTTTAGGGACCCGGGGCTGCACCACAGACTGTGAGCCTCCCCGCCCCTCCCGGTCATGAGTTTCAGCTTGGAGGAGGGTATTTGGGGTGCAGCTCCTATAGAGGCAGACCCGTTTGGCCCATTGGCATTGTTCTTGCTTTTCATTGTTATGGTGAGTAAACCGACTGCCTCACACAAAAGGTACAGATGCCTCATGCCGAGACAAGCGCACCCCCTTCCCGGCTGAGAGACTCTGTTAAAAACACAAGGGGGAAGGGGGGTTCGGGCCCGCCAGGAGGTTCCATCTCTAATGCACGGTAGAACGTTTCTGCAGATGCCTACTGAGTAATTCATATGGTTGCACAATTTTACTGTGGTATTTTTGCGGTTGGGGAGGAGTGGTAAGTGGCCCAGCTCATGCCAGAAAGTTTCTTTACAGATTATTTGCCAAATTAGGGCATTCATCTGTTTAAATGCGTGAAAAATAGGATTTGACTGCAGCGACACTGGCATGAAATTATGTGCTCGTGTTGTTTTTGGGCACAGTTTTCCTGCCCCCCCCCCGACATGGCATAACCTGTGGAATTTTCTCCCAGAATCCTCTGCTGGAATGTTGCTGTAGCCTAATGGCCAGCCTTCACTATGAGTATTCTGTTGCACCCCCCTGGGTGGATATCTGCCTAGGGGAACAAGGCTTGGGAGCCCTAGCAGCTGGCCCTGCTCAAAGGCAACGACCGTATCAGAGGCGTGAGAATTGGCCCACACACTCATGTCACTCAATGCCTGTTTCCTTCTAATTGTCCCCAACCCCCCCAGCAGCAACACACACACACACACACACACACACACACACACACACACACACACACACACATGCAATGAGCCTTCACAATGCATCATCCTCATCCTGTGTCACCATGCACGGTCACCGTATTTTTCTTACGTGTCATGAAGACTTAATCAATAAACAAGAGTCCTTCTGGGGTTTCCATAGCAACCAAGTAACAAGACAAACAACACCATGGTGCTGGTCCAGAGAAGAGGATGAAGTGGCCCTCTTCCTTAAAGTAGTGGCTGGTAATCAGTTCGGACATGGCACTCCCCAGACAAAAGCCCCTTGTCCCTTGTCCATGCAGAAGGACACTCCCACTAGGCAGACATGATGACCACACAACAATAACATTTCCACAAACATCACCTGGATCCTTTTGGTTACCTTTTTACAGGTTTACCTGCTTATTCTGTGGAAGATGCGCCCCCCCCCCCCCCAAATGTTGGGTGAAGATGATCCCAAAAGTTAGCTACAGTTAACCAGGCCTGGGCTTTTCGAAGGGACTTTGTGTTCAGTTGCATTTTTCGACCCTCCTGCTCAGACCTTGATCAGTACCAGTGGATATCAATGTCAGCACCATGGTGTGGGCACATCGAGGAGGTGTTGAAGTGTTTCCAAAAACGCGGAGCGTCTGCATGGAGCACAAAGTTTCAGCCAGTTTGCTAGAAGGAGTCTGGAGAATGAGTGAATAATAAAAGAAACAAGCTGTTTTGTTCCCATGTGCTGAAGACTTCCTCACATGATGGTCTCCTGGCTTTCATTGCCTGCCATTAGACTCTCCCTGTTGTGCATTCCCCAGCTCTGAGGGAGAGTTGGGTGACCCGACTATGACCTGTGAGTTGCAGATCCATTAGCCACCATGGTCCATCTGGATCTGTATAATGCATCTTCTGTGGCCCTTCACATGGCCGTGGTGTTGCTTGCTGATCTCTGGCACACCATGCAATGGGAGGTGAAGGTGCAATGACTTCCCACTCGAGTCCAGCAAAGGCCAAGGGTGTGAAGATCATCTACTGCCAACGCAGAGGATGAGGCTGTCTCTCTTGGGTGCTGGATAGACTGAGTTGGATTGTAGTCCATATAGTTAGTGTGCAAGTTGATCTACTGTCCACTCTTAATGCCTCAAGTTATCTTGAGTACTTGCACATGCAGAGTTGGAGGGTCAACATGCTGATCTCAACAGCTGCTTCACCGCAGCGCGCAGGGCCCTCGACTCTACCGCTTGCCTCATTAGCGCTGGAAGATGTGACCCTGCAGAAAGAGACCCTCTGTGTCACTTCCTGTTTGGAGCGGCACCGAGTGCCATGAAGCGGCTGATCTTGAGCAGGCCTTCCAGACCCCTAGATGGAGATGATATCGGACTCTTGTATCCTGTATTTGGCGGGGTGGAAATTCATCTATGAATGCATTACCTTGCGTATGAGCAGATACTTTTTTTTTTTTAAACATAGCATCGGTACAAATGTCTAACATTGTGAATGGAATATTTTATATTTGAATGTCAGTGTAAAATCCATGTCCACATTTTACTTATACTGGTTTATATGGCAAATAGGTTATGTTTAGCATTGCCAAATAGAAAATCTCAAATACTGCAACATTTGCCATTCATTATTTAGTTGGTACCTTTGCCCAAGGCAATGTTGGGCACTGCTACCCCAAGCAGCCTACAGTGACTAAGTAATTTGGTCAAGGGTACAAAGGCAGGAGCATTGATTCAAGTCCATGACAAAATGGACCGCAACGCTACATGCTATGTTCTTAGTAGGGGACACAGACCTGTTTGTCTCCTTCCATCCAGAAGGTTGCAAGTTCAAGTCTCCTCGAAAACACAAATCAGAATTTCTCATGTAAATACCTAGATAAATGGGTAGACAATATTATTTAAGATAAAAGTATCTCCCAAACAATTTAAAGTAATGCAGGGGCTGTTTGACACTGTAATTCTCTCTTAATCCATCAATGAGGAATTTCAGACTGGGATTGTGTCCGTGGGTCTGCTGTTTGTATTGCGCTAGGTGCTGTTTTTGTTTTACTATAGAGCACAATTATTGAGAACTTTTTAAAGACAAATGAAATAGCTAAAATAAAAAAGACATTGAGCAACAGACTCTTGGCTTCGTTCACTTAAATTTTTCCGTCTCTCTCGCACCCATCTGCAGATTAATTGATCAACATGGGCAAGCAGAACAGCAAGCTCCGCCCTGAGGTGATGCAGGACCTGCTGGAAAGCACAGACTTCACCGAGCATGAAATTCAAGAGTGGTACAAGGGCTTCCTGCGGGACTGCCCCAGTGGTCACCTCTCCATGGAGGAGTTTAAGAAGATTTATGGTAACTTCTTCCCCTACGGCGATGCCTCCAAATTTGCTGAGCACGTGTTCCGTACCTTCGACGCCAATGGTGACGGGACGATAGACTTCCGGGAGTTCATCATTGCGCTGAGCGTCACATCACGTGGCAAGCTGGAGCAGAAGCTGAAGTGGGCATTCAGCATGTACGACCTGGATGGCAATGGCTATATCAGCAAGGCTGAGATGCTGGAGATTGTGCAGGTATGATGGGTCTGGGAAAGGTGTTCTGGCAGCCCCCTTCTTCTTTAAGTCATCTGTAGATTTTAAAAAGGTAGTAGTGCCCAAACTTTGTCCTTCAGGGCCACAATCCAGCAGATTCTTCAAGTAAGGTGCCAGCACGTTGCATTTGTATTTATTCGTCGAACAGACGTTTTTCTCCAAAGGGATGTATAACTCAGAGGAAAAAAAAAAAAAAAACTGTATCAACCACAGACAGAGCTTTAGTCACAGACAGTTACGAAGGCATAGCTTGTTTGATACCACCATATTGCTGGTTCACGTCACTCGGGTAGCTGCCTGTAGAAGTGACGTTCCAACGTCAGATGCATAGATAATTATAGCAATTGCTGTTGGACTCATTTGTGTCAGAAGACAAATGGGTCTGGAAGAGATGGGTTTTGGGACCCTTCTTAGATGCTGGGGGGTATTCAGCAACATTCGCAACTGAGAAGGATTTTGATGTCTGAACCCCAGCACCTAACGCAACACCTTAATCCCACCAGGAAAATTGACTTGGTGCGTAATCGATGCACTTGTGTGTTCCCTTGTGTGTTGGTTTCAATATTTGTGCGCAGGCATCAGATCTTAGTTAGGATTTGATTTCACTTCTGTGTGGTCACAGTAAATGAAAGGAGTGACGTGTAAATTATTGAACCTATTAGCTGTGAACACTTGTGCACTGCTTCAGCTCACGT
Source organism: Heterotis niloticus (assembly GCA_018136845.1). NCBI lineage: Eukaryota > Metazoa > Chordata > Actinopteri > Osteoglossiformes > Osteoglossidae > Heterotis > Heterotis niloticus. Next base: position 19,031,021 of record CM030905.1, read on the forward strand.
CAATATTTTCTTATGTATAAGGAACCCATTAGCTAACCTCCACGGCAGCTAATCCTAACAGCGCAGTACACAAACCCCCTCTGCCGGTAATTTGGCATAGACGGCCTCATGTAATGTGCCCCCCACTTGACGTTCAGGATATGTCGGTGAAAATTTGCAGATTGCAAACTTCAGGATAAATGAACGCGAAATTAATGTAAACCAGACTTAATAATTTAGGCCTTTTAAATAAACATCACTGTCGACTTGGCCAGAATATATATTTCCTCATACTTGTCATTGGTTTTTGTTTATGCGCGCTTTGGAAAAAGGTTCAGCAGGCCATATCGTGGAAGAGGACCGCTTTGCTTCCTGGTTTCACAGATGACAACAACGTGTAATATAAATATCACAACAGGTCCTAACTGCGCCGAAGGAGTGTTTATTTAGCAGAGAATGCGAGAAGGATGCGTTTCTCGTGATGAAATGTCAGCGTCTGTCTGTCTCCGAGATTGAGGAAAAACAAAGATCACGGTAGTCTGTGGAGAACGGTGGCGCGGTTCGCCATTGACCGATCGGTGGTGTTTGCGCATCTGAGAATGAGGAGGTCATGGCTTGTTCTCCGTGCCGAAGTGCTCCTTGTGTAAACAGGTGCTCTGCCCACTTGCTGCAATTGACTATTTCTGTCCTCCAGCAAAGCACTCTCCGGTTCTGCTTCGCCTCCTTGCTGTGAGTAGGAATCTTCCTTCCGCGTGCGAGTAATTTTAGAAGCGGGCAACTGCTCACACGGGCTCATCCAGGTCCGGGTTCTCCCAGGGCTGTAGGGCGGGGTGAGTCGAGGCCTGCCTCGCATCCTCTGTTCCCCACCAGATGTGGAGATGCCATTGCAGGTCCTAGATCGCATGGTAGTTAACAGGAGTACGTTGTTGCTGTGGTACAAGCGAACGCACCATCTAGGGAAACGCATGTGGTATTCGACAAAAAATGAATGAATGTGCAATTTTTTTTTTTTTATTATTATTAATTTTGCAGGTGCTTTTTATCAAAGCAGCGTACAGCTCGGTGAATAAAAGAAGAGCTTTAGACAGACCGTGGTGATCAAAGCACAGCTTGTTTATCTGATACCACCATGTTGCTGGTTCGTATCCATCGAGTTGCCTGTAGAAGTGACATTCAAGCAGAAACATAGAAAATCATAGCAGATGAAGAAGTGAGTTTGAAAGAGAAAGGTTTGAGCAACTTCTTCAATGCTTGCAGGCATTCAGTAGCTCTGAGGCACAGGGCATTCATTCTGTTACATCAGAGCCCAGACTGAGAACCATCAGGCTTTTACTTTTGACCTCATAATGGGCACAACAAGCAGGTTCCCAGATGCTACATGCTGCTTTTCACACATTTTAGGATGCAACTGCTTGGAAAAGAGAGAAATGTTCATCAGGTAGGCATGATGGATGCAGAAGACCACTGCACACAATTGAATCTGTTAGCTGCGGGTTATAGTACAATGGGTTCTGCAGTTACTTTGTGCTCCAGTACATAAGTCCATTTGCATAAATTAATAAACTTGTGTAAATAGTCAGGTGTGAATGTTGCATAGCAACACCCTCATGTAAAAGATGGAGAACTGTGGCTCTGCCCCAGTCCTCTTTCTCTCTTAGACACTCCTCTGGAATTTAAACTGGATTTTTTTCAAGTTGTGCTCTGCTTTCTATCAGCCCAGAGCAGTCCTTGTCAAAGATGGGGTTTAAGCTCTTGTAAAGTTGTGCAACTGAGGGGGGCCTGCATGAACCAGTGATGGCTTTAGCAGGACTTCTTGCACAATGGCTCAAAAGTGTTTCGTTATTACCTCAATGAGTGGATCAGATCAAATCCCACACTCCCAAGCCTGCACTGAGCAATATCTTGATGCTGTCTGGCTTCTCATCTTCAACAGGAGAACTAGTCATGAAAAGTTTTTAAAACTCTGCAGGAAATGTTTGAAGTGTGTTGGCATATCGGCTGGTGTTTCTGTGGGATTTCCCAGCGCACGAGGCTATTCTCTCATTAAATCTCCTACCAGTGAGGTCCACAGCGGCCAGAAGTTATTTTCCACTGTATGGTCGTAATGCTGAGGATGTTATGCAAGAATTATAAATCTTATTCCTGCAAAAATGAACTACAGTATTGTAGAAAGAGACAATCGTGAATTGTAGGTTGCCATCCAGGCGTTGCTGTCATTGCCCAGAGTGCACCAAGTTATACTGCCAACTGGCTCACACACTGTATCTTTTATTCACTGAAGTAATTCATGTAATTTTATACCCACTTTAAGCTCTGGACGTAAATAATGTCTGTGTTATTTAAGGCATATACTCCTCTAGTACCAGTCTAGCCTGGCCTGGCCAGACTGAGACCAGAGCAGTATGCACCTTACTTAATTTGGAAATGGATAACTGGAGTGAACATGACAGAGCTAATAAATAAGTTAATCCAGTTTAAAATAAAACCAGTATAATGGAACAGAATGCTGTGGCGTGGGTTGTTTGACCTGCCAAATCATTCCTATGGGCCTCCCCCCTTGGCTGTCAATATTAGCTTCCTGTGTTTGCCCAATTCAAGTTCAACACTCTGGCTATAGCCTACAAAACCTGATCTCTCCCTACACACCAAAACCACTGTACTCATCTCCCTCTAATTCTTGGTGGTCCCACACTAGAAAGTTCAAAAAAAATTCCAATCACTTGGTTTGAGTTGTAACTTTGTGGGGTTACATAAGCAAAATGCACCACTTTTGGACCAGTTTCTCTCCTGATCTCCTAGCAACTCCACAAATTTGCATCCCACCATCTGTCCCAGTTACCTTTCCTTCCACTTTCGATGCTGTAGGCAGCTGTTTGTGTCATGCATCCCCTCGCAAATGGTAGCATCGGACACGTCCACAATTTTCCAGCTGCTGTGAAATGCACTTCTGTTTCCTGTTGTACCTCACTTAGGAGAAAAGCATGTGCCAAATGAGTGCATGTAAATGAATACCAATGCGTTGCTCTGCGCAGATGAACGTAGTTGAACCATAGGGCTTTCTCCATTCGTGGTTGCGGGTTACATCCGGCTCCTCTCGGCTCCTTTCTCCACCTTGCCATCCCACAGCGTGAGTGTAAATGTTCCTAAAGCTTGTAATTGGCCTTGCTAGGGAATTAATTGAAAGAGATGAATTGGGAGGCTCGCCTTCAGCGCGTTTTTGGCAGGTAATTACAAGAAGCACCAGAGGATGACAAACTGCCACCCAGTTTGTCTTGCCAGCATCCTTAAGCAGAGCTCGCCCTTGTGACTGACGCGCCGTGTGATCAGACCCAACGTGGCGGACGTCCCCATATTTCATCTGGATGTGCACGTCCGTTTGTGAGTGGCGGCCTCTGTTTTACCGCAGTGACCGTGTAAATCACTCGGGAAAATGAATCCAGTGCAAGACCATGTGAGGTGCTCAACACATTCTCACGGACCTTACGATGATTTAAACAACCAAATCTGTGAGCGATGCAGACTTTGGCAGCATTTCGGCACAAGCCTGGGCCAGGGTTCTCCTAAGGATCTACATGGTGACGTTCACATCTGTGTTTGGATGAGGTTAGTTAGATTAAGGTGGGATGTGGTTTGAAGTAGGAGTATGTTAAGATTTAATTACATTTCTGTTGGAGTTTGGTTCTTCAGTTGCTCGTTCACTCAGTCTTGTTAACCGCCGGCCCATCACGGTAGTCCGGAGCCTGTTCTGAAAGTCCAGGCCATCAGCCCAGTCATTGTCCTCCCTGCTCAGGGCACCAGTCCATAGTGAGGTAGGTACAAGTCCTCGCATCACGCTGCAAGCAAGTTAGAGTCACCGATTCACTTGAAACACATATCTTTGGACTGTGAGTAGAAGTCCACATGAATGCAGAGACTGAGGCAGATTTGAAACTGTACTGCTGTAGTAACATCACTAAAATGTGAAATGGTCTGTTAGCTGAAAGACTGCACAAAACTACATTCAAACGGTCTTAAAGCACACAGTGGACATATTTGTACACAGTAGGCGAGAGATCGCAGCCCTATCCTGCTGGGTTACACACTGGTGGTTTCGTCTCACCTCCGGACCGGCTCTAACACCCCACACGCGGAGGCATCCTGCACCTCACCGTGACCTCCTGCACAACAACAGGAAGGGATGGTTAACTGCAGCAGTGCGCGCACTAAAAACATCACTGTAATATCACAGTAATGCCTCTCATTGGGGTATGGGGGTGCGTAGTACCAGTGGCTTCTCGCTCATCACTTACCAGGGGCCATTTCCAGTACATTCTGTGGAACAAATAAAAAAGAACTGGAGGTAATTTAGTGAAACGCGTGGCCAAGTTGTTGCTGCTGTCAACCATGTAAAGTCAGTTGCTGTGGAAAGTTGAAGTTAAATATATATTTTCTGTAATTGGAGAGCGCCATTTCAAAAGTATATGTTGGCCTTTTAGGGCACATTTTGCAGGAAATTACTGCACATTCATAAAAAAAAAAACCCACTTGTTCCCAAATGTTTTAAGCTTCTGAAAAAAGAGGTGTGTTATAACATGGCGCCATGTGTGAGTGGCGATAACAGACCCTCAGCGGGCAGATCGCAGACCGGCAGGCTGGACCCTTCGTGGATAAATGCAAATTCTGCAAATGTTACACAGTGAACTGGGTAGGAGACTGGTATTAGTGTGTCTGTGCGTGCGTGTGCGCTCGTGGGCACAGAGACGGTGGGAGGTAGCGTGGGAGTGTGTGTGACTGACATGCTTTACTGCAACGAGGAAGGGAGAGAATGCTGCATGAATAATACATTTTAAAGCACTTCCTGCAGGTTTCCGGTGTCACTGTGTGTGGCCGCTGCTGTTGTTCTGCTGCAGCCGCAACAGGTGTTAGTCTATCGCACCAAGCAAAGACAGCAGGGACATCAACCTGGGTTATGGGCTGAGTCACAGATGGGGAAATTGGCAGTTCTGCCTCTGACTTGTTTTCAGCACATGGGTCAGGATTGCAAAAATTCCGGTTTTTTTCTGTCACTTTGGTTATTTTTTATAATTTTATTTATTTTTTTTTTGCTGCTCTTTGATACTGAAGTTTTAATCAGTTCAATCAGTTCTTTTAAGAATAACCAGAACAGACCCCCCAACCCCCCACTTTCTCCAGCCCCCCCCCCCTCACTTTCGCTAAAGGGTCTGCAGCTATACAAAAATCTATCACCATAGCAACCATACATCTCCATAACAACCATACGGCCACACTATTCAGGCACTTGCGTTCGGTGTGCTTTGTCGGGGCGTTCGGAGATTGGTGAAAGTTGGGTGGGTGAAAATTTCTCACCCCCCCCCCCGGTTTGCATTGGCGAACTCACCATCATTGTGACAGGCAGCAGCAGCAGACCACCGACAGGCAGGGGTGTCTCCTTAATCGAACATCTGGGAAGCCAGTTGTCCCCCTTCTCCCAACTCGCATCCACCCTGTGAGCCCCCCTTTGGCCACACGACTTGCCGCTGCAGGGAGGGCAGACCTATTTAAAGGTCCCCTCCCGCAGCAGTGGACTAGAGCATCTGACTCCACTCCCCCCAGATTGCTGTCAGGGGTGGGACACTGAGGAAGCAGTGATCCAAATCCCTCACGCCAAACACAACTTCACAGCAGCCTAAACAAGCTTTCCCGCGGTCGCATTCGATTATCCAGCAGCGTTATTTCCATCTTAAGGGTTCACAGAGGATTTTGACTCAGGCTGCCACTGCACGTATCCAAGAGCTGCAAGGGAAGCTGCTTGGCGCAGCTGGGACGTTGAGGGGACGGCGGTCCTACTCGGTGGATCTGCCACCACTGTGCCAGCCTGTTGCTTCATTTGGCAGATTTAGACTGCTGTTTCGGCTAAATCTGGTCAAAGCTTTCTGATGCTTCTCTATAGCGGTCTTCACAGCGTAGCATGAAGTAAAAGCGTTTCACTCTGTCCTTAGGCTGCTATTAAACTGCGTGTCATTTCATTGAATGCATCTGTTGTGAAACCTAGCAGTTTTTTCTTGTTTTTACCTTTGTTTATTTGACATTTTCCTGCAAAGTGATGCATAATATTATCCTACGTACAGCTATTTATCCATTTATACAGCTGGGTAATTTTTAACGTGTCAACTCAGAGTGACTACTGAGCTCAGGGGTACTGCAGCAGGAGGTGGGATTTAAACACAGGCCCTTCGGAATGGTCTGCCTACTGCCTCACCTGTGGTCCTTCAAACATATGTAATTCACAGAAATCACAACATACGGGTTCTGCACCCATCTCTGTGTAAGCAATCTCCTGCTTCCTGAATGACCTCTGACCCCTGTCTGTAGGCCATCTACAAGATGGTGTCTTCTGTGATGAAGATGCCTGAGGATGAGTCCACCCCTGAGAAGCGAACGGAGAAGATATTCCGGCAGATGGACACCAACCGTGACGGTGAGATCCGCACACAAACCTACCAGAGCGCAGCAGCCAGGCACAGCAGAGCGTGTGAAGGGACTCCAATGATGACTAACAACAGATACTGTGCTTTACTTCATTTACCTCCTTTCCAGTTCCACATGGCTCAGCTGCTTGGTAACAGCAGGTTGAAGTTTATTTTACAGTTTATCTGGTGAATAATTGGCATATTTGGGGGTAATTCTAAGGGAAAATGTGAAAGTCTGCCTCCTACTGGTGGTCGTATCGAGCTGCAGCATGTGTTCACTTAACTTCCAGCAGCTTAACCTTATTTCCTGTCTCCCACATCGGTAATGTTAAGATTGAGTCCTCGTGAGAGACACAGGATTTCTGTGAATGCAGTTGCTAAATTGGGGGTGAATAAGTAAAATCCTAGCTTTCAACAGCACCGCCTGCTGGAAGAAGAGTGTATCTACAGTATCGGTTCCGCAGAGGATAGCAAAAGATTTAACTATAACTGCTGTGTACAGCTAGTTATTTTCTCTGTTTATTCAGTACAGTGTAGTTTCAGGAAGTTGTAGCTACACCAGCACCACGCTCCAGCCTTTCAGCAGGCCTTGAACCAGCAACCTTCCAGTGCATAACTGTCTGCTGTGTTTGGTTGGGTTCCCCTCCCAGGCAAGCTGTCCCTGGAGGAGTTCATCAAAGGCGCGAAGAGTGACCCGTCCATCGTCCGCCTGCTGCAGTGCGACCCCAGCAGTGCCGGCCAGTTCTAGGTACATCCACCAAAAAAAACACAGGATGTCGGCAGGGGTTCGTGAATTTAAGGTGCACCAATAGTGGGAGTGGATTTCTGGTCCATTTTGTCAGGTGGGATGGGAAGCTGTTGAAGGTGGACACAAGCAAACCCCTTCCTCGCCAACTAGGATTTGAATTTACCTTTGGAAGCACAATGTGATGTTCCCACTCCACACTTCACACAGCTCAGGAAGATGCCCACTTCTCTGCCCAACCCAGTGAGACCTTTAAAGCGTATTTCCACACGGATGATTTTGCTGTATGACCTTTAATTGCAGCCGAGCTGCGTGTGAAATTGTCTGCCGGCTGTGGGGAGGACGTATGTTCTCTGGCATTAACAAAGGGCAGCTGCAGCGCAGCTCCTCGGCATGGGCTTGTACGCCGGCACAGAACGCACGCCCAGCAGTGGGGCCATCCTCAGCCACCAGCAGGGTCCGCCGAAAACCCATTAGCTGACCGCGTGTGCAACTCAGCTGCTGTTTAAGTGCAACTCCTTTTTGGAGTTTGGCAAGGAGGTCCATGGACTTTAGGTGGGGTCGGTTGAGGCACTGGGTGGTGCTGTGGTTTGACGTGCAGCTCTAACAGTGCACCCAGCTTTATAAATGGGTGAGTAGCTGAATGCTGAAAAGCCTCTGCGAGATGAATAAATATAAATGTAAGGTCGTGGGTAGAAAAGGGTGTTCAGGAAGCATGACCGCTGGTTTGGGGCACGTCCACCGCGGCTGCTCCTCTGCCCTCCGTCCCTACACTGCCGCCATCTCACTGTGGTTTGACCTCACCTTGTCGGGAGGAATTCCTGTCCTTCCGCCAACTTTAATTTAGCGCTGGCTGCGTTCGGCTATTAAAATGCTAATTGATCCCGTAAATGAATAAAGCAAAGTCTGGGGGTCTGCGCTTAACCCCTTTGAGAGGAAGTGCACATAATTGTTTTAACCCTTTAATTTCTCTTTCTTTATCTTTTATTCCAGTGCTGTTTCACAGTTTCCAGTTGACTGACCCAACATGGTGTGTTGGGTGCTGACCGGAATCTCAACCCCCCACACTCCCCACAGTCCACTAGTTCACCTGCCCCCTCCTTACACTGCGGAGAGACTGACAGATGAAGACCTTCAGACGAGCGAAGAGTACAAGGGTGCAAGGAGCAAAGCTTCCTGGGAAATCCTGTGTAGCTTAATGCAGACTTGACAGCACCGCAGTCCGAGGAGCCTAAGTTCACAAAGAGAAAAGACCCCCAAGCTTCCTGTCATTATGAGTGTCTCTACACCGTAGTCTTTACTGCCCCACGTGGCTCATCATAGACTGAGCCACAATCTCTCTGCCAGCCTCTCTCTCTCTCTCTCTCTCTCTCTCTCTCACACACACACACACACACACACACACACACACACACACACACACACACACACACACACACACAGAGAGGCACTGTTTGCTTTAGATGAACAGACAGAGGGATACCCTTGTATCTGGGTGCAGAGAGGCATAGTTTGTCCCACAGAAATGTATTTAAATCTTCTTTATTGGTCTTTTTTTTTTTTTTCTTATTTTCAATTCACTGTAGTTTACACACCACTCTTCATTTATGCCTATGCTAGGGTTTTTTTAATTTGACTTTTTAAAAGAAATGTCCCATATCTTTCCCAATCTGTTTTTTAAAACTTAGGGTGAACCTCTCTTCCATATTGACACAACATCCCCAAAAAAAATCCCCATGAGATTCCATTTGTATGTATATTTAAATTTGATGGGAATCAGTAGCGACAGCAGCTGAACACATCTGAGCATCACTGAGCTATGCTGAGTCGTCGCAGGTAAATTGCAGAAGACCGTGTGTTTGGTCGGTCGCTGCTGGGTGGACGTTGAAGGAAACGTGTTTTTTTTTTTTTTTTTTTTTTTTTTTGGGTTTGTTTGGCTAAGGGGCACTGACGTTAGGAAAGCGCTCCTTTGGGCTTAGTTTTGTGCCGAGTGTCGAGCAGGACTAAGGTCGTCATTGCTGTTCAAAGAGCTACGGTTGGATTTTGTTGCGCATGCAGACTTGTTTTGTTTATCTAGTCCAGGTGACCCTTTCTGCGAAAGGCAGAAATAAACACATACATCCAGTTTTAAATGTTTTTAAGTGGTGCATGTGAAGCAAGTTCTTAGTGTATTTTTTTTTTTTGTAGTTTAGCAGTGTATGGCGGGCTGTGTGTTCGTGCCGTTTTGTGCACATGTGTTGTGCGAAGAGCTGCCTCAGCACGTGCCTCTTGGCTGCCCCCCCCCCCCCGCCAGGCGGTGCCTGCAGCAACGCTGCTTGCTGGCAGCAGCAAGGAGAGATGTATCCCAGAATTCCAAGTGGTCACTGAGAGAGATGGCGCGTGCCCTCCCCTGATGATACCCCCATGCCTCCAGATGGGCAAGGGGCCTGTTGCCGGGCGACACACATCACTTTCATCCACACGTCTACCGTGAACATGGCTGCTGCTGCCATTCAGTCCTTGTTGGACATCAGTGATATTCAAACCCGAAACCCCACCGGGATTCAGGGCTGAGGAACCTCACGCCCCTCCGCCGCTCTCCGCTAACCCCTCACCTGCCCATCGAAACCTCTCTGGGCTCCACCTTCTCCTTGGCTCCTCCCACTGACCCCCACAGGGGCCAGGAGAGGTTTTAAAAAGCTGAATGTAGCTGAGGCTCCACAGCCCGAGTCCAGTGGTTTCAGTTACTGCCAAACTCTCAATCAGACAAATCTGAATGTTTTTGTTTTCATTAACTGCTGTTTTGTATTCGAGGAAGTTTAAAGAAAAATTTTAAGACAACAGGTTGCAACCACTGCAATGATTATTTCATTTTACATGCTTTTTCCAGTCAAAACTCTTTTTTTCTCCTCCAGTCAAAACATTTCTATATTACACACAATAGCATTGTGGTCAAGTGCCAAATATAAAAAAAAAAGCAGTATTGTATAAATTTATACTGTACAATTGTTATCTGTCGAACAAAATGTTTGTAATTGTTGCATTTTGTAGATTTTGTATGGTAATCTGTATTTTGTGACAGTGTAGTTTTTAAACATAGGATTTTGTTTTGGTTATCTTATAAAGCAACAATATTTAAAAAACATACTTGCCCCTGTCTGTTTTGTGCTGCTAGCATGTCAGGTGACATCCTGGTCCATGCATCCATTACCATTAACCTTTTTTCCTGGTCAGGGTTGCGGTAGCATGCAGCCTGTTCCAGAATTGCACCCATTTATATACAATGGTCATGGAAGGAAGAATCAGCCTGAAACGCATCTTTGGACTGTGGGAGGATACCAGAGCACCGGTGTAGAGTCCACACAGACTCTACAGAAAAGTGCAATATGAATGAAGGATAATGAACAGTTTCCATGGCTCTGCACTCCTGCAGCTGTTAACACAGTATTTGCACCTCAGAGCTGCATTCATATTGGAAATGTTCTGCAGAGAAAAGTAATGTAATCTGTGGAAAAATCAATGCAGATGCTTAAATCATACCCATGAAGACGTGCGGAAATGTCCCGACAGTGGCTGTGAAGGACGTTAACAGCGGCGAACTTTATACTCCAAAACAGCAGAGTGTGTGCAAGAACACGGTGGGAGCTGAACCCTGTGGTCCTTCCCTGTAAGATGCTGTGATTTGCATGAGAACAGACAGGGGGCCTATTCTTGGACCCCACAGGGGCCATAGAGGCAGCGATGTGAAGGTTTCTGGAAGGTTCAAAGTGCCAATCCACCTTCGCTAGGTCTGTCCTGCATCCTGGGATGACCCCCGCCCATTTGCCTTCTCCCATCCAGCTTTTCCCAACCTATTCAGCTAATAATAAACACCAGAGGTCACACACAACCAAGTGCTGCAGTCTGTGTTAAACATGAGTGTTTCAAGATTCATTTGGGGGTCTTGTGTATTAAAAGGGAAGGATTTACATTATAACACATTTACCCCAATTCACATAGAAATACCCTCAGATTAAAGCTCATTGTCTGCACTTTAGCCTCATAGTCATTGTTTCACTTGGAGGTCACTATTCAAACACATACACCCTCCACTGTGTATTGTGCCCCCAGGTCAGCTGGATACGCAGCGTAAATTAAAACAAAATAAAAAGGTTTATCTCCCTATGCTGCTGAAATGTGAGCAGAAATACATTTTCTGCTGTTATTACAGAAAGGGGATAGGGTGTTCACAATAGGGGGAGCAAGGAAGATTGTTGACTCAGTGAGTTTTCATCCCTGCCTTGAATTTCTTTATCAAAGGAGAATTAATAATTAGAAAAAACTATTTTTACCTGTACACTGTTAAATTTCTTTGAAAATGTGTTTGGAAAGTTATAAAAATGCAGCATTTACCAAAAAACCTAAACCACACACATCAAAAAAAATTGGTCGATGACCATATTTTAATTTTTTTTTTTTTATTAAAATGTAAATAGATCAAAATTATTTTAAAGATTTTGAAATTTGTACACGACAAGGACATTACTGAAAGGGGGAAATATTAACCTGCTTCATTTACATCTATGTTTAACTAACGAAAATGAAAATATGTACACAATTCCAGTGTTTGATTCCGAAAGACCTATAGTAGAGCTGTACAGATACCCTACAGCCATGCAGGAAACATGTTTACAACTTTTTTCCACTGGGGAAACAACTGACAAATCGATATTTACGTGTGAACTCGATTCACAGTATTTCCTCCTGAAAGCAAAATGAGAAATTTGAATCCAGCCCAGAGCCTCATTCCCCTTCAGCAACAGTCGTTCTATATGTCACTCAGTTTTCAGTAAAACACAGCAAGCTGAAAGCGTTCACCCGCTCCACCTCTTTGATGGAGATGGAACAGTGGCAAAAAAATGTAAACTGGAACTGGACCCAATAATGTTCCCTTGCACGGTGTCCAGAGCAGCTGCTGCAGATGCTGGAACCAGTAAGGATGGCAGTGATGTGGGACTCATTGAAATGTGGCGGGATGCCGGGTAACCTGAGCGGTTTGTCTGACACGTGGCTTAGATCATTTTGGTAAAAAAAAAAAAAAAACGGAATAACATCATATAAAAATGCTACATTACAATAGTACAATTTAAGCTGGGCAAAGAGGAAATGCGGTTTTTCTTCTTTCGGAGCAGAAAGATTCTGACATTTTTAAATTAACTACATACTGTTTGTGAAATTCTGTTTAATGCTTCATACCAGGGTTTAGTTTAATTCACCAGCTGAACCAACTGAAAGAATTTTACCACATAAAAGCTGATGTTTAGACTCCATGGACACACAGTGTTGGAGAGATTCGAACCAAAGGCTGACAAACAGCACCTCGCATTTCAACAGAAGTAACCCTGTCTGCCTGTAGGGGGCACCTGACATTGCTTGGCTGGAGTTCATCTTGAAAGGATGCCCCCAGTACAGAAGCTGGTCCTTTTGAAATGTTGTGAGGGTTTTTCATGGACCAGGCTGGTTCGTACTAACTAGTCCTCTGAATGGCGACTTCCTCTGACCGGAACTACCACCCAACCAGCATGGCCATGTTGCACGACAGGGAACCAGCATGTGTCAGCACTCCATGCTGCAAGTCAAGCGTAGAGCCTTAGATTTCTGTCAGTATAATTCTGTATGTTTCTGCAAAGCTCTCGATGCCCAGGATGAAGGTGTCCTCGTTGGAGTAGTGCTCAATAATGTTGTCGTCCATGTTGACAAGGATCCTGAAAGAGTAACAACCACACAAGTTTGATGTCTGCTAAACTTCAAGAAGGTTTGAGTATCCAGGGCAGGAGCAGCGAGGTTCTCACCCTTTTTTACTTTTCTTGTATATCTTGGCCATCTTCTCCATAGGCAGGCTGTATTTTTCTGCTATCTAGAAAAAAATACCAATAGCACACAAAATGCGCGCCATGTCATGATGATGAGCTGTGGTCCAGAATCCTGTAGCCATGGCAACGACATTGTCATTTGTAAAGTTTAATCTCCTGCTGTAGAAGACTGAGGGTCACTCACCGCCTCCATCAGGCCCTTGAGTGTCGGGGACTTCAGCATGAGGGCGTCGAACACGTCGTCTGACTCCTTCCTCACGTAAAGGAGGACTGCGGGAAGAGCCGGGCATCAAAATTCAAATCCGCAAGTTTGAAAATTTCAAAACAGACCAAAGAAACGCAGGTCTGGATCCCGGAAAACGATTCGCTGATATGCCATTGAGCAAAGCGCACAGCGTGAGAAGCAGCCAGACGCCGCGCAAATGTGCACCCAGGCAGAACTGTCAGCGACAGGAGGTAATTTGGACAGAAGAGTCTGTTTAGAAAACAAATTACGCAAACGCAAACAGGCGCAAAGGCACGTTTCGTTACACAAAATTGGGAAGAGTAAATTACTTCCACTTGGGCGACCGGCATCACATCGCAGCATCATGATGGGAATCTAACTGTTTTCATCCTTTGGCTGTGAGCCCAGCATTGGGATCATTTACATGCAGCATGAAACTGCGTTCCACCTTATTTGCATGAAAACGGGAAGGACAGACGGGAGTGCGAGACATATCCAAACGGCAAACCATTTTGAAGAACTTCTGTGTGTTAAGTGTGGTGGAATTGGAGCTCCATGCCCATCCAAAGCCATCCATTTTGATGGGGGGTGGGGTTACAGCACCAACGCACCTCTTTTCTGGACCTCCTCTTTGACCTGCTTGGGGGGCGGAGGACAGGAGTCATCCTCGGAGGTGCGGAACATCCTCTTCACCAGCACGCTCCTGCAGCACAAGGCGAGATGTCCGTTTCAGCAACAAGCTTTGCATCGTGGTCATTACAGAAGTGTCTTAACGTCTGACCACCTATGGTGAGCAGAACTGGTCGGTGGAAGCGGAACAAGAACTCACACATGGAATAATAAAAGGGTAACACACAACCCAACATTCAAATGAGCGTCCATCCGTGTGCATGCGTGTGTATATGTGTGTGTGTGTGTGGGCGTGCACAAGGAACATTGCTCATGCGTCAACATGCAAAACTCACCCTTCTCGCTCGATCTCTTCCGCATTGAAAGCAAAGACCTGTGGGGGGGTCAGAACAACAACACAGAGGATTAAAGACTCAACAGGAGGACCCTCACCATAATAATAACCCTCACTGTAACAAGTGACTACATGAAGCCACATCTCCACACCTTTAGGAGGAGTTAACCCTGGTTAGCCTGACGCCAACCACACAACACAACACCTTCTGGAACAGCACCGTGATCCACACCTCCATCCCCTTTGCAGGGACTCAAACCCCCTCCCTACTAATGAAAAAAGAAGACTGTGTTTGTTCACAGAAGCAGTCTTCAAGGAAGACCAGCCGTCCTCCCCTGAGGTTTAACAAGTCCTTGTTAATCCTGATCTTCAGAACTTTGCACTGTGGCATTATGGGTAAAATACTATGGAATCGCATTCAAGAACAGATGGAGCAGATAAAATATTTTTCTATCATCTTTGAAACTCAGTATTAAAGCTCACTTCTGTATATGAATCCACAGTTGTTCAATAAAACCCCATTCACAAAAATATGCAAATTTACAGTCAAATGATCCTTGCTGGAGCGTCTGTGCTGCAAATGTGGTTAAAACAAAACAACAAACATTAGTTTGACATGTGAAGCAATGATAAAACTGTGATATAGTATTGGAAACAATGAGCTGGGAGTCAAAGTTAGAGGTTTTCACTAAGCCCGGTTTTGTTGTCCATTTGTGTCTATGTTTTGCTCACCTGTCCTGCCCGCTGCAGGTTCCCAAAGTGAACGTCCGGGATGAAGAGGACTGGCTGTGAGTCCAGGTCAGTGCTGGTTTTGAAGCAGGTGCTGCTCATCTTCCCGGGAGAGGCAAGGCCTGCTGGGGTTCCGTCTTTCCCTGCCCGATGACACACACACACAGCATTAACAAAGACGTCAGCGTGATCAGTTTTCCGTCAGTAGCCCCCCAATTATTATTCTCCCCCAGAAGATCCACTTTGTTTGAACATCAGCAGTGGAAGGTGTCATAGTGGTGAAAGTTGCCACCTCTGCACTTGGGACATCCTGCCATCGTACCCTTGAGCAAGGTTCGTACGCTAAAACTACTTCAGTAAAAATGGCCCGGCTGTATAGATGGGTAAATCACTGCAAGCACAGGGTGCTTCAAATAAAATGGTACACTTTTATAAATGTGTTGCATCACATGGACTTGCAGTGTACTGACCATTTGTAAGATCAATATCTGAGCCACTTTACAAGCTGGCCTAGACCTCACGTTCACATGATAATGTGTAAAAAAAAATGCATGCTTTGGAGGAAAGGAATAAATGTAAGTATTCAAATGAGTCTGCTGACCCTTCAGGACCATTAGTCTGACCATCAGCTTGCTACTTGCCAAGTGGCCACTCAGCAGAAACATTTTTACCAATGAGTAACTGGAGGAGTTTCCTCTCCAGTCCTGCAGCCGCAGCCCTCAGCCTCGTACCGTTAGCAGCCTGAGCAGCGGACGCTTGACCTTTAGCCTTCTTGCGGTTCTGCTTCCTCTCCTCATCCCGGATCTTTCTTTCAGCTCCCTAGAGGTGGACAGGGACAGGTAGAGGGGCAGTAAAAAGAAGAGTTGGGGAGATAAATAAAATGAGTAATAAAAACAAAGGAATCCTCCTACAAGGGTAATGTAACGCTGCTATTAAACATGGAGGTGAACCTCACCATTTATACTTAGCTTGCTCCATCACTTTATATTTGCTTGGTCTGTCAAACTTACAGCGCTGCTCACATTCATGGAGGAAAGTCATGCTGGGATGGGATGCTGTCAGGCGGTAGGTGTGATGGTGGAGGTGGGGCTGTACTCACCTTGTCGCAGAAGACTTTGATCTGACAGTAGGCGCGGTGAATGGGCTTGTTGCTGCGGTTGTTGTAGCTATACGTGTCGATCTGGATCATGAGCGGCAGCCCTTTCACACCTTTCTGGGAGGAGAAGTCCGTACTCAAGCAGTTGACCGTAATGAAAATCTGCCGATCAGAAAGAAATGCGAACAGGCGTCCGGTCAGAGCAAGCAGAGGCTGTACACTCAAGCAAGCAGGACCAATCCAAATTCCCACCCCGTCGTACGGCCCTCCTGGTCCCACGCTGCCTGATGCTCAGGTGGTGCAGTGGTTGGATCCATCACCTTCTGATCAAAAGACCTGGGTTCAAATCACCCCCCCTGCTGTAGTTCCCTCTGCAGGATCCTCACCCTGAACTGATGGAATAAAATTACTCTGCTCTATTAATGGTGAAGTCACTTAGTGTCGAAGCTTAACATTGTGAGAAAATTTAAGAAAGGCTGAAATTGGCAGGAGAAAGGAACTGTTGCTTTGTCCCTGTTTTGTAGGTTAGTGTACAAACAAACTCTATTTTTCTCCTCTCCAATATTTCCAAATAGCTGCCAAACATCACGATTAAACAAACCAAGGTAACTGATTTATTATATGAGAGATGATCAGGCCATTTGCTACTCAGGTACGGTTCAATCTGGAATCTTTTTTTTCCAGATTCACCCACCCGGGGCAGAAATATTTTGCTGCATCAGCACGTTGACTTAAACTGAACTGTGAAAGTGCACCTTCTGGGGCTAAGAGACACCGCGCTCCGTACCGCGCTGAGGGTCGGCGAGCAGGAAGCCCAACTGTGGGAGAGGCTGCATCGGGGCTGTGAAAGTGTAGCCCTCTGCAAGGGGTGCTGTGCCTTTGTCCCACAGGTGTGGACACCTGTTGGGCAGCAAAACCAGGTGAGTTTTTGAGTCATTAAATACCCAGAAGGATTTTAATGCCTCCCCCATCTGCATTAAATGTAAATTTATACCCAAGAAGTCAAGCAGTACCACCTGGTAACCCTGAACTGCTCTCGACTCATTTAAGCGCAAGAGCCAAGATGCACTGTATGGCCAAAAGTATGTGAACCCCGCTTCTGATGTCTGAGCTGTTTCAGCCACACCCATGCAGCATACAGACACATTCTAGACAATCATGTGCTTCCAGCTTTGTAGCCATAGTTTGGGGAAGAAGCTTCTTTCCTGCTCCAGGATGACTGTGCCCTTCCGTGCACAAACCGATGTTATTTGTGTGATGCACAGGTGTCCACATACTGTATTTTTGGCTATGTAGTGTGCATGTGTGCCTGTTTGACCCAAACTAAACATTCCTTAAAATACATCACCCAGACCTACACTGGCTGGACTGTGCTGACCTCTGCTAAATTCCAAGAAGTAGGAACCAGCGCAGTTCCCTAAGCAATGCAAAGTGTTCTAGAACACGCAAGTGATGTGTTGTAGGGATCACAGGTGCTCTGGTTCCTCACTCTTCCTTGGGATGGAAGGGTCAGACAAACACAGTAGGGCTTGAAGCTCCTTTGCGGGGAGGTGGTGCTGCCAACATATGCTGGTCGATGCCATTTCTAGCATCAACATATGAACACCAGGTATGCCTGCAGGGTCTGGCTGTGGATTTCAATGATGAAAGGATTAGCCGTCACACGGCTCATTTTGAATTTTTTTTTGCTCTTTCAGAGAATAACAGCTTTTATAGACTTGGGTCATAATCCTTAGGTCAAGTATGGATGAGGTAAAGCTGAGCCGGTCAGTATGTTTAAAATGGCCTTGTTTTCAGTTTATTTACAAGAACAGAATGTGCCAGACATTTCAAATGACCCTGGGCTAATGCAATATAAACATATCAATGGCCAGTTTCATTGACCCCAGATTTCCTGGTCAAGCAGAGAAGGACCTTGGGCTGCTGATGTGTGAGCGGCCAGCCGCCGACCCCAGCAAATAAAATCACACTTATGACCTGAGGCTGGGGAACGGCAGTCTTTTTCAGAAGCTTAGTCATTAGAGATTAGTGGGGTGGATCGTTCTCTCATCCGTCTCTCAAGCAATTCTGGTGCAGGTCAGGGGGTCAGGAACTCAGGCCTGGGGCTGCACATCCACAAAAACAACCCTATTGATAGCGTCTAAATAAGCTCACGGAGCAGTTTAATGGTCCAAATCCAAGACTTAAATTTGTTTTCCCTGCACATTTGGCAGCTTTGTTATTCATGTTTTAAATTTGACTGAGTCACATAAAACTGTCTGTTTCACTTGGTCTGAAACCAGAATTCAGGAAGAACTGCGCTGCCAGACAATAAGAAATATCCCCCTGTGAAAGGTCTCATTTTCCAATAAACTGTGGCACAGTCCTTACGTCTGAAGGTAGAAATAACAGCAAATGACTTCAGTGGTGACTAATAGTGATGCTTGTGCATGTGTGTGTGTGAGACATAGAGAGAGAGAGAGAGAGAGAGAGAGAGACAAGACAGACCGAAAGGATGATGCTGTGCGATGCTGCTGATTGGTCGAAAAGGCCTTCACTTAGCTAATATGTGCAACAACCGTGTGTGTCAAGCTAACGTCATGCTGGCTCGAGAGACCAAACACGCAAATAATCCATCTACATTAGGATAAGCGAGCGCACAACACATCCAGGCGACTTGTCCCACACATTTTGCACAAAGGTTGTCGTTTTGGTGGTTGCCTAGCAACCACAGCGCTCATCGTTGGCGCCGCCACTGCGGTCCGCCGGGGACCCCGAAGTCTCAGACATCCTGTTGTCTTTGAGGACTTTGTTTTTGCTCCTAAAGGCTACGTAAACATGCAAAGGTGAGAAAAGGGTCCATTTTGATGAATCCAGAGAGGCTGGGGGCGCAGTGCAGTGGCGCCCACAGCCTAGGAACAGATTTACGTCCCTCACATTTCCTGCAGCCCGGTTTCTGTCATTGCTCTAATTTCCAGTTTTCATACTGTCAGTTTCTTTCAGTGGTCACTGGAAAACAGTTTCCTGCTTCACTACACAGTGTCATCGGTGGGGCCTGGATCACACCACCGTTTCTGTGGAAATAATGACCATTGCACACCAGCACACCGGGCCCCCACCCCCACCTCGCATTTCTGCATCACGCATGATCGCTCAGACCGGAAATGGACCTGCAGCCCCCTTGCTTGCAATGCCTCATGGAACTCCATTAGTCTTTGAGCGTTCTGAGGAAATGACAGAAGTCACTGGCCAAGTCAGGGTTTTCCACAACCCTGTAGGGTAAGAAGTTCAGTTATGGGGGTAACTGAAATGTATTAGGAAACTGAAGGCCTAAGGCCAACAGAACGGCCAATAAACCTAGAATCATGGAAATGTTCAAAAGTGTTTGGCTCACATTCCTCAAACATTCTCAGAAGATCAGGGAAACATGTATACACACACGCACCTATAAGCCTTATCTGCTAATATCTCATTTCTGTGTAACAGGATGATCTGATCTCCAAGCTGGTGACCCATTTTGAATAGAATAGTAGCTTGCTGATGGGAAATTTGAACTTCCTCAGCACCTCAAAACAGGAAGTGTTTCTTCAAAGGGTGGCATACAAGAATGTACTTGGACATGTACACCACCTCCTTTAGAACACAAGACTGTGTGGTGAGAATCTGAATACTGTCCTTCCGGGATCCTTTAAACTTTCTTCTGGCTGGCATTTGACTAAACCCATCAAAAACAACTGCTTGCACATTTCAGGACCACTCCCCATGTTAACAATTAGTTTTTTAAATCACTGTTAATACACTTACAGAGGTATTCAGGTACTTTAATAATGATGATGCATGTACTGTAAAAGAAAGAAAATGATCCTAAAAATGTGATTGGTTAAGACCAAATAATGTAAATTCACACAGAGGTCTTCCCAAGGGTCAATATTTACCCCCAAGAGTTGGAGCCAAAACACTTCCAGCGGGGTGTTTGTACAAAGTCCTTGTTGAATGCAAGACAAGAGCAGCCATCAATCTGCCGACATCCAGCCAGACCGGGGGTGGGGGGGCCAGAGAGGAGTGCAGGAGGGACTGTGGAGTTGTGAACACATGTGCCCCGGTACCAAAGCTCACAGCATCACATGGTTAGAGGGATGGAGGCTGGAGGAGCCACAGCAACACATCCCAACCCAAGGGTCTCATCTTTATTATTAATTTAGTTATTCAGTCCTCATGTTGTCGATTAATAACAATGGTTGAACAATTTGATGCAGCGAAACCTCTTTAGCCCGAACCCTGACCTCTCGTTGAACCCAAGATCCAGGAGTAAGCAGGAAAACAGGAACCAGGCCAGAAGTGACAAGATGATGAATAAGCAAAGCAAAGAATGATGGACGGAGTTTGTTTGCCCAGCGACAGACCCAGTTGTCTTACCTTAGCCTCTTCGTTGACGTCCCAGGTAAAGGAGATGGCATTGTAAGCAATTTCCTCAATGTTCCCAATAGTGCTGAAGCTTTCTTTGTAGTCGGCTGTGGAGAGAGACCAGAGGCTCAAAGAAGTTTGCTGAGTCTTTTTTTTATCTGCTTTAAGCAGACAGGACAGAAGCAAAAACTACAGCTCAAGTCAGTGCATGAAATGTGAAAAAATAAGTACCAGTGCTGCCCTTACTGGCTAGTTGGCTTCTTATTGGCTGTTATAAACAAACTATTGCATTTTGATCTTCTGCAGTGAATAAGAGATTTTAGCAGGTGTTGCTGATGCTTGCAATAAGCATTTCTTTAACAAAGGGAATATGGATGTTGATTTGCGGTGTGGCTTAGTGCACCCTGGGTAATGAAATGTAGCTATGAGGCTGCTATGAAGAATGCTGAGGCACTACAGTAGGGTTTGGCTGGGAGAGCACCTCAGCCAGAGAAGCTGGTCAACAGGAGGCAGAAAAGAGCACCAAAGGATTATGGGAAAAGTGCTGGAACTGCACACCAGTGAGCATCAGCCCACTTGAAGCACTGGCTAAAATGATCCAAAGGTGCCTTTAAAAATTTCGGTATTCAAGCTCCCGGTTTCTGAACTCCCAATACAAGGAGCAGTACACACATTCACTCATCTCAATGTCCAAGTTGCATGATGCTAACTTAAAAAAGCGACTGCTTATGCATATTTGTTACCTCACTGGCTATTTTTTAAAGAGGTCATTGGTGTGAAATACACTGCCTGGCCAAAAAAAGTCCCACACTCTGATATTTTGTTGGACCGCCTTTAGCTTTGATTTCGGCACGCATTCGCCGTGGCATCGTTTCGATAAGCTTATGCAGTGTCGCAACATTTATTTCCGTCCAGAGTCGCATGAATTTTTCACCAAGATCTTGTATCGATGATGGGAGAGTCGGACCGCTGCGTAAAGTCTTCTCCTGTGCAAGATCCCAAAGATTCCCAATGGGGTTAAGGTCTGGACTCTGTGGTGGCCAATCCATGTGTGAAAATGATGTCTCTCTCCTGCTCCCTGAAGCGCTCTTTCACAATTTGAGCCCCATGAATCCTGGCATTGTCATCTTGGAAGAAAAAATCAGTTGATGGAAAAACCTGGTCATTCAGTATATTCAGGTAGTCAGCTCACCTCATTTTTTGGGCACATAACATTGCTGAACCTAGACCTGACCAACTGAAGCAACCCCAGATCATAACATTAAGTTCGCTCTAAGTTCGTGACTTTTTTTGGCCAGGCAGTGTATGGTCTTTATCACTTAAACAGGTATTTTAGAACATTAGGGATCTTTTTGGGAAATTAACTGGGTTTCTCAGATGAACCCGGAACGAATCATAATACTCCTCTTAAGAAATAATGGAAATTGTTTCCTGATATTCAAGCTTTCTATATTTGAGCCATTTTCTGTGAACCAATCACTCGGAGACTAGGGTACAGGTGTATTCTGAAATGTAAAGAAGACAGGGATGCTGTAAGAAGAGAAGCGTTTGATTGAGTCTCTGCCATTCCATAACAAGCAGGTACAGCCAATGCTAAAGGAAACAATACTTGGGTTAGGAAAATAAGGTTTCAACTTAGCCTCTGACAAGATCACTTACAGCTGTTTTATGCCAATAAAGACTTTCATATGTAGACAGAAATAATTCCAGTAGCTCTCTTGTATTGATGAGGCATAACTCCTGAATTAAAAAAATCTAAATTATATTCACCAAGGTCTGCGTCCCAGTTTCCGAAAGCAAAGTTTGGTATCATTTAGATAAGCAGTCCTGTAAAATCAGTGGGGACTCTTCAACTTGCCAGCTCGCCTTATCTGGCTCAGCAAACAAACACCCTTCAAAACTACCCTCCCACTTATCTAGGATAAACTGTTGGACTTGACCCACAGCTCAGTGGTTAAGTCAACAGTGTGGTATCCTTCATGCCCTCAAATCGGCAGCCCAGTCACCCGCCTCTGCAGTCTCCGTGAGCGACGAATGGTCCCTTTCTCGGTCTTTGTCTTTTTCATCGGTCACCCCTTTTTGGTCCTCAGTCATCACCGGTAGCCTCCTGCATGCTTACCCCATCAGCTAGAGGTGCAGCCCTTGCTTCCCAGGTGGATCGACAGAAGATGCCTAAGACAGGTCAAGCCCAAACCTGGCTGAGGACCACCATGCTTCACTGATAAACCACGTTTGAGCAAGAGGAATGAACAATCTAATCTGACAGCAGGTTGGTAGGTTTTATTCCCATTGCCACAACAACCACTTCTATGTAACTCTTGCAAACTGGATGCACAGTTTAAAAATCATCTTATGCCAAGATTGCTTATCACACTGATCCTCTGTGCTGAGGAGCAGATTTCAAGGAAAGCTTCTGGAAGTTGTGTATGTGAAGCTGCTTCCACTCCAACACACTGTTCCATGCACCCTAAACTCAAGCCACTATCAGCTCTACCGAGGTCCTGAATGCAGGAAGGATCAGAATCAGGGTAACTGTCACGTTTTGGGTGTGGGAATGGAACAGGGCTTGCAACCACACGGTTCCTCAGGTCTCCTCCATCCTTTCCTACATGGCAGGAATCCCCTTTGGTTCCCTCTCTGTCACAGACAGCGGCATCCCAGTTTTGCCCATCTGCTGTCCTCAATTGCTTGAAAAATGATGGCTTGAAAGTTGACATTCCTGCCACCAAACAACTTTAATGGCAGTCTAGCATTTAGTTCTGCCTACAGGAACTTGTCTCCTGACAAAAGATGCAAATATCTTGAACATCTTTTCTTTGTTCAGATCATTCAGAGCAACACAACAAGCATTCGTCTGTTCAAAGATAAGTTGATGTTAGTTAATAGTTCAGTAGGACTGGTTATAACAGCGCAAAATGTTCCAAAATTCACTTTGACTTGGTGTTGAGAAGTTCCCCAGAAGGAGGACCAATTTCAAAAGCTGAAACAGTGGAGCTTTTTATAGGCATTACATGACAAACAGAACGTGCTTCTGTCATAATCTCCGTTCCAGTGGGACGGTGGTCTTGCTTGCAACTTTCAGTTGAGTCTGATCGAGCTCCCGCTTTACTAATTGTAGGAGGGATTCGATAACAGAGTCCTGGGCTGGCAGTGAAACAGTGCTTTAAGTATGAGCATTTTTCAGAACTAAGACACTGTTATGAAGAGCGGCCTGTGGCTTGGCAGGCTGAGCTATCTGTGCACTTGCAAACCCCAGGGAGACGACAACAGCCACCATGTTTATTTATTTTTCCTTTTGGTGTTTCGTTTTTTCTGCAGCACAATAAATACCGCATCCCTAATGGGAAATTGACAGGAAACCACAGTATTGAAAGGCTAATATTTGTGGTGCAAAGATGTGTGAGCACCAGTTGTCGAGAACACGTCCTCCACCCTACCGTCATCTCTCTCAGATGATCTGCTGGATGTTAGCATTTGCATCGCTCTTATTTCCCCCACTGCTCCAATTTTACTGGAATTTTTGTCAAGGTTTCCCTTGTTTAGGAAAATGAGCAATGAGATGCCAGTTGACAAATTAACAAAGAGGAACATTCCTCCCTCTGTCTGAACAAGTTGAGCATTTTTGCTGCTCGGCTTCTCACACACATGCAGATGCGCGCACACACACCGCTACTGGTTCACACGCCACAACATGCCCGACGTTCACAAGCTTGACAGCAACAGACAAGCTTCCCCGCGTTATGTGTGCTGTCATTGCCTGCTGGCACCGCTCAGCCGCAGCCTGCAAAAGCAGCATTAAAAACATCTCACATTTGAATACACGCTCAGCCGTTTCCAGTAACGGACAACATTCCGGGAAGATGTAGAACGGCAGTAGTTTTCTTTCTGTTTGACTTTCCCATGTCTTCACTGTCAGCCTCATTTTATGAGCCACAGCAGTTGAAGTTCCAGATGAAGTCATTCCATTGCACCTTTGAGACCCCGGAAAAAAAGCTATTCTTCAAATGTCTATGAACAACTTACATTTTAATAATGATAGCAATGACGTTGATCTATCTATCTATCTCCCACCCATTGAGAAACTCTATGAAAAACACTCCACCCATAGAGCTATAACCATCGCTGCTGACCCGGATCACCCCTCCCATGCCCTGTTCACCCTCTTACCATCCGGTAGAAGATATCAGAGCATCTGGGCAAACACCACCAGCCTCTGCAACAGCTTCATTCTACAGGCAGTCAGGCTCCTCAACGCCCTGAAACTCAACCATGCTCCCCTCACCACCGGGAATTACCCTGCTGCCTAGGGTCCAACTGCTTCCTCCCCCAACCATACCAGTCACTTTAAGTCTATGTTTACCTGGACATTACAAATCTTGCACTCCTATTTATTATTTACTGCACTTACTTTTGCACCCCCATAGAAACGACATTTCGACCCTGACGTAAACCTGTATACAGAAGGGTTGACAAATAAAACTCTCTTGACTTGACTTGACTATTGGTCTGTCTGCCTGTCTGTCTGTCGATCTATCTATCTATCCATGAGTAGACCATCAAAATGAACAAAACCCCTTAGTCATAAAAGATACTCAATAGCTCCTTGTGGCTAATTTACTTGAGCCTTGGAGGGACTGTGGGAGATTGCAGTGCAGTGATTTATGGGCCAAGAATTACTCCAGTGCCTCAACACAAATGACCTCTTTGGACCAGCATGTGCAGTTTTTGGACTGCGCAGTTTTACCATCCCTGCAGACCAGACTTTCCATTTCTCCTTAATTCCAGCTTCCCTACACTGTGCTGGACTGAGCAACAAGATTCTCTTTGGCTGCAGGCAGATGTGGCGGTGCTGTGGGGACTGGAGGAGGTCAAACATGGGCTCCTTACCAATGTCCAAGACCCTCTGCTTGGCCGTGTGCTGCCGGGAGTGCCAGTACTTCCAGTACTTGAGCTGCTCGTCGCGGTTCTTGTCCTCGCTGAATACCACCATGATCACACTCTGGGGGGTAACAGGAGGGTTAGAGGTTCATTCTCCCAGCCTTTCTCCTGCACATCACACGCTCAATGTTTTCTGTTCAGCCTAATCTACTATAAAGATGAGCGAACAGATGGGGACTAAAAGTGCCATTTGACAAGCAAGGTGAGCTCCTAAAATTCAAACGTCCACATTCCTAAAGCATGTCAGTGACTATCAAATAATGTTCCCCTTAAGAAAATGACTAACATCATATTGCAGCCAGGCTTCACACATCAGCTCTGTATACATGGGATCAGATCCTGCACAAGCCTGGACACAGAACCCCACCCCCAACTCCCCCTTGTCTATTTGTCCAACTAGACCCCACCTTCTCCCGCCCGCCCCTCACCTGCACGACCCCGGGCGGCCACAGCTGAGCGCCTCCCAACGTGCACCGCTCGCCCCAGGGTCGCCGCGGTCTCCCGGGTGACGCTCCACTCACCCTCACTTTGCTGATGGGGTGGCGCAAGCACTTGTTGGCACCCGTCTCACTCAAGGTGATGGCGTAGAATTGGCCCTTGTTTAGGTAGGTCATGGGGGCCTCTCCCTGCTTCTGCCGGAGAGACTTGGCGGCCTCTAGCATGTACTGGAAGGTTCCACTGCAGCACAGTAATAGCAGTAATGAGCAAATAAACCATTTTTAAAGTAAGGTTAGAAGTTTATCACATGGGCTTGCAGCTCATCATCTTCCACTTCTGTCAACAGACTTGAGCATTTTTTCAACCGGCGTGACTTGGAAGCGGGAACTCACACTGCTGGCTGGTTGTAGACAAAGTCATCTGCTCCCAGGGAGGGTGATGTATGATACTTCTGCTCACAAACAGGAAACAGATATGAACCACTTAAGTTTTCGATACATACTATAAATTATAATAATTTAAGATATACAGCTCCATTTGAATATATTTTTTTCTATTTTCATCCAGTGTCCGGTGCAGGTTTGCAGTGGTTCAAACTTTAACCGGGAGCATAAGGAGTGAAGTAGGGTACGCCCTGGAAGGGACACCAGTCCATTGCAGGGCAATCTCGCGTACACACTAATTTATGAGGGCACAACCAATTTAGACTCACCAATCCAAGTGAACGCATGTCTTTGGACTGTGGGAGGAAGCCCAGGTGAACACAGGGAGAGCATGCAAACTCCACACAGACCGAGCCAAATTAAAGCGCACATCCAAGCCTACAGCACACAAGTTGTGAGGCACCAGCACTGCCTCACAACCCAAAACATATTTTCATATGTAATTTTTTTTCTCCAGAATGCAATGTGAAACACATCTGAAAAACCGTACACTGACAAACAGATAGCCTTCCAACCCCCGGGCTGTTTATTTTAATGTTATTCCACCACTTCCGTGTTTGCCCTTGAGCGTTATCCTCCTCCCTGCCACAGCAGGTATGTAACCGACTGTCTCTGGCTTCCCACGTGCCTGCTCTCTTGGCACAGGCCTCACCTCGTGGTCCCCAGGGAAGGAGTCCTCATATGTGCTGTCGGGCGTACTGCGCTGGTCATCCTTCACGTAGCCGCCATGCTCTGCAGTGGCCACACTGTAGGTGCTCTGCTCATACACGGTCCTGGCTGGCTGGTCCCCTTCAGCCCTGTAGTGCCCCCCAGGGCCCACAAACACGGGGACGTACACCTCAGCTTTTACGGCCGCCAATGGTCCGCCCCCTAACACAGCTCCGCCGACCTCGCTGTAAGACTCCTTCTTTGTCTCCAGAGGCTCCGCACTCACAGACAGGTTCACAGGTACGGACTTGAGGACCTGGACGTGATTGTCCACGGGATTTGTCCCCGACTGGTCATTGGTCCCCACGAGACAACTCCTGTCAATAACACAAGCGTGAGAGCACGGACGCGTGCGTGCACACACACGCAGATGCAAATATGTACAAAGAAGTGGCACCAAAATAGTTCCTCAAACACACAAGCAGTCTAATGTTTTTTCAGGTTTATTAATTATTTTCCTTCTGAAAAAGTAATATAAAATAAAATTGTATGAAATGATGCAAAAATACAGGGAAAAAATGTAGTTTAGAAACATTACACCACATTACACCAAATAACCATAATTCATCTAGACAGCTGAAGGAAACATTTTCAGGTTTTTCCCACCCAGATTACATGCGAAGTGAGAACAATGAGCCCCCACCTTTTTCCCTGCTCTTCTGGAGTTTCAGCTACTTTAGTCGTGGGCAACAATCTCTTTTCTTTGGGAACCTGGAAATCAGGATCGAATGACTTCATTAGAGCGGAAGACCCATTGATGGCTGGGGACACAGTTCAAGCCCAGAGCCCTCCAGAGCGAGGAGGTCCTCAGACCAAACCCCTCACCCAAGCACAAATTACACAGAAGACCTTCATCACACAAGGTTGGTGCATCCTATGCACACACACAAATACTTACTAATGTTTCTGAAGTTCATAATAGAAATGGTAATATTCACGTTTTCAGTTATTTGCTCTCAAAATCATTTTTTAAAAGTGACTCAATTTACGTTATGCATCATTCAGAGGAACACACAATAGGTTTTCTTCTGTTGGAGCTGCTGCCATGCCAATCCATCCAGGTGTACAAACAGGAAATGAATGTAAATAATATTCTAGGTCATCCGATAAATAGAGAAATATAAATAATGAATAATAATAAACATGAAAGTACACAAATGCGGGGGAAAAAGTGCATGCTAGGGAGTTCGCTTGACCGATGACGCACTGAATGTTTGGATTTCGATGACCCCTGACCTTGTAGTAGTCATAGAGCAACCCCAGGGCAGCGGCGCTGTCCTCGTCGCCATTGATGCTCATCATGGCCTTGGTGGCCGCCGTCAGTGGGTTCTCCAGGTAGGACTTCCAGGCCTCGTCCTCGCTGGTGTAGGCGCGCCGCGAGTGGAAGTGCGTCTCACCGGGCACCACTAGCACCACACGCTTGCTGCGGTACATGAGGCGGGGTGTGAAGCTACCAGAGGACCCTTGCATGACACACAGATGTGAAACGATGCTCACGTCTACTTAAGCAGATCATCTGCTCTTCTTATTGGTCCCATTGGCGTGGATTAGAATATTTATCGGACAATGATGCTACGTCAGAACAAACATTCATCATTTTCAATCGCATCATACGCTGTGTTCATTATATTTAATCCCAAGGCTTTCAGAACACTTAAACTAATGTCCTTAGGATTTTTAAACCTCAGTAGATCCCAGTCTGGGTGTCTAAAGCTATCTTCACTCTATGTCCTTTTAAACGCATGCATTTTTGGCAGTTTGGAATTTGCACTGCATGTCCATTCTTGAACACGTGGGGCGGGTCTTTGCTCGGTTGCATTCTGGCGCGGGTCGGCCGCCTTCGCTCTGATGTCACAGACATGTTAGTGGCTAAAGGGTGCCCCCTCCATCAGCGTCTGTTTGGCTACCAGATCCCCGCGTGACTCAGTTCTGTTCATTATGTATTTGTATAGCGCCCATCCCAGCGAGGCCTTGTGACAAAAACAACAGGAAACACACCAGCCGCGGAGATGTATCTGGGCTCAGCAATGTGGGTGTGTGAGGAGAGCCAGTTAATGGCTCGGCAGTCCAGCGCTTCCGTATTTTGAAAACACTGCCGTTTCGCGGGGGGGTTGGGGGGGGGGGCGAGTGTTGGATTTCAGCACTAGGTAGGAGCACTGAGGGAAGTGGTATGTGAAAGAGCTACCGCTTTGCATCACTCAGCATGGGAGGCACACCAATACACAGAGGTGGCATCTAAAATTACACACATCGATATCACGGCGAGAAAAACTGGTTGTGTGACTTTTGATGAATACGGGAGATACCGAGCTTCAAAATATCCAAACAAGACCCTCACGGACCAGGCCACTGTCTTTCGGAACTGTTTGCCCAGGGCAGCAGGGACACAGAGAAAATGGGACTTTCATTTAAAAAAATTATTTTTATATATTGGACACTATTTTGTATCTGCCATATCTCACCCATAGCATTAAAGATGCTGCATTTCCATCCTTTGAGCTCCTTTTTCGGTGACTTTTGTGAAACGTAAACCCGAACTTTCCCTTTAATCGTAGAAACATATTTTGGGGCCTTCAGAAACTTGGCCATAAAATAAAAAGCTCTGCCTCCTCCTTTGGCTCCTTTCTTTGTGAAGAAGCGAAGGTAATGTAGATGCTGCAGTAACTTTTAAAGTCGGTTAATGCCCAAAATGAACAGCTTTCACCAAGGTGTGTGCAAAAGGTCCGTACACGTCATAAATTCTTAAACTACCGTATTTACTCACTGTCTCTCGTTTTTGTTCTTCTATGTTGGCAGACATAAGTCAGTCACAAATAACTTGAATAAAGCTTTTTTCTTATCGCGTAGAAGTGCCATTCTCACATTTTTTCCTCATTCATAATTTCCGTGTTTTGTTTATTAAGTACAAAATATGTAAACGATACTATTAACGATCAAGAATTTTGCTTCCATAAAAGCGTATTAGAGTTTATTAAGGTTTTAATGCGACTTTAGAAACCGAGTTTTGCGTTTATTCCGTCTTGAAAAATGTCATTATAAATGTTTAAAGTTTATATGTTGTCAGAAGAAATATATATAAAATATACATCTCGGTAAAATCACCGGTGTTCAGATTTTCGCCAGAGGGGGTATGTAGAGTTTTTTTTAATATATGTTTAAAGATGTATCATAAAAAAATCAATAAATATAAAGAAAGAGACGTTTGCGCCAGTATTTTACAATACTGCATTTGTTAGTGGTGTTTAAAAATAAAATCTGGTTGCAAAAAAAATATTTATTACAAATATGCAATTACTAGCCAATAAAAATGGAGGGAGCCCGGAGGAGACCCCCCACAAGTGCTCACTCACCTGTCGCTCTCCTGCGACATCTCCGCTGCTCGAACCCGTCTCCCCCCGACGGCTCCGGAGAAACTGGACTTTCAGGTCTGCGCAGGTGACGGCGTCAAAACCCGAGCTACAGGTAGGGCTGCTTTTCTCAGCGCTGCCGCCGCATCCTCCGCTCAGAGGTTCCCACGATGAGCCCCCCGCGTCGCCTCCGCAGGTGAGCGGCTGCTACCTGCGCTCTCGGGCGGCTCCGGGTTCGACTCGTCTTTTCTTCTATTGTTGGAATTCCTTCGGTGTGGAAAGGGGCTGGTCAAAGGGGGGCTGAGCTCCGTGCCGATTGGCTGATGCTGCGTTAGTACAGGTAAGGGCCGCCTCACCTGAAACCTGCTGAACAACCCAGCTCTCTGACTTCTGTTTACACACACACACACAAGCGGTTCTACAAACAGGACACATCACACCTTCGATTAACTGCTTTTCTCCCTAAGTGCTCTTATGCAAGGGAAGGGCGATAAATATAAAAAATATGCAAAAACACATGAATCTGAATTGTCCTGCATTCGGGTTGACCCACAGAAGGGAATTTCTACATTATTTGTGGTATTTTTCAATGGGATTTCAAACTTGTGACCCAGGTAATTGCAGAAGGTGGTGTTGAAAGGCCAGGTGTCTCCAGTGATTCCATCGCCTGCAGATGTTTGAAGTCACCGATGGAATGAAGTGGTGAGTAAGGTGTTCACACCACGACAGCCCCTGCAACTGCACTCTTTTATTAGAACATCCAACACAAGGCCCTGCACTTCAGGTCAACCCCTGCTACACACAAACCTACAGAGAAAGAGAGAGAGAGAGAGAGAGAGAGAGAGAGAGAGAGAGAGAAGCTGGCAGATAACATCTCCCCCGTCTGCCTCCTCTCAAACAAACGTGCTTTTGTTGCTTCGGATAAAGCGCACTTTACAGCTCTTTGTGAGCCATCAACACACCAAACAGAGCCACCTGAACGTGCCCCTGAGCTGTGTGTTTTTGGGGATGCACTTTAAAACGCCCCGGCGGACGGTTATTCTTCCCTGGCTGCATGCAGCCTGATGAAAGTGCCTTGGTGTGTGATCTTGTACCAGTTCAGCTGTCCTTCGTTCCTACCTCTGCCCAGCATGCACCTGCATGTGTGTTTTTGTTGGTGGGTCCTAATTTAACGTTGGCATTTAATGTGTTCACACAAATATTGCCAGGACGTGGCCCCATGCCACTCTACATCTGTATGTGTACAGACAATACAGTATTTTGTAAAAATACCCCAAAAGACGCTTTTGCCAGGTAATGAATGTAATGTACTTTCTCTAAAACATTTATAGAGGAAGAAAATAATGCTTTTCATACAGCTTGAAAAATACACTGTAGGAATATATATTCCCAAAAAAATTGTTTGTAATGTTGAACATGGGGAATGAGTAGGATTTATGTACACAGACATGCTGCATATAATAGTACTATTTATACTTTTAGGTGGTGTTTTTAACAAAGTGTCTTACACTTTTTAATATTTGTCCATTTTTAAACCAGGGTAACTTCTACTGCGTCACTTCAGGGTAGTGCTTTGCTCAACAGCATGAAGTGGTATTTGACCATGAGACTCCTTCAGTGGAAGAGAGCAACACTAACCAGTACGCCCCCCACTGCCAACAGCACAATCTCACATGTCTTCAGTGCACACTTTTTTTTGCTGTTTTGTGCTTTGCAGGGGTTTTTTATGGGAGAAAATCACAGAATGAGATGTAAGAAAACGTGCAGATGAGCTGGATATCTTGCAAAGCTGAACTGATAAACTTTGTGAGGATTATTGGCTCAGCATTTGCTCAGCATTTGCCCCTTGCAATTTATAGAAAGGTGTGGCCCTGCATTTTGATGGCTTTTAGGCAAACAGGTGGGGCCTCTTTCCCATGACTCTCCCACTGCTCATCCCGGGCAGTTTGGGAAGTGCCATGCTCACAAAGCGCGCCTGTGTGCCACATCTGGTCCGGCCTGCTTTGCTGGCACAAGGCGGAGCACGCGGGGGCGGGGTCAGAGAGTGGGTCCAGGCCTGAGCTGGTTGTGCTGGTTCCGTCGCTGACTCCTGAGCTCAGACTGCGCATCTCTGTGTTGTGGGAGCTGCACCAAGGTGGTGGGAACCCCCAGAGGTGGACCTGCTTCTAAACTGCTGCGGAGAAAGTCGCACCAGCCAAGTTTTTTCTTTCATTTTTAATCACTTCCGCACTTCAGGAGGTCCCCTAAAGACACACCAGAAGGCTGAGGTGCGCCC
This sequence comes from Heterotis niloticus, assembly GCA_018136845.1. Lineage (NCBI taxonomy): Eukaryota > Metazoa > Chordata > Actinopteri > Osteoglossiformes > Osteoglossidae > Heterotis > Heterotis niloticus. The sequence continues at coordinate 19,063,572 of CM030905.1, forward strand.
GTGTTCGGATGGACATTGTGCAGGTGCGCAAGCTATGTGGCGCCTGGTAGCACCTCAGAAGGAGCTGGTAGCCGCGGCTGGAGGAGAGGCCTGTATGAGCATGAAGCATGTTTGCGCAACCATCACTGTATTCCCTGTGTTTTGTGGGTTTTTTTCTCCTTTTTATTGCGTGCGCACCTGTGGATTCGTGGGAAAAAGATACCTGTCTGGGCCGGTCGGGTTCCTTGCGCCTGCCTGGTGGGAAACAACCAGGCGGGTCACGGCCCTAGTTGGAGACTGGAGCCAAAGGAGGGAGGTGGTGGTGTGTGCGGGGCAGGAGGTCCACCAGCCCTTTTAAAACACACACACACACACACACACACACACACACACACACACACACACACACACGCTGGCCAAAAGCACCCCAGCAGGGAAGGAGTCCCTGGTGATGCCCAGCAAGGCCATTTCTACACAATGACTGACTTAGTTCCGCCTTTCTCATGACTCATTCTTGTTTTTTTGCAATTATTTCAGCATTTGTGTGTGTTTAGAAATCGAACAAGTCTGACAGGCTGCAGCGGCGTGCCGCTTCTCGTCGTGTTTTGGAGGGAGCTGTCAGCGCACCGACGGGAGGAGGACCGGATCGGCTTCCTCTGTCAAAGTGGCGTTAAACATTTAATCGGCGTACAAAACAACCCTTGAACTGAGAAGCTTGCTGAAATATCGTAGCAAAAGCGATGTAGGCTCTGCGGGTACCGAAACTGGAGAAACGGGTTTGCGCTTATTGAAATTAGCGGCGATAAAATCTGGAAAGTTAGCTGGAAATGTTTTTGGGCAAACTCCAAACCACCTCGCCGTTCTCATGTTGTGTGACTCATGAGTGGGTTTATGTGCAATAATATTACAACATCCTTTGTTTTGTTCATCCGAACTTCTGTAATCTTTCTGATGAGGGATGCGTATTTTGACATCGAATGCGGACCTTTTAAGGAATTTTAAATCGGCCGTGAGACCGCGTCTGTCTCCTCCTCGAACGTTTTCTTTCTCCCGTCTCCGAGGCCTGTTGCGAATAATCGCATTTAGGCAAATGATGGCTTCCACAATTCAGCTCAAACTTTCCCATCCCGCCGAGGAGTATAACGTTACTCGCTGTGTGTAAAGGCTTCTTTGAGGGATGAGCAGAGAACTACGGGAGGAATCAAAGCCTGCCTGACAAATCCTGCCTTTTAGCGAGACAAAGAGCGCCGGTATAGAGTTATCCCTCCTCACCTCCAGCCTGGCTGCTGCTCCTGAGATTTCCTTTCACGAACCCCCTGGGCTGGGCAGCACTTCCTGAGCTCCTAATTAACTCCTCTCGCTCCTTCTCCCTTAGGCGGGAGGCAGAACCTTCCAGAAGTCAAGAACCAGACAGAGCATCAATGATTGACCAAGTAGGGGGCACATCCAAAAGTGCCTGTGCCAGATATCCTTGAAGGACACCCCCCCCAAACATCTACAGACTTTACATACTGCACACTGAACAGCACCTGCTGGAAGAGGCCTGACACAGCCATGGCAGACGGGGTTTTGCACCCCTCGAGCCCTGAAATTCCAGCTGACATCATTCCCTCACCGACCTCAGCTGTAGGATCCCAAAGGAGTCAGTTGAGAGAGCTGAGATGTTGGCACCAGTGCAAGGGACACCTGTACTCTGCTGCCTTTCATCTTGTTGAAATGATCTATGCATATTTTCAGTTTTGGCTCTGATTTGGTGGAATGAGCTCCCTCTGCCCTTCAAAGCTGCTGAATCCCTTTCAGCATTCAAGAAGGATCTCAGAACATCTACAAACACAGTAATACGCAGTCGAGACAGGAAGCAGACACCGTTGCACGTCCATCCCGGACGGTAATTGTCCCAGTCGTCCCCAGAGAGCGTTGGCCTCAGCAACATATGGAGGAGAAGGTCCTTTCATGGCACGATCTCAGAAGAAATGGAATCCTTTACATTCCCAGGGCTGTTTTCTCACAATGATAATGTTTCGTTTTCATGAATGGGTATGAAGCCCGCCACCAAACATGGGCTGCGAACGTCATCGGCTCACATTTGGACAAAACTGTTGACAACAAATCTGCAGTACAGGTGGACCTTGGAAACCAACATTTTCCCCCATTTCACTTTGTTTTTTTCAATCACTTTGGCCCATTTGCTGAGACACAACGCAACTGTGATTCAGCTGCAAAAGGCATAAGTGAAAAAAGTGCCACAAAAATGAACAATAAAACTTTAACACTGCAGGTTATGGAATATAAACTTGACCGATTATGACTACTGGTTACCTTTTTTGGAGGACACGTAGCTTCTCGGTTGAATAACTTTACACCCAAAACCATCTATGTGTGTAGTCACTGTGTCGGCCAACAGTGACTACACACATAGGTGGTTTTGGGTGTAAAATTATTCCCCCGAAAAGCTACAAGATCCATTTTTGATCAACAAGACATAAACAGCTGATAAACTTGCATACAGGTGATTCGCAGTTTGTGGGAAATGATGAGAAATGGGGTTCTTCTGGGCACCAGTCGCCCTAAAGGAATAGAAAGTTAAGCGCATTCTCTCGCAAGCAAAACCCATCGTTCCAGACTGGGGCCAAAGCAGCTGACAAAAGCAAAAAAGAAAAAACATTAATTGCACTAATAATTCTTAGAAATAAAATAAACCAGAATTTATTTGCGATTTAACCATTTGGTGCTTGAAAGAACACAAAGTTAGGGGGTTTGGGTGTGGGGCCGAATCCCGCTTAGCCTCTACATTTCAATGGCGATGCAAAAGGTGATGCAAGCAAACAATTCCGTGATATGTTTTTATTTCCTCCTTTACGAAAGGACATCAGGGCTGTAGAAACAGGTGTTGCCTTTTACCGTCTGCAGAAGTGATACGTGCTGACGGTTTTTTATCTCGGTAAAGCGCTCACATCCATTAAATAGGTCTTCATTGCTCTTTCAAATCCCTTTTGTGTCATTGTTGTGTCGCCCCCTTTACAAGCATTATTATTTACTTCCTGTCCACAGGTTAGGTATGAAGCAGTGGACTGTTGCACGGTATGGGATTAGCTATTAAACTAAAATATCCACCTTTGTTTAATCCCCTTAAAACTGCCCGCTGGCCTTTTATAACTGCCACTTTTCATTTGTCTGCAGTTCCAGTGTTCATGAACACTCTTCTCCTCTGCAGACCTTTCATAGTTAAAGCAAACAGGCATCTTTTATGGTGAAAAACTCCCTCTCAGTTCTGTTTTCTCTGCGGCCTTTGTTGAGTCATACGTGTATAAATGTTTGAGGCCTTTAATCTTTGTTAAGTTGTGTTCATGGGTATTTGAAAGAGAAGTGTTCACGGTGTAAATGTTATTATTGTATTATTTCTGCTTCATGGCTTTGGTTGACCTCAGCCTTCACCCTGTTATTTCTTGCAACTCTCATCCATCCCGGTTAAATGGAGTTTAGAGAGCATTTAGAAGCATGGAAATGAATGAAATTTGTCTTCCTTTTTCTCTGTCCTTTGTGTGATTCATGAGAAAAAAATGCACCGCGTAGCATTACTGGAGGAAAAGAGCGGAAAAGAAGGAAATGTCCCCTTACTTGGTGACCTTTACACGTTAGTCTGGAGTCCAAGAAACAGCAGCTTTAGCAGAAGAAGCCTGGAAATAATGAAAGAGCTCAAGCTGAATGTTGATCTGCCTCTATTTTATCAACTACAGGTAAACACACACCATAAAATGCACTTCTCTACATCAGATGCATAGATTTATTTACCACCTCTAGAAACTGTGAGAAATTATATAAAAGATTTTAATATATGCATTCTGCTTATTTAATAGCATCTCAGATTTGTACAAATGTAATCCCTTTTATGATTTCTGAATTGGTGAAAGTGGCCACAGACAGACAGACAGGCAGGCAGGTAGGTAGGTAGGTGGGCAAATTAGATAGATAGATAGATAGATAGATAGATAGATAGATAGATAGATAGGGTGTAATCCATTACTGTCCAAAACAGTCACCACAATGTGGTCCAGAGAAGTTTCTAGCACATTTCGAGATGGACTGGAGCATAGAATGAAGACAGGTGATGAACGGCTGCCAAGTGACAGACCAGAGAAATGCAGATTTAAAAAAATAAGGGGAGATCCTCTATATCAGAATTGAAATTTTCTGCAAAATATCCAGCTCTTTTGAACTGGTAAAACATATATTTGCAATGCACGTGGGGGTTACACTGGCAGCAGGTGGCGTAGCAGTTAGAGCTTCCATATTACACTTGGAAAACCTGTGTTTGAATACCACCGCTTGCTTTAGGCCCATTGATCTAGGTACTTACCCTCAACTAGTACAGTAAAAAGTACCCAAGTGTTGCTGTTAAGTCCTTCTGAGTCAAGTCATGATAATGACAAATAACTGCTCTGACCTGTGTTTGGTCTTCTGCTAATGTCTGATGGAAGGGTGTCCACAGCTACAGTCTCTGTCAGTCCACCACTCTGCAAGTCTTCTTTTTTTGTGTCTTCAGCCTTGCCAAGCATAATGTCCTCCTCCAGCGATCTTTATTTCTGCATGATGTGTCCAAAGTTTGAAGGCTGACCTTCCAGGGAGACCTTAGAGTTTGATCTTCTTCAATACCGATGCATAAACTATGCTAGTAAATACTAAAGGAGGTAAGTAACAGGTAAATAATGTTAGTCACTTTGGAGAAAAGCATCAGATAAATAAATAAATGTGACGTTTCACATGATGTATTGTAGGCATTTTGACAGAAGTGAATGGGTTGCTGGGGCAGGGGGCTGGACGGCTGGGGGGTTTTCTTTACTGCTGCATTCTCACCCCACCCATACTGTGCAGTAATTTGAAGCCTTCTATGTCGGGGGGGACAGGGGGTCGACGGCACACAAAAGCCCAGTGTGCCCCCAGGGGCTTGTTTCCCTGCTGCAGACGGACAGGCGCTCGGCTGTCTCAACATTGGTGCGTGTTCTCCTGCAAGACGCCACACGAGCTCGCCACAGCCGAACTCCATGGATGTTTCTAGATCATTAATATTCCACTTAATTCTCACTTAAGCCGTCCTTACAGAGCACCAGCATGTCTTTACCATGCACCCCAGGCTGAACCTGCTGAATCCCACATAAACGTGCGCCTATGGTGTTTACAGGTGAGTATTATCTAGTGGGAGATATGCCTTTAGAAGAAATGGCTGATGGAGCTGCCCCGTGTCCTGTCCGTCTGCCTGCCTGGTGGTGCTTTGGCGCAGAAAAAAGCTGCTAATTTTCTCCCTGTTCACACCCAGAGAGGCTTTTTGAGGCCTGTGAAACACACCCATTGTTACACACCGTGGAACCGCAGCACTTTGCGGCGAAAACATGCGGCTTTTGTTGTTAAACACACATTCCCATTCAGTGGATCCGTGGATGCATCATGCAGCTATCTAATGCACGTCCAAACATCATCTTTTTCATTGCTAATTCGCTTATTTAAACCATCTGACTTGTACAGTAGAACAATTGGTGATTTCCATACCGTTTTTACTGTATGCCAACCTTACATAAACAGTAGTTGCTATAGGACAGATAGATTTCCATACAGCGTCAAGGGTCCACATGGCTATTTCTTTCTTAATATTATATTTTTCACTAATGTCCATCTGTGGGGATGTAGGATCTGGACTTATTGTTGGTCTAGTGACTAATGTTCCTCATTGTTAGACCAAGATCTGAAAGTGCATTTATAAATGATGGCAAACACCCAGACGTGAGCCCTGATGGAGGATCAACAAGCTGGCTGCGAATAAATGATGAACCCATGCCCCCCTGGACACTTGCAGGGCTGCCTGGTTTGCAGCCTGGCCACCGTCCAACTTTTCATTCTGAGGTCTGACCGGCCACACGTTCTTTCCTCAGCTGCTCTCCTAAGAATAAACTCCTCTACATTAAGGATATGCAAAAATTTAAAGTGAAATATGGTTAGCAGCTGGCATGTTGAGTATTTCTGTTTGACTGGTGGCGGAGTGGTGTCCCACCCAGGCTGTGTCCTGCCTCACATCCAATGTTAGACAGGCTCTGGATCACCAGGATTCAGCATTGGACAAGTTGTTATTGATAATGGATGATGGATGGATAAAATGAAGACTTCTTGTTTGTTTCAGCTCAATACTTTATATAAACAAGCCGCTGGCAGCCATAGCTGCGTCACCCTGAAGTGTTTACAACGTCATTTCCTCTGTCCCAGTAGAGTCCACCATCCTCCGTACACTGACAGCAATCCCCTCAAAAAGAGTCAGATTCACCATAAGCCGTGTCAGATCGCGCTGGGAGACATTCTGAGTGTCATGGCCGTGCTGGGTATGTTGTTCGGGCCTCTTTTGTAATTGGTGAACATTAGTTCAACAGTGTTAAGCGTCTGTCCTACTGCGCTAACTTCTGAGTGCGCACTGGGATGCCTGAGCATCTGTACAGTGTCCTGTGGGGGGTGTTTTAATTAAAACTCACACAAGGAGGCAAACAGATCAGAGAAACTGCACATCTCCTATACATGAAAACAACAACAGCATTGCATAAATATGAAAAAACCTAGAGTTCTTTGCTAAAATCAAATTTCTATAAGCTGTAAGCACTCGGCCATTCCGCAGTGCTGTTTTCGGACGGCTGTCGGTAGATGAGGTTGTTACGCTGTGCCATCATACATGGACCGTGCAGGCACAGTACATTTTACAGCACAAGATCCTTTAATAAGGTCTATGATGCTTACCAGAGTCTCTGAAAATAATTAATAGTTCATTTTTGACAGTTTTTGTCCAGTTATTATTATTATTAGTAGTAGTAGTAGCATTATCGACTGTAATATGTGAGTCATTATATGCCTGTAAAAATTATGCATTCATTTAACATTTAATGGAAAAGCAAAACAGATAAGTAAAGACAAAAGAAAGCAGTGAACACATAAACAAATAAACACAAAAAAGGCCATGATACTAAAATAACCGCTGCGTAAAGTCTTCTCCAGCACATCCCAAAGATTCTCAACAGGGTTAAGTTTTGGATTCTGTGGTGGCCAATCCATGGGTGAAAATGATGTCTCTCTCCTGCTCCCCGAAGCACTCTTTCACAGTTTGAGCCCCATGAATCCTGACATTGTCATCTTGGAATATGTAGAAAAAAATCCATTGATGAAAAAACCTGCTCATTCAGTATATTCAGGTAGTCAGCTCACCTCATTTTCTGGGCACCTAACGTTGCTGAACCTAGACCCAACCAACTGAAGCAACCCCACATCATAACACTAAGTTAAATCCAGGTGATGACTTTGTTTTTGGCCGGCCAGTGTATTATAGGTGAGGCTAGCAAACAAGGGGTAATGGAGGTCGGGAACTTAACACATCACTAGACAAACAATAACTGCATGATGGCGCAGTGGGTCACACCGAAATCCCACATGGGATCAAATTTAATCAGCATTTAGATGCATTAAATTACACAGAGGTGTGAACACAACAAAAAGTAAAGAAAATTGTATAATTTCAAAGGCAGACAGCATCAAACTTCCTACAATGATCCACCGTCAGATGATCGGCAGCACCGCTAAATAATATTACAAAGCTGTCCCATGCAGTTTGCATCTTTTCTGCCACAGACAAAGGGCACATCGCTTGTAAGAGCTTTAAAAATATTAAATGGCCGAAAAACCAACAGCCTTTCACAAGGTGAGCGTCACCACTCACTCTCCACGTGTCTGAATAGGATTTTACATGTTTGCAAATACAACCAATATCCTGGAATCATTCTTAGAAAGCGTGCATGGCATTCAGTGCCAGTACACAATGGATGTGACAAGTTCATCAAGTGTTCCTTTGTATTTTTTAAATGGAAGGCAAAAAAATTCCTCCATATTTACTTACAAATATTTAACCTTGACCAACCCTGGGAAACTGTGTAGAAGGGCCCTCTGAACAAGGTCGCAATATTTTAAATTATTTACCTTAAGCTCTGAATAACATTAATCCAGTCAGTAATTGCCCTGGAGCATGAAACCAGACCTTCCAGGACTCTGGAATATATTTCTTTAAAAAATATTTTTGTATTTTTCAAAACTATTATTCCTGTGCATCCTAAACATGCATTTTTCAGAAAGTGTCGCTATCAAGTTAACAGGTCTGTGAAAGCCCTTTTGTTAATAACATGGCTGATCTTTAACCAAAATATCTTGCAGCTCTTCGGCCACCAGACCCTGCTGGCTCCACCAAATCTTCAGTCAACGAAAAAGAGGAAAATCTCTCAACTCCACCAGATGCGGACAGACTGAAAAGTTAAAACTTGTTGAAAATGCGCGCACCTGCGAGCAACGCTGTATTTGCCAGGCGTGTGTCGCCACCGTGTGGTCATTGCCGGAGTGGCACGTAGGTATTCTGTAGTGGTTTTTTTTCTTTTTCCAATGCGGTTTACAAACGAAATTTTAATAATTCGGCAGACAAATCTATCAATTCTGTGCAATCCTCGGTAGGCAGGGAATGTGGGGGAAAACAAGGGTGACCCCGCCAGAAGCCCGCAGCCTAAACTCAGCAGCCTGCCTTGGAAGTAACTATTAGAGCTGTTTTTACAGTTCTTTTAATTTATGTACAGATCTGTCATAAGTAAACAAAAGGGTTAAGCTGCAGACTTCCTGGATGTAATAAGAAATACGGGAGTCTTAACGACAGCCCACCTGTTCACGTGGTCCAGCCCACGGTCGAGCCCAACTGTGGCACAAGAGGGCTGGCAAACAGTCGGACCTGCAGCACTGACCGCTTCTCTAGACGTCTTGTCGGTGGTGCCATCCGATTGACAGACAGGTTCCTTGGGATTCAAGACGGCGCAGTCCGCAAACATGATGGTTGGATTACAGGTGTTGACCTGCCATCCTTGTCCATCTAGGGGTCCGTGAGCCAAAGGCTTGATTTTGATATAGCAGTAAAGACATCTTCATTAGAGTCCAGACCTTAACTTCATTGAAAATCTTTGGGATTTTGTGCCGGAGAAGACTTTACGCGGTGGTCCGACTCTCCCATCATCGATACAAGATCTTGGTGAAAAATGAATGCAACTCTGGACAGAAACAAATGTTGTGACATTGCATAAGCTTATCGAAACGATGCCACGACGAATGCGTGCCGGAATCAAAGCTAAAGGCGGTCCAACCAAATATCAGTGTGGGACTTTTTTTTTTGGCCGGGCAGTGTATTTTATATGAAAGTATTTAAGGGTGGAGGTCCTTAGCTTTACTCAGTTTCTACAATGGGCCTGGAAATTGTTAAGACCCTCCGCCATAGTATTATAGCCTTGACCCCTGCAGGCCTGGGTGTTCTCTGCCCCTTGAGGATCAACCAGTTGGTTGGGAAGTCAGTCAGTAAGAGGGATTTGAGAGGTCATGAGTCACACCAGTACTGTGTGTTTTATTTCCCACTATGTACATCGGATAGGATGTGATCATATTCAGTCATGTAAGTGAAGCAGTGAGTGAGCAATTCACCCTATCGGTGAGGCTCAGTATGGTTATGCGGGCCTTTAACTGGGAACCACCACTGTAACAGTGAATACTCTCCTGCTTTTATTATTAAACACAATATTTCCAGTCAGTCATCTTGAGTCTTTTTTAAGTTGATCGTTTCATATCCTCCTTGGCTCCCTGTAACTCCCGAGCTCACCAGCACCTGATCCCAAGCTGAGGAATCAACACACCCATTTTTCCCCACGTGATGGTCCTGGCATGGCCTTCCCTCTGGGAAATTTCCTACAGTAATTGCTTTCTTTCAAAGCCCTTAATAAAACGTGTGCTCAACCTCATTTGCAGGTCAGCTCGTGCCAGGAGGATTTGGGGAATCTCTCGTCCTCCCATGATGCTCTGTTTCATTTCAGCACATCTTAGTGGTAGGATTACAGGAAATAGGCTGAGAATACAGCAGTTAGGGCTGGGTGATGTAGTGTTTAGCACCTTCCGCTTAAGTGGGTTCAAATCTCACCTCCTACTGTTGTGCTTGTGATAATGTTGGTTTGAAGCTAACTCAGTGTGTGTGGAATTTATATGCTCTCCCTGGTTGTCTGTTTTTCCTCTTGGTGCTCTGGTTTCTTTCCACAGTCCAAAGACCCATATTTCAGTTGAATTGGTCACACCCAATTTGCCCTTATTGAGTTATGCACTGCTATTCATTGTCTGGCCATAAAATGTACTGACCTGGCAATCATGGCCTGCAGACACCAGAAGATCCGGTTCAAGCAGAAGAACCCCAAGAGGCAGGCGGAAACTAAGAAGAGAAAAGGTCTCTACCAGAAAGCAGAGGCCAAGACAGTTCTGGTCTGCAGATGTTCCCTCTGCAGGGTGACCCAAAGGGACACAAACATTCAGAAATGTCTGTCATTGCCAATCCATTTTACAGAATCGACTTTGATGTTGGGCTTCTTGATGCAGTTACAGGTAAACCAAAGGAAGCACACAGTCATATCACAAAATATAATTCTTTAAATATTCATATGCACAGATGTGCAGTATATATACAGGTACAGTATAGATTTTTCCAATTTTTCCTCTGAAAGATCAATTCTAATTGCTGCATATGTGGCTTTAAGCTTTTTTTTCAAGAACAAAGATAACACTGGTATTAAAATTTATCGTTTTCTGGTCCAGATTTATAATATCTGTATATAAAGGTCAACTCTTTGGTTCGCAGTCTCTGTATCTATACATCTTTGTTTATCTGTTTTGTCTCTGTTTGTTTTTTATGCGCTGCTTTGCTTTTCAAGCTACAGATTTGAACTTTGGCACAGAAGTACCTCTCACCCTAAGTGGGGTTTATTACATAGTCAAGTGAATTAAAATTAAAGCAGTAATGTCACATGCAGAGTATAGGTACATGATCCTGGCAGAATTTCTCACACCACACATACTCATAAACCTACACACACACACACACACACACACACACACACACACACACACACACACACACACACACACACACAGGTAGTGGACATATGAGATACAGATGGATTAAACCTTCACACAAATGAGCTCTGTGCAGATGCCTGACCCAAAGACCCTTTGAGAAGAAGTAACCGAAGGTGTCCATGCCCCCATAGTTCGTGGATGTGGAGATGTGAGCTGGTGGTCACTGAGCCATGTTGGACACCTGCAGAAACGCCGGGTAGACTGTAACATCACACCGTTGGTTGCTGCCAACACCTCCACTGTAACAGGACAGGGTCACCCACAACTCATTTCCCACCACTCATAACCAAAAACTCAGCTCCCGCTTCACCACCACAGAACACCTCTGAAAAACCCTGACGCTGCACCAATCCACTTTTCAGTCTCCCGCTTCCTTCTTCCTTCACTTGTGAACAAGGCCCCAACACACTTGAACTCCTTCACTAGGAGCACCTGTTCTCCCTCACCTGGAGATAAAACAACTCTTTTCCAAAAGAAGACCTTGACCTCAGACTTGGAGATGCTGATCTTCATAAGAGAGGCCTCTACATCACCATAAAAGTGGTCATTTTTACATGGAGCAATTTAATTAGAAATATTGTTTGTTTATTTATTTAAATATGAATATAAAATGTTTGCATTGCATCCTAGCATTTGAGCGTAACACCAGCTGTCCCCTTGGACACTGTTGTCTCTTGTCACAGTGGTAGCGGACATCTTTCAGAACCATCTGCAATAAAAACAAGTTGGTAAACACGAATCCATTATTGCTGAGTCAAGGCTCTGATGTTTATCATCCAGGAGGGCAAAATCACAGTGTTTGTTTCAGTTGGTCAGTGAACCGTTTGACTGAACCCATTTAACTCTGATGTAAGAGGTGTTAAAACCCTGAAGGACCAGCCGGACTTGGCGGACGTGACCCTGCAGGGCTGTGGGTTCATTTGTCTGGTGCTGAAGTTTCCCTTAACATAAGACCTATCAGGAGAATCCTGGTAGCAGCCACTGAAGATGGATGTTCCCAGCTTACTCTGCCATCAGTACGTTCCCATCACAGGTCTCTCGCTAGGCCCACCTGGAGCCTTGAGACAGTAGGAGGCAGATACTGATGATCATCTCCCATGCCCTGGATCCGCCTCCCTTCACCACCACTAACTGATTCTCAGCAAAATGTCTTAGCAGGAGTCATTATGCTACAGAAAGCCCAGGCCTGCAGCTGCTACAGTTAAGATGTGACAATAATGTAGAATCTGATAGCTTTGATTTCTATTGCCAAACAAGGTAATCACAAGTCAGAGTTGTTGGAGCTAAACAACCAATTTTCAGAGCTAGAAACACACTTCCCCTTATTTGGTGTAATAGATTTTATTCACACAGCCTTATTGAAAAATAACATCATTAACAATGAAAAGATGCACAAATGGGAGGCAAGATAACAGGCCATCTCTGTGATATAGAATTAGAGGCTATTGGGAAAACATCCGAAAATTTGCCGCAGCAGTAAGTCAACGAAATCTCAGAAAACTGATAGCCCTTCCAAGATGCCCAGTGATATGGCTATTATTTATGAATACACCTGGTGTTGTCCTGAGCCAGCTTTTATTCTGTTACCACCAAAACTCTCATTGGCTGGTCCAGACACATGCTGAGCTTAACTGGATCTTCTCGGTCCTGCAGCCATCCAACAACAAAGCAGTTGATGAGATGTGAGCGCCCTGGCAGGTCCTTCTCAGTAGATGGGTTCAGGACATGAGCCTGGAGGGACCTGATGGACACCCATGCTGGCCCCTTGCTCATTTCACAAGTGGAACGGCAGTAAAAATGCTTGCAGAACATCCTGGTATTTGACCTCAGATGGAGGACCAACCCAGAGATAAGGAGGGGGCAGTAATCAAGTGACAGAACTGGAGCGCACAGGGTAAGCAGGGTGACAGAATAAGGACAAGGGTTTCACATGAGTTCACAAAGAGGGGGTAACAGGAAAGCGCTCAAGAGCTCAAGAGCAGCAGAGCAAGGCAATTTCTTCTATAGGAGCATCATTCACTTTCAGCTCAGCAAATCAAACACTGTCACTTCCAGCTGAGTTCAAGGCTGCTTCCCTCGTGTGGAAATGCAACTATAAGAATTAGCAGGAATAAACAAGTGAACACAATGTGATCAGCATCCAGCAGATGACGCCATCAACAACAGCTTTGTCTGTAGATGATGTGCTCGTGGCCCCCATCTGACTGTAACCATCTGCACTGCCAAATGTGAAGCAGCCGGGATGAAGATTGGCACCTCTAAGCCTATGGTCATGACCTTCTACAGGAAAAGAATGGCTTGCAGGAGGAGGCAACAGCCCTCCGCAGAGCACCCTGTGCCAATCTGGTTGCAAAGCAGGTGCTGAGCCTTTGGACAAAGGTCTCAGTTTGCCACTCTGTCTACCTCCCTGTTCTCATCTATGGTCATGAGCTTTGGGTGATGACCATAAGAACAAAGTCATAGATACAAGCTGGCCAAATGAAGTTTATCTGCAGAGTTACTGAGCTCAGTCTAAATGACAAGGTGAGGGGTTTGGTGATCATGGACAGCCTTGCAGTAGAATGGTAATAGAGGTGCTTAATGTGAGGCAGTGTGAGTGCAGTGAAAGAATATCCCTGGTTTGCTCCTGATGGTGTTGTGCCAGAGGTGATCTAATCTGTTTGACCACATACACATGGGAGAGGTCATGTCTCACAGCTGGCTTAAGGACACCTGGGGAATCCCCCAAGGAGAGCTGGTGACAGTTGCTTGGAAAAAAATAGGTTTGGGCCTACCTGCCCAAATTCTTACCATTGTAACCCAAGACAACAAGATAGGAAATAACTGACTGACTAAACAAGGGAAAACAACACACAAAGTACAATTCTGGGAACACAGTAGGTGCTAAAGCATAAGGACAGGGGATGCATGGCCAGGTGTACAAGTTTCAGCAGGCAGAACAGTTTAAAGATCATAATTTGTTTTATTGTGCAATAATTTTAACACTAAATTTACTCTACAATGCTAAGACTGAATAGCAAGAAAATGGCAATTTGGCAGCTGACCCCTTTGCAGCAAACATTGTGCATAAATAAATGCACCCCTAATTTTAATTTTCAACATAATAGTGATCATTATGACAACAGTTTATCTGGATGTGTATCCACAAAGTCTTTCAATATTAATATTTTATGAAAACTACTGCAAGCGTTCCGTATGGCCAGCAGGTTGCGGAGTGGCTAGATACATCACCCACTGCTTGAAAGACTCGGGTGTGAATCCTACTCCTGTTATTGAACAAAGCGCTGAAAGCGATAAAGTAAAAAAAATACCCAACTGTAGAAATGGATAAATTGTTTTACGTAGCATAATATGCAGCTCTAACAACAGGTCTGGAAAAAGCTAGTAAATGAATAAATAATTGTTTAGACAGCCACCAAGTCAAATAAATTTTGGTGCAACCGGTTTCCAGAGGCAAGACGAAAATTACAGGTGTGATGCAGGTTTGGTTTGACCCCCCCACTGAACCCATATCAACAACCACAACCAGCAAATTCACACGGGAAGTGAGACAGTTATCTTGCTAAAGTGAAAACCCTGGCTAGAAGAGCTTGCTTATGGCTCCGGGGGTGGTGTCACCTTCCTTGCATGGTCCCAGTGAGATCTGCTAACCTTGTGAATAAATGGTTTTAACTGCCATGAGTGAGGCTCTGCGGGAGCAGAAAAGGCCAGCCCAGTCTCCAGACCAGCTTGATAAGAACGCACTGCTTCGTAACCACAAAGGGACTGTATGTATTATCGACATTCAGTTCCTTTAGTAAATCACTACTTTTGACTGTGGGATGTCTTAAGCGTGTTCAAATATTCATGACAATTTCGGGCAGATGGTAGCACATATTAGGAAAACTGACAGGTAGCTTTTGTGCTGCTTGTTCAAGTAGCCAGAGGAGCATCGCTGTTATTCCCTTCAATTCAAACAAATGAATTAAAGTTAATTACCCTTCTCTTCTATTAGAGAGCTGAGCCGTTGGTCACCAATGATGGAAGTTAGCTAAGCGACGAATTATTAAGCCAGCCAGCTCCACGGAAAAGTGTAAAAGTGAAATTAAACTTCAGAAGTGCTCAATAAGATAAATGCCTTGTGAGACAATGTGAAGTATTTTGTCCCTTGCCAGTTCATTCTGAGTGGTTTGAACTCTCTCCTTTCCCCCACGTGTGTGTGTGAAACGTCGTCTGAAAAGAAATGAATCCCCAAAGCACAGTGACTAATAGCCCTCAGCGACAGATTATATAATAAATCCTGAAGAGTTCATTAAGATGGAAAATGTTCTTCAGTTGGGCTGTTGAAGTCCATACATCCATAAGTCATCCTGTTGTTTCCAGGCAACCTTACAGTATTCTTTTGAACGGACAGAGGCGTGATGCATGTTCTGTCTTGTCCTGCGGCGTTTCTAGAGAGACGCCAAACGTTGCATGAGAACAAAACACCCAAACACCACCCTGAAGGCAGGCCGCCTCGCAGGGATCACTTAGTCCTCCACAAAATGAGGACCACAGCAGGCAAAAAGAAGCGGCTGAATATGGGTATGACTCGTGCATTGTCTGCTCGCATCGGGCAGCTCCTCGGTGCCTTTGTCCGAGCAAATGAGCGATGTGATATTAGCGCGTGGCCTCCGAGAGAGGCTTTGTTCATTCGGGTCTCGGTCCGCTCATTCATCTGACCTACATGTGTGTCTCAATCTGTTGGCAGAGCTGCATTCTGGAGGCTTTTTTCATGCACCCAATGTGAAAATAATTCATCCGCCTGATTTCTATCCTCCTCCTTCCCCTCTTCTTCCTCATCCTCCTCCACCTCCACAGGGAGGAGCGGTGGCGGTACCTGCGTGAGCCACGGACTCCCGCCAGCAGCCCTCCTCCAGGTTCCGCCCACTCGGGCTGCTATCCGAGGGTGAATCATGCAAGCCCTAATGCAAATCGCGCATGGCAGGCGATGGGGGCGGGGAACCGTCAGCAAGCTGGTGGTTCTCTGGAGCAGTTCTCCATGAGGCCTGCGACATGGGATCACACGCTGCACAGCAGGAAGGTGTGACCAAGTAAATTCTCAAGCAGAGCCTACATGAGCAATAGATTAACTTGGAATATGTCACTGTAGTCATATCTCGCTCCTTTGCTCGACAGCTCATTTGGGTGTGGTCACTGGGGGGGGACATAGCCTGCCTGTCACGTACCGAAAGAAAAGATAATTGTTCTTCCCGCCGGGACATTTCCTGGCAGTGTGGAAAAGCAAGCTCTCACAGGTTTCTCATGCCTGCAGTGCATGGTCCGCCATAACTTTTAACTCCACCAGCTCCAAATGATGCCCGAAATGAAATAGGTTACATACTTAATGTCACGGTCTGAAGGGAGACCATGTGACGCTGTAAAAAATAGACTCCCTTTCCCCAGTGGAAACAGCTAGAAAGTGAGCCGAAATAGCACTTAGTTCGGCCCGATGAGATGCGCGCCCCATGCTCCAGTTTGGTCGTGAAGCCCTCAACATCACCAGTAGAAATAATCCAAATATCAGGCAACCAAAATCAGCAGGTCATTTCACATTTGCAAATCCACTTCCTTTTAATCTGATTTTTTTTTTTTTTTTTTTTTTGGGAACATGTGATACATAGGCTGTTGTGCCGGGAAAGAAAATCTGGACCAAAAGGAAATAAATGACGCCATATAAAGAACAAGCTGGACTGTGCAGCTGAGATTTTCTTTAGTTACATTAAAGCCCATAAAGCTAGATGTCAAAGTCATCATAAACTTATTAAAAAGAAAATGTGTAGGAATCACAAAAAACGCATTAGTAAAAAACCTTACAGTATAACACCTTATGGAAAGGAAAACTGTCATTTTTGGTATCCATGTTGCATAATACTCTCAGCTTTACACGCAAAGTGCAAAATTAAATGGAGACCTACATCTTCCATGGGTATCTAACTTAGCTCAGAATGATCTCCACCTCTCCAACAGAAGAGTATGTTTTATTAGGTCAGGTCTCTGCAGCAGACTTTTAATGGCCCAGTGCGCTAAACCTTCGGTGTTTATTGCAAAACATCATCACTATCTTTTCATACTGCTCTCAGAAAAATATAACTGTAAATTTGTATTGATTATTTAACTATAATAATTATTAATAATATTTGGGGAAAAAATGTCCAAAATCATGTTTATTGCTGTTATATAATATAACAGCAATATAATGGCATATAATAACAGTAATGATAATACTGATTCATATGTTAATAAGATTAAAGATGAGTGCAGTAAGTGTAACAGTTACTTCTGTAGTGTTGTAGTTTCCACATCAATATTTGCTCATTTCTGTCATCAAATTAGTAGATCAGAATCACTTCCAACACACAACAGATATGTCACAGACAATGAGAGTTAAAGTACTGTAGGTGACACCAGAGTAAAACATTATCCTCACTCGTGAACCTATAGCGGAATTCAAATATTGTAATGATTCTGCTGGGCAGGGTCCATGGTGAAAATCACACCCCAATCTCTCACATCAAAGGCAGCATCATTGACTTAGTCATCAGTAGGTTGAGGCCCCTTCATGTGGTTTCTGGGATTGCAGCACTGACCCTCCATGAAGAGCCCTTAGTTTCCCTTATGTTGGTCTAAATTCAGAAATGCCATGGACAGCTGCACTGAAGGGCACAAAGCAGAATGGACCTCACTTCTAAGATATGGCAATTTCTCACTTAAGAGTCTCACACTTAAGACGGCAATATAACAACTCCACAGAGGACAAGAAATGAACGCCAGTCTCAGAAACCAAAACGAGTGACCCTAAACACATGAATGGATCAACACATCTTAGCAAGACTTCTAGACTCACTATGATACCTTACACCCCTGCGCTTCATAGGCGTCACTATTGGTTGGTATGTGTGCAAGTATTCAGAGTTGTTCTTCCTTTGTGTTTCTCAGACTTCTTTCAGTCCCAAAGACTCCTGTAGTCAAATGAGTGCCAAATTTGAGCACAGGCAAAACAAGGTGCGCCAACTAAATTTAGGACTAAAGTGTTCCACACGCAGGTGACATCCACTGCCATCACAAATATAAATTATTTGTATTCTCATGAGCAAAATATTATGTAACTTCACATGTAACACAATTCACTAGGCATATACAACATGTAACGCATACAGTATAGCAGGAAGAATATACAATACAAGCTTAGGAACTACAAACACTTATTCTCACCTAATGCTACTGTCCATAAAACAAATTCTTCGAACAAAGAAGCCACAGGTGAGTACAATACAGTAGGAATACATTGCAGTATAAATAGGTAAATCATCATAAAGTTGTTCTAATCTAACATTGCAAGTGAAACTGAAGGTGTCTGCACAATAAAGATTAATATTATGAAAGCATGTCATCCAATGGAAAAGTTCTCAAGTACTGGGACAAATAATATTATATTACAAAATGTTTGAGTTATACACAAATGCTGAGGGAGGAGGCAATTTCAGATGTGAGCTGTTACACCCCCAGGCACACAGTAATACAGTCGAACACGCTGATCACACTTCCTTGTATGTGGAGAAAGACTAACAGGAGCGAAGGTTGGTATCTCTGAATCACTATGATGTGAAACATAGAAAATAGGATAAATGTGTGTATAATACCACAGTACATTATAAATAAATGTGTATATAATAAGAGAGCAGCATCAAACTAGAGGAAAATGTGGTCTCCAACGACCACGCGCCCGGTCCTTTCTTACGCGGCCGTGCGGATTCGTCGTGCACGTCAGTCAGCGGTTGCCATAGCGACGCTTGACGTCACGGCCCCGCGCCCTGCCCCTGCTCCAGGGGTTGGTGTGATTGGAGGGAAACCCCGTGCCTTAGATCGAAACGGACCGCCGGAGGAGCGAGGCTTTGTAGCCCGAGCAAATCGACAGTCGCCGCGAACACATTCAGGTAAGCAGCGTCGGGTAGCTTCAAATGGCGTCGTTAACTTCTATATTTCATTGTAGGCAGTGAATGGGATTTATTTCCCCGGCGGAGGTGGGGAAAGTGGTGATTTTAGCCATGTCGGTGTGCGCTGAGGGGAGCGCTCGAGCGGGCGAGCTAGCGGACTAGCTTCCGTGCTACAGAACAATGAGCGGCGACCGTCGAAGCAGTCGAGCTTTTGTGGCGCAGAGCACCCGGCGGATTCCGGGTTTCATTCTGTTCGGCGCTCTGCTCTCTAACCCCCCCCCCCCCCCGACGTTGCACCCTTGCTTGTTCCCCCCACGGGAGGGGTTCTTTTCGGGCGGGGGGGGGGCAGCATTTTGCCTGAAATTAATGTCTTTTTTTTTTTTTTTTTTTTTTTTTAACCCTCATTTGGCGGGACGGCGACCCGGCTCGCGCTCAGCTGTCCGGTCGCGTTGGCCGTCCGAAGGCGACCATTATAACCACTTTTATTTATTAATGTCGCTCTCCTGCGCCGCACTTGTGCTGTGGTGAAACAGGTTGGCTTTCGCGAGGAAGTCTTCGGTTAACGCTGGCTATTCACACCCGAACGGGGCTCTCTGACAGATGTGGACGCTGGGAGGGGCGTTTAGTTTTAGATATGAGAAGTTGGTGTGTAGACAGGTGTGGTCAGGTAAGTTGGGTTGTGGAGATGTGTGTAGACAGATGAGCACCGTGCAGGAGATGTGAAAGGGTGTGGCCAGCGCAGAGATGTGGGCAGGTGAGAGTAGGTAAGGGACATATGAGGGTGGAAGCAATGCGTGTGGGATTGTGGGTAGGTGGTTGAATGCAGCAGGATGAGGACGATGCTGGAAGAGATGTAGACAGGTGAGAGAGTGATGTGCACAGGTAATGGACATAAGAAGGTGAAACCAGTGTGGTTTGTGGACAGTTGAGGACAGTGGCAGTCGGCACCCTAGAGCCATCTCTGCAACCTTCATAGCCTGTTGATATCAAGCTTGAAATTTATAAACTCACTTAATTTGTAACTTTTGTATTTTTAAGATATGTCTTGCTCTCCCTTGAGTTGTCTTTGATGTTCATTTCGGCATCATGACATAGTTGAGGAAACCAGGTCACAGGGACAATTTGAGGGTGGCCTGCTGTTGCCCCCCCCCCAAAAAATCCACAAATAAAACATTTTGGGAAGCAACACAATACATGAAGCAATATTAGTTGGGGTCAATGTTATTTAGTTATATGTTGATTTTGCCTTTGTTGGCCAGTATTTATAATTCATATTTTAGGGCAACAGCTGTTAATATAGTGAGTGATGCATGCCGCCCTTTAGTGCTAACCAGTGATGCTCTGATGACTGTCTCTTGTAGTTCCAGAATCCAGAGCAGCTTTTTTTAAAAATGTATTTATTTTTTTAAAAGTGAGCCGTCGTGTGCATGTTGCAATGACCCAGACACGTATGGAGAATTAGATTTTTTTTTTTTTTTTTTTTTTTAACTCTTCCAACTGGTTGGAGGGCTGCCTGCATTTAGGACATCCTCATGTCTTCCTCAACTCACATAATGGAAACAGTGAAACACCCACTCCGGGCCTCTCGTCATTCAGTGTGTTAATACAAATATGTAATGTATAACCTTATCTATTACATGTAAAACACATATATAAAATTTACAATGATCTCACTCTTCTATTATTTGCCTGTGCCCTACCTGTTCTTTGAAAATATGCACTAAGGTTTTTTTCTCCTTTTTTTTCTTGAATTGTTTGAAATTGAATAAGCTTATGTAGAGTAACGGTTTTATAGTCACGGGTGTAAAATGGTCACATTCTCTGCTCTCATCCAGCTGCATACTTGACCGTGACTAATTCCGCATTTTTGCACAATATGAGTCGTAACATGTTGGAGGATATCCGCTTAGGAGGCTGGTTTTATGGAAAGACATCTGGCTGCATTAGGTGTTTTCAGAGGGATCCTATTTTTTTGTACTCCACCACCACCACCCTGTTCAGAGCACTTGAAGACAGGTAAGGTTGAAGCAGTTAATGCCGGTAATTGTGTGCATCTCAGTTAGTGACAACTGAAAACGCGGGATTGATTGAACAAAGCAACTGTGTGATGTTGGGAAGGGACAGAATGCCTGTGGGCCTTTCAGCATGTAAGTATAAGAAGATATTGATTGTAACTGGACTGAATGTGCTTTTCATTTTTTTCTATCTGCAAACACATCACTATTTTTAGTTATATAAAAACAGCTACAAATTAATTATTTTTCATATACCCAATTATATAAATGAATAGGACAAGTTCTTTTGCAGATGAGGGTAAGCAAATTAATGAAATAATTAGCATTTTGATCATTTCATGTGAATTTGTACTTGTTCTGTGTTTTTCCCCATGTTAAGGTGATAGAATATTTCACACCTTGAAAAAAAGTCTTTTTTTTTTTTTTTTTTTTTTTGTAGGCATTGAATCTTGCTATTTGTTAAAAGGGGAAATAAATGATCAGAAATTGACAACTGCAGGTGGTGCAAGTCTGGTATTTGCCCATGCATTACAGCTTAGCTCTTTCATGTCGCAACAGGCCTGGAAGCACTGTAGAGCATGACATAATGCAGATGAATAGGAATGTCATCACAGTAACTTAGATAATAAATTTCAGAGGACACAGAGGAAAGAATAACTAAAGCTCCTTACAAGAACACATCACCCTTTTGTGATCCATCTCCCTGTCTTACTCTTTCTCTGTAGAACCAAGCAGCCATGGACAGGACAGAGCTGGTACAAAAGGCTAAGCTGGCCGAGCAGGCAGAGCGCTACGATGACATGGCGGCAGCCATGAAGGCAGTTACAGAGGAGGGCGGTGAGCTGTCCAACGAGGAGCGTAACCTGCTGTCTGTGGCCTACAAGAATGTGGTGGGTGCCCGGCGCTCCTCCTGGCGTGTGGTGTCCAGCATTGAGCAGAAAACTGAGAGCTGTGAGAAGAAGCAACAGATGGCCAAGGAGTACCGAGAGAAGATTGAGAAGGAGCTCAAGGACATCTGCACTGATGTTCTGGTAAGGTTAGGTTTCTCTACCTAGACCTAGATTGAACCTTTTTCAGAAACTGAAATGGATGGAACTTCAGATGTGGTATTTTTACACAGAACATATGTGTCCTTCTGAGTGCATTCATATTTTCCCAAGTTATAGAATTTACCCAGAACTGTACTGGTATATCAGTGAGTTCTTTGTGGATTTGCGATGGATTGGTCTTCTGTTAGCATGAATTTGGTTAATAGATTCTTTCCTATTTTGTCAGTGATCAGCAGTGTTTTCCAAATAGCTGGGGTCACTATAGACCCAATCCTGAGCACCATGTCAGAAAAAAAACTTCTCAATGGCACTTAACAGGCTCCAGGAAAAGAATCTGGAAGCTCTTCACTTTGTAGCTGCAGTGGTCACAGCTGTTCAGCATGGTGTTAAATGTGATTAAAGGTTACATTTCTATGTTCAGGAAGAATGACAAGCTGTGTGTTTGTCCCTTGTCTGACTAAAGTGACTGATGTCTTATATGTGGTTTTGGGTGTGCCCCAGTGATAATTCCTTCCGTTTTCATTGGCTTGTTCAAGTTGTTTCATGCTTCTTTTTTTTTTTTTCTTTCTTTTTTTTGGTCACATGTGCATATGAATGGAGAAGAGCCAAGTCTCTAAACTTGTGGTGGCACCATTGAGACCAGCCACTATCTGCTCCCTTTGTTAAACCTTGAGTCCTTCCATCAAGAACTTGTTTTTGTTTTCTTATTGTGACCCAGCACTTCTTGTGGGATAGTTTCAAGTTAATCCAGATAAATCCACACTGCTTGCTCTAATTACCTGCTATGAGTAGGGGCCTCATCCAGTCAAGCTCATTAGTCCATTCCTCATCTCATTTGTCTCAGTACAAAGGGAGATGCGTCCTCACAGCAGCCTGGGTCACAGAGGTGGCAGATAGACAGTTTGACTCCTCAACGGCCTAAATAAAAATGTCACTTGATGTATATAATTGCACTAAACTCAAATAAGATATGGAATATGTGGTGATGCTGACTGGCAATCCAGAAATTTTAGCATATTGGCTGTTTTTCCTGGATCATGGACATATTGATGTCTCTTGCTGTATGCCTTTGAAGCACTAGCACTTTAATTGATGCTCAGTGTATCTGTTTAAGCAATTGGCATAAATGCATGGTTTGAATATTTTTAGTCTGTTTCTCATTTCATTTTCTTTTTCCTTAAACTGATAACTACTAGACAACACTAATACTATTTAGGGCACTTAGCTTAGTATAGTCTCTTTGCCAGGGTTCTTTTGGTGGATTTAAAAAAAAAAAAAAAAAAAAAAAGATTTAATTTACTGTTATTTTAGCTTATACATTGTACATGTTCAGCATATTTAGCCTTACTGCTATTTCTGAGAAATAAATGCTGCTTTTTTTCAGCTACACTGACTGAAGGACTCATACCCATCACTTTTGTCATTGGCACTTGTATCCAATGCCAAAGTCTTATGTTTGCAATTGGATTGGCCTCATCTTCAGTTCACACACGATGTAATAATACTGCAGCTCTTCCAAGCATCGGGGTGTGAGTCACTGGGTTACAATCCTGTAATAACAGCAGCTGAGCCTATACTCTGGGCTACCAGCCACCCCCCACCACCAGAGGTGATGGGAGGTCATTCTATTTGCCATGTTGTCAGCAGTGGGCAGACATGTTTTCTGTAAGCTCTCTAGAAGGTAGCTTCCTCTCTGCTCTCCTTAGCCCCTCACACACACCCCTGTGGACACTCCTCAATTCATCCCTAACTGGCCTTTCTCCCAAAAGCCTTCAGCTGTGTTTGGAAATTCATGTAGACTCCTTGCCCTTAGCAATTGCTTTGCTTCTGCACAGATGGAAGTAATTTTTCATTGTTACTTGCAAGTTGGCTGAAAATGACTAAAAATCAAGTGATGTATCAGTTTATTTTAAAATACATTAAAGACAAATGTAAGAATCATGTCCATGCTATTATGATGCTGGTAAAAATTGAATATTATTTGCTGAACAGGTCTGCAGCATTGACAATATTCAATTTTCTTTGCTTTATATTTTATTGCTGTTAAATTTAGAGCATCACCTTGGCATTTCTCTAGGATGAATGATTTCATGAACTGGCAGTTTTAAGTAGCTTGTCTTTTGACTTTCTTTATTTTGAGAGGTCTTCTCAGGTCAATGTGTCTGTTTTCAAACCTTGTTTCCGATACACTTAAAAGAGGTGAAAGTGCAGATTTGACTGCAGACTTCCTGACTGTTCAACTTAAGGAATTGTGTGTTTAATGTACCTTGATGATCTATTAAAAATAAGTGATACTAGCAAAAAATGGTAAAGCACAAAGAGTGATGGCTGCCTTGGTGTGTATGAGATCTTGCCAGGTTGCCTGTACACACTCAGAGGCCTCTGACAGCAGCAGACAAGCAAACTGCCATGCGTGCTCAGTGACCCATTTCATCTGCCAGTGAAGCTCAGGCAGAACTTGTAAAAGG
Source organism: Heterotis niloticus (assembly GCA_018136845.1). Lineage (NCBI taxonomy): Eukaryota > Metazoa > Chordata > Actinopteri > Osteoglossiformes > Osteoglossidae > Heterotis > Heterotis niloticus. Next base: position 19,088,036 of record CM030905.1, read on the forward strand.
AGGAAAGAATACTGATCTGTCTATCTGCACTCATTTGCCATGTTAGCCTCCTTGCTAAGATAGGTTTAACTTACTATATCATTTGTGTTTCTTCAGGAAAATCTAAAGGACATCAGTATTAATCTCCCTTTAGTGAACAGTGTGGGGTAGTGCTTAAAGCTTTTGTTTATTGCAAGAAGTCACAGTCAACTTTTGATTTCTTCTTTATACTACCAAGTGTCATGCAGATTGGTTTTTTAAGTGTTAATTTTGTTTCATTTGTCTTTTACAGGGTCTTCTAGACAACTTCCTTGTTCCCAAAGCTTCCCCAGCCGAAAGCAAAGTATTCTACCTGAAAATGAAAGGAGATTACTACCGCTACTTAGCCGAGGTGGCTGTTGGAGAGGAGAAGACCAGTAAGTTGTCAGATGGGGCGGATGGGTCGTTTGCAGAGTGATACTTGTTTATCACAGTTGGTTATTGTGGTTCTTTTAACCAGCTTTCTACAATCAGCAAGTTTGAGATTCCTTTTTTGTTTCCTTCACATTGATTTGTCAGTGGCTTTGTTATCTATAAGTAAATGATAAAGTAAAATGATTTTATGTGAAGACAGTTTAAAAAAAAAACTTGGTTTTGATTTGATTGAGAGGTATGAACTGCAGGAAGAGCCATTTGGCTTTGCAGTGTGGGTGTGGCTACCTGCTCTGGTGATGTGCAGGGCAGAGAAGGTGGGGGCAGTCTTATCAAGGGTGTTTCAGCTGTGGGTGTGTTGAGGGTGAAGACGCTATCCCCCAATCAGAGTTTTCCTGGAACCAAGCAGTAGTACATGCCCAGAGGGGCTGGAGGAGAGAGCCAGTGGGGACAAGTCGGGGCACATGCTTCTGTCTGAGTGAGAGGAGGGGAGGATGGCAGCAAATGCTGAGTTGATCTTATATGTATGTGCTGTTATTGAAAATTGAGTCAGAAGGCATTGTTTCAACCGATTTAGTAAATTATTTTTTTTCTCAGAAGGAATATCTTTCTGTCTGTAGAATGGAGTCAGTTGTTTAGCCTAAAGTGGAGCTGATCTCACCTAAGGTGGTTGTTTCTGTCTCCTGTGCAGAACTACTGCCACACCCAGCCCCAAAAGCGCACTGCACTGGGGTGTTGTCTTATCCAGTTGGGTATGAGTAGACACATGGGTGTGGTATCCGTTGTGTCAAGAAAAGACTCGCCTGTACAGCTGCCCCAGTGACAGCTTATTTACTGTGTAGGAATAGGTTTTCTTGTGTGAACGCTGTTTTCAAAAGTGTTCTCCAGGTGACCTGGAGTTTGTGGAAGTAACACACATGGCTGCATTTATGTGTTTGATGTAAAAATATTAGGCATCAGGTGGCAAAGTGTTCAGTGCTACCACCTTCCACTATTAGGACCCAAGTTTCAATTTCCACCTCTGCCTGGAGGTTTTATAGGGCACAGGTGAGTGCAGTAGAGTTTGAGTTTTTTAAGCTGAATTATGAATATGTGTACAGCATAAGTCAATGAAACCAATGAACTAGTTAGTGTTTATGGGAAAAGCTGGCATCGTACACCAAGTGAGCAAATCTTTGTCCTTCCTTATTGAACTGGCAAATGTGAATGCAACATGAAGAAGATGGCAGGAAACAGTGGAAGGGAGAACAAGCAAGTGCTGTTCACAACAATCCTGGAATTTCAAAAGTGGATCTCCAGCTTCCCGGATGTGAACCCAAAGGCCTTGGCAAGAACTTCTTCAGGTCTTCCTTTGTTCTTAGGATGCAGAGCTAACTTCCTGTAAAGTTCTGAGTTTTTTAATTCATTTGATCCATCTGTAAACCGTATCTTCATTGCTGAGAATGAATTTCAGTCCTCCAGGTATCTTAAAGCATGTGCTGGAATTGTTAGGGCATTTTTCAAATTTTATCACTTACTGATCTGGTGCCTGAATACACGTCATTAAAATGTTCTGTAAACCAAGAAATGGTGGTCTTCTGCACACTGTTACAATAAAAGAAGTGCGTGAACTGGCCAGAAATGCACAGGATGCAGAACTACTAGGGGATAGGACACCTCGCATTGTGTGAAACCACCGCTCCATGCTGTGCCTCGGTTATCCAAAGGAAGAGTAAAAAAAAAAAAAAAAAAAAAAAAACTGCTCCCTTTGCCACGTGGTCCTCTGTACAGAGAAGAAGGCTCCTGGGGTGTGCGTCAGTTTTATATACAGCATGTGAGTCATCTCTTGTTGAGTCATTCATACATTTCCTGTGTCGGACTTCCTCTGAGGAAGAAGTAAGTAGCAAGTTTTCTATAACCCTACACTGAGGTGCTTGGCATTGTGTCACCATGTTCGGTCATGGCTACACGGCTAAACTATGTTAAGCCAAATTCTGAACGATATTGCAGAGAAGGGGGAAGGTGGGCGTACTCACCTTTTACATTGTAATTTTTCTCCAGTCAACAGATACTCTCTCGTGATGTTGCGCAGCGGTAGTGAATTGCATCTCCCAGACAACCACACGATCGTTAGAATATACAACTGATACTGTGCAGTCTTCTGTGTTGTCAGTGTTTTTTGGATCCCCCCCCAGAGCGAGCAGTAAACAAAAACAAAACATGTCTCAATTCAAAATAAACAAAATACAAGGTCTTAGCAAGACAGTGGTTTCAGGAAATTTTGCAAGGGGTAGAGGAAACTGACTACTGACATGAAGTCTGGGATGGAACGAAATAACTAAATCCCATCCACGATTGGTTCTTATGCTAATCAATGCTCAGTCTGAAGACGGGGATGGAGAGACTGCCTACATTCCGTTGTTCGAACGGCCACAGATGTGACAGTAGGTTAGGTGTACAGGTACGCACCGCCTAAAGACATGTTGGTCATCGATGGGCCACATGTATGACAGTGGTTTGTAGCCTAGGAGCAATAGGCTATGTCGTATACAAGTCAAAACGGACATGATGCAGCGCATGTACACTCTATGATGTTAGCGCCACAACAAAATTGGCTAATGATTCGTTTCTCAGAACGCATCCCCATTGTTAAGTGCCAGTGAATTTTCGACTTATGTTCTGATAAACCCATCGTAACCCCATCATTAGTCAGGGATCACCTGTACTGCAATTTGATATGGGACAGTTGGTGAAACTAGTCAGGCTGCAAGAGTCGAGTACCACAGCCCACCCCACCCTGTTTGTGCTTTTTGACTGTTTCTTTTAAGAAATGTGTTGCTGCCTGTCACCTTTTTTATTGCTCTAATGTTTTCAAAGAGGTTTTGCGTGTGTATAATTTTTTTTCACTCATTTAACTGTAACTTAGTGATTCATTGATGGACATTGTGATTCACCTTGGAAACACTGTTTCATTGTGAAAATTTGTGAGATATGACTGCTGCACACAAGTGTGATGTTAAATAATCTCCTCTTCTGTCCCTTTTTTTCTCTCCCTTTTTTTTAACCTGCAGACATCATTTCCAGCTCACAAAAAGCTTACCAAGAAGCCTGCGAAATCAGTAACAAAGAAATGCAGCCCACACATCCCATCCGCCTAGGCCTGGCCCTCAACTTCTCTGTCTTCTATTATGAGATTCTTAATTCGCCAGATAAGGCCTGCAAGCTTGCCAAGACGGTGGGAGCTGGTTCCTCTTTTACCTGTTAGGTGGTTGCCAAAAAACAGCACCTGAGATTCACACGTTTTTTGTCCTTCCTTACCTTTTTGCAGGCTTTTGACGATGCAATTGCTGAACTCGATACACTGAATGAAGATTCATACAAAGACAGCACACTGATCATGCAGCTGCTGAGAGACAACTTGACAGTGAGTCCCAAACTCCCATATGAGATGTGAAGATGTTTTAATAATAATGATAGCTGTCAGACGTACCTCAGCAGTCTCGTCATAGCTTTATTGCATTTTTATTGGCTTTTCTTCATCAGTGAGCAAGTACTGGGTAGTAGTTCTTTAAACAGTCTTGTACTGTGAAGGTTACTGGGGCTGCAGTAATTTGGTAAAGATCTTTAACATGAAATGCTTCAGTAAAAAAGCCTATCGATGTAAACGGGTATCTTTTATATTTATATATAAATAAATAAAATAAAATTATTTATATATAATATATATACACACACACGTGTGTGTGTATATATATTGTGTGTGTGTATATTATGTGTGTGTGTATATATGTATATATAATTAAAATAAAATTATATATATGTATATACATATATATTATATATGTATATAATTTTATTTTATTTTATTTTTTTTAAATTTTAACAGGTAATAGTTCAGATGGTGATAGTAGCCATTTAAAGAATTCAAAACTGTAAGCATAAAATTACATGACTGTGGCTGCTTGTTTCCTGCACAGCTGTGGACCTCTGACAGCCAGGGTGATGGAGAAGAGCCTGAGGAGGGCAGGGACAACTGAAGCACCAGACTGTCTCCGGCTGCTGTCTCAGCCCGTCGTCTAGAGAGATCACCTTGTTGTCCCGCTTTTTTCTTTGTTTTTAGTTCTCTCACCAGTTGTATTTTTGTCCCGATTTATTATTTTATTTTTTATTTTATTTTTTATTTCTTTTTTTTGAGGGGGTGGGTTGGGTTTTGGATGTGTCCCTTTCCTTTTCGTACGAGAAGCAATTGGGTGGGAGGCTAACACATTAAAGGTGGCAAGTTTAGTTTATGGTCAATTATATACTGTATGTATGTTCTTCATATGTAAAACATTAACACTTATTAAGTGTTAGACATTATCATTTAGTTGCATCTGTTTTTCTCTGCAAAGCCAATGTGGAAAAGCCTGGAGTACGAAGGAGTTTCTGTGTAGGGAATAGTGTTCCCACATGACTGGAATAAACGGTAACGCTCTCAGAATCAGATTGTACTGATGGGCAGAACACTCAACATTCCATTTACTGTAACCTGCTCAGATTTTTTTCTTTCCCCCCATCTTGGGTGTCCAACAGAAATTTTTTTTTTTTTTTTTTTGGTTTGTAACAGTTATGAGGTATGGAAAATTAGGAGCTAAGCAAGCACTTAGAAGGCATGATACTCTTTCATGATGTTTATTGGGCAGAGCGGTAAGAATTTTCCATTTTGCTTATGTAGTTGCTGTTTTTTTCCCTCCAAATTAGGGATTTTTAAAAAAATCTTTTTCTTTTGATACTGGCCTAAAATTGATGTGGTTATAAAGTAGTCAGTGGGGAGGACAAGATGGCTGTCGGGCTGGCTAGCTTTGTTTTGTGTCTGGAATTTTCATACGGAACACCCAAACATAATTTAATTGGAGAGAAATGCGTAACTTCATGTGGAATTAAAAAAAATAATAATTTAAAAATGGTGTGAAGTTGCTGTACTTTTGAGTTAACCAGTGATTTTTTTTTTTTTTTTTTTTTTTTTTTAAATCAAATAGTTTTATTCGCTCCTGTCTTGTTTTCAAATGACACCATATTTCCTTCATTTCCTTTGTAATGTGAATTCCTCCATCTGCTGCTTCCTGCTGAGCTTCTGGAACATTTTGGCTGATTTCCACAACTGGTCTGGTTGAGGAAGTGGCAGCTAGTCTTCCTGCTGTGGCTTCATGCCATGTCTCCTGCCGTACGAGCTGGAGGAGATGATTTCAGAAAAGGTCTGTGCAGCAGGGAGTATGGGGGTTGTATCTTTGTACTGACGGCATAAGCGCATCATGCTAATAACAATGATTGTTCCATTTACCTTTGTCTAGTACACAAAAGGACAGTGATGTGTTTGGTATTGTGCTTGATATTGTGCTTTCCTTCAAACCGGTTTTCAATGTTAAATTTGTATGTTGTCCTACTTGCACAATTTACCCATTTATACAGCAGCCTACCTTTAACTGGAACAAATTTAAGGTAAGTGCCTTGCTTGGGGAACCCCCGGCGGGAGTGGAAGTTTGAACGTGAGTCCCTCAGGTTGTGAAATAACAGCTTTAACCACTTGGCACCTCCTGCTGTGTGAAGTTGCTGCACCAAGTCACTTTACTGAATATTGAAATTGAAAATGCATTATGATTTTGCCCTAAACCTCAAAACTGGATCAATTGATTCATCACATGACTCAAATTTCAAATCTGTCTTCATTACCCAAATTGGATTTATCATCCTGCTGATAACATAAAATTAAAGTGAGTCGTTTTTTTTTTTTTTTGTAAATTCATAACTATTGCAGCACCTAATGTCAGGAAAAGGTTCATATAAATTTTTGATCCCACTTAATTTTGTGTATAAGAATGTCTTTACACTCATGATTGAATCCTAACCTTTTTTTTGTGACTTACCTGTTACATTAATGTTCATTTTATAGTTTTCCCTTAATGGTGTTTTGTGGTGATGAGTTTGTTTGGTGGGTAGAATTAGTCCAAGTCTGAGGTGAGGTGACCATTTCCTGATGTGTTTGCAGCTCCGTGTTCCTCCTCCCACCTCTTTGTGGAGTGACTCATGTAACACTTGAGGCAGGTATGCAGGAGTCTGGCATCATGTTTCATGTTCAGCTGCAGGTTCTGTGTTCCTAAGGGACCCAACGAGTAATACATAAAAATGCATAATATAGCAAATATTTAGAATAATAAGCTGGAATCAATTCTAACCTTCAAGTATTGCATCACCTCTTAAACCCAAAGTACAGTGAGTGATGGTTGTGTTGTGTTTTCAACATCTTTGTGTAGTAGATCTGATCACAGGTAATTACAGTAGGTGCTGTCTTTGTTATGCAGTCCAAAAACTGGGGTTAAAATCGCTCCTGCTATAGCAACAACCAGCAAGGTGCTGATCCCAAACTGGCACAGTTAAAGCAGGTAAGTTTTAGAAGCTGTGTGTAAAATCCAAACATTGTGAGTCACTTAAGAGACTCATCTAAATGAATAACGGTTCTGTGACACTTGCAGAAGCAGTCTGCCTGCTTTGTCAGTGTCATGAACTCTGGGAAATGTTGAGGCAGACACACCCCACCCCAAAGCACGTTGCTCCATGCTCACGGTACAAGGCAGGCCCTTGCCGGTACGCAGCTGGAGAAACTCATTAATCTGGAATGTTATTTTTTTGCTTGTTGCTTAGTTGATACCGATACCTTTATCCAAAAGCAGCTTTCAAATTTACCCAGTTGAATTTTTTTATTGCTGTGATACAATGTAACTACGTTATGTGGCCAAAAGTGTGTGGACACCTGAGCATCACAGCCATTGTGTTTGTTGAGCATCTCATTCCAAACCCATAGGCAATGAAATGGAGTTGCCCCCCCCCCCCTTTTTTTTTTTTTTTTTTTTTGCTGCTATAACAGCCCCCATTCTTCTGGGAAGGCTTTCTACCCAATTTTGGGAATTTGTGCCCATTTGGCCACAAGAGCCTCAGTGAGGTCGGGCGAGAAAGCCTGGCTCATGATCGGCATTCCAGTTCAATCATTAGAAGAAGGGTCCAAATACTTTTGGCCATGGAGTGTATATAGTTGGGGCATGGTTACGCATTTGCTGAAGGGTTCTATAGCAGGTTCCCTGAATGGAGCTGAACCAAGGACCACTGGATTTTAAGCGCACTTGACAAATATTTCACAACCCATTCCTTATACTGTGTTGCTGGTCTGTGTATTATAATGTCCCATTATCACCACAACTTAAAGAGGATTTTGGGAATGGTGGTTTTAAGGGTCAAAGTCTTTCAAGAATGGTGGATAATTTAGATTACAGTGTTGTATTAATAGTGGGCTTCAAAGAATCATGGTCTTTCAAAAATTAAGCTTTTTTTTATGGATCAAGTTTTTTCAAAAATGGTGTTGTTACAGAAGATAGTCTGTGAAATGGTGGTTTTCTGGTATCATGGTATTTCACAAATGATGGTGCTTATGACTACTTCAGAAATGGTGGACCTGTGGAGATCATGGTCTTTCATTAATAGTGGTTTTAATGGATGACAGTCCTTCAGTAAAAGTGGTCTTTTAGAGGTTATGGTCTTTCAGGAATGGTTTTGCCTGGGATCATGCCCTTTCAAAAGTGGAGTTTTATGGATGACAGTCTTTGTAGAGTGGTCCTTTTTCTTTCTTTTTTTTTCCCCCTCCTTTCCCCATGCATGATAGTCCTTCAGAAATGGTGGTCGTATAGAGGTCATGGTATTTCAGTAATTGGTTGCCTTTATAGAAATGTTGGACTTTCACAATGTTGGTCTTTCAGGAATAGCAGTCATTTAGGAATTATTAGCAATTTTTTTCTTCCTCTAGTATAGTGGCCTTTTGACAGTCACAGCCTTTCACATAAGATTCAACTTCTACAGCTTTGTCACAACAATTCTGGAAGCAGAAGCCAAGTTGTTTCGCTTGTTGGAGCTCAACTTTTAGGTCCTACATTGGTTTTTCGTTACAAGCACGTTGTCAGGATAAACTAATAGGTTGTGTTTACGATGATGAGTGAAAGCATAACAGCAATGCAGACCAAGGCAGAAAATGACCCCAGGTGGAATTTCAAGAGCAATCCTATCAGTTGTAAGCCACATACTGTTTTTTCCCCCTCCTGTCAATGGTAATGAGAGGTGCGTCCCACAACTGGTTAATGGTAGAGAGTGAATTACTGTAGAACACAATGTGAATATATACAGTAAACCAATGTCCCTTGACCTTCTTCTCACTTTATATATTTAGTTTATTCACCCAAATGATCATCACAACTCATCACCAGACTTAAAAATAAAATACTGTATTAAAAATAGTCCACACCAGTTTAATGTTAAATTTGGCTTTAAAATGTTTTGTATTCTTGGCCACAAATGCATTTCATTTTGCTCTCAAAGGAGCCACAGCTCATGCTTCTGCTCACCTCTCTCTGGCTTAGAGCTGCTTCACATATCAGTCTATGGTGACCTCAGCAGCTGATGTTTCAATGTGATGTTTGCGAGATGAAGACACTTCCTTCTGGCCCCTGTCTCATAACCGCTCTCCAGTAGCACTACGCACTCCCATAAACTCTTTTTTTTTTTATTGCACCAGGATGCTTCTGGCTTGGTTTTTTAAAAACAAATTCATATCCAGTTCCACATTCACTCATTATTGTAATCAGAGTTGACTCTTGGCTTTTTTTAATACACTGGAAAAAATCTTATTTTTGATTCTTATTATTCTTACCTAATGCCCCTAAATTTTTCCATTTCAGATGTCTGCAGTGCTGTTTCATTGAGTAGCACTCCATCTGCTGGCAGAGAGGTAAATTACAGCATTGTAGGGCTCTTGCAGGCCTTAGGACTCACTTCAGTTTGATGGAAGATTGGAGGTTATGATGATCAGTGTGAAAAGCCAGGAAACACAAAAAAAAGATGACAAATGTTAGTAACAGCACTACAAGGTGAAGTCCCCCAAGTTCTAAGCAGACCCTGTGCTGAATGTGTAGTAAGGAAATTGTGGCTGTATACTGTGCAGTGTAACACAAACCAGGCCTGGTAATACAAGCAACAAAATGGATGGGTACGCTAGGGTATGAAGAATAAAGCATGAAGCACCTTCAAGGTAAGTGAACACCTTGGCATGGTACACAGCTGAATCCCATTTGGCGCCAAAAAAAAATCTAATGTGTGAAGAGATTTACACTGGCCGGCCTAAAAAAAGTCACACACACTAATATTTTGTTGGATTGCCTTTACCTCTGATTATGGCATGCATTTGCAATGGTATTGTTTCGATAAGCTTATGCAATGTCACAACATTTATTTCCATCTGGAGTTCCATTAATTTTGGTAGTGACTTTTTTTGGCCAGGCAGTGTATTTTGAAATTTTACTAAATATTTCATAACTGTAGAATAATCTGAAATTTTATCCATATTCAGCTCCACTGAGTATTCTGGAAAAGCCCCCTCACTATATTCCACCCAGGTCAATGAGAATAGTGGACTTATTTGGCTTCTGTGTTCTAATGTGGTTTAGGTTCATGTTGTGCCATTATTCATACCCATGTATCAGCATCATTTCAAGTTCATGAAAAACTGTGGTCATTGGAAGGTAGTTAAAAAGAATAACCACTGTCCCACAAAAGTGGGCATTGCTCAAACCATCAAGTTCTGCAAGCACTCGACAAGCACATAGCTCACCTACAGAGGATTCCAAAGGATCCTGGAATAGTCGGTCTGTCTCATTCAAGTGCTATGACATTTGCATGACTTAGCTAATCTCCATGGGCTGCATTCATCCTGGTTTGCCTTAAAATATTGGTTTGCTTGAGTCTCTCCTGAGACTCTCAGTACTTCCTAAATAAAATAATACAACAGTTAGAGCTGTTTGATTATAGTTTCTTTTTTATGCCTTTAACATATTTTCAAAAACTGATTAATATTTTGAATTTTTTAAAAATGTTGTACTTGTTATCCATAGTACAGACTTAGTTTATTTGCTGTTATAAGCATAAACATTTTTTATTATGGTGCACACGCACAGTTCTCAAGCACAATATTTACACAGTATACTGTATTAATGACTTTACAATGATATCACCTTCTTGTCTGTATACACCATAGGCCTATGGTGGTGGTGGGGGTGTCATCGAGTCAAACACAACACAAAAATCATAGTGATTACTGGTGTGGTCTGTTATTGTAATATATGAACCACATAATTTTGTGTGAAGGCGATCAAATTGTAGTGCCACACAGAGTATTTACAGTATTAAGTACACTGCCCAGTCAAAAAAAAGTCACCACCTGGATTTAACTTAGTGTTACGATGTGGGGTTGCTTCAGTTGGTTAGGTCTAGGTTCAGCAATGTTATGTTCCCAAAAAATGAGGTGAGCTGACTACCTGAATATACTAAATTACCAGGTTTTTCCCCATCAATGGATTTTTTTTCTTCCAAGACAACAATGTCAGGATTCATGGGGCTCAAACTGTGAAAGAGTGCTTCGGGGAGCATGAGAGCGACATCATTTTCACACATGGATTTGCCACCACAGAGTCCAGACCTTAACCCCATTGAGAATCTTTGGGATCTTGTGCTGGAGAAGACTTTACACAGCGGTTTGACTCTCCCATCATCGATACAAGGTCTTGGCAAAAAAAATCCTTCATAACAGATTTTATATTGAAAGATTTGATTTGGTTGGAAGTCTTTTAATAAACCTCTTTTTACAGGCAGGTATACTTGGAACCAGTTAGTCATTCACTTTTTTTTTATCAAATAAAACTGTTCTAATGTCCACAGCATGAAAGATAAAATTTTAACTTCAGTTTACTTTTTGTAAGGCCTTTGCCAAGCACGACTGCCTAATATAATAGGAAAAAAGGAGGTGGTTGCCCACCAGTGTTCACAGCACTCCTGATGTGTTCTCCTGATCATTTGTGTATAAATCTAGTAAGAAATGACTGATATTTTGGGAAAATCCAGTACCTGAAACATTATGCCACTATCTCCTATCATTTCATATAAGATAAGGACCAACAAGTAAAGTAGGATGTATCATCTATTTCAGATGGTGCTTGAATATTCAAGGTTAATAATCCTGGTTGTGTGTATCCTGTCATCTAGATGATGTTTGAGACCCGTCTAAATTTTAGACCATATTCATCCTTGGAACTCAGTATTGAAGCCTGTGTATGAATGTGGGATTAGTCAGTTTCATTTTCATTTTATGTCATTTTTCAGTGTTCATAACACTTTCGGTTTCCTTTCATCTGACAAGCTGCTTCTTCCGAAAGAGTGCCAGGTGCTGGAAGAAGAGCTGTCCTGTCAGTCTGTCCTGGGAGACACAGCAGACCGGAGCCCTGAGGAACTGGCAGTCGAGCTTTTTTGTTTACAGCAAAGCAAAAAAATTCAAATTATACAATAAACAGCTTCATTGGTAAGTACAACAGTCCTTAAATTTGGAAACAGATTACAAAACTTGTTTTGAATTGTTGAACTTTGCTCTCTGAACTTATAGATATTATTAGATATTTCCAGTAAGAGCTTAAATTAATTTTAGCTAGTTTTATAATTAACCAGTATAACTTAAATGTAAACTTTTTCAGAGTTTTTTTTCTTCATATTATATTAAGTATGTATTTCTTGTTTGATCTTGTTTCCGCTTTCATGCAGCATTTTAGTAGAATTTTAATACTGTAAACACGTGTTTCTTACCTTTTACCTTTCTCAATTTCTAGTATCAGGTGATAGGAGTACTTTTAGGATATCTGAAAAAGCATGTAGAAATTTAGACTACAGTTTTCATCATTTTATCATTGTTTTGGTGTTTTAGATTTCTAAACATGCACAGGAGAATGGATCCCCAGGCTTTCAGTTTCCCAGTGGCCACGCTGTATATTGATGAACTGAACCAGGATGTAACTGAGGCTGAGCTATTTGAGGTGTTTTCTCCCCTTGGGTCCATCTTCTCTATCCAAGTTTGTAGGGACATGGTTACCCACCGATCGCTTGGATATGCTTACGTAAACTTTCAACATCATGCTGATGGTGAGTACATATGTAGATAAGATCTCTATTCATCCAGAAGCAAACTTTTTAAGGCTACAGCAGCACATGCACAACAATGTAATAGCAGCAGAGAAGAGAACCTTTCCAGCTTTGACTAAGTACATATTACTGTTGCTAATTCCTTTAATTTAAGCTTACAGTTGAGGTATTTATTTATTTATTTATTTATTTATTTATTTTAGCCCAGAGTGCTTTAGACACCTTAAATTTTACCGTGGTCAAGGGCAGGCCAATGCGCATCATGTGGTTCCCACATGACCTGTCTCGGAGGAAGAGTGGAGTGAGAAACATCAAGAACCTGGACCAGTATATCAAAAACAAGGCCCTCTATGACACGTTCTCTGCTTTTGGCAACATATTATCCTGCAAGGTAATGGACACAGCGCTGTGCCAGTACTGAGGGCTGGTTGCAAAAGTTAGAAAAATAAACACAACAGTTTGCAAGTTATTGTACTGGATTGTATTTAGCTCTAAATTAATCCATGATGTGAAAAGGCCATCCCTGTTTCCCCAAGGTGGTTTGTGATGGGTCAAAGTTCTATGGCTTTGTGCACTTTGCGGCCCAGGAGGCAGCCGAAAGAGCCACCGAGAAAATGAATGGGAGGTTCATCAATGGCATCAAAGTGTAAGTGCAGCCGTATATACATGTGCTTTTGGGAAACCTGATCGTTAAAGTTTTTGGTTTTAAATATTTTAGTTCATTGTTGTTTTTATTTTGCTTGTTTTGCTCTTTGTATTTGGTATGAATTGAAACTATTGTACTGTATTTGCTACTGCATTTTTATCTTGTGCTCAGGGGGGTCTAGTGATATCTTTTATAGTAACTTCATGGTGACCCAAAACTATGGGTGTGTTCATTTGTGGCAGCCATAGGATGCCAGATTACAAGAGCGTGCAGCAGAGATGCTCGCTCAAAGTTTTGTGGAAGTCAAGGATGACCCTGGATTAACAGCACTTGACTGAAACCGGACATTAAAATGGGTCCCCAGGTCAACTGACCGACATCCAAAAAGATTCTGTGGCTTGCAGACACATACACACATGCCCAGTTAGAAGTGGACACCTAGTTGCTATGACACTTGTCTGGACCTCAATAAGGGAACTTCTCTCTGAAGTGACAGACAGAGAGGCAGAGGTCTGTTTTGATCCACTTTTCCCACAACCTATGAACGTCAGAAAAAAGGAACATAAGAGCTGAATTCCTGAGTCCATATCTTCTCATGCCACAAATCAGTTGTCACAGATTCCATCTCAAACTCACATGTCAACAGTAAATAAAATGACACTCAGAACTTTCCCTTTGAAAAAGGAAAATCTGGTGTGCAAGATGAGTGACGGATGAAGGAATACCCAATGAGTATGATGATTGGCAGGAACTGTTCTCACCTCAGTTTGGTTTCATCTCCAGGAAATCACAATGGCACCAATGCATGATGCAAAATTTGCAATGCCCCAAGTTCTGTATTTCTCCACTTCTAAAGCAAAGCACTGGAAAGCACTCTCCCAACACCTCTAATTCTGCAGAGCCATTGTTGCACCCATATTTTAAGAACAAATTTACCATTAGCTGCTGGAACACAGTATGTGGAAAAATAACCTTGTACAACCACAGATTACTGCAGTCCACTTCTTAAAGACCCTTTCTTTTGCCAACCTTCTGTACTTCAAACATATGATCCACAAACATCCACAATCAAATTCCAGCTTAATTTACTTTCCTTCCTTCAATGTCACTGACATTTGGTTTTTGGAGATTTAGCAAAGCTACAGCATTTACACCTTTCAAACAATCACCTTTGAATTTACTGACCCTGAGTTGTTCCCTTAAAGTGTTCTTTGTATACTTGCCCATCTTTTCTGTTGGGTTGTTACTCAAGGACAACTATAGAATGACCAGGACGTGAATTTTAACCTGCGTTTTATGAAGCAGTTAAATTCTAATGGTCATCCAAACTAGACTTTTTCACCAGCAAACCAGTAAATTTAACATAGGGTTCATAGGGACGGTTGACTGAAAAGTTGAAGATCAACAGTATGTCTGAAACACCTCAAGACCAAAATAAGTTCCTATTTATCTCATGTAGTATTTCCTGTTCTATGCCTAAGTCTCAGAAGAATTCTCTCATTATATCCCATATATTATCCCAAAGTTGTGTGTTGTTCTACTGCACTGAGGCCCTTGGATCTGCTTGGAAGATAAGTACCAGTCACAAGAGCCAAGCTTATTTCTTACTTGTAAAAGTGGGACCTTCACAGGTCATGCAAGTAGGAATTCTGCGAATGCACAGAGATGCCAGAGGCTTGGAGGACAGTCATACCTGCAAACTGAATTTCTAAGTTAGATAGCATCCACCAGGAAACTTTTAGCTAAGTGATGAGGACAGTTGCAAAATGGTTTTATGAAATCTGCCATCCAAAAAAGAAGACATCTTAATGATTGGATATTCCAGCATTATGGCATCTTGTTGCTGAACAGTGTTGGTTGTTTTAAGTATTAGCTGTGGTTTACAAGTCTCAGGTCTGACTGCAGTCTGCTGTTTCAGGTTTGTGGGACACTTAAAGCCTCACCAAAAGCAAGAGGTAGAGTTTAGACCCAGGACCCGAGAGTTCACTGATGTGTACATTACAAACTTTTGTGAGGATATGGATGACAAGAAGCTGAAGGAAGTTTTTCAGAAGTTTGGTAAGTGTTGGCTTACATGTTGACTACATAGTGGAGCTCTGTGGTGTTTACTTTGGGTATTCTAGTTTTGTCACACTGACAAAAGCTTGGTACACAGGATCAGCCTCGAGTATCCGAGTCATGAGTAACAACAGAAAGGAGCAAAGCTTCAGCTCTGTCAGCTCCGAGAATCATGAAGATGCACAAAATGTGAGATGTTACCTTGGTTCTTCTTGACCAGTGACCTGTCTGTCTTGACTTTTTTCTGCACCATTCTGGTTAAGCTCCAGCTCTCTAATGGGGTTAAAACTGTCAATGCTGAAACAAAAATGATTCAGTGTTTTGCTTGATTCTTTTGTGAGTCATTTTTATTGAATGGTGTGTTATCCTGTAAATATCATGGTCTGATAAAGTCTTTCTCATGGTGTTCTAATGCTTTTTATGGCTGTTTCCTTTTGTTTTTCAGGGAGTCATTCTGCTTGTCAAAAATCTGGATGAAAATATTGATGATGAGAGACTGCACAAGGAGTTTTCCCACATTGGGACCATTACATTTGCTAAGGTGTGAGCATATCTGGATGTTTAAAAATGATTCCTCATTCATGTGATATATATCTATCAGGCAGCCATGGTTATATTTGTATCACTGCCTCTGACATCTTTTTGTAATATTTTAGGTATATGTATGCATTTTTCTGCATTTTTCACTAGGTCATGATGGAGGGCGGTCGCAGCAAGGGCTTTGGTTTTGTGTGCTTCTTTTCACCTGAAGAGGCCACCAAGGCAGTGACAGAGATGAATGGCCGCATTGTGGCCACCAAGCCTCTGTATGTGGCCCTGGCACAGTGTAAGGAGGAACGGCAGGCCCACCTCACCAACCAGTACATGCAGAGACTGCCCAGCGTGAGAGCTGTGCCCAACCAGGTCCTCAACCCCTACCAGCCTACGGCTCCTCTGGCAATTTTATGGCTGCCATTCCACAGGTGCGCGGATACAGCTGCTTGTAATTTGAGCACCAACGCAGTTTACCTGTTGATAACCAGGCTCTGGTCTTCAGGCTCAAAAACCAAAGGTATACTATCCAACTGGGTAGCTTACGCAGCTCAGACCGAGCCTCGACATGCAGAGAATGTGAGGGCCACAGCGTATACTACTGTCGAGCACTTGTGGGGGTCAGTTTTTTTCAAGACAGCCTTCATCATTTCATCCACTTCTGATTTTGCCAACCAGTTCCAGTTTTTAACCTGTTACCTCAAATTCCCAGGACTTTCAGAACATGACCAACGCCTATGCGCCTCAGCCCCTTTCTCAGACCTCAAACGCTCAGCACTGTGGAGGCCTGCATCTTCTGGTGCCTCAAGATGATGACTCCTCCTAGCGTGGTCGGGTGAGCATCTAGCAAACAGTGCTTTTATACCTAGCCCGATTGCTCCTGTGAAACCAGGGATTAACCCAGTTTCCCTCCTTCATAGCTGCCCAAAGTATGGGACCCCGGCCATCCAGTACCGCAACAGCTGCAACAGCCCCAGTGCGCGGTGTCCCCAGGCATGGCATGCCACAGGTGTGCGCAACACCCAACAGCACCTGACCGCCCAGCCACAGGTGGCCATGCAGCAGGTTAGTTCATGTACAAGGTGGACCGTGGCAGGAAGTTCAGGTAGCTGCCATGTTGTATGTTACTGGGTTAATGACTGTCGCTTCTGCTCCACAGCCTGCTGTTCACGTGCAGGGCCAAAGAACCCCTGATCGTCTTCCATGTTGGCTGCTGCACCTCCTCAGAGCAGAAGAGATGTTGGGTGAGTGTCCCACCGCTTCTGGTGCGAAGAAAGCCATCTTTTGTCCCAGTCACAATAGTTGGACCACAACCTCTGTCTCTTTCCCCATCCAGGTGAACGGCTGTTTCCACTCATCCAGAGCATGCACCCCAACCTGGCAGGCAAAATCACCGGAATGCTGCTGGAAATTGACAACTCTGAGCTCCTGCACATGCTGGAGTCCCAGTTCCTCACGCCCAAGTTGGACTGTCTTCCTCACTGAACTCATTTTAAATGTTGCGCTTGAAGAGGCGCGCAGGGAGTGTGTGAATGATTCGGGTGTGTACAGCACACCTGACAGCATTGTGTCTTTTCCCAGGTGGATGAAGGCCAAGCAGTTGTGCTGCAGTAGGCCCACCAGGCCAAGGAAGCTGCTCAGAAATCTGTGAGCAGTTCAGCTAGTGTGCCACGTATCTAGTCAGAGAAAAACGGTCTCAAATAGCTCAGTCAAACCTCCTTTGTACTATCCATACTCTTTCTACACTCAAGGTTACAAATTTTCAGTTAACTGAAACTCAGCCCTGTTTTATGTTGATTTGGTTAACTCCTTATCTTTGTTCCCAAAATTTTCTGCACATAATTCATTTTAAGCATTAAAAACTAAATTGTATGGGAAGCTATTTTTGTATTTTTAAAAACTCAGAATAAAACTGAATCGTAAATTAGTCATATTCTGAATTTATAAAAGAAAAGCATAAACACAGGTGAAATTATTGGTTTTCAATGTATTGGGTTTTACGCACAGGATACTTCTGCGTTTGACTCTAGCCGCTCCGCTAGCCTCCCAAACAAGATATTACTTTACAGCTAGGTAGATAATGACTATAAACAGCCACACTGTACAAGCAGTTTAGCAGATAACGATAAAACAATCTAGATATATATATTTGTATAGTCAGTCAAGCAGGTTTTTCTGGTTTAAAATGCTTGTTTGAAATTCTTAAGTCTTAAATAAAGACAACTGCTAAATACATAATTTGTCATTCTGTAAAGAAGTTATTATTTTTCCTCACACACAGACTTCAAATATTGTTTAATCTTAACATCAACAAATGCACCAGTCCTGAACAGCAGCAGAATAACCCCAGAGCAGGCAGGCCTTTTGGTGACAACATGAAAATGATAGATATCAACTGATAAAGCAAGTGGTCTGAGTGATTCAACTATGTGACACAAGACACAGTGGCAGAGAATGAACACCATTCATGTGTGAGTGCTGTAGCTTTGTACCAGCAAAGCTCAGAGAATTCGTGAGAATGTGGCAGATAACCAAAATTACTGACCTCAGAAATAGTTTAAATGAAGTCATACGGTGCTTATTGTTACACAAAACATGAGAATAAATCATTTGAAGTCAATTTCCAGGAAATGGTTAAGGCAAGAACTTTCATACAGCGAAGTTCAATACAGACGTCTGCATACTGTGACGTCTGCATAACAAAATCCAAGTGCTCAGAGCTGCTCTTGGTGTGGGTTGATGTTACAGAACAGAACCACTTAATTCATCTCTGTCTCTACTGCTTTTCGGGTTCTTTTCAGCTGTTAGCTGATGCCGCCAGATTGCAGTAGACAGGATCTCTGCGTGGTCGACCACAGATGATGGCAAGCATTTTTTTCAAGAACCCCGGAGATCCGGTTTATTTCCTGCCATTTTTGATAAAATTGAACTGAAGGTGTGAAACCAAATCAGAAGATGAGATCTCATGACTTTGAGTCATAAAGAATGTAGCGTCTCTCTGCGGGCGAGGAGTTTGGCTCTACCATCTACCCTCTAAATTACTGGATGTGCTCTGACTCATTTTAGTGTCAACATCAGCACCACAGAGACCCATTAATCCAAGACTGCTTTTACTCTTTTACTCCATTATCTTTTTTTTAGCCATGTTTACACCCCTGATCACCTGTATGAAATCATCTTCCACAGCCACATCTCTATTTAAAAAGTACATTAAAATAGTTTAATCTATAAAAATGTTACTTTAGGAGGTTACTGCCTCACTTATGTATAAATATACATATAAATACACTGTTTATATAAAAAAATGTAGTATGACAGAAGTAACACCATTAAGAAGAACTTATTTGAATTCTGCATAAACAGGATACATGGTCTGTTTATCTGAAATTTTTTGTCTCAGATATTAAACATTTTTAGTTGTGAATACTTTCACCTTGGTAATTGAATAAAATTTGTATTATTTTATATAGAAAATGTGTTCATATCATTCATCAGTCTCACAGTCTATTACACAGCATTCTCCGTTTTGGGGTGAATACAGGCAGTTTTATAATATCCAGTGGATGGAATATCAAGATGCTGCGGAAAGATGAGGCTTACACCGTGGTTACCAAAAATGATGGATGAAAGACTGATATTTCAGGACACAACCCTTTGGGATCAAGGAGCAGTATTACATGAAAAAAGGATTATTTCTTCCAAAATAGCTCCACAGGGGCCTGATCAGACAGTATAAAATCTGTCCATATGAATACACACATTTGGGCTTGTGGCACCACAGATGGGTACCCTGAAAATAAGCAAGTAGTATGCAGCATTTCACACATTTATTCATAACTTCATACAACCCCATCATCTTAGAAAATTATTTTTTAAATTTATTCATAGATTTTAAAAATTGTTTTACACTCTTTATAAAAACATATATATATATATAAATTCTCAGCACTGTATACCGTATGTATGTTTTAATTTGTACTTGATCCGATTGTTCTGTATATGGCTAAATATTATTGGAATTAATTTCTCGAAATGGCGTTGTGGATTCCATTGTTTTACCCTCCCCTCACATGCCTGAATGGCACTTTCCGTTTCCGGTGACGCCACGGCGCGAGGCCTCTACTTAAAGCCCGACGCTCACGTGGTGCTCTCCCTAAACCCCGGTTGTTCGTGCTGTGCCACGAGCTCGCCTCGGCACATCTTATTATATTAAAAAAAATCTAAAAACAAAAAATTTTAAAATCCATAAGATTGAAAAAATCATTTTTGCAACAAAAATAACAAAAAACTGGTGAAGCAGAAATACGTGGACCGGAACCTGAAGAAAGCAGAAGATTGAAGAAAAAGAAGCCTTATCGACGTGTAAAGCCGGCTAGCTAGCTAGCTAACGTTACCGCTGAGAAAAAGGCTGAGGAAAAGGCCTATTTTAAGAATCGTTTGACTTTATTTTTGTTTATTATATTTAAGCGTTTTGGGTAATTAGCTTATTTTTCCAAATAAATTTGTGTTTCAAAGAAGCAAATTTACTGTTTTATTCGACGAAAAGCTCGATTTTACCTGACAAATATTCGGCTTCCCTGAGCGTCACAAACTAAGAATTCTTTACTGTTTTTTTTAATCGGTTTTCCGTCGTTTGGGGAAAAAAAACATTTTGGCCAAGAAGCCATTCAAAGTTTAAACGATTTTTAAGAAGTGTAAAGTTTTCGACTGACCCACACGCAAGATGAACCCGAGCGCTCCCAGCTATCCGATGGCCTCGCTCTACGTGGGGGACCTCCACCAGGACGTCACCGAGGCCATGCTGTACGAGAAGTTCAGCCCGGCCGGGCCCATCCTCTCCATCCGGGTGTGCCGGGACATGATCACCCGCCGCTCGCTGGGCTACGCCTACGTCAACTTCCAACAGCCTGCCGACGGTGAGTGTCCCTGCCCCGGGAGGGTTTTAAAGCGGACTCGTGGCCTGACGCGGTGTTGCAACACGTGTGTCCTGAAGCGGCATGGCGGACGTGAAGGCAGGAACAGCAGTGATGTCACAGGCGATAGTGTGGGGTAACCGACGGTATCATGGAGACCAAGGTGCCGCGCTCGAGGCCCACTACTGCTTTAGGCTTCAGTAAAAAACGAAAACTGTTCCTTAAACCTCTTGGTTTATAGGTGAGGTCCTTAATCTTCTATAGACCAAGGACTTCTTTAAGAATCGGGTATATGCAAACCCCTACTTGAAAAACAAAACAAAACCTGAAACCACACAGGTTTTACATGGGACTGTTGTCGGCAGCATTTTTTTTATTGTTAAACTTGTGTTTTATGAACCACCTGAATGCCATCCATGAATCCTTCATTTCCAGTAATATAGAAGTGGCAGGGAGTACAGTTGTTAGGTCTGTGACTTTACAACCTACAGGCTCTGGCTTTGAACACCCTATAGCTGTTGTACCCTATTTATGGACTGGCTCTTAATTGAAATTTGATAAAAATCATCCTGCCATATTGAGTGGGTAAAGCCTTTGTTGGTTATCCATTGTTGTTCTCCTTATATAAAGATTTTAGATAACTTGTACTCTCACTTTTACCCAAATGTGAGACAAGCTTATTCATTAATGATCCAACTAAAAATATCTTGGATATGTAGCGATTTACTGCTGTAAAACTCTGTTTTATATTGCATTTTTTCCCTAAGATCAAAAGTTTTCTGAATCCCCTGTCCATGTTTTAATAGGAAGCTTTTGTGTTCTCAATCTAAAAGGGCAGATTGTACAAGATGGAAGGGTATGGCATTGTGAGTCTCTTACATGCTCTGGGTGGAGCAATTGTGTTACCACTTGATAAGGAGGAAAGGCCTCAGCCTCATCTAACCATAATCCCCCCTCCAAACTTTCAGCTGAGCGGGCTCTAGACACCATGAACTTTGATGTGATCAAGGGCAGGCCGGTCCGCATCATGTGGTCTCAGCGTGACCCATCTCTGAGGAAGAGTGGCGAGAAACATCTTCATCAAGAATCTTGACAAGTCCATTGACAATAAAGCCCCTATGACACATTTTCTGCTTTTAAGCAACATATTATCCTGCAAGGTAGGGGGGGGTGGTAAGCTAAATCAGTAATGTGTCTAAGTACTGATGTAAAAAGACTTAGAATTTTTAACTTAATATAAATATACTTTCTCCCCCAGGTGGTTTGCGATGAGAATGGTTCCAAGGGCTACGGCTTTGTGCACTTTGAGACCCAGGAGGCAGCAGAAAGAGCCATTGAGAAAATGAATGGCATGTTGCTCAATGACAGGAAAGTGTAAGTATATTGATCATTGGTTTTTATAGTTTTTGGAATTTTTTTGCATTCTGTTGCATATAATATGTAAACATTGAAATTTTCCCAGTTTAATTACATTCCTGGTCTATTTAGTCTTCTGTTGCATTTCTCCCTGCAGCCTTGTCAAATTCAGAATGTTCCTTACAGTGGACATTTCTGGCCAAAGGGCTGCCACACTAACACTGGTAGTTCATGGGCCCCACTTTGCCATGTGAATGTTGGGGATAAATTTATGCTACCTACATTTGACACTTTTTTAAAAAAAAAAAATTTTTTTTTAACAGCATTCAGTCTAGAAGCAATGAATCTTTTGTTTTAACTTGAGTTAACTTCTAAAAAGAGATCCATAGTCTCTCCTGCTACTAAGGTTACTGGTCGTAAAATGTTAACGCATGACACCGGTTTTGTTTTCAGGTTTGTTGGGCGCTTCAAATCTCGCAAAGAACGCGAAGCTGAGCTTGGAGCCAGGGCCAAGGAGTTCACCAATGTGTACATCAAAATCTTTGGTGAAGATATGGATGATGAGAAGCTAAAGGAAATTTTTGGCAAATTTGGTGAGTGTCAGTTAGCAGTCGGGTCTCTCAAACTGGAGCCTGATGGACTTAAGGTTGTTTTAAGCCTGTCTCACAGAGGAATACTTGGTTCACAGGACCGGCCTTAAGTATCAGAGTCATGACTGATAACAACGGGAAGTCCAAAGGCTTTGGTTTTGTCAGCTATGAGAGGCATGAAGATGCACAAAAAGTGAGATGTTAACTTTTTTGTTCTTGTCTAGTGAGCAGTGTTTAGCTTTGGCTGTGTTGCACTGCATGTAATTATAGTGGTTAGACAGCTGTTGGTATCATTCATTGTGCTCTGTAATGCAAATCAAGATCCAGCTCTATGAATAGAGAAAGATGCTTTGTTTATGAGGTCCCAGATGATACAGTGCTTGTTTGACTCTGCTGTGGTTTTCCAGGCTGTGGATGAGATGAATGGGAAGGAGATAAATGGCAAGCAGGTGTATGTGGGCCGTGCCCAGAAGAAATCTGAACGCCAAACAGAGCTGAAACGCAAGTTTGAGCAGATGAAGCAAGACAGGATGACCCGCTACCAGGTATGATCCCTGACAGTACATACAGAGACCTTAACTAGCTTTTTATTACTCACACATATATTTCCATGTGAAATAAAACGTGTAGTAATGCAGCATCTTTCTTTGCCTAGGGTGTCAACCTTGCACGCCAAAAAATCTTGATGATGGGTTTGATGATGAGCGCTCAAGAAGGAGTTTTTCTCCTTATTTTAAATCATCACCAGTGCAAAGGTTTTGCATCTTCAGTCATTTATACATTTTTCTCTTTCAGCTGAAAACTACTGGTTATTTGGGTGTATTAACTTCACGTATGAACTTTTGCATCTTACAGGTCATGATGGAGGAGGTCAAGAGCAAAGGCTTCTTGGTTTCGTGGTGCTTCTTTCACCAGAAGAGGCCACTAAGGCAGTGACAGAGATGAATGGGCCGATTGTGGCCACTGCTTCTCTGTAGGTATGTATTCCAGCACATGCAGGAAGAACGCCAGGCCCACCTCACCAACCAGTACATGCAGCGGATGGCCAGTGTCAGGGCTGTGCCCAACCCAGTTCTCAATCCCTACCAGCCTACGGGCTCCCCTCTCTGGGTACTTCTATGGTTGCTATTCCACAGGTAAGTGGATACAGCTCGCTGTACTTGGAGCACCAACGTGGTTTCACCTGTTGATAAACTGGTGCTCTGTCTCAGGCTCAAAACCGCGGCTGCATACTATCCAACCGGGCAGCTTACGCAGCTCAGACCGAGCCCTCGTTGGACCATGAGAATGTGAGGCCACAGCGTAAGTACTGTTACTGTCGAGCACTTGTGGGGGTCAGTTTTTTTCAAGACAGCCTTCATCATTTCATCCACTTCTGATTTTGCCAACCAGTTCCAGTTTTTAACCTGTTACCTCAAATTTACAGACTTTCAGAACATGACCAACGCCATGCGCTCCTCAGCCCCCAGACCTCAAACGTTCAGCACTGTGAGGCCTGCATCTTCTCAGGTGCCCGTGATGATGACCTCCCAGCTGCATCGGTGAGCATCTAGCAAAACAGTGCTTTTATACCTAGCCCGATTGCTCCTATGAAACCAGGGATTAACCCAGTTTCCCTCCTTCATAGCTGCCCAAAGTATGGGACCCCGGCCATCCAGTACCGCAACAGCCAACAGCCCCAGCGCGGTGTGTGTCCCCAGTGCTGGGCATGCCACAGGTGTGGGCACACCACAGCACCTGACCCCCCGCCTCAGCCACAGGTGCTGCAGCAGGTTAGTTCATGTACAAGGTGGACCGTGGGCAGGAAGTTCAGGTAGCTGCCATGTTGTATATACACAAGTTAATGACTGTCGCTTCCTGCTCCACAGCCTGCCTTGTTCACGTGCAGGGCCAAGAACCCCTGACTGCTCTCCATGTTGGCTGCTGCACCTCAGTATAAGAAGCAGATGTTGGGTGAGTGTCCCACCGCCTGGGTGCTAAGCAAAGCCTACCTGTCCCAGTCACACAGTTGGACCACAACCTCTGTCCTTTCCCATCCAGGTGAACGGGCTGTTTCCACCATCCAGAGCCATGCACCCAACCTGGCAAAAATCACCGAATGCTGAAATTGGACAACTCTGATTCCTAACATGCTGGAGTCCCCTAGGTCTCTGCTACTCCAAGGTTGGACCTTTCCTCACTGAACCTATTTTAAATGTTGCGCTTAAGAGGCGTGTGGAGTGTGTGAACACCGATTCGGTGTGTACAGCACACCTGACAGCAGTGTGTTCCTTTCCCAGGTGGATGAAGCCGTTGCTGTGCTGCAGGCCCACCAGGCCAAGGAGGCTGCTCAGAAATCTGTGAGCAGTTCAGCTAGTGTGCCAAGTGTCTAGTCAGGTGAGTTCTGCCAAACTGTACTGACCGCCACATGGGTCTGTCATTCCTCTAAGTTTCGCTTGTGGTCAAGTAGCTGTGAGACCTAAACTGAAACTTGAGCTTTGATTGTGGTGGCCTGTGTTTGACGTTGTCAATGTGTAAACTGACCTTCTGTTCTCTTGCAGGTTTGGACACCTATAGCCTGCTTCACCAGAAAAACAATTAAACATTGAAAAAAAAAAAACCACACAAAACATCGCAAAAAGAAGAAAATGATTTCAAAAAAAGGAAACGTTTGATTCTGCCAGGTCTGGAAAGATTGTGCTAGACCTAGTTAATAAAAATGCTTTTAAAAAAAATTGAAAAATTGAGAAAAATTTAAAAAAGAAAAAAGTCAGGGGTTTGAACTTCTAAATTTGAAGATGAAAGCATTCCTTTTATTCCTTTTATGGTATGAATGCTAGGTATATTGGCATTTGGTGGTGGCAAATGGTAGTTGAGTGATGTGGAGTAATCTGGATTGAAAATTGCTTGCTTTAATAAAAATTCAAACACTGCTTCTGTTTGTGCTCAGTCCTGCTCTGTTTGGTGGTCAACACGGTGACTGCAAGCATGATCTACACTGTGGTGACCCAACTGTAAGGGTCTTGTATAACAAAACACAGCAGCAGAACAGCATTGCTACCTGTTAAGACAGGTTGGGGCACAGATATATGCTGGGTAACTGAACCACAACTGCCTCAGTAGTTTGAGCTGTTTTCCAGCTGAGTCACTTGCTGGGCAACTTGGAGGTTAATGATCATCTAACTATAGCAGTCACATTAGGATTGTTTAACAAGGGATGCTCATTAGTGATGCTGCATAGCAACCCTAAATACTGGTCTGTGCTTTGCAGAGTGAGACAGCAGTGGTGAACTTGCTTTGTCAGGCAGCAGGGAGCCAAGTTGAGGTAAAGTCCTGGTATACTCTGCTTTACAGTCTGTTTCCTCTATAGATTCCAAGCTCTGATCGTGAAGTGTAAATACACCTGATTGGAATACCAAGAGGAGATGAATTTGTATTTTAACAGTCTTGCATCATGTTGCCTGCTTCCTTCTTTCAAGTTTTTAGTGAAAGGCTTAAGTGCCCATTTTTGCTGCATGTGGATACACACATCTCTTTAGTGCTTTTGTTTACCTCACATTTTACTCCAATTTTACTCCAAAGTGATAAGAAACGAGATAGACTTCAGTATTAAGTGCCGTTCAGTTGATAGCAAGACAGAGTTGAGCAGTAGTATAGCAGGTTAGAGCTGTGTAGGGGGTGACACATGACACATTCTGTCCATGAATGGGGGGGGTTTGGGGGTAGAGCCAAGGTTGGCAGCTTTTCTGAAGATGGCACAGACTCTCTTCTGCTTAAATGTGTTGAGATAATGGAGTGAGGCCATTATAAAATATGCTGGTCATGCATAAAAATATCTTTGGTACACACACACACACATATATATATATATATGGACCAATTTTTATTGCATTTGGAACATCGCTCCAGACTGCCCTAAATTTTCCCCTTTTAATATAACATTTATGGAGTGGATACAGGTGTGTCAGTCTCGGGGAGGGAGACGTGCATATGGGTCTGAAGCAACAACCAGATAGACTCAATCATACCCTTTTTCACTCCCAAGGACTCAAATGGAGGACAGAACACTTTCACAAGGTCCCTATGATCTCCAAGAGTCAACATGGTATACACAGTAAACTGCACAGCTTTTCCTTTTTAATCATTAACTTGGCCAAAGCACTTGATTCACTGCAGTTAGGATTTTGCTGGTTGAACTGTTAACCACATTAACAGCCTTTATCAGAGCTTCTCGGTCCTGACTGCTCTCTGATTGTTATCCAGACAAAAGGTCCAAAAGGATATCGGTTCCTTCAGGTGCTATGGCTGTTTCCCAGGCTGGGTGAGTGAGGCGGTCACCCATCTTCCACGCTCTGTGTTCACAGACTGTTGGCTGCAATGAATGCTGAACCTGCAGCATTGACTTGCTTAGAAATTCCACCACAGTCAAACATGTGGCATATCTGTTCAAAATTAAACCATTAATGATACATTAATATTCAACAAGGTGCAGAGCTATGGTCAGTTTCAGAAGGTCATAACCCCTATTTAATGTCCCTTTGTGCGATTTGGTGCGACTGAAGATGCAACACCTTTGCACTGGTGATAGTCCCAAACTCCTTGCAAGTACAGGGTAGTGTTGTGAATACGTCTTAAGGACTAAATCACGCTCACTGGAACATCTGATATCCCTCAGCAGGAGGAAGAGAGATGCAACTGGTAAGCATTTCTGGTCAATGTTGATACATTGCTGAGATGCAGAAAGCCAGAGCGAGTTTCCCATGTGACAACCGCATATCCATAGCGGTGACTTCATGCTCGCTGGCATGCTCAGCATTCTCCTTAAATGGCACCAGAACAGGTTTGGAGCTGGTCCTGTTCACCTCACGTGACACCAGTCGGTGGTTTTCACCACAGCACACATGCCTGGTTGGGCATCGAAAATAACTAAAATGCTGCAGTGCAAAAAGGCTTTATTTTTATTCACAGATGGAAAAATGCTAAAAAATTTATAAGTTTAGCTATGAGCCAGAATAAATTGCATTCAGCAATAATTTTCTTTTTCCAAAGAGATCTTTACAAAATGTTGATCTGTTTACAACATAATTTTGAAAATATATAATTTAGGTTCAAGTACTGCTGTTTGTATTGTTATTGGTATGTACAGGTATGTATTTGTGCAGATATTTTTTATTTATTGCTAGTCCTCTAACTATGTGTGAAATGAATAAGATAACCAAACAGAGCTATACACAATTCCCATGTTTAATTTTCTCCCATGCCTTTGGCTGTTACCCTCCCTCTTCATAAATGAGGTGAACAAATTGTTGCTTTCTTTACACTAAATCTGAATATCTTTTGAGCACAAAACCATATATTTTATAGGAAGTCTTCTAATTTTTGCACATTAATTTGTAAATATTCCCTTTGATGAACTACTGTCCTGTCCAGGTTTTTCCTGCCGTGGGCCTTGTGCTTCCAGGATAGGCACTGCGCCACCACGGCCTTGCAAGAGCTTTTTGCTAACGGATCTGGTTGCAGTACCACAGTTTAGACAGTGGGTGGCGATACAACACCAACAGTAAGTGAAGCAGCACCAATTTCCCTGCATAGCCAGGTTAAGTCTACCCAGCTGTCCCTGCACCTTGCAGACCCAGTGTCCTCCTGGCCCTGAACGTTCCCGCTGTTAGGAGTGATGGGCAGTAAGGGCTCCGCTCAAGTCAGATGTGGCTCCTCCTTGAGCAGCAGAGAATCTGGTGGCCAAATACAGTGTCGTCCTCCTGCTGAACACGGCTTTTGTGACAGAGGGGGTCACGCCCCCTGATCGCTTTGGGAATCGCAGGTCTGGATGCTCTTGGAAAGGAAACGGCACGACGATCCCTTCCGGATTCCTGCACCCTGGATCTTTTTACCACCGTCAGCCATACTGAGCGGGGGCCACTGCCGATGGTCCCTGCCGAGGGTAACGCTCACAAGCTGCACCCTCCAGTTTGGACTTGACGTGCGTGTCAATTCCCTCCCTGCAGACACACGCACATCCCCTGTGATTTCTGGGTCTCTCACATGGCCTCACAGGGAACGCAAACAATACACTTTTTTAAATCACTTCTCTCTTTCCCGACCTCTTTTGTGAGCGGGCCCTGCCGGAGTTCAGCTGGTGTGCGTTTCCATGTTCTGTGTGACGCGTTGCCTTGCCCTGACCTCTGACCTCTCTCCTGATTGGCTCAGGGCACCTGAGCTGGGGAACTACACTGTTATTCATGGCTAAGTCAGCTGCAGTCAGTTCGTGCTCTATATATGACTCCACAGCCATTGTCTGCTCTGGGATTATTCTGGGGGTTGACAGAGATGACCCACCCCTAATTTTAGACCTCCTGGGCCGCACTTGTGCCATTGTTGCCGGGGCTTTTTTATTCCAGCCTCCTCGGACAGTTGTAGTTCTGCGTTTGTCACCTCTTTATGCTCCAGCACAGTAATATTTCCATTAGTCCTCTAGACGCATCCGCAAGACACGAAACAGCGCAGTTAAAACTTATTAATGCACTATATTGCACAAATGGAGCTTGAAAACTGCAAACACGCAACATGCACTGTTTTAAGGATAACAAACATAAAATTTCCCAAAATGTTTCATAATAGTGTTAAACTTTAATCCGTTTAGGAGATGCTTTGCCAGTCTGTTTCCCCAATGCCACCGCTGTCTCCACCATGCGTTATTCGAGTAGCTGCCTGCGGGATTGGGAGGCGGTTGGAAAACGCAAAAGTGACCGTGACAGAGGGCATGATGTGAGTTTATGTTGCTGTGAAGAGATGAGGAGAGAACTGCGTCCGGAAGAGAAGTGTTTTGAGATCCTTCTAGAGGGGTTAAAAGGACTGAGCAGCTCTGAGTGATAGAGGGAGCTCATTTCACCGCATGTTAGCCAAAACCAAGAATCAGGGCAGAAGTTGGGGTGGTGGCAGGAGGGAGGGTGGTTGGTGCTTGTCCTCTTGTCTCCTCCATGTCCTTTAGACCAGCCATCACGTTCCTCTTCCATTCCCCATCGTCTTCTCCATATCTCCTGGTTGGATGTGGGCCCCGGCCCTGGCAGAGGACTCCAGGCCTGCTTTACGAGGGCGGGCTGTTCCAACCATCTAATCACAGCCTTCGTGGGGACAGGCTGGTTTAACAGGGACTGCATTTTTCCAACCATAAACGAGACTCTGGGTCCAACCTACCAGGCATGAGGGAAACTCGAGGCTGCGCGGTTTTAATCATTATGTTTTTTATTGTCTGTAATGGGTATGAGGAGCTCCATGGGAAATCTTGACCAAAATGCCCAAGATGCATAAAAGACAAATTCCTGAGAAGCTTTACAGATGTGTCCTTCCTGGCTCTTTCTGGTCTGCAGCTGCAGGCTATGACACAGAGTATATAATGTGGCTTAAATCTCAGTTTACACCCTTGTTTGTATGAATGTTCTCCAGCAGTCATCTCACTGGCATCAGCAGCACCTGGACATATCTCAGAAAAGGAGGAATCGCTTGTGTCCATGTGGGGTGGTGCGTAGGCATAATCCACTTCCCAGATTCATATTTCAATATTTAGGGAATTTTCCCAAGGATAGTGCAATGGTGCAGCAGTTTCTGTGGAGTGCTCTGGTTTCCTTCCACAGTCCATAGATGTGTGTTTTAGGTGAATTGGTGATTCTAGGTTGTATTTTATGACTGTGTGCTCTTTCACTCCAAACCACCATGATCCTGCACTCAATGAGCAGCTGATGAGAGCTGGCAAGTCTCCTATGAGTATTAGAATATGTTGCCCTCCATTCCAGTCCATCTCAGTCAGCTCCTTCCCTTCTGCTTTAACTGTAATTTGGGATCCCGCTCACATCGCGTCATCCTGGTAACTCAGGTATCTTTATGGCTCATTTGATCTGCCAAAACCTCTCAGGAAACCCCTGATCTGGGATGGATTCAGAATCTTGTGTGGACGCTTTTAGACTTGTCAGCTTCAACGCTGGACAAACACACCAAGTGTGTACAACCAAGAGCAGGGTGTGTTGTTCTGTGGACGTCAAATGACATCGTGAAGGCTGCTGCTCTCTCGGAGGTCAAAGAAATTCCTCACTTGCAGGTTTTTTGAATGGCACAGGGCTGTTCTGAAACCACAGATGGCTGTTTTGTTGGCCCTCAAATTTTTAACATGAACCTCAACTTAGCTCACAGTTGTCCCACATCACATGACATCCCAGTCAGGACTTTCCAAATAGTCTTATTTTTGTTCCGCTTCTGCTTTTTTCCTGGTCTGCTTGCACATGGGAGCATCTCCAAACCCTCCAATGCCTTCCTCTTTAAATGAGAAATAAATATGGGGGCAGCATGGAACCGGCTCATGTGGACCTGCAGCTGCCTTGGGAACTGGAAAGAACAGAATAGAGGAAATGTTCTGTGGCTTTTGGATGTCTTCGGCAAAGGGACCCAAGTCCACAGAACAGTTTTATTTAATAAAAAGAGCAGACACAAAACATTGTTATTGCTGTTAGCGTATTTGTTTTTCTCGACTGTTTGCTGTCATTGATTTTGAGTGGAATTCGTGTTGGCAGAGGGCACTGGTGGAGGGCTCCGGGCTCCGGGCTCCGGGCTCCATTCTCATGTTCTTGTGTGTGTGTTCTGCTGTGGTTCTTTGCAGACCTTGTGTGTGTTTTACACAGTCAGCACAGTGTCTCAGACCTGTATTAACCTAGTCAGCTGAGCACCTGCAAGGAAGAAGTTGCTGAAGGGCCAAGAACTGGACTTTTTGCCATTGTTTTGGTCCCAGAATGGGATACGGGGGTTGATAAGATCTCCAGAAGTGGGTCAACACGCAAGTGAAACTGCTCCAGCGCTGATGCTATCTTCTACTGACGTTACCTTAAATGCAGCCCAGTCCAGCACGAGGAGATGCTGGTGCTTCGATATATGTACATGCGACCAAAAGGCTCCTGACTTAAGTCCCCTGCTGTTCTGTGAGCATAATTTAATGATGGCATTTAACATTGTTCAGACATAAATCTGCATCTGAACACCAAAATGGCTGAAATGGCGACATCCCCGATGTTCATTACACACCCCTGTAACACTCCATTGGACAAGCAGTCAAGGAAATGAGGGGGAAAATATGTTTGTGTCCTTTGTGTAAAATGAGTAAAAAAGGTAGGGAATTTCACTCGCTCGCCTGTGTCTCCGCTGTAATGTTCCTGTGTTGCTCGATTTGTTCACATTAGAAATGGGAAACGGTGTTTCCTGTCATGTTGTCAGATTTCATGTGATTTTTGCATCTGGTCCAGTGTTTGAGGTTAGCTGGAACTCAGCAGTAAGCATCCACACTTCCCGTAATCCCTGTTTTCTGCCCTATGTTGACCAGCTCCTCCCAGTGAAACTTCACCCAGGCATTATTCATAATTCATAACCATCATAGCTGGTGATGCCAGGGTGCACTAAGTATCGCTGCAAGTCGGCTGACATGCTGCTATCCTACTGCTTCTTCAAAATTTGTCTCAATTATTAAACAAACGCATTGTGGGCATGAGCAACATCTTCTAGTGTCTTCTACTCACTGCAGAAATTCAAAAACTACTACTTAACAGTTTGCGGATACCAACCAAAATGCACAGCAACATCCCAATAAGGGGAGCACTGGTACTTTATTGTGCTCCAAGCACTGAAATTCTCATTTCTCCATTCACCTGACGCTCAGTCCATGTTACTACCTTTTCATTTTTTAACAGAGTTGCTTATCCAAGGCAGCCTACAACTGCAGGGCTATATCTGGGGTACCCGGGATGGCAGAAAGGGAATCGGGAGCAGATCCCCCCCCCCGCACACCTTGCCCTGGTTGCAGGTGACTCACTCAGGTGGCCAGGTAATCTGACTCTGTGCGTGCGTGCATGTGTGTGTGTGCAGGGCCTTGTCTGTGAATCACCGCTGTGACTCGGCAGTTGTTGGCTGACCAGCCGATGGAGAACTGAGAGCAGCCACGTCTTTCAGGCTCTTTCATTTATAACAGCAAACAGCTGGCCTGCCGGGTTCACGCTGACTGCCATGTTAATGCCTCATCCTCTGTACATCCCGCAGTTTAACACAGACACACACAACACACACAACACACACACACACACACACACACACACAGGCACAGTCTTTACCCCTCATTTAAATATCCACTAACAGCTGAAGTTGAGTGCAGCCGTACCTGTGTGTTTGTGTTAGTACCTCTCCAACCCGCAGGCTTTATAAATATTTCTACATAAAACTCATATTAAGCCCATGAATCACAGTTGCATTGTTTGTTTTATGTCTGAGAGCACAGAACAGCTAGTGTGTGGTGCTTGCACTTATTTCTGAGAGGTGAGCGGAAATTTTTTTGTGTCAAGAATGTACTAGATTAAATTTGGCACCGAAGTGTGTTTATTTTGTTATTTTTATCAATCTGGCTATGGAAAATTCTTCAAGTATTTTATTGGTTCATAATTTCCAACAAAAATGTGTTTATGCATTTAAAGTTGGCAGGGCAGCTGGTTGTGTCACAGTTCGAGCCACTGCTTTGCACTTTAAGGACTCCCGCTGCGGTACCCTTGATCGAGGCACATACCCAGACTCGACGGAGTAAAAATTACCGTGCTCTATAAAAAGGGGTAAATTATAAGTCGATTTGGGGGAAAGTGTCACATAAATAAATTTAAATGTTTTTGAGGTTGGGTGTAGAAGTGAGCTGTGCAAACAACCTGCCCCCTTGTCCACAGCACCCCCACCACCGCCTCCCACACTTCACTAGAACACCGAGCCACAGCAGAGGCGGTGCTTCTTAAACGGTTTGGTGTGAGGTCCCGTGTGGCGGCCATTTGAGGCTGGAGATCACGGTCTGTGTTTCTGGAAACCCTTGGCTGCGGTAGGCTGCGGGTGACTTCACGAGGGGGGTAGCTAAATATCACATGGATTATGGGATATTGCAGGAGTGCTCTTGGTGGGGCTACAACGCCACACGTTGCACAAAACACTGCTGTTTGCCCTAATCCAGCTCACGGCTCCAGAGAGAATAAACCCTGATGGGAACAGA
This sequence comes from Heterotis niloticus, assembly GCA_018136845.1. NCBI lineage: Eukaryota > Metazoa > Chordata > Actinopteri > Osteoglossiformes > Osteoglossidae > Heterotis > Heterotis niloticus. Next base: position 19,121,567 of record CM030905.1, read on the forward strand.
TTGAAAAAGAGCATCACCCTGCCGAATTCCTCCCCTGGGTCCTAGCAGACAGTCAGATTATTTAGGATTATCGTATATTGGAAGACTGGGCCCCTTGAATACACGGGAGCATCAGCAGGTGGCGTAGTGGTTAACTAACGTCCTGTCTGCAAGTTAAATAAATGTAATGACAGGCAGGCCCAAATGTGGGCAATACTCCACGCTCACAAATGGGAGTCTGCCAGGAAGCTGTAAACGTATTAATTTAGGAATTTTCTCAGTCTTTTGGGGTCAAGAGTTCAGCAGTGACGAAGCGGTGAACATCCTGTTGCGGCAGAAGCGAGAAACTTGGAGTCGCCCTCTTGCAGGGTCAGTGTTGGGCGGAAGTCGGTGCGTGTTCATGGGTTCTGTGTTATGCGGAGGTCTCGGCCGTGCCTTTTAACTGTGGCCATTGATCCTACTAACTACTTCTTTTTCTCCCTGGACTAAAAAGAAGGTGAGGGTCAACAACACCTTTAAAAATCATTTCAGTTTTACAGCAGTATATCACAAAATAAGACTAGTAGATGGCAACACTAGCATCAGAATACATACTTAATATATGAAAACTGTTACTGTACCAACCAACTTGTGTAATTTACTCTTCTTATTATAATAATAGCTTGTAAAAGAGTTCACTGTTGTTATTTATTTATATTAGGAATGTGTTGTTTCAAGTTTTTGTTTTAATTTCACATGTATCGTGAGCAGTGTAAAGCCCCAATTTTACTTCTGCGTACCTTGTGAAAAATTATTGCATTTTATAAGTAGAACAAAGTACAATAGGTTATAAAATAAATTGTTCTGCTTAAATTATTTAAAAAAGCAAATATAAAAGTTCTGACTTAACTCATTTGTGCTCAGGGTCAGAGTTTTATCTAAAATGGTGCTGTTAGCTTGTGAGATAACTTTATGCCTCTTTGTCATTAACCTTTGTTCAAGACGGCATACAAAGTTCAACTATGAACATTCACATGATTTACCTGTTTATACAGCTGCGTAATTTTTACTGTATTGATTCAAGGTAAATAAATGCCTAAACCAAAGGTACAACAGCAGGAGGTGGGATTCAAACCAGAAACCTTTAGCTTGCAAAGCAATGGATCCAACACTGCGCTTTGAAATACCAATGACACACCAACATACCTCCCTCAACCATATTGCACTGTGAAACTGTGTGCACTCTGTACAGGTGTGACGTTTCCCTTCCCTTCTCCGTCCATTGAGTCTCGGCACCAAACCGAATAGAGAATTTTACTTAGTTTAAAGTTCAGGAGGACACGGCTGTTATTTATGGCATTTCCGTTATGATCAATTCAGCGAGCTATGGGGTTTAAAAATGTGGCCAAAAGTATTGGTACCCCTCCACTTTTTTCCAAAAAAAACTGTTTCCTCTGACAAAAGTAGTTGGTATCCACCAGTCTGTTTTGCATTTTACAGAACGGAAACTTTGCTCTTGGTTTATGATTTAATGTATTATTGTAAAAAAAAAACAAACAAATGAAAATGGCATGGACAAAAATATTGGTAACCTTAATCTAATATATCAAGCCATCTTGGAGGGGATGGTCTGGTGTGCTGAATGGAAAAAGGCAGACACCCAGATGCAGTTAGACACAGGCATTATGTACAATTTTGGAGTTATCTGGAAAGAACTAAAATTGTATATTTAATCCAAGGGGGAATGGTGTAATTATAAGGAGGGACTAACAGGGCTGGAGCGCTGTGACCGCTTGAAGAGCAAAGGATATCGGGCTGAACGCAGCTACTTGTGAAACACTGGACGATGACTGCTGTGGTTTTTAAAACCTGACCTGTTGTTTGGTCACAGCGGGGAAAACATACCTATTTGAATAATCCAGGTGGATTCGGCCATTTGTGCTCCAGAGCAGTTTTGTTGATTTTTTTTTGTGTCAAAAAAAGGAAATACATGAACCCCCCCCCCCCCCCCCCCCAAAAAAAAAAAAAAAACAGACAAACTTGAATGTAACCTGCGAGGGTTTCCTTCAGGACTGCAAAAAAAAAAAAAAAATCATGCGCTATAGCTGTTTCGCTCCAAGGAGATGCTCCTGGTTATGACTCTCGGGTGTCACCTGGTCCATACCTTTTGAGTGAGAAGGTCATCTCCTGCACCGTACGCATCTGCTGCCAGGTGTTATTGTACGTAGACCCGCACACTTAGAGACTTTAATCCAGGTAAAGCTTTGAGTGTTCAGTGTTATTCATATTAGAGTGTCCGTTTGCTTCTGAAGCCCAGGTGTTTCCCAACACATTTTTGATGGCTAACGGCACAGCTGGTGGACTGCGCAGATGCAGACGCAGGTTTGTGTCTTCAAAGAAAATGCACAATAAATATACAAATAAACTAAATAGTTTGGTTACGTTGTGCTTAACTGCATGATGTATTCTCTGTTTTTATATCTGAGACAAAAACAGCAGTCTGATGTATGAATGGATGAAGGAATAAAATGAGTTTAATAATCTGTAATAATCTGCTTTGGAGAGCTCACATTGCTGCAAGCAAAAGAACAACCAGAACAATGAACTGCAGAGACTGAGCATTTTTTAGTGTAACAGAAGCATGGGAGTTAGTAGAAAAGCTGTTTTTGGGTCTCTCTGAAGTGTCCAAAGAGCATTATTGTGCAAAATGTTCCACATGTGCTTTGCAGATTAGAAATGAATGACTTTATGTGTCTTTGATGTTTGATTGCAAAAGCAAAGTGTAGCTGAGAAAGCCCTGAATGAATGTGTTCTTCAACTGCGTTTGAAGAAGAATCTCTGCTGCCAGCAATCAATGGTTTCGGCCTTTAAGTCTGGTTGGAAAATCTAAGAAACATCTGCTAAGACTCTGAGTTTGCAGCAGAGCTTCCTCTTCCTGGAAGCCCTAAGTATAACTGTCACCAAACACTTTTTTCCATTTTTTTTTTTTTTTTTTACTTTTTATATGAACCAGGCTAACGTTCAGGCTGGTGCAGAGCAGCTCCTGACTGACACCGGTCCGTGCGTTCTCATCCAGGTCGTTCCTTTGATGATCCATACAGTGCCATTTCTTCTCCTTCAGCTGCTGGGTGGTGGAAGGCCTGTGACTCCATTTGGAGGGTCACCCCTCACCATAGTGGCAGCTGCTATAAAATTTCACTTTCATATTTTCCGGCTCGGGCTCACAGCGGAATTGCAGGTGGCCCTGGTGTCCCACGGCTCCTGGGCTGCGAGGTCAAACATGGTCTCAAATCCAGCTGAGTCTGTGTGGAATTTGCATGATCTCCCTGCGTTTGTGTGGGCTTCTTCCAAGTGCTTCATTTTCCACCCACAGTCCAAAGACATGTGTTCCAGGCAAACTGGCTCTAAATTGCCATTTGTGTGTGTCCACATGTGAGTGAATGAAAGCATGTACGATGGCCTAGTAAAGGAATGGCATTCCATCCAGGGGTCCCTATCTCATACTTAACGCTTCTATGCTAAAGTTAAAAATTATACCAAGTTCAAAATAATGAGTATTTTCATTTTCACCTTACAAAATATTTGGAGCAGTTCCTGTGTCGCATGTAATGTGTTAAATAACTGTTTGCTTGGCTTGGTTGCTGACCAGAAAGCAAAAGGGCTGCCCTGGTACACAACTGGAAGTGACCAAACCAGACTGACCACACAAGAGACCACTAAGTGAGGAAAGTAGTGTAGGACCCATTGAGTAGGATTCACAATATCTGAAAAGGCAAAATAATCAGAATTTACAAAGATGGGCTTGACAAGGACTGATTTCTGGACTCAACAGCCTGTTATCCAGGCATTTACTTCCTTGCGTTTCATGAAGGTATAAAGAAACAAGCAGAGCAACACACCTGGATCTCCTCATGCGGAGACATGGAGACACCTGAGAACCTGAGAGGAAATGCTGATGCATAACTAACATTTAGTCCCATTAGCTTTCTAACCAACGGTTTATTTAATCACCAGAGTGATGGAGAGGATAACATTCACTAAGTCAAAATTCAGAAAGTAAAAGTAAATTATGTTTAGGTCATGCAAATTTTACTTTTGTCCATGGGAACTCTTAAGTGAATAATTATTCTATCAGGTCTGTTAATGGATTAAATTTTAACATAATTGTAATTTAGATTTTTATAGTACCAAATTCTCTAAATGTAGTTTTATACACACACTCCAACATTTCGTTTGAGCTCTTTAGCTTCGGTTACGGCACGCATTCGCCACGGCATCGTTTCGATACGCTTATGCAATGTCACAACATTTATTTCCGTCCAGAGCTGCATTCATTTTCCGCCAACATCTTGTATCGATGATGGGAGAGTCGGAGCGCCGCGTAAAGTCTTCTCCAGCACATCCCAAAGATTTTCAATGGGGTTAAGGTCTGGACTCTGTGGTGGCCAATCCATGTGTGAAAATTATGCCTCATGCTTTCACAATTTGAGCCCCATGGATACTGGCATTGTTATCTTGGAATATGAAGAAAAAATCCATTGATGGAAAAACTTGCTCATTCAGTATATTCAGGTAGTCAGTTGAGCTCATTTTTTGGGCACATAACTCTGCTGAACCTAGACCTAACCAATTGAAGCAACCCCAGATCATAACACCAAAAATTAACCAAGGTGAACATGCATTTTTTTAAAAATATTATTACATTACTAAAATGAGATATACCTTTGAGAGATGAAAACCTGTGGAATTTTGCGCACTTATGTCAGGATTGAGTCAGGCCTAATGTACTCGGAGAATGGTTCTGAAAACAGTTTCACAGTGTGATCTTTTTCTCAAACTTAATAAAAATGGAATAAAGATGTATGGCTGAATTCCTCTGCTTCCTTCCGCATTTCGGGGTGAACTTTGCAGAGCTGTAATCTGCATCACAAGCGAAACATATGGTGCAAACAGCGGTTGCCATCAAGCTGTCGAAAAAGACAAGTCATATTCCAACGATATTTATATTTCAGAACGCTGTCAAATGTGCGGAGGAAACAGCGCGCTTGTTTCAGAGCCTCTCCGTGAACGGGGAGTTGCGTTGGCAACCGGACTGCCGCTCTGAACCACTAAAGAGGCTAAGCTCACAAATCCACTTAACTAGTTACTTACGTTCGAACCCCAAGAGGGAACTCAGTACGTTTTATAACTAACAGTCAGATTAGTTCAAACAAAGCGGTCTGTGAGCCGAAGGATGTAATCTGTACGTGAATTAACATCGTTCGACTCCTCTGCGCCAGAAAACTCACAGACGCAAATGTCGCGTCTGCCACAAAAGGCGCTCGCGATCCAAAAGGTGGAAGGAATCCCTCCCTGAAAGAAAGGCCCCGCAGCCCTCTTTTTGCACGTTGACGTTCAATGTATGAATAATAACTGGGATGCATACGTGGGACCGAGCGGGTCCGTAGCTGGGACCGTGGCCTCGGCGGCGAAACGAAGAAGGAAAACGCACCGGGATGCGGCCGACAAATAGTTTAACAAAGCATTTCTGGACAGGGGGTGGCGGCGGGGTCGCGAACCTACAAGAGCAACCAAGCCCAGCCAGGATATTTCCAATTCTGGTCAACGCGAACCTGGACCCCACTTCCTGGCTGCATGTTGAATTCCCTCATTTTATGCAAGGGAGAACCAGCTGTTTTAAGGGGGCTAAACTTGCAGTGGATAGGAAAGTTCGAGATTGCTTTTAAATGACGGGATGCAATCACAATGAACAAAGAGCCCCAAATATTCCGAGAGTGAAATATTTATTTGTTCAAAGCACAGAGGGAGCTCGTGTAAGAATGGCTGTGCTAACAATCTTAGCCAAGTCGTTGCTGACACGAGCTTCTCCTCGGCATGCAAGAATGTAAGCTTTTAATACATACATTTCATTTTGACCAACTATACATTCGTGTCTATGTACAGTACGTATGTATGTCTCCTTACCTATAAATATACAAAATACACGTCCCTTTTTACTGTACATACGTAGATCTGCTACACACACACTCTCTCCCAGTTTCTCTGTGTATTTTTATTTTAATACGACATAGGGGTCGGCTCTCCCTTTATCGTCAATGTCCGCCAAAAGTACACAGCAAAACACACGGTTTGGGATAATCGCTGCCTCTGGGGTTCGTGCAAAACCTCTGAAGAGAGGCCTGCAGAGCAAAGCAGCGGCGGCTCAGGAAGCCATTCGGCGCCTTCGCCTACGAGCCCGTCGGCGGCGCGCAACTCCCCTTCTGGGCGCTCGACTCCCCCCCGCCTCGCGGTGTCCGTGGGCCACATCTCGCGAGAGCTCCTGCTCGGGCTGCGCGAGAACAGGGAGGGGAGCCGAGAAGACGCTAACGGCTGACGGCCAACGGCCACAGCGAGCGAGGGAGCGAGCGAGCGGTCGGCCGGAGTTGAGGGGCTCGGAGCCCGGGTGCCGGAGTACAGAGGCGGGGAGCGTAGACTTAACGACGCGGTGCGTCCGAACGCGCAGAAGCCGGCGCTGAGGAACACAAAACAAACGACAGACATCAAGGGCTTTTGAAAGGATTCTCACGCTTCGCCCCCAGGACTCGGGGCTGGCAGCTTTTCGTCTCTTCCGCCACTACATGTCCTAAAGGGTACGTTACACCCCGCGCTACTAAACCCGGTGTGTTGCCGTTCCTGCTCCGAGCAGGTTGTGGTACTGTTACCGAGGCGTGTGGCGTTCGCGGTTCTCTCAAGAGTATAATGGTGTCACTCTTACTCCGAAGAGTGCGGTGTGTTTGCATATGTGAGTTTTTTTTTTTTTTTAGTATTTGTACTCTGAGGAGTGTGATGAGGATGTCTCTTACTCTGGAGTGTAGTGTCTTATTGTTCCTGTCCTGAGGAGTGTGGGGATGATGTCACTGTTACTCCGGAGTGTACGTTGTATAGGTGTTCTGCCCTGAGGAGTGTCATGATGATGATGCCCCGGTTACTCTGGAGTGTAGTGTGCTATTGTTCTTGCCCTGAGGAGTGTGACGGTGATGTCACTGTTACTCTGGGGTGTACAGCATATAGGTGTTATTGCACTGAGGAGTGCAATGGTCACGTCCCTGTTACTCCGGAGTGTGCGCGGTGTAGGTATTACTGCCCCGAGGAGTGGGATCTGGGCTGAGGCAGAGAGAGACTGTGGGAAAACTGGCTGGTGTCCCAGTGGCTTTTCTGACTCAACCAGGGTTCGGATGTCTTGGGTCTTTCCTGATCTCCCCCCTCCCGACAAAAGTAACCAACCAACCAACCAGCCAGATATGCTGGCTGTTGTGGTTACGTTCACGGTCGCTTATTCACTAAACGCGGCAAAACAAAGTGGATCGGTGTGGCCTGACGACCGGTCGTGCGTACAGATTTTTGGGGCACAAGTCTTCCTCTTCTCGGTTTGGGGTCTTAAACATCACTGACAGGACGCAGTCAGTGACTTGATGTTCAGTGTGACTTATCTGGGAATCAGTTTGTGTCCTTTCGGTTTCACGTTTGCTCAGCTTGGGCATTTGCTCTATTTTAGACTTGTATTCCAATAAATATGTACGTACGTATGCTTTGTAAATAGTCATTTGGCTTCCGAGGCCATCCTGCTAGCACAGTGGCTGTATTCTTTGTTCATTCGCATGTAAACTGAAAATGAAAATACTAGTTACAGAAGAAATACTGAGACACATGTTTGTTCCAGAGTGAATATTTATTCTGCTTTCTGTTGCCAGCATTTTATATTTGACTGTGAACTGAAATGAAATATCCTCAGGACTTATTTTTAAAAAGTGATGGAAGTGTTTATAAGGGCGTCACTTTGACATGCTTTGTGCATGATAGGCTGAGTGAGGACTTATGTGAAGAACATTTCTTTATTTTTATTCTGTTGTAATGACAATTAAATATGATCTTGGATAACATGACTGTTCTCAGTGTGTGCTTGTAAATAAATAAATGTCTTTAAAGTACAGCATGAATCTACATGGAGGCAGGATTTCCTCTCAGGACAATGTTTCATTATGATCTAATAATGGAAAGAAATGTCACAGGCGGGCCGATTGGAACAGCATTCCTCTAACTGACTGTAAATGGGCCAGACTGGAACTGACTGCACGTTGCTGTTGCTGATTTGCCATTTCGATGCGGGACCGCGTTGAGTAACCCGAGTGTCCAAAAAACACGCAGCAGCACCTTGATTTCAAAGGTTGGCATCTGGCCACAGTGGCCTCTCCGCTGTGGACTTGTTCACCGTCTTGATGTATTGCTGAAGATGCAATAGGTTGGGACTTGAGTTGCTTTGTTACTCAAGTTACAGCAGTAAATTAAGTTTTCATTGCCTGACCCCCCTCATGAAATTATTTAAAAAAAAAAAAAAAAAAATTGTTTCCATGTAAGATTTTTTTAAAGGGAGTAGTATACAATTTTGACTTGCATTGATATATTATTTTGATGGTTGTGTTTCTTCTGTTGTCAGGATGTGTGTGTGTGTGTATGTGTGTTAATCATTAATAATCTCTTAAGTGTTTATTTTTCTTTCCTTCATGCATTTGAGCATGTTGTCCAGAAAAGTTCCTTCCCTTAACTGGAAGCTTGCTGTGTTTATAGTCATGTTTTGTGAAAATAAATTGGAACTGCTTAAAACTGTCCTGCGTGTTATAGCAGTACAAAGTCTGACATGTCATGTACCAACTTTGTAAAGCGCAGGGTTACAATAATAAACCGAATGAAATTTTGCTGAGATTTTCCTGTCCTCTTCTCAAGCTCGCTTCAAGCAAATGCTGGAAAGGATGGCAAATTCTTGGCTTTGTTGTTATCTGACCTCATAGGAATGCCATTTTTTACCCTGTGTTTATGCCTTCATCATAATATTATTATTATTATTACATAGTTAGGAAGGAGAGTGCAACTTAGATCAAATCTGGGCTCTAACTTACAACTGGGGTTTGTAGGAATACTTTATTGAGAAGTTAAATGTTTGCTTCTTCCCCAAAAACTTTTGTTTCTCTCAGTACATTCGAGTTTGGGGGAACGCTTTCATAGCCTTTTTGACACACTTCTTCCACTGCCTGATGTGCTGGAGAAACCCCCTGTTAATGTCCTTGGATCACAAGAACTGAACATCAGTCTCATGGCATGGGTTTATTTGGGAACGGAGCAGCTTGTTGTTCATCCTTGTGTATTTTGTTTGGTCTGTCTGTTTTGATGTTGCGGGTCTTGTTTTTGTACCAAGACCTTCGTTTTGGTCACCTGCTTTGCTATGCGGTTGTGTTAGGCTTGGCTTTAAGAAGGGGTGGTAGTTGTCATGGGCAGCCAAACTCTAGGTACTTACTTAATGGGTTTTTGTAGTTAAATCTACTGACATTGGCATTTGCTGTTTGCGAGGTCTTGTTTGAAAGTGGTAGAGTTTTAGCCTTGAATGTGTCTTGGCCTTCATGAGAGTACTGAGGTGACCTTGGTGTACAGCGAGTATCAGTGGTTAATAAAATAGTTAATTCCATTACCAATTGGTCTGTCTTTGTCTCTTATCGTGATGGAGGGAGATGGTCAGTGTTTTCTTGCTATCCAAGAGTTTGTAATTGATGTTATAAAGTAACTGAGCAAATATGTTAAGCCTAAACGCATACTGGACTAATGACTGATCAGTAGTTGTTTCTTTTTTAACCCATCAATGTCAATAATTTAATAGTTGGTTGGGCGTAGCTGGATCTAATAAAAATGACTTGGTGAATGTAACCCTTCTAAAAGTACAACTTCTTAAGTGACCTTAGCCATCTTTGATTATTTAGGCACTGCTAAGGTCACAAGATGTTTCCCATCAATATCTAAGATTGACAGCGCTTCATTCCTGGCTCTGGTGAAGAGGACAGAGACGGGTAGCTGGGGGAAAGACGAACAGTGACTGCAACCTCGGCCTGCTGTCCTTAGTTGTAAAGAGGGAATTTCTGTTTGGCTTTTGCCACGTGCACTGACTGAGGTCACGTGCTTCGAACTGGCCTGGGTCCTATTGAATGACAAGGCCCACCTGATATTGTTATTTCGGATAAGGAAAAGGTGCTGCGCGTAGCCCCTGGTAGCAGTCTTGGCTTTATGTGTGGTTAAGCAGTGCTAAATCTGGGTGCTGGGATGGATGGGGAATCCAGATGGACCATTGGAAAAGTCTGGGTCAGCTCTGCGCAATCAGGCTCTAATCCTGCCCCGAGCAGCTCATTATAAAATCGGGATCGAGCTTGTGTGCAGACCGCATGCCAGACGACGCAACTGCGATAGGGTGGGGGCGAACTAAGCTTCTGAGTCCTGGAACACACACACAACCAGAAAAACTTTGCAGTAGAGCGAATGCACGTCCTCCGACTCTGTGACTCTGCTCTCGCTGCTTCCTTTTGGATGAAACAAGATCATTTTTCATGACCTGATGTTGCTGAGGGTGTGTGTGTGTGTGTGTGTGTGTGTGTGTGTGTGTGTGTGTGTGTGTGTGTGAGAGAGAGAGACCTTGGCCACTAGCCTCCCACATACTTTTATATCCCAGGTGTCCCAGGGTTAGTCTGCCAAGCGCACAGGTTAGGAGGGGCCTTTTACGACCCTTTATGACCACTTTGCATGTCCACCCATCCCCGTCTCCCTGTGTGGAGGAGGAAATGATTTACATAAGCCATTTGGACTGTTTCGATGATATTCTTTTCTTTCTTTTCTTTAAGCAGCTTTGGTACGGTGTTCTCACGGGAATATTGTGTCTGTCCTTTAGTTTTGCAGCATTTCTCGCCCATCGGCACGAAACTGCGGAACTAATGGCTTGTAGTTGGTGTTGGTAAACAGTGACAGACAAAAGCACAATAAATCTAGTTAGATACTGGATGTAATAAACTTTCTTGGAATTTTTGTATTATTGGAAGAAATATTACATGCAAGGTTGTGCTCATAGTAATGTTTTCAACATGCTGTGCATTAGTTTCAGCCAGTGACTTGTACATTTGGGAGGGGTTTCAGGTTATTTTACTAATTGTAAATTATGTTGTAAAATATTCATGCCTATTTCAATAAACATTATGTCCTTGCCTCTAAAATGTGTGTCTAAGTTTTTAGTAACCTTTGCATAAATCAACGTACAGTATAGTACTGAGCATTTGTAAGATTAAAAAAAAAACTACAAATTGGTTTAGATTGGATGTTCAATCTAAGTAATACATTTAGGAGAGTGATTCTTTTTGAATAACCCTGTGTATACTGTGTTTTAAAGCTGTTTCCTCCCAACTAAGAATTTCCAGACTTGCGTTTTAATGCAGCTGACTTCATGCTGTTGCTTAAGTTGCAGTTGCAGGAAACATGATGCCTTCACCAGGAACTTCTTACCACATGGAAGATGTTAGAGAGCAGCCGGTGGTGTAGTGGTTAGCACCACTGGCTTTGGACTAAAATCCCACCTCCTGCTGTAGTACTCTTGGTCAAGGTACTTGCACTGAATTAATACTGTAAGCATACCCAACTATATAAATGGGTGGATCATAAATGCAATTCAACACTAAAATTTTTTTTGGACAAAAACATTGGCTAAACGAATACATCAAAATATTAATGTGTAATTTTACTTATATATATATATATATATATATATATATATATATATATATATATATATAATGGTTTTGAATCTTGTTTGTATGTATTAAGATTTGTAAATAAAAATAGGTAGGAAAGTATACGTGGATATATTGTGCAGTAAGGTGAATAAATTTTTCATTATTTCCAGATGGAAGTTTTTGTCCAACAATTTTTTCTGCTTAAATACTGTCATCATACATTGTGTATTCATGATCATTTCCTGCAGGGAAAATGAGATCGGAGGGTGGAGTCATCTTTTCATGCCGTGTGATATAAAAGGGGCTCTGATGGTCTCTGTCAGGGGAGAGGAGCTGGGGTGATCGTAGTCATACCCACCCACGCCTCCATCTGTTTTGCGACAACCTGGCCTCTGCTTTTTGGAACAGTTGGATGACCTTTGTGTTGTGTCCTCAGGGTAAACACAGCTTGTGGGGACAGGATCGCAGACCTGTTGCAGTGCATCTGAGTAAACGGTTTCATCCCCTGCCCCACCCCCTGCCCTGCCCATAATTCCTGTAGGTTGTTTTGTCTCTGCTTGAGATGGAGTGGAGTCAGACTTGCGTCAACACTGATCAGCACTCTGGGTGGGTCAGCACTTGTTTTCTGAAGCTCCCCAGGCTGCTTTGGAAGAACTATGGAGATTCAGCTGTCTTCAGACCCAGAACAGTGCAGCTGCCTGAATTTTAGCTTTCAAACATTTTGCCTCTCTTTTTATTTATTTTTTTAAATTATATTGTCCTAATTTGGTATTAATTTATCTATTCCACCTTGTGGTGTGGCTATAACAAAGTCAGTGTTGTCTTTTGAGGGACTTGGTCACCAGCGTTTGACCACTTCTCTAAAAAAAAAAAAAAAAAAAACTTTTAAGTTTCTTATGTACATTACCTTTCCTTAAATTAACATCAGTACTTTCAATTCCCAAAACACTTTTAACAAAAGTATTCAATTAAGAGCTAATTATCTTTGTATTTTTCATGTGGATATTGTAGGCTGCCTGGTTTTTTAACCAAATTTTCTTTGTAATCCTAGCTGGTTTGTAGGGGCAAAACTGCGCTACACTTTTGTCAGGCTCGAGCCGTGAGATGTTTATTCTTCCACAGAGCTGCAAATGGCAGATTCATTGCTGTTTAAATAAGTGGGGACGGACATATTTTATTGCTGTCCTGGCACAGCGCCGGTCCACTCTGCAAGGCCTGAATCACGTGGCCTTTAGCAGTAGTTTTGTTTGGGTACCTTGGAAGCGGTATGATGTGTTTCATTCAGAAGCACTCTTTTCAAATGTGAGGGTTTTTTGGTTGTGGGGGGGTAATAGTTACACAAGGTTTGACATTTCCCGACATGCCTAAAACGGGGAATGTCAATCTATGACAAGCGAGTGGTTAGAGGTTTCGATTCCTCCTCCTTTCGTATGTCTCACCAGCGTTGGCTTCCGACCGCAGACGTTCTGGCCATCTTGCAGTACAATCCCTGTCTCTGGCATTGAGAAATTGTTGAACTCAGTGTGGGTGTTCCAGATCCCAAGATGTGAGGCTGCGGCATCTGGCTGCTTCTCAGGGATGACCGTATGAAGAGCTCGATGTCCCCTACTGACAATCTGTTGGACTGTTGTTGCTGGTCCCCCCCCCCCTCCCCATTTTCCTGTTCTCATTACAGAGGGCCACCTTGGACATGGTTCTGCGTCAAAGGCATTCTCCTCCATATGAGACCGGGCAGATTTGACACCACTGAGATCATAGCCTGTATTGTGCACTTTGTAGTTGGGTTCTCTGTAACGTGACACATTATGAAATAGTTACAAGATCACAGCTTCTGGTTTGTAGTTGGTTTATTTTATGTTCAGTTTTTATTTAAATATGCTAAGTGTTCCATTATGGTTATCCATTATGCTTTTGGAGGGCGAAACTATTGTTTTCATCCCACATTCTAAGACTTTTAGTTGTCAGTGATGACAGTGCATGGCTGTGTGTAGCTGATGTTTCAAAAGTATCGCTTCACCTTGTTTTAAATTTATGGCCCTTTTGCCTTTCAGACCAATTAAGGTTCTTTCCTGCAGGGGAAGTTTTATTTTTGGATGACTATAACCTGTTGATCCGCTTTCATGTGTGTATGTTAACCTTAACAATAAGGCTGAGAAAGTCAGGCGTATTGAAAATATTTGGGGTTTTTTTCTTTCTTCACATTCCCCTTAGATACAGTTTACCAAGCAGTTCCTGGGTGTTAGGATGCCTCTGCATCCAAGAGCTTGTATAATTTTCATCTAGGACAGAAGCGATTGCACAGTGGTGAATGAGGAAGTTTTCCCATAATTTACATGAAAGTTGAGAATAGCGTTCAGTCCCTCAGCTGACATAGTAGGAAATAACATTTAACAGAAAGGGGCATGCAAACCCTTACCCTCTGTGCTCCCACAGTGCAGTTTAATGGTTAAATGCAGTCAAAACATGTCAGTCACCTATTTTCTCACCAGGTTCTTGTCATCTAAAATCATCCTCAGAAGTGTGTACTCACAAGTGGCTCCCAAGGCACCTGGACAGATCCTGTCTCAGTTATTTTACGTCCCATGTACTTGTGCGGTTATATGTATTTAAAATGGTTCTGTTTCCATCCTCCTTTTTATTTTCATCCCTACTGTCTGTATTTTTAAATAGCACAGTAATACATCTGTTAAAAATTTAATGAATTATTTTAGTACAGCGATATACAAAAAGTCAGTCCTTTTTTTGCCTTGCACAACTCCTGTGTATTGGTATATATTGACATGTACACTTATTTAGGTTTGTAGGACGATTTATGAAATCTGGGGAAAGTTGTAATTTACACAATGGACTATGTAATGTAAATATTTTGTTGTTACAGTGTCAAGTCAAAACGGGATCTATTCAGATGTTTGCTGCAGTATTTGCATCCGCTCTTTGCTGACTTAAAACAGATGTTTGGTTAATATTCTGACTGAGGGTAACATAACTCTGCAAACAGAGTAACAAGCTTAAGTCCTATATTGTTTTTTGAGGTGATATTTGGGGGTGTGCATTGATATTGGAAAAATATCAGTGTCAGCTGATAATTGTTTGAATAAATTTTAGCGGCATTGAACCAGTGCTTCAATTTTACTGATAATTCAAGCCAATATTTGACGCATTTACTGTTTCTGGATGGGCAAAACATTCATGTGACATCACAATGGTGTGGAAGTTTTTCAAAGTAAGTGTGACAGGTGACAGCAGCAAGAGGTTGGTCAATGTGAATTCTAATATCAGTGAAGAGAAACAGAATTTCCTACAATGACACAGAGATGGTCTTGTTCTCTAAGTATCCCCACCAGGCTAAAAAAAAAATGCAATAGTGCACTTCCAGAAAGTAAGTTGCTGTTGTTATAAAGTGGCGTTATTTATTTATTTTTTTACTTTTTAACCATAGAAAAGAAAGTGTTAGGTAGCATTTAAGGCTACAGCCGGTAAAACCGTTCCCTATTTAAGGATCTTGTAGCCAAATGGGGTTCAGCATATGGAATTTATTTTAATGATTGTATATGGTCTGCAAACTGCAGTATTAAATAAGTAAATGTTACATTTTTCTGGAATTCTCATCCTCGTAGATATATAGTCTCATGTTCTCTAATTTTTAGATGTCATAGAAATGATCAACATCAACACATAATTCTCATAGCGTGCATCTCATAGCACGTACAGTGATTCCTACGTGTAACCTGTTTGTGTTCTCCTGGCCACCCTTCCTCTGTGATGACTGTGGTTTTGGAAGAATATGTCACAAGCATTGCTTAATGGGGTTAGTGATGTGGCTCCTTCTTGTCACCTGATTACTGCAGTTCTTAGCCAGCACGTTACCTGGGCACTGTGAGGGCAGGGAAGCAGAAGGTCAGAGGCAGCCTGGTGGGGATCATCTTCTTGAGATCTTCTGCTCACAGTGCTGCGACTGGAACTTGTGTCCAGAACCTTAATTGTTTTTGGCATTGTGCTTGTTCACCAGAATCAACCACATTTTTTTTGGTTTGGTCACATGGCTGTGATTTACCAACTTTTTGAGTATCAGGATTCATCTGCAGCAGTTTAGGCTATAAAATGTTGAGTTGTTCAGAGGACAGAAGGTGTGTTACATTGGTGTTTCTGAGCTGCTTTCTTGTTGTGTGTGTGTGACTATGTTGGCAGTGACTCTAGTCTTGAGGGAATTTGCAAGAAGATCTGAACCTGAATGGAGGACTGTTCCCCCTACATGAGGTTTGGACAGAAACAGCCAATGGCTGGGGAATGCTGCTAACAGGATGTAAAATTTGACCCAGTGTGTCAAGCTCAACACATTCGGCTTCTTACTGAGGCAGAAGTAGATCTGTGGAGGGATTATGTGGCTCATCAGCATGGCAGCATGTTTAGTAGTGTTGAAAGCAATTGTGACTTTGCCTGACAGATACTGCATCAAGCAGGGAATGATTTTCCTCATTAAATATTAAATATTTAATAGAAAAGTTTGTATAATCTAAAATTTCCCAGAATTTCTCTTATTTTGTTGGTTTTTGGAGAAATACATGTGGGAACTTGTTCTTTAGGGAGCTAATGAAGCTTCTGGCCTAAGGTGCTTGGAGTGATACATGCAGGAAATCCAGCACTTGGTCCATGATGCTCTCAGTGACATCACAGAAGCTGTGTGGAAGGTTACCTTCTTAGGGGATGCCTTCACACTCTCAAGAGGACATGTATACATTTGGATAAAGTTTCTTGAACACTTGATGGACAAAGATAGACACAACAGTACTGTCCCAAAAGCCCACACACAGTCCCTGAAATGCTGTTGCACACGTACATGTAATTGCAGCCGATTCAGGATGCCTGGGAACTGACATCATTTCCTGCCCTTTGCAACAGCGCAATCGAGAGAGCTGTCACAAGCCGAGAATGCTGGGAGGACGGGGATGGGGCAGGGAGGAAGCAGCTGGTGGATGAAACCCACATGCTGGCCTTGTTGGGTCTACAGAGCACTTCTCCTCACTCCATGTTCAGTTTCTGATTGGGGAGCAGCCCTCCACTGGTAGCGTAGCGCTGTACTTGCGTCCATCCAACAGGACGTGGAAGTTTTGATTTTGAAAAGGTCGACATGTGCATGTGTAGACATACCACTTCACACAAACCCCTTGCTGGCACTCATCCAAGACTTTGTTTTGTCTGCGGTTTCAACTTTAGCTTCTTGAGTTTCACTTTTATAAAATAAAACAACTTCGAGCAAGTTCAACTTTGATGTTGCCGATTTACTATAGTAAAATAGACTCCTCAAAAGAGCCCACAGATTGCTATCTATTTATCCATCTGATTGCTGGCTTTGTTGGATGCTTTGCAAAAAAAAAAAATTATAGTTTTGTATTGTTATAATTTGGCACCATCTATGCAGGAATTAAATTTTTTTGTGGAAACCCTGTAGGTTGGTATAATGTGTACAACTTGCCCCCATTGTTGGTGGAAAAACTGAGGCCTTCAGAATGGTTTTTGCAGCTCAGATGTCCAGTCCAGACTGGAGTACATTTCGGTTATGAAGGCACCGAGGTGCAGATGTTAGGGTTATAGCCCTGGCTGGGACTGGTGAGCACCGACTCGTTCCAACACTGATGATAATAGGATCCAGGCATCTGTGTGTGGAAAGTGGGTGTGAACCGTCACAGCAGCGCCACTTTGCCGATTAGTGCCAAATGAGAACATCGGCTCTCAGCAAGAGCTGCCCCCACAAGCTGAGTCACTCGTGGAGGCCTTCTGGCAGCCATTACGGCACTGGGCTGTGACATTGGACTTCTATCTCTCAGGCTCCTCTGAGCCTGGGAGGTGTGCGTCTGACAGGCGTGTTCAGAAGAAAGTTTTTCTGTTGATGTTTGCTAGCAATGTTGCACCCAAGGGGTGTTGCCAATGGGGTGTGAATGGGAGGGCAAAAGTGACTGTTGCTCTGGGTCCGTAGAGGGGGAACTAGCCAACAGTTCTAGACCAAAGTATCATTACACAACACATTTTTTGTGTGCCATTGATTCCTTCCTACTTACACCCTTCTTGTTCCCTTGTGAATGACATAGATGCAAACATACTGTCACAGCCTGATGCCTTGCTGGAGAGCAGTCATCTGTGACACAGACCAGGCCAGTGGACCCAAGGTTGCCGTTCCTCTCATTCTAAACCTGACAAACCTGCTGGGGGTGACTTTGCAAGTGGCCACAGGTCAACAAGAATGATCTCAGCATGAGTGGATTGGCTCTGTTTGTGGTGTTTTCCAGCATTGAGATGCACCAAGTTGTCTTAAAATTATCTCCAAGCTTGTTGCTTTTTCTTGCTTTACTGGTTTCAGATTTTAATTTGATTGTTTAAGGGCTCCATGTGAGCATTTTGACAGAAGAAGGTCATTCTTGTTAACAGTATAGTTGGATTCTGGCTTTCTTCAGTAAACTTTTCTCATATTGTGTTTAGATGTTCTTCACCTAGAGGTGAGGACAAGTTCTTTTCTGTGGCCCGTGGAACATGTGAATGCACATATTTGTCATGGGACTGAACTTAGTTTCATTTTCAGTGTTGTGGCATACAACCGTGGTTCTGTTACAATTATTTACTGTTTAGTCTGCACTTAAGCCTTTTGTAACATCAGGTTTTTAAAATGTGCTTTGAATTGCATCCAGACAACTTTTTTCCCCCTCCATATTCTGAGAAGCATACATCTAACCCCAGAGTGCCCTGCTTTTTATATGGCTTTTGGTTTCCCAGTACTCTGAAGCTCCCAGTTCTAAAGCCATAAAACTACACGTGTGGGGTTTTTTTCCTCCTTTTCTCCTTACTGACAAATGAGTGTGCTGGACGTGTGTGGATGTTTTGAAACCGTTTCAGGCTGGTGATATTTACCAAGTTTACTGGAAGGTTCACAGTAAAATGTTACTTGTTAAGGTAAGCAGAGTTTGGTTCCCATCACTAATCCCACGCCAGGAGCTGGTGCACTGTGTTCATCTCCATGCCCATACAAAGAGCTGTATCAGAGTAAGTGGCTGTTATGCAGTCATTCACTGTAATGTTGATTTTCTCTCTTCACTCGAAGTGCTTATCTGCAGTTCAGTATCATAAATGTTATTTGGAAACAGATATTGTTCAGCAGCCTATTTTGTATGTTAAAATAATAGGCATTTAATGTGTTTGCATGCTGTTTTTGCTGACATTTGTACTTGTGTGTTATGGTTCAGTAGCACAAAATTAATGGGAATTAAAAGTAATGGAAAATGGGATGTTTCACATGTTTCTGGCTCATTTTTGATTTAGTGAGTATTAACTTTACAGATGAGAAGATCAAGTTTAAAATTCTTGCTGATTTGGCTGTTACGTCTCACAGTTCATAATTTAAGAATTCTATGAACATCAGGAAAATTTCAGCTCTACCTTGCGAGCTATAATAGTGCCAGCGATTCCTGTGTCACAATAGGCAGTTAATGTGCTGTTGTGAATCTGTAGATTTTTTTGCTGCTGATTTTTCTTTCCCTGAAGCTGTAATCTTGTGCACCCCTCTTGTGCTGAGCAAGAGACTGAAACACATTAGACTGTTGTTCTCCTTTTGTTTATCTACACTGTGCGACCATCCTCAGACCATCACTCAGTTTTATGACAGATCAACCAATTTTGATGTTTTCTCATGTAATGGGTCCCTACTTGTTTCTTCCCCCCCCCCCGAGTCTTTGAAACCAATTTTTATGAGATGGCACCCAGTGCTGTAGAATAGGCGTACCTGTCAGAAATGGGCCTGTGAGGCCAGTAGGTTCCAATCCCAAGTGAGGCCCTGCTCTGCCTTAACTGAAAGTACATATTATTTTGAATTTCTAGGAAATTTGCCAGCTGTATCAATACATAAAATTGCATGTTTTTGACAGGAATATCAGCAATAAGTTGATCTCGTTTGCTTCTTGTTATGTTATGATTTAGGGGTATGCATATGAACAGGTAATTCAGAGTAATATTTAGAGTATAAATAAGCTTGCCCTTCCTCACCCCTTTTCCCTTTTCTTGTATTATCTGCAAATAAACATGGTCATTTGGCACACCTTCTTTCCACATTTCTGCTTTACAGTAAAAGCTGAACCTTTTACCATAAGCACCCCTGCAGTTTCGTGACAGCACTAGTTCAGCGTTATGACTAAGTTCTGTTATGAATGAACACAAAGCCAACCAAGTCACTGGCTTCAGCCCCTGAAGGGTAAAGCAGTTGAGTTTTTGAGACGGTAATTGTAAAAATGTGGTTTTTAAACTTTTCATTTGATTTTTCTTAGTTGTGCACAGAGCTTCCTCACAGGGCTATGAAATGCAAGCACACTTCTTTCTCTGATGCAAATTTTTTATTTCCTTCACTGCCCCCCCATTGCAAGCATGGTGTGTGTACATGTCTGGTGTGGGAAGTGGAGGAACACATGGGTAAGGGGTGTAAATACAGTATTTTAGTAGGAAAGTAATACAGCATAGATAAATGGGATAAATTGGTAGATTAAGTGCTTGTTGACTGTATCTTTACTGAAGACCAGAAGTTATTAACCTTTTCTTTACAAAATCTGATGAAAGCCTAGGCCTGCCTTCTTGAAAAATGTCCAGTAAATTTTAAGAAAATTTTGCGTTAAATGTTTTTGCACTGAAAATACATTAGCTTTACAGAGTTATATCATAGGTAGTAATGAGAACAAGTATGATAAAATCCAGCTTTATGATTTTTTTCCTCTGTTTTATTTCCAAATTGTAATATTTGTGTTTTTTATCATTTTATTTAGTGGCATTTTCAAAGCAAGGCTGCACTTCCTGCACCTCCAATGGGGTCTGTAGACCGATGGATAAGGATCTATGCCTTAAATGATGAGCGGCAGTGCTCTGTTCCTTAGATGCATCTGATCTGCAAACTGGCTCAGTACCTCTGGTTCTTGTGCTCTAAGAATGGAGACCCAGAAAGCGGCACTTCTGTTAATGCAGACATGAACACTGTTTTCATCTGCTGTTTTCATCAGCAGCAGTGTGTGTTGGCCTCTGCTTGGTCCCCGGGAAATCGCCGTTTGTTAGCTTCTCTTTTTCCCTCCTCTCTGCAGCTTTCTTCCCTTCTCCTGGAAGCAAATGTGCTGAAGTTATCTGTCCTTAATAAAGGCCAGATCTGAGCTCTTTGCACGAGGGGAGCCTGTAGTCTTCAGCTTCTTGGCCTTCTCGAAGAGATCAAAAAGTCTGCAAATGCTTTCTTACCTCAGACCCAGTTCCAGTTTTTCTTGCTGGTGCTGCCTGGGAAGTGGGGCATGCTCCTGAATGTCCGGTGTATGCTGTGGAGGCATGGGAAAAGGGCAGGAGTTTGTACCGTGTTTGTCACAAAGGAAGGTTTAAGAGGGACACGCACACCTGCAGTGAGCGATAAGTGCGGCAGGACCGAACTCCAGCTACTGCACACCACGTGGAAAATGAGGCTGCCAGGTGAACGTGATAAAGTGCTTCCAACAACTCCCTTTATCACAGTGCCTTTTATGTACAGAAGTGCAGTCTGGTGAATGGTGGAACAGAAAGTGGCCATTTTGACAGTGCCATCCATCTCTGACTGAAGGAACGCTGGGGAATTATGAATTGAGCTTTTTCATCAGTACCTCATTTAAATGGGGAACATTTGAAGGAAGATTGTTTCTGTCTTCTGCTTCTGTGATTTATGTTCTTATGAGACTGTTTTTCTTGGCTCTACGTACCAGTTACAGACACGGGAACTTGGGGTTTAATACAGGGTCAGAGCAGTGTGAGCATCACCATCAAGTCTCCTGTGTTGGAATGATGAATGTGTGAGGAAATGCTTTAGCGGTCAGTTTAAGTGGTTTGTGCGAATGTATACATCCATTTCTGCCCTAACAGCTAGCACTCAGCAGTGTCTCTCAGAAGACGTCCCCTTCGCAGAAAAAAGCCAGCAATTCCTCCAGTAATGGTCTGTTTCCTTGGGATGGCTCACTGCCTGAATAACGGGATGCTCCGGGAGGGAAAGTTCACATTTTTGTGGTAATTTCACCCCAGACTGCACTCTCTTGCAGAATTGCCAGTCCCAGGAATGCACTCGGTCACAGTAACTGGTGTCTGCGTGGAATCCTGTGTACAGTACTCTTGTATCTACAGTCTCTAATTGTGAGTTAGCAGGAGTTTGCTCATGTTCTCTGTTGTCTTAGAGCTGGCCTTGTTGCAGACTGTTCATTGTTGGCCTGTTGTCCTCTCTGGGCTCTTGAGTGTTTAATTTTGGTTCTGGGTCCTTCATGTACTGTGACTGCACTGTTCTCCATGACAGGAAACTTCCCTGGCTGTGACCTGCTCGCATAGCTTTCCTGGTCCTTCTTGAAGATGTGAACCAGGGTGGAGGAATGTAGCGTTGGTTTGTTTTTTTTTCTTGTTTTTTTTTTCTCCAGCTGTGAACTTCAGCGCCCGGTACAGTCCGCTGTTTTGGAATCATCTCAGTAGACCACTCGCTGCCTTTAAGGGACAGCCCCTTTTAAGGCGTGGGGCTGAGAGGACATTCAGTACTGTGTGAAATTCTCACGGAGACTCTGTGGATCCCGCAGGGGCCGGGAAACCACTCTGCTGTACATGATAGGGCTACAGGGACCCAGCTGGCTCACTGCATTGACATTTTTTTTTTTTTTTTTGTTAAAGTCATGAAATTCTAATGCTTGTATGATAAGAAGTAAATGTTTCATGTTTTTTCCGCTTCAAAAAAATTAACATTTTGTATAGACAACAATTCAGACTATTTCTGCAATGTCTGGACATCCTTCTCAAATGTAGGAGATAGTGCTATGTGTTCATACTTATGAAATATGACTTTGTGACCTTCAGGCTTTGCTCTTTGTGTATGAAGATATTTACAATTTCTCTGTGTACTGTTTCTGTCTATTATATTGCTATGACTTAGTACAGTACTAATTAAAAAATAAATAATAAAGGAAATAACCCTAGAATAAGTGAGTTCTGAAATAATCCTGGTTGAGGTTACATTAAAAGTGAAAGGTATGTTGTAGTTTCCCTGCTTAAAATTGAAAAAGGATTTAAAACTACTGAAATTCAATGCCACAACAGCAAAAAAACGATTTTCTTTCTACATCTGACTTTTTGTGTCTCAGTTTGGGTACTTGAAATTGGCAGTTAAAAGCGAGTAGCACAAGTACCAACATGGTGAAAGGTGTAGTGACCTTCTTGGCTGGTTGATGTTAAGGACGTTGCCAGCGGAATGTACTGTTTGGCTGTGTGACCATGACTAAATCGGGATGGAAAATAAGCAATGTTTGCGGACAAACTTGACTAGAAAAATGCTGATTCAAATGTTTGACCCTGCATGAATGTTTGAAAAAAGAAAAAAAAAATGTCAACAATGTGTAGTGAACAGCGGATGCTATATGGAGTCCAGTCGGCTTTTTCAAATGTGTCTTGAGGTTTCGGAAGTCTGGTGCTTTTGAATCAGCCTTGATCTTTTTTCTTTTTTTTTCCTTCTTTTAACTGTTTAGGGGTCTGAAATATATAAAAATTAGTCCATAACATTGAGTAGGCCTCTTATGTAATATTGTTACCAATCAAAGATGAATTTATTGCTTTTCAGATCAAAAGATCAAAAAATTGCTACAAAACCACAGTGTAAATCTCAATAAATTTCATTAAAAGAAGAGAACAGCAAGGGTGTGAATGGGGAAAACCTGTACTTATTTAAAACTGTGGGTTGGATACAGCAAAAAAAAAAAAACTGCTTCACTGACTTATAAAAATACATACAGTACTTGTTTTTGTACAACAGGGTAATTATTCAGAATGGCTGCTTCTTCCTCACACTTTTCAATCCCAGAACAGATATTTTACTCACTGCCTGCTATGTCTCACTTTCTCACTCAAAACCATCTACTGTATACTCTTTTACTTACTATCACAGTGACAGACTATTAACAACCCGGTTAAGGTAATGACTAAAGTGACAAATTTGGCTACCGAGAATGATGTACCCAATTATACAGTCAGGGAAATTTTATTTATAAACTCAGGGTAAATTCCTTGGTCAAGGCTATTGCAGCAGGAGCAGAGACTGAAACGTTTATTGGTAAAGGCTACAGAGTGCTTCTAATTCCATAATCTCCACATCTTGCAGAATGAAGATGTTAGGAAGGATCTTGTGAGCTTTATATTTCTTTATAAAGTAAAGCAAATTGTCTAAATGTTTCCATATAATGTGAACTACTTCTTACCCCCACTGCTTCTTGAATGGACTCTGAATATCTAACACCCTGGATTGGACAGGAGGTGATGCATGTAAATTAATAAACGGATACAATACAGTTAAAGACAATATAAAATTTTTTCGTGACTATTGCAAAATAAGTTGGTGTTATCCACTCCTACGTGATTTCTGCACTGGAATTATGTAAGTGTTCCACAGGTTGTGTGCTCCGCCTGTGACAGTGGGGCCGTACACTCAGACCTGTGAACTTTCAGACTGAACACAGGTTTGTTTTCGGGCTGCTGTGTCAACATTTGTCTGAATAGGGGAAACTTGGCTGTGTGGCGAGTTCCTGCGTGGGTCAAAAAGGTGTTGTTTAGCAAAGCACAGGTTATCTAGGTGTATGCCAAAAAAAGACTCAAATCCCCAGCAGCATAAACGGCAAAAGTTCAGTTTTATTTCCATTCTGGGTGGAGTATATTTGAGCTTTTCCCAATGTCCCCACTCATTTTTTCCTAAGTGTACATGTTCTACAAAAAAGTTTGAATATGAAAGCAGTGAGGAAATCCCACTTGGCTTTGCTTTGGCTTCGGACCTGTTTCTGTGGCTTCCTCTTTGGAGACCTTGATGTTGTTCTACCCAAAATTGCCACCCTTCATTGTCGACATGGCCTCACTTACCACAGTGAATGGTTCGTTGGAGGAGTAAATGAGGAATTAACACCAATGAGGGTGGGCACACTGCTGTCAGTGGTGTGAGAACCAGCAGCTTGTATTGTTTGTGCCACTTTCCAGAATGATGAGGCTGGACATCTTTTTAAATTTGTGGTTACAAGGAAGAGGATACGACTGCTGTTGCTAAGATTTCTGAGTTAATGTCATCTGAGGTGCAGGAGGAATGTGGCCTCCGCCCCTGCTCTGCCATGACAAGAACTTGTTTTATATCAGCTGGTAAATGCTAGGGGAATAGCTCAGATCAGAAATATGCAAAGTAGGTGAATTCCATGTAGTTCAACTAGAATATCCTGATACTTTCTGTGAAGTCATATACCGTTCTTTTTTTTTTTTTTTTTTTTTTTTTGCTTTTAGTTTTGATTTCTCAGAAATTATGTTGTCTTGAGAAGAATGTATTGTTTGTTTTGTATTATGATTGGAATAATGTTGGAATTTTAACAACATTTTTGATTTCTTTATGTGTGGTTAATCTCCCCTTGTCATTGATATGCTGTGTGTGTTGTATGGTTGTGCTGTTCCTAACTGGCCCTGTCTTGTCTTTCCCAGGGACACCCCAAGGCTTCACCATACAGCTTTCCTTGATCACCTGGGAACAGGAAGCCACCATGTCTTAAACCCTGTGTTCTCTTTGTTGAAATCCTGTCCCCCCACCCCCAGCCTCCCTCCCCTTCCCTCTCCCCTCCCTCTACCCCTGCCCCATCCCCTCCTTCCCTCCCCCCTTGTGACCCCCATCAATGTGAGAGGAGACATGAGCTTACAGAAGTGCCCGCCGGCGGGCTCAGATCGAGATCTACAGTCCTCCACTGCCTCCTCTGTCAACCTACCCACTGTCAAGAAGGCGCCCAAGAAGCGGAGGCTGTCACTGGCCTCGTTCTTCCGCCGTCGGCGTGAACCTAAGCGGTGCTCTCGAGACCTGGGTGTGGATGGCGTGGTCAGCGTGGAAAGCGTTCACTCAGAGATGTGCCATGACCGGACATCAGCCTTCTCTGTGCCAGGAGTGGCCTCGGCCTCCTCGGGGACGGCCTCCTCCTCCTCATCCTCCTCGTCCTCCACTTCTGGCGCCTCCTCGTCCTCAGCAGAATTAATGGAGTGTCCACTGTGCCTGCTGCGCTATTCGCGTGAGTGCTTCCCTGAGATCATGACCTGTTCGCATCGCTCCTGCGCAGACTGCCTGCGCCAGTACCTGCGCATCGAGATCTGTGAAAGCCGCATCAACATCAGTTGCCCTGAGTGCTCCGAGCGCTTCAACCCGCACGACATCCGCATGATCCTTGCTGACCGCACCCTCATGGAGAAATATGAGGAGTTCATGCTGCGCCGCTGGCTGGTAGCTGACCCTGACTGCCGCTGGTGCCCTGCCCCAGATTGTGGGTAAGTTTGCTGTTCCAGAATATCTTCTGTCCCTTGTCCATCTCTGCTATGGGTCTGATGATGGTCACAGTATAATGGTTTTGAATTTACATTACTGGAAAAAATGTGTTTATTTGAAAAGACAATCATAGTTCGCGTTTGGTAGAATCTCCTGCTGTTTAAATCACTTTCCTATTCGGACTGTATTCTCAATTCTTCCACTGAATATTACTCAGTTTTCAGTATGAAGTTGGATATCTTCTGAAGGAGCAAATTACCCAGCTCAGCGACTTTCTGAGTTCCTCCTGTAACCTGAAGATCTCATTAAAATCAAAAATCATTGTCACTTCATTAATCCTCAGGTACCAGACAACAGGCCAAACCTCCCTGGTCACAGGTCCACTTCTTTCAGCTTTATGCTATTTGCACTGTTTTGCCAATGGTGTAAATTGTTTGTCGAAATCTACCACTTGTTCCCTGAAGGGTTACACAGCTACAAGAGGCTCACAGCTGAAGCTAACTGAATAAACTGATCTGAAGCAGGTAGTGTAGTGGTTAGACTAGACACTTAACAGTTGGAAAGCCCAGTTTGAATCCCTGGTTCCGCTGTAGTTCAATTGAGGAAGGTACTTTCCCAGAACAGTTATAATAAGTGACAGATTCATAAATGGGTGAACTGTTGAAAGTACTAGCTTAGTGTACAAACTTCTCATTATAAGTTAGTTGTGAGAATGATAAAAAAAAATTCCAATAAAAAATGAAAGTTGTCGCAGTGATACCAGCAGTATTTAACGTGAATTATAACTAAAAAGTGTTATAAGAACTGTGTCATTATTCCTTTTCTTTTTCTTCTACCTAACCATTTTCTCAGTGGAAATGTACTTTTATTTGATATTTTTTCCTCTTTGGAGTGTTTTGTACTACTGAAAAGTGGAATGTATCTTAAATGATCATTCATCTGTTTTTCTCATAGTTGTCTGATAGCCTTCCTTACGGCTCTTGGTTTGGTCAACCTGCAAGGGGCCTGTCTTAGAAAGACCAGTCAGGCTCTTCCTCATATGTTACCTGTGTTGTGTATCTTCTCCACACCTTACATCAGGATTGGTCTCAGCTGACCCCAGCACCTGCTACTGGCTCTTACCATGAGACTGTTATGCATCTTCCATGACTTGTTGGGTGGCTTTATCTGTCACCCTTAATCTTCTCAGTTGGGATGGTCAGACACGGGTAATCTTGGTAGCCTTAAACAAGTTTGTGCTGTCCCAAAGTAACAGGTGAAACGGGTCACCTGGGGTAAGGTTGAGCTGTTCAGGCAGGATCAGTGTTCTTCAGGGCACAGTTTGGGGCCCCTGTTTTATATAGTGTTGTTTTAATGACCCATATATATTACTGGAGTAAGTTTTTGTTGCACTTGTGCAGTAGTTCCTATTAGAGTCCTGTGTAACCAGCTTTACGTTGCTTACCGTTTTCCTGGTGACTGTCACTGAGGCATGTGGATGCAATGCGAGGCTCCACCCGTGCTGCAGTGTGAGCATCGCTCCAGATGGTCTAGGTTGCTGGAGGGGCTGGCATTGTGCCCCACCCCCTCGGTGGAGAGGTTCAGCAGCACAGCGTCAGCCGGTTGTTTCCTCAGGCTGAGCTGGGAGGGAGTTCTGAAGAAGTCCTCTCTGTTCCCACTGGTGCATAGTCTGCTGTCACATTCAGTTTCCTGGTCTTGTTCTAAGTTTTAGTAAGTGCTCCTTTCTTTCAAAGTTTCTAAGCACCACTTGATTTTTTTGACACTGAGATGCTTTAAACACTTTTAATCCAAAGTGTCTGTCCTCTTCCAGCTGTCAAGGACGCTCATCAGTGGTCACATACAGCATGAGCACTATTAGGTCAAGTAGGAAGGTTTGCTTACCTGTGGCCTGTCCTTGACCTCTGTTGTTCCCAGTGCCAAGGGGACAGAGGGTTGGCTGCTTCTCTTACACGGTTTTCTTCCTTGGCGCCGAGTGTTGCTGTCCTGGGCCCTAGTCCAGCATGCTGTTACCTATCAGTGGAAACCATGAGCAAATCTCTGAGGAGCGCATCTGTAGCTCATTTTCTTCTGGAGACAATAAGGATGAAGCAGTGCCATGGAGCACAATCAGTGTCCCGAACTGTCCAGCCTGGTTTCTGGCAGCACCACCCAAGTGAGAGCAGAGCGAGCCTGTGGACATGCAGCTTCCTGGATTGCAGGAACCCAAGAGAGAATGACAAGGGAAGAGTTTCTTACACATGAGCCCAGGACACAGCAAAGTGGTCTTTGTACAGAGACACACACAAATCTTATGAAGGTTGTATATTTGGGAAATATCTAAATGCTTTGTCTTCTGTGAAAGGTATTGATTGAATAAAAATAACTCAATAGACTAATTTAGGCAATAGCATCAGTTTGCGTGAAACCCTACATGCAAACTGTTTGTTACTAAGTCTTGAGACCGGAGATCTGAAACAAGGAACCCAGGGGAGTTTTAAGCATGACCTCAGATTGAGGTTTTTGTTGGTGCACACATAAGTTTGGTTGAACACAGTGATTTTTCACTGACTCTTTCTTCCACCACATGTATAACTCTTAAGTGGTGCCTGGTAATATCAGGGTCTTGACCAAAACAGATCTTACTGTTCACCATTTATGCCACTATACAGAAGAAGAAGAAGAATACATAGCTGTGCTATTTATTCGGATTGTTTAAATCACCTGTTGTGCAGTGGGCCATCATTCTGTTACAGCTCTGCATATACACCTATACCCTGGTAACTTCTGTTTCTTAAAAATGGCTTGAACACGACAAACTCGGATATTAGGAAACAATTTCCATTATTTCTTATGAGGAAAATTATGATTCATCCCACGTTCATCAGAAAAACCCAAATTAGTTTCCCAAAAATACCCCTAATGTTCTAAAATACCTGTTTTGGTGATAAAGAACATATTTCACAACAGTGACTTCTTTACTAAAGCTAATGAGGTAATAAATATGTATAAGCAGTTACTTTTTTTATTTAGTATCATACATTACGCTTTGTTCCTTATTGTAAGAACATTTTACAACTAACATTTGTCAAATTTATGTAATGAAAATGATATAAAAGAGAAAAACAATAAAAATGTACCTGCTGTAATGAGCTATTACTGGGAGAATTAACTGGTTGAACATAAGTGACCGAAATGATGAACCACAAACTTTTTGAACCCAGGCCACACGAGGCAAAGACTGAAAACACAGATTCTAGGCCCAGTGACCCCCGTAGCATCACACTCATACTCCTGTCTATTTTGGAACATTTCTCCGATGTATGTTGGGTTGGCGCTGATGGCACTCATTATTGCCGGGACTCTCGACTTGGATACAGAGAAGGATGAACCTAGAATAATGGGAACTCAAATACAGGGGTTTAGGATAATGTGTGACAATTTCATTAGCTGTTCTATGTATGGTGACATAATTTACATCACATCAGAAGCAACTGCTCTGAAGGAAGCACACATGGTGTTTGTGAGCAGGAATGGCGTTTATCAGCCATATTGTATGGTGCTGTGGGAGAGATGTGCAGCCATTATACTGTCATCTCTCTCTTCACACAGGTATGCCGTGATAGCCTTTGGCTGCGCCAGCTGTCCCAAGATCACATGTGGTCGCGAGGGCTGTGGGACTGAGTTCTGCTACCACTGCAAGCAGCTGTGGCACCCTAACCAGACATGTGATGCCGCAAGGCAGCAGAGAGCACAGAGTCTGAGGTTGAGGACCACGCGTTCATCATCCCTGAGTTACAGCCAGGAGAGTGGGGCACAAGGTGTGTATGTACACACACACACACACACACACACACACACACACACACACACACACACACACACACACACACACTCGCTCGCAGATGGTCCACTGAGTTAGTGAGGTTATGATTGGCAAACCTGTCTCTGCTTTCTCTCTTCCTGCTGGTGACAGCTGATGACATCAAACCATGTCCACGATGTGCTGCCTACATCATCAAGATGAATGATGGGAGCTGCAATCACATGACCTGTGCCGTGTGCGGGTGTGAGTTCTGCTGGCTCTGTATGAAGGAGATATCTGACCTGCACTACCTGAGGTGAGTGGGGGTGAGGAGACATGGAGTCTGTGAAACTGTTCTGTTCTCTTTTGGCTTTTTCCAGACCCTGAGCCATAATCATATACTTTGACCTCATGTAACTGTGTCACTGAATATAGGGCACTGTGTCTAACATGAAACTATGGATTGTTCCCTCCCTCCAGCCCATCTGGTTGCACCTTCTGGGGAAAGAAACCCTGGAGCCGCAAGAAAAAGATCCTTTGGCAACTGGGCACTCTGGTGGGTGCCCCGGTAGGCATCGCCCTCATCGCTGGCATCGCTGTTCCTGCCATGATTATCGGCATCCCTGTATACGTAGGGAGAAAGGTTGGTTCCTGGGTCCTGGTGCTGTCAGAGGCTTTCTGGGTCACTGCTGCCTTTATCATCATCCCTGTCATTTTAAACCTGCAAGTAAAGGCAGTTGGGTTGATTTTGAAGTCCATATTTATTCAAGTAAGTTTAGCAGGTACTGGTGCATGAGATGGTCTTTAGGTTGTCATGGTGACACAGTGTCTGAAAGGGCCTGGTTTTCCATTCTCTCTATCAGATTCACAACCGCTATGAAGGGAAGGACATCTCCAAGCACAAGAGGAACTTGGTGATTGCAGGTGGAGTCACGCTGTCTGTGATCGTGTCTCCTGTGGTGGCAGCTGTAACAGTGGGTAAGCAGAAGGCCCTTAGACCTGGGGAAATTCAAGCTACAGCACCTGTCTGAGTCAGGGCAGATGATGTCAGTTAAGATCTTGGCCAAAATGCTTTGCACAGCTATGTTCACCACATTTAGTGCAAAGAGGAACAAGTGCAGAAGGGATGTCATGTGAGGACCAGCTACAATCTTGAGAGGAAGGAAATAACTAAAAGTTGATGAGCACGGTGAGGCTTGCTAGTAAGGTCAGTTGAGAGGACAGCTCAAAAGGTTCACACTCAAGACCACGGACCCTACCTGTGCAGGCTACGGTTGCACACACAAAAGCTGCTGGGAGTTTAGCTGGGTGGGCTCACTGGAGAGGCTGTTAAGAGCAGTGAGCAGCAAGGCCGAGCGAGCCCCATGATGGCATGCGGCTGCGGTGAGTGCTTTCAGTATTGGCCAGTGGAATGCGAGGGATTCTCAGTAAAGTCTTTGTTCACTGTTTAGTTCAACACAAAGCAAAGCCGTTGACTGAACTCAGAAAGAAAAAAATGTGATGACTAAACACATATTTATGCCTTTAGTGTAGGTTGAAACGAAAGGCCAGCTGCTCAGGCATTGCGGCAGTACTGTGACAGAGTGTCCCCTCCTGGTTGGCTTGTGTAATTGCCCAACAATAACTTACCTGGGCAATGTTTTTCATCGCAGTCCTGGGTTGTTTTTACCTTCTTCAGTTGTTCATTTCACGTATTTAGTGACTAATGGGTAACCTGTGTGTGTGTGTGTGTGTGTGTGTGTGTGTCTCTCTCTCTCTCTCTTTGTCCATCTTTTAAATGTAGTGTTAATAGCTTCTTGCTCTCTCTGTGTTCCCCTTTCTTTCTGCAGGTATCGGGGTGCCCATCATGCTGGCCTATGTGTATGGCGTGGTGCCCATCTCCCTGTGCCGCAGTGGGGGTTGCGGAGTATCTGCCGGCAATGGAAAGGGAGTGCGCATTGAGTTTGACGACGAGAACGACATGAATGCAGGCAGCGGCACAGCTGCAACGGGTAGGTCAGGGTGGCAGCCGCCAAAAGCACCAGTCATTGCTGACTCAGGACTGGCTGAGCAAGCGAGCGCATGCCCGTGTGTGCGACTGCCTGCGTATGTGTCTATACACGTGTGCAGGGACAGTGATTTATGCCTGTGGAATGCAGAAGCTGCGCTTTTTTGGATACTGCTGTTAGGTCTAGAGGGGAAGCAGTCTGGCTGGAGCCTTTCTGTGTCTCAGCACTGTGTGATGTGGGAACAATGGGGCCCATAAAAAGCTTCTGTTTGTGTCTGCGATTGGTGCTCATAAAATCAGTTACAAAAAAGTACAACCCCAACAGAAAACAATTTTAAAACACAGCATTTTGATGTGAATAATGAATAAAAAGCTGTCTCCTCATTGTGGGTCGGCTCGATTCCCCAGACACCACGTCAGTGGCTGAAACGCGGAACAACCCCAGCATCGGCGAGGGCAGCGTAGGCGGCCTGATGGGGAGCCTCAGTGCCAGTGGATGCCACATGGACCGTGTGGGCACCATGCGCGACAACCTGAGTGAGACTGCCAGCACTATGGCACTCGCGGGGGCCAGCATCACCGGCAGCCTGTCGGGCAGCGCCATGGTCAGCTGCTTCAACAGGTAGGGTTCCTAAGAGTGTGCGTCTCTCACACACAGACAGTAGCTGGATTAGCGTAGCATTGGAGTCCATTGTCATGCAGTTTGTAGATTCTGAACAGTTTTGCATTTGTACTCGTTTGGTGTAAGAGGTGTTTCCTGAGATTCAGCCGGATGCTTTCTGCCTTTTCTCCCATCTTGCCTGGCTAATGGTCGTCCCCTCCTCCCTTGGTCTCGTTCCGATTCCAGACTGGAGGTACAGGCGGATGTTCAGAAGGAGCGCCACAGTCTAAGTGGAGAGTCTGGCACCGTAAGTCTGGGGACAATCAGCGACAACGCAAGCACCAAGGCCATGGCAGGCTCCATCCTCAACTCCTACCCACCTCTGGACAGGTGAGAAGTGCAGGGCTGGACAGTCTGTCCATCTGCCTGTCCACTGCAGTTCTAACCGTATTTTTATTCACATCTTCTCGCATGTTGCAGGGATGGCAACAGCATGGAGGTGCAGGTGGACATAGAGTCGAAGCCAGGTAAACTCAGACATCACAGTGGCGGCAGCAGCATGGACGATGGCAGCACTATTGGACGGGGAGGGGGCTCTTGCCTCACTGAGTGCAGGCCCAGCTCTGCCAAGGTGGCCAAGGAACCCTCCTCTTCTGGAAAGAAGGGCAAGGCCAAGGTGCGCAAGAAGGGTGGTACCCACATCAATGAGTCACGTGAGGACATGGAGGCGCAGCTGCTGGAGCGGCGTAGCAATACGCCCAGCGAATGCGACTCGCCGTCCCTTAGCGGCAGCCTGCCTTCGGTGGCTGAATCGCACTGCAGCCACTTCTCTGAGTTCAGCTGCTCAGAGCCGGAGAGCACCAAGGCGTCGTCCTCCAGCCATGGCTCTGCCGATGGCCACACCCACCCAGCCACTGTCAGCCCCCTGCCCGAGGTGGAGAACGACCGGCTGGAGAGCTGTCCACCGCAAGCCACCCTACCCCCTCTCTCCCCAGGGCCCGAGCTCACCCCACTGCGCCTCATTGCTGAGGAGAATGTCAACCTCATCTGCCCTGCTGAGGAAGAGCCTGGCGCAGGGGCGTCTCTGAAGGAGGCGAACAACAACCACCCTCAGCTGGCAAGCGGCGTGAAAAACGCCTGCATCCAGACGGAAATCTAAGCCTTAAGTGCTGCAGACAGAGGCCGCGCTCCCTCAGCTGTCACTCACAGTCCTCGCTTTTCCTCGAGTCAAGGGAGCCGGTCGTCGGTCCTGTTCCTTTTTTCCTTAGACAGCTTTAATTTAGTTAAATTTCTTGAACGTGTGCTAGTCGAACTGGGTGACGTGGGGTGGGAGGAGCCTGCAGCCAACCTGCAAGGCAAAGGTTGTGCTAGTGACCCCCAAGGTGTGCCTAGTGGTGTACGGTGGCGGCGGTAACCGTCGGGCAGCGTGGTCACTGGATTTTTGTGGTTCTGGTCACTGCAGCCTTCATCTCGACATTTCTAGTCATCATTGATGTCCCATAGAACACAAACATCTGCAAATAGATGTAATGGGGACCAGACACTTCGCTTCTGCCCGGACGATTTTGTTGACAATGGGTTACGACAATATTTATTAATTTTCTGTTGTGAATAAGGTTAAGAGTAAGAAGTGTTCTGAGGCCGAAAATGAAGTTACCGGTTAGAGGGATAGAGAGAGAAGAGTGAATGAGAAGCAGCATTGGAACCCGGAAGAACCCCTGTTCCATTCCGCCTGCTGCGCGATGGAGGCAGACTGTAGACGTGAAAACAGAGCAGTTAAAGAAACCGGCGCTGATGACCACTCTACTGAAATCGGAGGGTTTGAAGACTTCCTCGCCCTCAGATATTACAGTTTGATTCTGTTCAAAGGCGATGTATTCAAGCTGTTGAATTCACCTCATAAGATTTGAATTTTATATCTCTGCAGACTCATGGTGCCTTTGAAATGCTGTTTTATTCCCCCCCCCCCCCACTACTTTTATTTCCATGTCAGTTTGAATGTCTTCCTGACGTCGTCGGGAGAGAGGCGCCCATAGCTACGTGCAAACTGCGGCAGTCGAGACCGTACACACAACTGTACAGACCGCCTACCAAAGACAGCACTCAGGCTTTAGGTCAAGTCTTGTTGCTGTTGACCCCTGACCTCAAGTTGACCGCCCGTCCCACCACTGCGGGGGGAGTTTACAGACATGAGGCCCTGAAGCCGGCCGCCCCAGGCACCTGCACTGTTAAATCTGAGCTCCCACATTCATGTATCACCATGTGCTGAGCAAACGGGGGGGTTCCTGAACACGGGACATTTTTATTTTGCGACCTGTGATTCCTGTTCACGTTGCCATTCTGGTGCTGCTGAATAACTCTGGATTAATGAAAATGCCACAAGCTGCAGTTTTTTTCTTTTTATTTTCCCCCCTCCCCCTACCCAACCATTTCTGTACTTTATTTTGAACACTAGTGCCAGGTATAATTTGTGCAGAACAGCTTATATTTGTATATTTGTTAGCTAACTGCTTTATAATATGCGTGTAAATGCATATCTAAACTTAAATGCTTTTGTGCATCTTTGTTGAATAAAATAAGGTCATGTTTCCGATTCCTTCCGTCATTGTTTTTTCATGTTTACCCTTTGCCCAGCTGCGCCGAGAAGCGGCTCGCATTTCAGTTGTTGCCGAGCGAACCATCAGCGTGGTTGACCGCGTAGAAGAAACGACGCTCCAGCCGAAGTCTAAGCTCAGTTTATTCTTATGCAGAAAAAAATTCCGATTCCACAAAATATTTTTACATCTGTAGATAAGTTACATGACAGAAGTACATGCAGTTTTATTGCTCCAGGAAATGGCGGCTGCGGGCTTGGCTCCCTGATTTCAGCAAAGTACATTCATTAGGGTTGTAGCTGTTGGAAAAGAACGATATGGCAGCATTGCCAGTTGTACTTGTACGTGACATTTAGCCCTGGGTCTCCCTAAATCCTGTCCACAGCTGGCAACCGGGCCGCGATCCAGACACCAGGAGGCGCCACAGCGAAGGAACGCCAGCACTCGGGTCCAGGTTCAAAGGCACACCTAACAAAGACGTTCCTCTCCCGCCACCGCATGTGGTGCTGCTGGTCGCCTGCCTACTGCGTATGTACATATTCATCACTACGCTGTCTTTTGCTAAACATTTGTGAAGCATGTGGTCCCACACTGGACCCCCTCACCTTACAGCACAAGTCCTTCCTATACAGTTTAGTGACACTTTAAAAACCTATGAAACTTGAGGTTTCCTGTTGTTTACTCAGCTACCTGCTTTAAAGGTAATTTTTCTGTGAGCAACATGAGGATCTGCAGCTGCATGAGGGCTGCAGCACGCGTTCTGTTGGCTTGTGCGGACAGAGAGCCATTTACAAATGACAATTCTTACTGGTTAGCCTTCTTACTAGATCCTTACTAGAGTGACTTCATTGTTAGGTTTGTACAGGGTAATTTTGACCTCTCAACTCAGCATAAGCGCCTCTATCAAGAGCATCACAGCAGGAACAGGGATTTGAACCCAGATCCACTGTGTGAAAGGTGACTGCTTTAACCACGACAGGACCTGCTGCTCATTATAATCCGAGTGCTGTGATGCAACAAACCGCAGACGTGATCCTTGGAGGCCAACGTTGCCCCCAAGTACCAGCACCCACAGGTGCTTTCCAGCCCCCGGGAGAAGCGTAGCTCAGCGACATCGCTGTTGCCCAACTCATCTTCCATCAAAAACTAACAAACCAAAATTGGAAAATTATCTTTAAAATGGGAATGTTTGTCCTTTTGCCTGTACTCCAAATGTGTCATGTAAATAAAGTGGTGACACGTGTGCAGTAAACAAGATGCATGTAAACCCTAAATATTGCAAAGCCCTTCCTGAGAAAGGCTGTTCCGATGCGTCTCATGTCCACGTACGTCATTCCGTCTTGCTACGTTTATACTGTGTTTTCGAACAGTGCGTTTATAGCGGTTGCATAGAACGTCCTCTCAAAACGCATGCGAGAGGAACCAGGAGCCCTTAGATGTACTTGTTGGCCAAGTTGCGCACGTCTTCGCCTGTGAAAGCAGTGCCCTCCGTGGCCGAAAGATGCTCAAACAGCTGGGTCACTCGCTGCTGGTCCGCTTTGCCCAAAAGCATCCGCACCACCTAGACGGGAAGGGAGGGGCATGGGCAGAAGTGGTGAACAAAACAAATGCATTCAAACTTATTCAGCTGATGCTTTTCTCCGAAACCGCTTGCAACAGTGAGCCGCTTGCAATGGTGCACCTTTTCCACAACAGAGTCCTTTTCTGCTGTATCAGTTGAGGGTAAGCACCTCACAGTCTGAGGGTTTCTGAGTGGAAGCTGCTCTAAGCACTACACCACCTGCTGCTAGTTGATTACATCATCGATTCCTTATTTTAGGCTCAATATTATTATTGTATTCCAAAACCTAGCACACATGCATCCACCGGGACATGCATGCAAACAGCAGTTTGTCCCGATGGCACTGGAAACGTACCGAGAACCTCTCTGTAGTGTGCAGGTGGCTCAGGTGCTGGTAGACGAGGTCTGGGTCCTCCTGCAGGAGTTTTTCATCCAACGCCTGCATCACGAAGCTGAGGGTGTCCGCATCCAGGGTGCTGCTCACGTACAGCGGCAACGTCTCAGGCGGAATGCGGCGCAGGAGCTCTCCGCATGTGGCCACGTCACCATGGGAACGAGCTGCATTCAGGGCCTGGCTGAATTCGTAGGCATTGGTGACCTGAGGGGTCAGACTGTGGGTCTCTGTTGCATCAGGACCGGGTCCATTTGGGGTGTCCGTCTCCTCATCGCTGCCATCAACCTGCAAAGCCAGGGAAGCCTCATTGCTCAAAGCCACCTTTATGCTGTGGGGAGGTGTGCTGGAAAGGCAGGGCTGTCAGACGTCTCACCTCCGTGATGGGAATGGTCTTCCTCTGCTTGCCCGGGGAGCCCACTGCCAGGCTCTGCCTCAACAGCACCGTCACCTCCTCCAGCTCGCGTTCTGCTTCCTGCACGTTGGGGTCCAGGTGCAACACCTCCTGCAGGTCTGAGCTGCACGCCAGGTAGTCCTAAACACACACACACGATCACCTGTGTAAGCTCAGCACCTACATCCTGCCATGAGCACCACCAGGCAGGCAGAAGGACACACTTGTTTGACCCACCTGAAGGCCTTTGTAGGCCAACGCCCGTCTGTAGAAGGCCTTCTTATTGGAGGGCTCCAGCTTTAGGGCAGAGTCACAGTCCTGCTTGGCTTCTACAAAGTGCTCCAGTTTCAGGTAACACAGCGCCCTGGAAACAAGTAAACAGAACAGTGTTTCCAGCACCATGTTTACCCTGCACTCCCCACACAGTAATCGGTGTTCTGTAAAAAGGTGTCTGCTTGAGCATTAAAGCAAAATAAGAAACGTTTTCTCCGCTACGTGCGAGCGTGTACAGAAACTCGGAATTTGGAAAACGGGACTGCGACATCGACCACTGTTCCATTTTTATCACGCACGTTGCTTAAAGTGTTAACTATTTCCATTATTTACTGATCAATTATTAACAATGAATTGACCAACAAAATGTACTGTCTGGGTAGTTTCACACTGGTGTATAAATTGTGAATTATGAACACCTGTAACCTTTCAGACAGGTAAATAGAATTTTTTCTATTTATAAAAAATTGAGTTCAACAAGTTATTTAGAGTATATTTACTTCACAGCCTTATCGCTTCAAGTGGCATTTTTTTCCACCGATGAATTAGTCATTTGTCAGATTGAAAACACTGAATCATAAACACATATTTTTGCCCCCGCCCCCCCAACAGTTGTATCTGTCACTGCCGAATGGCACGCGGTGAACTGGACAGCAGTTTCTCGACACAAATCTGTACCACAGCCTTGCAACATGATCGTGCTTTTTGAGAGTTTCACCAGACATCATAATTTATATGTCGCCATGGTTACCACGGAGCACTGGAATGTCATTCGGGGATGAAACTGATCATGGATTTCGGAAATGACAAGCTGGCTGCTGTGAGCTGACTTTAGCCGGCATCTGTTTGTCATACTGAAGGTGGAGTGGTGTTAGGCCTGGGCAAAAAGTTTTTCCCTCCCTCCCTCCCTCCCTCTCACACACACACACACACACACACACACACACACACACACACACACACACACACACACACACACAGACAGACAGAGAGAGAGAGAGAGAAGGGCCCCTTCCAACCCACCTACCATTGTGAGTATGAGGATCAGAGGCTCTCTGACGATGAGGGCGGTTCTCTGTGGGACGCCACAGTGGTGCTATAATCAAACCCCTAACATACTCAAAACGGTGGAACACAAAACATGCGCTTCCTGTCCCTGAAGCCCACTGTGTTGGGTGCATCACGGGGGTGCGTGTGCTTACCTGTTGGTGTAAATGGCACACTCCTCTGGTTTCAGCATAAGGCATTCGCTGTACTTCCCCAGTGCATCCTGGTACTGCCCCTTCTTCACAAACTCGTTTCCTTCTTGCTTCAACGAAGAGAAGCGCACTTCTGCTTTCCGGGCTGAGGAGAGCAAAGGTCACCATTTTTCTGTGTTGCTCTTTGGAGATCCAGCACTTACTCTTGCGTATCGGCATTTCCCATAAGCCCCTTTGGTTCTCTGTCTGAGCACATATTGTT
Organism: Heterotis niloticus; assembly: GCA_018136845.1. Taxonomy (NCBI): domain Eukaryota; kingdom Metazoa; phylum Chordata; class Actinopteri; order Osteoglossiformes; family Osteoglossidae; genus Heterotis; species Heterotis niloticus. The sequence continues at coordinate 19,160,470 of CM030905.1, forward strand.
ACAGTACTTCGAAAGGGGACAAAGTTAATGGGACCAGAAGAAATGGACTACTGGAAGCAAACTATGGGACAGGATTTGGGAAACAGGTCTACAGGAAGGCGAATACGGGAAGGAGACTAAGAAAACAGACCCACGGAAGAGGATAAGGAAAGATAACTGGGGAACCAGGGAGAGAAGACTAGGGTAAGGGAACTAGGTGACAATAACTAAAGAATGCAAAGCAAGGGAAGCTGAGATCCTCTAACAGCTGGCTTCTTCTCCAGGAGAACTTGCTGATCATGACAACAGCCAGTTATGTGGCACCAAATCAATAGTCTGCCTGGATGAAGCTGCCAGCATGAGTTGTTTCACTAATGGAAAAGTTAAAAATATCCGCTGCACTGCATTGTGGTCTGTGGGAATCAGCTAGGTCTGTACATCCCCTTTGCTGTCACAGACACGTGTTCTGGCCCCAGAGCTACCACAGCTGTCGGAACACACCTGCCTCTTCTGCAGCCCTGGCGGCCCGAGCCTGAGCCACCTCTTCGCTGGGGGGCTCCTGGCGGCGGTGCTGCTGGGCTGCCAGGGGCACAAGTGGGATCTCGGGAATCTTCTCCCGCCAGTCGGGCCCATCCTGCTCGATCAACAGCTTTGTGATCCTTGTGTAACAACACACACACACACATCTCATTATTTACTTGGTCCCCACCCCTGCATTACATAATTCTCAAAGCACTTAAATACCCTTCACAGTGGCTGTTTTTATACCTCCCACGTACAAGAGGGGTAATGCCCTCAGCCCTCCTCATAGTCTTTCTCCTGGTATGTGGACACTAACTTCTGAGCTACAAATTAATTGAGGAAAACGATAACACTGAGGGTTTGGGTGGGATTAGGCTGGTCTGGGCCTCCATCAATAAACAAACCTTATTTACAAAAGATTAAATGGTAAATTTAAAAAAAATTTGATCTTAAGCACAAATATATAGTAAATTAACACTGAGGGCAATAAAAGCTAAAATGTGCACATCTATTCCTTGTGATTCACATGAACACTGTACTGCATACAATCAACTCTTGTCTCTGGACCGTGAGCTTCGGAGGAGTGCGGTACCTGTGGATGCTGTCGTGAGCGGCCTGCACTGAAACGTCAATCTGCAGGACGGTCTTGTAGTCCACATAGGCCTTGTGGTAACGTTCCAGCGACTCATAGGCCATGGCCCGACGCAGCAGAGGCTTCAGTGAGAAGGGCTGCAGCTCCAGGGCTCTGGGATTTAATAGGATAAGAGGACAGGATCAGGCCCATCTCCAAACTGTTCATACAGTGTCCACCTTTTCTCTACACGCTATATCCACAATACACTCTTCCTGTACCCATTATGGGATACGCACTTTTGTCCACTGTACACACCCTGCATCAAACCCGTGTCCAACCTGTACCCGGTGTGACAGGAAATCAAGATCCTGAGCTGAAGTCCACTTTTTTAAAATGTATTTTTATCTCTATTCAGTACTGATAAATTACAAAACACTGCATGCGTTGTGAATAAAATGGAAAATGGGGCAGCATGGTTCAAACTCAGGGGCTGCAGTATGGCCACCATTGTGGCAAAGTCTTTATGGCCAGGTCAGAAAATGGGTAAAATCCAAAGGAAGACGCAGTGGTGCAGCACAACCTAATTCAGCATTTGGAAAGCAGTGTCAGATTCCCCAAGTGTCTGTGGGAAAGAGCATCGATGCAAATCACAGCAGCGAAAAATCCTGCTGCGCTGTTTCCTCTCTTAGAAGTGCTTTTAACGCACTGCTGCTGCCCCCAGTGAAGACTGTTTAGCTGTCAGCTGGTGAATTTCTGTTTTTTTTTTTTATGTGTGTGTAAAATCCTTAGATTTTCACGCTGCCCCCTCCATCACATCATCACATTGCCTCACCCGCCATCCCAACCCCTGTTGTACTGTTGGGCTGCTGCACTTGCTCTTAAGTCTCTGGGTGACCTGACACCAGGCTGACAGGCCCCTGGACACCCGTGTCTCACACTCACCCGTCACTCCATCATGTTTCACTTTCCCAGTTGCGTGTAAACCTTATTCAACTGGGCCGACAGCCTGAGTAGCCATGGTACTGTCTGCATTACGCAACCAAAGAAATGTCACAAAACAGCCCTGAGCCATTTTCTTGCAGGTGGATCTTACTTGGTGCAGTCCTGGATGCAGTCTGTGCTGTTCCCATCCTTCAGGTAGCAGGCTGCTCGGTTGGAGTAGAGAATACTGAGGTCCTCCGGGCTGTCAATACCTTCAGAGAGACACCCAAAAAAAAAAAAAAAAAACCAGTGACATCAACACTCTGTAACGGCTCTCCAACAAACACTCCTTTAGAGTCAAAGGGGAGGGAGCATCGCAGCATTTCATGTAGGTCTTCTTGCTCCTATACCCTGCAAAATGGTAAAATGTCACAGTCTGCAGTAAGGTGGACCTCTGAGATGAGCAACTGACATTAAAAAAGAATAAATAAATAATGTAAATGTAGCTATTTGTCCAAAGCAGAACTGCAGTCATCTCAAACAGTCAAAACAGCACATGTAAGTAGTTGAGCACAATCACAGGAAGGGACCCTGCTGATGCTGTACCTTTGAAGTTAGAAACAGTTTATATAAATGTTTGAAAATCTAATTGTTGCTTTTGTTAAGCAGAATAGCATGTGCTCCAATTTCTACCATAAATCCATTGTTAGCCATTTAACAAATGGAGGAAGGCAGTGGTCCAGAGTCTATCTCAGAAGCATAAGGTGTGAGGCAGGGTGAGTCCTGGACAGGACAGTGGTCCATTGCAAGACAGACACACACACACACGGCTATTCAGAGCTGCCAAACACACACAGGAAGAATTTGAAAACTTGACAATTTGAACCCACGTCTGTGTCCACAATCCAAAAGCTATGAGGTCGCAGTGCTACCTGCTGTGCCATTGCTGCTCAATTTGGTGTAATATATTAATGCAAAAACACAATATGTTAATCAGACCTCACAGAATGTACTGGAATGTGAAGGTACAACGTGTCTGCGAGAGCTTGTGAAGGGGCTGGGTGTTTACTCTGCCCTCAGGCCTCAGCACACCCACAAACTGCTAAACCGGTTGAGTTTAACAACAAGCCTCACTGAGCAGGAGGCCTTGAAGCAGCTCCTCTGCATTGAGGATCCATCAGCACCTCCCTTTCTGCTCCATCACAACAGCTTCCCAACATAACCTGTCTGTAAATTATTTACCACATCCACACCTGTCTATACCTATTCCCTTTATATACTTCTAAGCTGCTGCACCGGGTGTGTCAGAGGGCTGTGGGACAGTATTCACACTCATTTCCCACAAAAATTCACTTTTCAGATGCTTTCTGAATGAACGTAAGCTTCACCCAGTGCCAAAAACAGAACGCTATCAAGTAGATGCCTTTAAAATAATTCTTAAATTGTAATATTCAAACATACATTTCACATAAATGATATTAAATATATAATGTATGTGCAACCCTTTTCCATCAAATACAAATTTGCAGGTGTACACTTGACAATGGACAGGTCCTGATACTCCTAACCCTACGAAAGTAAAAGGGTCAGAGCAGATTGGGATCTCTGGCCTCCAAGCAAGGAATGCTGGGTATTTACACCCCTGATTAGCAAATGCGGGTTAAAGTTCCATCTGCACATTGTCCTCCATTGCTTCCCCGCAGCACAGGGCGGCCAAGGAATGTCGGGCCTTTCTACACGATCGGTGTGAGAGAGAGAGAGGCTATTGAGTTTGGTGGTATCACTTGAAGGAAGTAAGATTTACAGCTGCAGTTACCGCGGTACCAAATAGGACCCTGACACTCAACTTCCTGGTGAGCAATCACACGTCACGTGACTCCCAGGTGACCTGATCGGAACAGATTTTGCCACTCGCTGCTTTTCACCTTAAAAGTTATGGCTGAGACAGGAAGTGCCAGCATAGCGTGTAAGAAAGTCACCGTTCTGTGGCCCCTTATTAATAATCGGGCTCAGAAATATGAAAACGTACAACGTTACACTGGCATCTTGTAAACACACTGCTGCAAAATCAGCACTTCTGGGTACAATGTATTGAAAGCATCACTGTAAAAGAAAAGCTTCATAAACAATCCTGCTAAAATGCACATCTGACCCTAAGCAGCCTATAGGCCACTTTCCAGGCAGCAGCACAGTTATGTGTGTATTTGGCTGCTGCCTGCAAGGCAAAGTACGCTAAGCTATTTACAGCGATTTAGCCATTTATACACCAGGATAATTTTTACTGTATGAATTCACTGCAAGTTCCTTTATCAGCAGCAGGAGCGGAAATTCAAACATGGGTCCTTCGGCCGCAAGGTGAGCGCTCTTGTCACTACGCCACCTGCTGCCTCTGCCTAATACAGCCAAGGATATGGAGACAAACCAGCTAAATGCAACACAAGCGGAAGGAAGCCCACAACGACTGCAGTAAATTGACATCTCAAGAAGAAAAACTTGCATTCTATTGACAATTTCTGCTGATTTGCATAGTGATGCTACAGCAATGCAAAGAGCAACATCCAGTGAGTTGTGCTAAACTCACGGTTTACCCTGGTTCACCTTACACCTGCACCATGACAGGGTGTTATTAGGCTCCATGCTGTATGAGTTATTGTACAAACATGGTACCTCAGTAATATGAGATCCTCTCAAAAAGCAGGCGGACAAGCTGACAGATAATTGTTACGTGCTGAGGGAAAAAAATCATATCACTCTTTTGTTGCTGCTTAAAAGAAAGGTAAAATCTGTACAGTCCACCAGTTATTAGGACTAAGGGTTTTAGGTGGCCAGTGAACTGGTGCATTAACCGTCACAGAGGATGCTCACAAACCCACAGGAGATCCTGCGTTCTGGTCTGGCCTGTTTCTGCCGCGAGGCAAACAAAACAAATGCAAAAGACATTGCCCCTGTTGTCCTGGCAGCCCTGTGCTTGTCAACCGGGTCTTCTGTGGTGCCAACAACAGGAAGACAGGTAGCCGGACCCTGAGGAACCCCTGGGTGATGCCCAGTTCCCTCCTCACATGGACAGGTAGGAGATCGGGGTACCGCACTTGAAAAAAATAACTACAATCGTCTATATAAACAAGTAAATTATTCTAAAGGTGCGAGGCGCCTTGGATAAAGGAAAATAAATTAATGATAAAAAGCCGGCTGCATAACCCATCTTTCTACTATGATCAGCAGGTCATTCAATGAATTTGTTACACTCAAACTTGTCACTACGCACATAATAAATACGGTCAGTTTTTTTAAATGGGATTATATGTTTTTTATGATCGTTAGTTTCGTAATTCATGATTCCCACCCCTGGCTTTACTTGTCCTTGAGTGACCAGACTAGCACGGAAAAAGGAGATTAAAAAGGCTGCTTAGTGCTTTTTTTCCCTGTTAAATATTCATGCGGTAAAGTTGAAGCAACGCTTGGCTTCACAGAGAAGCGCGTTTTGTTCAGGTGGGGCGACTCTCGCGTCTGCTTTGTCAAAGACGAACGAGGCGACGGAGGCTGCTGACCCCACCTGCGTCTGCGCAGCCGGCGATTGCCTTGCTGTATTTCTCCAGCGCATCGGCAAACTGTCCGTTCTTGAAGAGTCGGTTCCCTTCCTGCTTGAGCCGAGCCAGCGGAGGGGGAAGGGCTCCGCAGGGGACGTCCAGTCCGCTGCCGTCTCCTTGGGCCCCGCTGCCGCTTTGATCCGCTGCGTGGCTGCTTCTCCCCTGGGCCCCATTGGCCAGGTCCTTCTTCTGCTCCTGCTGCTGCGGCGGCGGCGGCTCTCCGTGGTGGTCCCGGCTGCCCCTCTTGCCCCGACGTTGCGACCCGTGGGAGCCAGGTTCGCCGTGGGGGGGGCGCCCCCCCCCGCCGGGCGACTTCTTCTGCGCGTTCCCCATGTCTCCCCTGTCGGAAGGCGCAGCGGCGCTCTCTCCTCCCACTCCTAGGCCGGGTTTAGCTGGAGGAAATGCGGGAGGGGGCGGGGGGATGAGGACACGCCCACAGACACGGTAAGCCTCTGCGTCACAGCAGGGGGAGGGACTGAGCGCTGCGCACCGTGGGGGTTCCGGGAAACCCAACCCACCAGCAGCAGCAGCACCGACGGCAGGGGAGTGGGCAAACATGGGCTGCTGCTTCGGCTTGCCGGGTCCCTGCGTGCGACAGCAGGAAGAGGCGGCCCCCCGGGAGCCCGGAGAGAGCCGGAATGGCCTGAGCGACTTTCTCGGCGGATTAGCACGCAGGCAAATCCTTCCTCCTCAAGCGCTTATGGCAGGGCTGCGGCTGTTAACCCACTCGTAGCTGCAGGCCTGCAAGTCCTCCTGCAATAAGCAGCCTCCCCACGTGTCTGTGACACAAGTGTCATTCGTCTGGCTTTCCTCAGACTAAACATACACGCAACAGAGAAAACTTTGTGAAAACTCTACTGACAACCAAGCTTCTAACCCTGTCGTGTGAGCAGTCACTTTTAAATGAATAAAAGCTGGATTATCTACAGGTACTTAATGGCCGCTGAGCTTTGCGTCAGTGTTTCACAAGAGAACGCAGTTCACACACTCATTAACTAGGGTTTGGCTTTTGCTCCTCGGGAGGATCCCTGGCCTCTACAGGGAAAATTTTCCACTTAGCAGTTACTGGTGCTTAAGTTTAACATGCTTGTGTGCTGTTGCAGCCTTATATTTCCTTTTGAAGTGAAAAAAGAAAAAAAAGGTCAAAAGAGTTTGTCACATACATGGTTACTGAGTATACCATGTAGTGAAATGTGCTCTGATTCAGGATAGGAGACTGCAGAAAAATTTGCAATGAGTAAAACAAACAAAGAACCAAACACCAAGAAGACAAGAAACAAACAGCAAATAGATAAATAAATAAATAAATAGATAACTAAAACAGTAAATAAACCTTAAGGTGCACTGGAAGGACAGTGACAGTGAGGGGAGCAGTCAAAGGATATTGTAGACCCTGGTTTGTGAGGATGGTTTGGATTAAATGTTTACTTTTTGTCTGTCTGTCTGCCCGTCTCGCTGCATGAAATGTCTCCTGCGTAGTTTCCTCCAGAGTAAATTCTTTATACTTTAAAAAATTTGCACTCCTATGACTGTTGCTGGAAACAAACAAGATTTAAACACTGGCTCCTCAACTTACTAACACACGGGGCCGGAATTCATTTTGTTTGTGGCTTCAGCTTTACTCTTAAATCAACACAGGATCAACAGCAGCTTAACTGTCAGGCTTTCCCTCCGTTTACTTGTTGGTTGGGTTCTATAAAATCTCAACTGTCACTGCAGTAAATGAGAAAACACTTAACAATTTTTTTTTTATTATTAATTCTGAGCTACAGTTAACTTTAAGCCAAGTTAAAAGGAGTGAAAACTTAACTGCATAGTATGCAAAGTCCTATTCAGTGCCAGTTGTTGTCCAATTCCTTTCAAACACATGCTGCATAGGCCATGTTGTTACTGATCACTGTTACTCAGGAACACCAGATGTGGGCTGTGAACACCGTGGTACTGAGTTGAATTAAGATCCCTCACTCCTACTCTTTGGGCGCTCTTTACTACCATCTATAAGCCTGGTGCGTAAAACATGGGTCGTTCCACTGCAAACAGAAATTTTAGAAAATAGACACGTGATTAAATGTATTAAAGAAACTGGGAAACATTTGCATCTTAAAAAAAACATTACTCGGCTATGCATAACTTGAGGAGCCAGCGTATATTTTTCTTTATATATATCAAGAAAGCCTGACTGTATTTCATGACAATGAAATTGTTAATTAAAATCATTTTACATTAAAAAGAACTGCTGGTATACTTTGTAGGGCTTTGGACAGGTGTGTGGTCAGTTTGCTGTGTGTGCACCAGGTGTGCGCGGCTGGTCCACTTGTTAGGGTTTCCTCACCTCCCTCATCTTCATCACCCACTTCTTCAATGAGGATTTTCCTGCCCTTCTCATAACTTCCAACTGTTTGATCACCAAGTTTTTCTTCCACTTCATGCATCATTCTCTAAAAGACCCAGAAAATGAAGAAACTAGGCAGTCAGTGGACATTAATGTACAGTAATATTCTCAGATATTGCTAAAGTCATCCATTAAAATTTAATGCATACCTACATTTTTTACACTTATCTGACAAGTTGCATATTAATTTTATAACTCTGTTGCAAACAAATATTTTGTCACAACTTTGTGAAACTGTGTACCTTGATTATTCAAACAAAATACAGTAAAAATGACACTATGTTAAGTCAAAATTCCATAATACAATAAAATCCTTGGAATCAAAAATGTCTGCAAATTCACAGAGTATCAAATATATCAAAATATTTTAATAAATAAACTGGCTTATTAGACACATATGAACTTGAGAATACTTTAATTCACAAAATACTAATAGGTCACCACCTACTGGAGAAGAGCAGAACTACAGTTTCCACCCAGCAGCAGACCTTCCAAACAGAGTAAACGCAGTACGGCCATAACCCAGCCAGGGGTGGCAGCCAGGTTGCTTAGTTATATCATTTTAACTGTGTGTGTGTTGTACCTTTGCAACAGCATTCTGTGGTTCACCCTGCAGCACCTCATTCAGGTCCTCAGCTGCCTTTTTCAGGTTTCCCAGGTGTTTCTGCACAGTTGCACGACGCAACAGAGCTATAGAAAAACATCAAGTCAAAACTGGCTGGCATTTCCAACCTGGCTGCGATATATTCATCCACTTCCAATAGCTGTTATGTTTTTGTTGTTGAACCCTCAATGCCATGGGGGCACATTTTTGGGACCATGTGTTGCCCCAAAAGAAAATATTTAGAGGTCCAAAAGTGGAATAAGTTGTTGAATTACTAACTTTGTAATCTTTTAAAATTAATTTAGGTTTCTGCCTTTATTTCACATACAATTTGTTACGACTTACAATTCATAAGAAATGGTGGGAGTAAAAATAAAAGTGTTCTTAACATTTCAAAATTGTCTTCAGCTCTTTCAAAATTTCACATTATACATTAATACTTCCAAAAGCAATTTGGTAAAGCAGTTGACACATTCAAAATGTTTTTGCTTTTTAATCCAATCATTAATGAAATCTGTGTTTAAACCCAAGTAAAGACAAAAAAAGCAAAACTCAAAAATAAAACAAGTACAAATATTGTAGTTCAGCACTTATCCCTATTTCTTTTTTAAGGATCTGTGGGGTCTGTTTGGTATTGGTCTCTGTCTGTGAGACAGGTGTCAGTGGCCAGTAAGCACCTTTCAAGTTGGCAGGTTCCAGCTCCAGAACTCGCTGGCAGTCATTGAGTGCATTGTGCCACTGCTGCAGTCTGATCTCCGCTTGGGCCCTGTTGTTGTAAGCTGCAGCAGTGGGCATCACTGAAATGCTCCTGGAGGAGATGAGGACAATGTGAAGGTTACTACCCATACAGAGCCAGTCCTCACCAGCTCTTCCTTAACACCTGCAATGAGAATCTACCTGCATCGGGTCTCTCAATTCATGACACCACATTCTATCAACAATGGAATTATGATTTTTTATTAACCACATTCACTACTCCCAACAGACAGCCATGTTTCAAACAGGTGAAATACAGTGTTTCACACCTTGAGTAATAAGCCACAGCCTCCTCGTAATCGTTGGCCTTAAATGCCTCGTTCCCTTTTTCCTTCTCTCGGTTCGCCAGGATCTCTCGCCCTTTTTCATTCAGTCCTGAAAAACGATCAACTTATCCTTGCTGACACTCGTATTGTTTTTTTAACCTACAAGATAATGGGAAAACATTGAACCTTCTGTGTCCAGTTTTCGACTTATTTTCGGAAGCCCTTGGTTGATGATGGTGCAAGAATTCTTTTCCAGAATATTCCTGTCAATTTTAGAACATTCTTCTTCAACATCATACCTGCAGAACAAAAGCATAATTGTTATCACCATAAATTGCAATTGTTCGGTTCTGAGTTGGGTGTATTTCATGTAATGACTTTTTTTTTTTTTTAATTTCATACAAAAATTTTAAGTATGATATGAATATGCAAATAACTCACTTGTCCCACTCTCTGTAATCCTTTGGGAGAGCCGACTTCTTTCTGTTCACCCCGGTTCCATTCTGCAAATGTGACATTGCATTCTCTTTGAACACATTTGTCCATTTAATTGTTTATTTCATCATTATCGTTTCTTTAACTGCAGGGTTTGACACTGACCATGAACACTGCACATAGCAGTACATGTTTAAGTCACAGGTGAAGTGTTGCACTCATTTTGGTCCCTGTACACGACACATCAGAATTTAACTTTACCTGTGTCAGAGGAACCGAGGCGTTTGCTCCACGCACTGGTGGCATGTTTCCCACATCATTAGTGAGAGGAAGCTGCTGAATTTCCACGTCGTTCCTCTTGGCTTCCGTTTCCCAGGCCTGTCCACAATGCAGCCACATGAGAACATTCAGAAAGCCTGCGGCATGTGAGCCTTTCACACTTGGGCTTGGGTAACAGTCAACTCCTTTAATATTATTCCAGTCAGCCATTGATTCACTTTCCAAACCCACTTATCCAGTGCAAGGTTGGAGGGAGGCAAAGATGGGAAGCAAACCCAGCAAGAGACCAGGTGGTCTAAGAGCATTTAGATACCCACTCACAACTGGAGTGGTTCAGATTAGCTGCAAACTCAAATACACAACAGCAGAACCCCATTTCAGCTAACACCCTTTAGGACACAAGCCTGGGCCACTCCCCTCCGCTTTGTGTTCACACCTCCAGCTCCTCTGTGATCTGGCTCCATTCAACAGAGGAGAAACTGGCAGCTGTAGCCGGAGGCTGGTCCTTGCGCAGGGCCCGGCTTTTGGGGTCCAGTTTTGCTATCCGATTTTCGCAGAACTCTGTCAGGTGAGGGTAAACCCCCTCGCTCCCAGACCTGAGGAGAAACAACAGCCCCTGGGCATTTTGAGATATTCAGTACCTTTAGATCCAAAATTGCAACAATATCATAAAATCAAAATTACCTGTTGATTATTGGTATTCTTAAATTATTTCCTTGTGTTACATTGGAAGCAGTAACTTCACACATTAAGACATAGATCATTAGTTTGGAGTAAACATTACAGCAGTTCTTACCTTAAGACTTTAAGGATCTTTTCCAGATACTGGAGATCAGTGCAGTTTTGGATGTACTGGTAGTCCAGATGCTCCACAGGGATGCTGCCCTGGGCTGTGACAACCCCGCTGAGCAGGGAGGACACCATTTCTGCACTCATTGCTGGACTGCAATTCACACAAGAGAGCCATCAGGATTTTCCAATGCCACTTCCTGTGGTTTCAATGCCGGGACCTCAAAAAAGCCCCCTAATGTTAAATATCCTAGTAAATCCTTTTTATAAACAAAAAAAAAAATCAACTTACTAAGCACATAAGAGAATGACACAAAACAAGCATTATAAGACACTAAAAAGTATCCGTGTCTACAACATGAGACAAATTGTTTTTTTTTTCCTCCCGGGGATTTCTACACTGATAAACAAATACCTAGAACTCCGTCACGAACCATGCAGTTTTGCGGAAATCGGACAACAGCTTTCAATTGTTAGCGCTCCAGGTTTTAAAATTTCTGTATTGTCAAGTTTTTCGTAGGGAGACAGAAGAGCGGCCTGGTTGCTCACCTCTGGACCAGCGTGCGCTGTAAGCACGTTGCGTTGTTCTTCCAGCTTGGCGTTGTCATAGGAACCGATATCACGTGGGCCGGCGTTGCTATAGCAGCCAGTGCCACGCTCGCATCGCTGTTGTAAACGTAGTTGAAACGGTCCAGAACTGGACGACCACTGATAAGATACTGAAATTATATACACACACAAATGATAAATGTATATAAATTTCACAGCTACGGTTCTACACTCGCTTCAGCATGCCAGTACAAAAATACATATTTACAACAAGCGATCATGACGATGGTGATGAATTACTGCTCACACCGATTTTACTCGCTGCGATGAGGCGCAGGCCGAGTGAATGTGTGCAGGGCGAGCACTACGGTGCAGAGCCGCAGCCAATCAGAGCGCCAAGGGCCTGATTTGAACGTGCGGGAAATGGCGCTCAGGAGTCCCGTCCTACTCCGCCGCGACCTGGCAGCCTGACCCCATTTAGGCCTCTAGTGCGCTCCTTTGTAAGTAAACAGCTTCACGCCACGACTCTTACAAAAGGAAGCTGGCGAAGGAGGAATTAATATGTAATGACGCGGTAACCTCGGGTTTGGCGGACGCTCTAACTTTGGCGTCAAGATGCGCGGCATCCCGAGTCAGTTAACAAGGTGCGTGACTTTAAATTATCTTCGTGCTCCACAAAACATGACAGAAACACTTCGAGTGCAAGGAAAGCCACATCTCCTGAGCTCCGCAAGCAAAGTTGTCGGCAAACGGCTTCGTCTCGTTTGCCTCAGGACGTTTAAAAATGAGCGACGGAAACGAGGCGCTCCGCGTGACCGACGGGTCTCGAGGCGCAGGGGCGTGGCGCTGAGCGGGCCAATGGCGAGCCGCGCGCAGGAGGGGCGCGAAATTCAAACACAGCGAGGGAAGCTGTTGAGCGGCGGCGGCGGCCCCGGCACGCACTCCCCCAGGTATCCATGGTGGTGGCGGTTGCTCGGTCGCTCGGTCCAGCCGGCTTTGGGGACTCGGCTGAGTTTCTGTGCGTAAATCTCCCAGCTGCTGGCACTGAATTTTTTCATTTCTATCCGAGCCACAAAGTATTTTAGCCGTTCTTTCTTCACAGCAACGACGTTTCGGTAACTGGAAGTTAACCATCGTACTGTTCTTACGGTAAATATTTTCTGTCCACACTCGTAGCTAATAGTAGTTCCTCGTCGTAGTGTAAGTGTTGAGACTGTTTCTTCAGTATTTGGTCAGCTAGGCTCATAGCGAATTTAATCATTTGCTTGTATTATTATTGACGCAATAAACTCCTTAGTACTGAAGAAAGATGCTGCGTTCAGGCAGTATACGGACTGCAGTGTCCGCATAAACATTTACCTTAACTGGAGCACTTTCTTATTTATCAGTCTTCACTGGATTCTAAAACACAACAAGCTGCACATTAAATTAGACAACACTCCTTAATGGTTAAAAACTGTATTAAAAAAATGGCTTGGTAAACTAATTGAATTTTCCCTTTTCAGTTTATCTTGGCTGGGGTCACCAAGTTCACCAGTTTGAATGTTTTGTTTGGAATCTGCTGGCAGCCAGGAGAGATATGGATCACAGCTTTAACTCAGGCACACTTTCCCAACGCCTCAAAAACAAACGCTACACATCTTTCCAGGACAGTGGATATGGTGAAGGACTGAACACCTCAAAGGTGGAGACCGCTGAAGCCACAGATGACACGCCAAAGGAAAACCTCTCGGATACTTTGCGTTCTGATGCGCTGGCAAAGGTCAGGCTAAAGGATGTTGTTAGAGGCGCAGGAAATGGTCCCAAAAAAGAGAATTTGTCCTTTGCTTCATGGTGTGAGACTCCTAAGATATCTAAAAAAGATGCCTCTCTTAGAAGGCGTCTGCTTATATCTAAAACTGCAACGGAGGGCAAAACGGGTAATGCTAAAATGCCCGAGGACAGATTTTTTCCGCCTTTGCAAATTGCAGAATCCAAAGATGATTCCGATGGAATCTATGATTCTCCAGATAGTAGGGTCTTTGAGGCCTTGGTAGCAAGCACTTTAAAAGCGGAGGAACTGACCTTGTCTTGCAGGAAACGACGCCTTGTGTTCTCTCAGGTAAAAACCTCCACTCTTGAAGATGGCCAGTACAATTTTAACCATGTTCCCATCTTTGAGACCCAAGCTGTAGGACTACCTACAGATGAAGGTGATCTCAGTGACAGCATTATTTACTCCATCCCAAACCTTCTAACTCCAGAAACGTTGGAGATCCCATGTAATGGTAACCTAATGCCCATGGGTTTCCGAACTCCAGTGAATGACCTTGCTACAAACCTTGCGGACAGTCTGAGTGTTTTGAGCACACCTTCACTCACCCCAATCAGTAAGCTGGATGTCTCTGCATCGGAGGATAGTGGTTTCACTTCGCTGGGGCTGGATAAATCTCAGGACTCCTTCGTGGACCATGATGGCTCATTCCAGGAACTTTTGCAGCAGTCTGCCTCCCAAGGCAAAGACACCGCAAGGCCGGCCGAGGTGAAGAGGTGGCCTGTACTGGAGCGTCAACGCAGGCTGTCAACGCTCCGAGAAGGAGGCTCCCAATCTGAGGAGGAGCTCAGGACACCCGAGTCCGTGTCAGGAAAGGTCAAGCCTCCACTGAAGGGGAAAGCGGCACTCCGTGCAGAGGAAGATGATGAACTCTTCCTGGAGAAAACTCCCCTAGGAGCCACCAGTGTAAAGCTGGAGGACCTTTCGTTAACACCAGCGCTTCAGATGATGCATGCCCTGTGCCAAAGGAGTGCCAAGCTGCTGTCTACACAGGTCACTGTGCAGGAGCTGCTGAACTTGTCAGAAGGTGATCAACCATTTAGGACAACCATGCCTTTAGCTGGGCTCATTGGCAGGAAGATGGGACTTGAGAAGCTAGATATCCTTGCAGAGCTTAAGTCAAGGAGCCTTAGACACATTTTGGCAAGGATTTTAAATTTGCTCTCTTCTGAAGACCTCTATAGGTAATTCTCACTTATGTTTTGTCCTAAATATGTTTTATTAGTTATCCACCAGAAAAATATGAACTGAAATTATCCTTCAAATGTATGTTCTGTGCAATTTTTTAATTTTATTATTTTTAAAAAAAATTCCTTTCCATCTAGTTGTGTAGTTAATGGGGGAAAAAGCCAGAATTCAGTGTAAAACTTCATTTTCATAATGCTTTGTTTAATTTTTCTCTTTTTAAGATTTGGTCAGGTGAGTAAAATATGGGATGAAATCATTTTGCAAGATAAACTAACATATCGACGGCGAAGATCATACTTGAAAGACCTGAAAATGGCACATGAGGTAAATGTCACTGGTGTACAGAAATGTTTTCATTGTTTTTTTTTTATTCACTTTTTAACTTGCATAGGCTGCTGCTGGTTTGTTTTTGACCTTCTCCCCTCTGTTGTTGTAGCTGGGTGCTGCAGCCCGTGTTCCAGATGCAGATACCAGAATGAATTCCCAGAGCAGATCTGCTCTGAGGTCTGTTCAGGCGCAGTCCAGGACAGCCAGTATTCGCACCCCAGTGTCAGGCAGTAGTTCTCTGAGAGAGGTCAAGAAGATGATTTACTTAGATAGCAGGAGAGAGAAATTTCTGGAGGTGAGCCAAGTTAAGCCCTACAATTTGATTATTGCTGTTTTTTTTTTTTTTTTTTTTTGCAAAATAACTTCATACTGCTGCTTACCTCTTGCTTTTCTTCTAAAATAAGTTAAGGTTTTAACCATTTATACCTTTAGGCATTTTCCTGGAGCACTTCAAGCTTCTTTTGTTTCTGAGAATCTGTTTAAGCAGGGAATTCTTAAAAAAATAAACCCCATTAGTATACCAGTGCTCATTTGTAATCTCTCTGCTGTGCTATTTTTAAAACATAATTTGTGATTTTAAAAAAAGGAATCAAATTATAAGAATTTGTTTCTAAACTGAAATGTAAGGCTATCCTTTGATTTATTTTAACACTTTGAATGAATTAGTGCTTATTTTGACAATTGATTTTTTTTTTTTTTTTGTACTGATTTAAAAAGTCATGAGATTTTCAAGAGATGCTGGCACACAGCTACAGAACCACTTGGATGCACAGGAAAAGCTATGCAGTGTGGAATTTGGGGACCCTTCTTGGCCTTTATGGTCCTGAAGGTCACCAATGGTTGTATTTTGAATTTAAACTTCTGTTTAGAAAAGGTGTTTCTTGTCTGAGTTGATGGTGTGTGCAAATTTTAGGATACAAATGAGTAGTGTGACAAGTGTAAGCATTGTTTCTGTGGGGAAAAACTGCTGTTTAAAGACTTATTACAGTACAGGGGTCCTTCCTGGCTGCAAGTTAGCTGTTTCTTTAAGAGTTATACTGCCTTTTTATGAGCATCACATTATTCACACTGTGTTCACATATTTAAAACACCTCAGTTATGCAAGTGTTTAATGACATTGAGTTGGGTCTCTCTTCAATCCAGGTTGCGAAGACACTTTTCCACGATGAATACCTCAGATCTTGCCCCAGATGCCAGCATCCTGCCAAGTGTCACTCTGTGAGGAGGGAAGGTGTGTGCAGTCAGGAGGATTGTGCATACCGGTTCTGCAGCACGTGCCTCTGTTCCTACCATGGGTCCAAAGAGTGTGCGAGCGGGTCAGCCAAGCGCCACTCCAGGAAGGAGGTGCTGGCGGGAAGCGCAGAGAGCAAACGCAATGTGAGGAGGCTCTGAGAGTGGGTACTTGCTGCTGGAATCGTTCCTTGGTGTTTTATACTGTTTGCATTTTATGTGTTTTTAAAACTATGAATCAAATGTTCGTTAGCACAGTTAAACCTCTTCAATCATGCAGATTGAGTTTTGTTACTATAATTCTAAAGTTTCGTGTACACTTCATTGTTGTGAATCTCATTCTTGAGCTTTTGAACATTGTTTTAAACATGCACTGTATAGGCAATGTTATATTTATTTAAATAAAGCATGTTTTTAAAAACATTGTTTAATTATAAAGGGGTATTTTGTAAATGTATTAGCAGAAATGTCATAATAATCCAGCCACAAGGTGATGTGCAAACTAGTGTATTTCTTCGTGCCAGTCCCAAGCCCGGGCAAATGGAGAGGGTTGCGGCAGGAAGGGCATCCGGCGTAAAAATTTGCCAAAAATACAAATTTCCATACCGGATCGGTCGAGCCCCGGGTTAACAACGACCGCCACCAGTACTGCTAGCCAACAGGGTGCTGGCGGAAATTGGGCTACTGTTGGCTGAAGAAAGAGAAGAGGCCGAAGGAAAAGAAGAGGAAGGCATGTCCGGAAGAAGGAGGAGAAGGTTAAGAGAGTGGATGTGAGGGTAGGACCATTGAATGTTGGTAGTATGACTGGTAAAGGGAGAGCGCTTGCTGATATGATGGAGAGAAGGAAGGTTGATATATTGTGTGTGCAAGAGACCAAATGGAAGGGGAGTAAGGCTAGGTGTATTGGAGGGGGGTTTAAACTGTTTTACCATGGTGTGGATGAGAGGAGAAATGGGCTAGGGGTTATCCTGAAGGAACAGTATGTCAGGAGTGTCTTGGAGGTGAAGAGAGTGTCTGACAGTGATGGTTATGAAACTGGAAATTGATGGTGTGATGATGAATGCTGTTAGTGCATATGCCCCGCAAGTTGGGTGTGAGATGGATGAGAAAGAAGAATTCTGGAGTGATATGGATGAAGTGGTGAAGAGTGTACCTGAGGGAGAGAGAGTGGTGATTGGAGCGGATTTCAATGGACATGTTGGTGAAGGGAACAGGAGGTGATGGGTAGGTATGGTGTCAAGGAGAAGAACGCAGAAGGTCAGATGATTGTGGATTTTGCAAAAAGGATGGACATGGCTGTGGTAAACATGTATTTTAAGAAGAGGGAGGAACACAGGGTGACGTACAAGAGTGGAGGAAGATGCACACAGGTGGATTATATCTCATGCAGGAGGGCCAGACTGAAGGAGATTGTAGACTGCAAAGTGGTGGCAGGGGAAAGCGTAGCTAAGCAGCATAGGATGGTAGTTTGTAGGATGACACTGGAGATCAAAAAGAGAAGGAGAGTGAGGGCAGAACCAAGGATCAAATGATGGAAATTGAAAAAGGAAAACTATAAGGTGGAGTTCAGGGAGGAATTAAGACAGGCATTGGGTGGCAGTGAAACGTTACCAGTGTGCTGGGCATCCACACCAGAAGTGGTAAGGGAGACAGCTAGAAAGGTGCTTGGTGTGACATCTGGACAGAGGAAGGAGGACAAGGAAACCTGGTGGTGGAATGAGGAAGTACAGGAGAGTACACAGAGGAAGAGGCTGGCGAAGAAGTGGGATAGACAGAGAGAATGAAGAGTACAAGGAGATGAGGCGTAGGGTGAAGAGAGAGGTGGAAAAGGCGTATGGTGAATTGTATAAGAGGTTGGACACTAAGGAGGGAGAAAAGGACCTGTACTAATTGGCTAGGCAGAGGGACCGAGCTGGGAAAGATGTGCAGCAGGTTAGGATGATAAAGGATAGCGATGGAAATGTACTTGCAAGCGAGGAGAGTGTGTTGAGCAGATGGAAAGAGTACTTTGAGGGGCTGATGAATGAAGAGAGTGAGAGAGAGAAGGTTGGATGATGTAGGAATTATGAATAGGGGAGTCCAATGGATTAGCAAGGAGGAAGTTAGGACAGCTATGAAGAGAAGAAGTGTACTGGTACCAATATTTAAGAATAAGGGTGATGTGCAGAGCTGTAGTAACTACAGAGGGATAAAATTGATCAGCCACAGCATGAAGTTATGGGAAAGAGTAGTGGAAGCTAGGTTGACAGATGAGATCAGACAGGAGTCACCGTGGACTATGATGTTTGCAGATGATATTGTGATCTGTAGCGAGAGTAGGGAGCAGGTTGAGGAGACCCCGGAGAGGTGGAGATATGCTCTAGAGAAAAGAGGAATGAAGGTCAGTAGGACTAAGACAGAATAGATGTGCATAAATGAGAGGGAGGACAGAGGAATGGTGAGGATGCAGGGAGTAGAGTTGGTGAAGGTGGATGAATTTAAATACTTGGGATCAACAGTCCAGAGTAACGGGGAGTGTGGAAGAGAGGTGAAGAAGAGAGTGCGGGCAGGATGGAGTGGGTAGAGAAGAGTGTCAGGAGTGATTTGTGACAGAAGGGTACCAGCAAGAGTGAAAGGGAAGGTCTACAAGATGGTAGTGAGACCGGCTATGCTTTATGGGTTGGAGACGATGGCACTGACCAAAAGACAGGAGGCAGAGCTAGAGGTAGCAGAGTTAAAGATATTAAGATTTGCATTGGGTGTGACGAGGATGGACAGGATCAGAAATGAGTATATTAGAGGGTCAGCACAGGTTAGACGGTTGGGAGACAAAGTCAGAGAGGCGAGATTGCGTTGGTTTGGACATGTGCAGAGGAGAGATTCTGGATATATCGGGAGAAGGATGCTAGGGATGGAGCTGCCAGGCAAGAGGAAGCTGCCAGGCAACTGATCCGCTGTGGTGACCCCTAATGGGAGCAGCCGAAAGATGAAGAAGATTAGCAGGAATGTCATAATATACTGAGGAAGTGGAAAGATACAAAAAACACAAAATGTGAAATCTTTTATTTCAGCTCGAATGGTCATGTAGCACTAAGCAAGAAGTTTCTGTTGTAATTTCTGCCGATAGACGAAAAGATGCCTAGGCCCATTCCCATTTTCATAATTCCTTTGTTTTGGAAGAAAATCATTTCTTTTATAAACTAAATTGCTGTAAGTTTTGTTGTCAATGCACTTTTTTTTGCTGGAAATATTTGAAAGTCCATTTATCTAAGCGCTGTTCCAGTAAGCTATTTTTTTCTTTCTGGTAGTCTTGCCTTCCAAATATTTTAACTTGTTCAAATCTGACTTAGTGGTGGCCGTACATTTCACACCTCAACTTACATATAAATATGATTTGATTGCCTTCGTGTTATGGATAAACTGAAAACCGAGGATTGGAAGTACATCGCAGTACAGCGCAGTTGCTAGAAGTGGCTCGCAGTGCACCATGGGATGCCGGCACATGGCTGGACAGTGCGTCGGCCGGATAAAGCAGGGATGTCGTACGGATGTCTGCAAGAACCATGGCGTTAGAGTTAGTGCTGGCGTCGGTCACATCTTAATGTCCGTGCTGGTGTGTTAGTGGCAGCGTTGGTGCGGTTGTGTCAGTGTGAGAGTCGGTGTTTCCATGGAAACGGCGCCCCGCCTTCCGCCGTTGACCAGGTGCGCGAGACGTTGAGCCGCAGTAGCGTCGGTGCTCCAGTCCCGCCGAGTTGTGAGCCCAGTTCCCACTGTCCGAGTGCACATTTGCTTTTGTTTCTTTATTTGTTTGTCTGTTTCCCGGTTTTTTAAAAAATATATATATATTTTTTTTTACGTGCGTAACTAAGCCGAATCGAACTGAGCCACGGGTCGCCTCAGGAGGTTAGCAACATGTCGGAGAGGATCCTCACGGCAGGTGACACTTTTTTGCACCACAGAATTCTCACCCCACGCGTTCCACACGCAGTTGACCGTCTACCCGCTGCCAGAAACGGCGACATTTCTTTTAGTTTGTGCGTTTTATAACTTTTGTGAACACTTTCCTTTGTTTCCAGATCCTCCGGACATCACGAGCGACAATTTTGTAAGTTTCACCTTTTATCGGCAACATTTTAAAGCTTTTATCCCAACAAAGACAACTTTGGAGATTACTAGCACTAGTTGAAGTTAAGCGGTACTAGGCACCGTGAAAGGAATACTAGTTAAAGTGAAAGTTTTGACGGAGTCGTAGTGAAAGTTTGGTGTGAGGCGCCGAGTCGGTGTCTGTCCGTTTGTTGTGGCAACGGCCGGTCTCCTTTTTTATGACTTTATCTTAATTCATTTTGTGAATCTATAGCAAATAAAACATTTTCAGATTCGTGTCGATTCTGTAAATAACCTTTAATACTCTGTTGATATGAGTGACAAAAAATGTACTAAGTGGTTATTTTCCCCTCACTGTCACTGTCACATATCTGTTCTGTACAGTGCAGGTGCTCTACGTTTTACCATGTTTTGCATTTATGTCACTTTTTGTTTGCGACCAGGTCCTGCTCTAAGAGTTTTAGTCTCACGTACATACTTGTATACCTAGGGCCACGTCTTAATGCAGAGTTGAAAGTTACAAACAATTGAAATACTTTTAATTTAAAAAATTTTGCCTTTTCTGACCACAAAATGATTCTAATGGAAAGACTGTATTGGTAAACATCTCTTCCAAAACATTTCAATTTATTTTTATTGTGTAGCACAGAGCACTGAATAAAGTTCCAAGGAATGTCACCCTGAAGAATTTAGTTATACAATACAAATTTTCCATTGCTAAGGTGGGAGTCATATGGTTAAATGTTCAGGTAACGCAGCTGGAAATTGAGGAGAGGAAAAAAAATTCTCAACTGTAAAGAAGAGGAGGGGAATAACCTTCTGAGGGGCTGTGAATTAAGCTGCCTACCCCTGCTGGGAACAGTGGGGGTCTATGCAGATATGTCTCGTATAAAAGACCAGTGTGTCTGTTAATGCAGAGCTATAGTCTGAAGATGGAAAAGTTGTTACCCAGGCCCATGTTTTGTATCCCTTTGTCAATAGTTGGCAGTCATGGGTTCCCAACCGCAGAAACTAGTAAATATTTTTCCCTAAAAATCTTTGTATTTTGTTTTACTTCAAAGTTGCATGTTTTCTCCTTAGCTTTATTCTTTCTGTTTTTGTATCCCAGTGTCGGGACCTCCTGTATTGAGAGAAGTCTTCTGACTGTCCTGTTTGCTTTCTCCGTAGGAAGACCTTCTGTCTAGCGATGACCTTCTGGTTTATTATTTCAATGAATTCTTAAGGCTTCTGGTAAGATCAAGAGCACAGTCATGCTTTGTTTATACTCCACTTTCATTGTTTTTTTTTTAGTTTTTTCAAGATGTGGAAAACGCAGAAACAGTGATTAGTAGACATAGTTTGCAGTCATAGGTACATGACAATACCCATCCTTTCTCAACAGGTGTTTTCTACTCCTATAAAATACAACAAAGAGTTTGAAGTTTTTGAGGTGGTCAGTGAAACTGCAGAATCCATATCCAAGAGGATCAGAGCTGCTTTGTCAGAGTATAAGCTGAAACCTGGTTCCAGCAGGACAATGCTCTCTGTCAGCACTTTACCTGACAATAGATGCACTGTCTTGGTAGGTTCATGAAGCACCTGTGTCCGTATAGTGAGAACCACTTTAGTTTAAAGGGTCACATTTCTGTAGGCCCTGAAACCTGCTAACACAGTATACTGGGTCCTCATGTTTCGAACGGTTGAGTTACAAATTTTCGAAAATACAAACATTTTCCAGTTTATTTATTTTTAATTTCTTTGTCTTCACATTTCTATTCTCTAAAATTTCTGTCTGTAGCGGAGTGAATGCGACCTGTGTTTACCCGCCGAGCCGATAGATGGCAGTAAAGAGCACCCAGACAGAACAGGAGTGAGGACCGCCTTAATTCAACTCACTTCCACAGTGTTTACAGCTTGTGTCTGGTGTTCGTGAGTGCTGGTGACCAATAACAAGACGACAAACGTTGCACATGTTTTGGGGTGAACAGTCATCAATTGGCATTGAATAGGAGTTTGTAGAAATGACAATTTTTTCAATTATTTTAATTTCAATGTAATTCGACATTAATGAAAATATTCAAATAAGTCCTACAGAGTATTACTTATTTTATATGTATTGCACAGTTGTACAGAACCTAACAAACAAACAAGCAGAGGGTTGCCTCTGTTGTTAAATTTTTATTTATTGTGAGTTAGAGGTAAAAGTGACTTTGAATTTATGAACAGAAGAGTCACAGACAGACTTCTTGTCCCAATTGTTCGTAAGCAGAGGAGCCAGTGTATTGCCATTTGGGCCACCTTTTTTGTGTGAGAAAAACGAGAAACTTTTCCACATGACTTGTATTTTGTAGTGCTTGGACAGAGAACAGGGGATTCAGTGGATCAAAAAGGAGAGGCTTCCCCTATTTTTGCAAAGTGATTGCTACTTTGAATACAGGTAATGGTTTGCCGAACCAGTGACTGTGTAGTGATGCCATAATACTTACCTTTAGTTGGTTAACTGTCTGCCCGGCTAGCTCAGTCGGTAGAGCATATGACTAGTAATCTCGGTCCTGGGTTCAAGCCTCACATTGGGTGTTGATGTGAATCCAGCCACAAGGGGGTGCACCTCTGTGCCAGTCCCAAGCCCGGGCAAAATGGAGGGTTGTGTCAGGAAGGGCATCTGGCATAAAAATCTGCCAAACCAAATATGCAGACAAGCCGATCTGCTGTGGCGAGCCCTGATGGGAGCAGCCAAAAGTCGGTTTATTTTGTTAATTGTAAAGCCTTGACTCAAATTATTTTTTTTCCACATCTGTCTTTGTTTCTGTCTAAAAGCTTTACAGTACAAATAATTCCATAGGCCCATTTCTTTAGATAGACCCTTATGTGTGCCCTCTGTAAGCATAATTTTGCTTTACTCCACATGTTCTGATTTGTTGTGGTTTTGTTTGTTTTTTGTGGCTCCTTTAACGGCTGTTAATATCTTGTGTCTACAATTTTACACAGGCTTGCGAAGCTGCTGTCTCAGGTGGACAGCAGTAGTTTGGGACAGAGTCTCCTGGTGGACCTCACATATCACCCCTGGGCTGTGAGCACTCAGCCCCACCCCCCTGCCCCAGTTCCTGATGGGAGTGACACTCTAATGACAACACTCTGTGAATCCTTAGGCCAAGTGAGTAAGACAGCTGGTGGTGTAGGTCAGAACCTGGTTAAACAGACAGGTTGTAGACTCATGGCATGTGTATGAGAACTAGTGCCATACCTCAAGGAAAGATCATTAACCTGAACAGACTTCCTGCATGCAAAATGAGCATAATTTCCTGAAAATCTGCTGTTAAAATGCATTCTCATAAAATTGTATTAAAATGAATTTAAACAGTGCTTTATCCACAAATTGTCCACAATTCCTGCTGTAAACATAAAGAAAATCTGTTTCAAAACCAAATACAGATGATCAGATATGCCCTGGAGACCTTTAAATCCAGGTTTAAGACCCACATATGCAACACAACTTGCACATAAAACTTTTTCTACAGCCTTTTTTCTGAGACCCATTGCCACTCATCCTATCTTTCTATTTATTTTCTATATTTTTTGGTTGATGCTGTTATTTTTGGGTCACAGCTCCTAGACTGTGGGTTTGGATGTGTGTTGGACCTTGGTTGAGTCTGTGAAGTTTGTATGTCCTCCATGTGCGTTTCCTCCCACAGCCAAAATACATGCATTTCAGGTCAACTAGTCATACTAAAATTGCCCACAGGTTGTGTTTTATGTGTGAAAGAGTATGTGGCCACCCTGTGATAGTCTGTTATCAGATTGCTGTGGGTATTTGATTAAACAGACATTGTGCTCTTAAAACAACAGCCCCAGACTTGTTCACTTCACACACAGGCCTCCATGACGGAGAGCAGTCTTTGGTTCTCATTGGCTGAGGGAGGCAAGACCTTGGTCAGCACCCAGATAGCACCAACCCCGGTTTATTCTCCAAGGACTGAAGCAGGTCTGAGCAGTCCTGGAGTGGATACTTCAGATGCTCCCAGCAGTCCTGGCTCTCCAATGGTCCTCTCCGAAGGGCCATTAAGTGCCAGGAGCAGTGTTGGTATGTTGATACCCCCGCCTTGTCCTACAAGTGAGGTCATGTGTGGTACTGCTCAGACTTAACCACCTACCAATTACTGTTTCAGGTCAGGATGTGGACATCACATCTGAGGTGGTGGCTCCTTCTTTAGCGTCGTCGGTCCCAATAACCTCTAGCTCAGAGGTGGACAACACTCCACAGCATAGCCCCGAGGGATTGGGATTAGATCGGTCTGGGTCGGTGTCTCGGCAAGAGGGCCCAGCAGGCCCATGCGAAGGGACAGACCACACACAGCAAAGAGACAGGGGTGATGTGCTTGAGATAGACGAAATAGAGGACAGTTATCATAGCAGAAAGATCTACAACCTCGAGGAGTTCAAGAAGTCTTTGCAAGGAACCCCGGGCGAGAAACTCTTTTACCTTTGGATAGATATTGAACGACTAAAGACGCTCCAGAATGTAAAGAGAAAAAACAGGTACTGCTGATGTTAGTTTGCAATGGAAGGGAGTGAAACATTTTTTAGCAATTTTTGTCACTGATCAGTTTTTATTGACATTTCAGATTAAGTATTTTTTTATTACATCGATCTTAAACTTTTCTAGGTCACGGCCCCCTTTAAGAACTCAATAAAAGCTAAGGACAACTCCTTGAGAAAAGTTCACATATAAATTTATTGAAAATGCACTGAATTTATTTCACAAAAACTTGGATGAACTTCATGTACAATTATGTTAAAGATAATTATATAGTTAGTATTTTTAAAGTAAATCTGTGCTCATATCCAGCTGATGGCCATTCACAGAACCCAGGTTAAAAGCTACTGATCAAGATATATATCCACTCAGTCAGTTTTCTTACTGCGGTTAACCTGACTGTCCTTCTCCGACAGGCTTCTGCTCCAGATGAAGGACCATTATTTACTAAGTGGAGGACCATGCACGCTCAGTGTGGAGATGCTGTCCAGGCTAAACATTGCCAGCACCCTCTGTTGGAGGGAGGACAAACTACGCCTTGTCCAGGCTTACATTACAGAAGTAATGCTACTGTATTGGTAAGAGGCCATGTGCTGTTGCTCAGAGATACTGGACACTGAAATTCTGTTTTGCTTTTTTGTTCCGTTGTCTTTTATTTGTAGAAACAGTAATCTGGAACATGCACAAAGCTTATATGTTAATTTATTAGGTGATTGCAGAACCTGTTGTTTGTATTATTATTTCATAATGTTTGCTTCTGCTTTCATGCAAAGTAGCTTAATTTATTATATACTCTTATTTATTCATTACTCTTGCTTCTGCTTTTTTGCCCTAACTCTAAACTGATGTGTGAAAAATGAATCAGTTGTGTACACTTCATCAACAATCCAGTTTTGTTCCAAAATCCTGTGAAATGAATCTTCTGTATTTATTGTTTGATGCTGCTTAGGTCCCCAAGGTTCTGGATGGTCCGGTCCCCCTGTGGTGAGAACAGTGTGGCTCGCCTAAGGCTTTGGAGAGAGCAGCAGTTACAGCTGCTTATGGGCATTGATCCTTATACCCGTGCCATCAGCCTGCTGCAGCAGCAGCGGAGCAGGTCCTGTGTCCCTTGGGGAGCTCCCTCAACTGGTCGGCAGGTAACTACCAGCACCACATCACTCAGGGTCAAGTCAGCAGGCTACTCTGTTCATTACTGTTCAAGTCGGAAACATGAACTGCTTGTCATTGGTCCCATTGAGAGCTTGCGGCACGTCTCATTCTAGCAATTCATTACTCTTCCTATTTGTTTTGTGTATTATCATCAGGTGATTCTGATGATAGTGTTAATTGTGGTTCTGGTACGTTTGGTTTCTCAGCCAGGGGATGATGGTTTTGGGACCCGGGACTGGGGAGATGACACAGAACGCATGCTACAGGCCTTGGGGCAGGAGTCAAGGGCAGGGTTCTTCTTCACTTACTTTTGTGAGCACTCGGGAAACCAGGTACTTCATACCCACTTTCCACTTGTGGAAAGCTGTGCAAATAACCCTATAGAAGGATGGTAAAATATTACCTCAGTCAGACAGGGTATACAGGGGGGACCTGGGGGGGACCCAAGAGTCTGTATGTTGTAACTCATTTGGAACAAATGAACAAGGCTTCTTTGAAAGAAAGTTAAATTACAGTAAAAATAAATGTGAGAACTAACACACCAGAGTTTAGCTGCCAGTAGCTCAAAAATGTGCAGCATTGCCAGCTCTATGGGTCATGTCTCAACAACCTCCCGCTGTCTTTTGTAGCTGTGGGAGAGCTGCATCCACTTCTGGTGCGACCTACAGCTGTTCTACCAGCTGTTTATTGATGATGGGCTGGACCTCTTCAGACAGCAACGCCAAGCACAGGTGAGACCAGGTACACTAAAGTAGGGTTTACTGGGAGGAATCCTGGAGGAGAGACAAAGATGCTCCTCTGCATGAGCATCACTGGGCCCAGAACCAGGCATCTGGTCTCCAGAGAGGCCCGATCTGCCAGTAAATCCGTATGTGACAGTAGAAAATGAGGCGGCTGTGAGCTTGCTGTCCTGTCCTTGTAGCACTCCCAGCCTGGAAGCAAGAGCAGGGGGAGTTGTGGGTGAGTGAAGTACTAGCTTGGCAGCAAAGTCTTCCTCATCAGCACCTCCAGCTGTGTAATGGTATCCTTCTGCCAATTGACCTTCTGGCGTGGATGAGAAACTTATCAGACCTGGACCTGAGATCAGTTTTGATCTCATTTTGTGTTGTCCTGGCAGTGGATGTTGGAGCATGGGATAGCTGCAATTTTAAACTGTCCTGTTGACCTGTGACCCTCTGCAGCTGCTGTACTACACGTACCTGTGCCCCAGCGCACCTATGCCTGTCGGTGTGGAGGAGGAGTGCCGGAGGCAGGTTCACGCTGGTCTCACCGTGCCTCACAAGGGGTTGTTTGATCAGGCAGAGCAGCACACCGTGGCTGCGCTGCGGGAGCCCTGGAGCCTGCTGATGGCACAGGATGAGCTCACCTTCAGTAGTGTACGTCACACTGCCTTTACCATGCTCTGCAGCACTTGTGTAGGAACATGTTCATATTACAAGCTGCACTGACCATGGTTCTACCCAGACATTCCTTGGTGTCTGAAATCATCTCAGTGCAGACTGGCCGATCTTGCTTAAGTGCTTCTGCTGGACTGGAATCCAGCTAATTGCAATGTTACCTGTTTAAAAAACAAAACACCTTCATAAGGAGCTATGAAATTGTGCTGTAATTTATTATTGTTTTGACAACACCCAGGTGCATTTGTGGGAAGAAATGCGGTACGTGGATGCAGTACACTACAAGAAACTGCAGGCACTACACAGGAAATCACTGCGCACGCTGAGCCAGGTGAGCTGCCTTGTATACTTTTCTTGTGCTGCATGTAGACTGTTCTGTGCTTCATCATTCTGGAGCTCAACATCTGACATTTCCATTCAGAGCCCATCTGCAAGCAGTGCTCCTCAGCCTCTGGTGGAATCCCCAAAAGAGCCAGACCCCTGGACGCTGGTTCCTGAGCAGTTTCGTGGCTACCACCTGGGCCATCTCCTTCGTCGCCGACAAGACCTCAAGCACTTCCATGATTTCCTAGAGGAGAACTTTGCCAGGTGTGAGCTGCCGAGCAGCGTCTGTCCAAAAGGCTCAATTTGTCCTGCTGCCATGTAGCACCAGCACCTGAGAACATGCTGTTTCCTGCTCCCTCCCCAGCTTCCATCCATATCCCATTACCTTTTAAAATGCTAAGCTCAGTTAGCAAATGAATAGCACATTGTATTCAAGGAGAAAGTCAATAGTTATGTCAGTGCCAATTTGTGCTCAGAGGTTTGAGTAAATATTTCTAAAACGCCAGGAGAAAATAAATGTTTCACTTGGCCAAAAATGGCCAATGAGAGGGTGCAAATTGCTTCCACTTGGGTGACTGATGTCATATCAGGCTGGTCCAGTACCAAACTGGCCTGAGAGAATCCATACCCATTCATTCAAACAGCTCATTTCATTTGCATTCAACAGCTACAACCAGATTTATTTACGAATGGAACCATTTTTCCTGTTCAGCTGGTACGAGTGGGGCACATGTGCTGAAATACCATAGTACAGGTGCAGGGTCACGAATTTGAGCTACCAGTTATTTGCCTCTAAAGTCTAGAATTATTCAGAGGGCCAATTCATGTGCACTGGCTCCTTGTACTGTCAACAGTTGAGTTAGAAATTTCAATACAAAAAATATACAAATTTAAGATGCATTTTCTTCTATTGTCTGTTTTCTAAAATGTGTGGACTGCCACCTTAATTCAACTAATTTCCACAGTGTTTACTCATATCTAATGTTCCTGTGATAAAAAAATGAGGAATACTGTACATTTATGGGCTAAATCAAGTCAGGAATCAGGATTATATAAGCTTGTGCTGTTGATATTTTTATTTTCGGTCCTTTTAAATGGAGCTTAATTATGATGTACATTGCCTGGCCAAAAAAAAGTCACCACCTGGATTGAACTTGGTGTTATGATGTGGGGTTGCTTCAGTTGGTCAGGTCTAGGATCAGCAACGTTAGCAACGCCCAAAAAATTAGCTCAGCTGACTACCTGAATATAGTGAATGACCAGGTTTTTCCATCAGTGGATTTTTTCTTCCAAAATGACAATGCCAGGATTCATGGGGCTCAAACTGTGAAAGAGTGGTTTAGGGAGCATGAGAGAGACATTTTCACACATGGATTGGCCACCACAGAGTCCAGACCTTAACCCCATTGAGAATTTTTGGGATGTGCCGGAGAAAACTTTACGTGGCGCTCTGACTCTCCCATCATCGATACAAGATCTTGGCGAAAATTGAATGCAACTCTGGACGGAAATGAATGATGTGACTTTGCAGAAGCTTGTCGAAACGATGCCACGGCGAATGTGTGCCAGAATCAAAGCTAAAGGCGGTTCAATAAAATATTAAAGTGTGTTTTTTTTGGGCAGGTAGTGTAATTCAGAGTTAAGTCTTGGAAGTATTTTTTATTGTATATCAAAAACTTAGATCAAGGAAGTTAGTATTATTGAACTTATTGATTGTAATGTGGTTGCTGAAGTGACTTAGAAGTTCTGAAAGTTTGGAGTTATGACTAACTTTAGAGTTACTTCCTTGTGGTCCCAGTTGTGTTTATTAACAGTATGCAGATCCAAGCAGAATTTGGCACATGGGGTTTAAACGTCATAGTCGATTTGTGTGTGTGTTTGTCTGTCCAGCACGGACCTGATGTGTTGGCTTGAGATCGGGCAGCTGAGAAGAATTCCTCAGAGAGACGATGCTCAGAGGGCACAGCAGTCAGAAACAATCAGGGGCAAATACCTCAACAGGAAATACTTCTTTGGACCCAATAGCCCAGCAACCAGGAAGGAACAGGAAGAGGTGAGTGTTGTGCTGACATGTCTCACCTGGACGCTGCCAGACAGGTCTGATGATTAACCCGAAAGGTTGGACTGAAGGCAGAAAGCTGGACAGGGAGCCAAGGGCCTGTGGCTCTTAATGGCTGACTAGAGCAGCACAAGAGAGGCTTTCACATCTTCTAGACCTTTCCGTAGCACTTAGTCCATGTCATACATACTGGCAACTGTTTTTCTGCTTATTAATGCAAGTATTTGCTATATTAAAAACAATAGATAAGTAACATAAATTTGTCATTGCTGAGTGAGAAAGTTTCCAATTTGTTTTCTTTACCATGTCCTCCACTGTTTTAGTGATTTGCAGTAACCTTGGTGACAGTGACTATTTTACAGTGATGCGTGTGCACGCATGTGTGTTTTTGTGGCCAGGTATTGCACCTGGTTGGTGGCTGGGGGCAACTCCTGCGGGGCAGCCTCTCGGCACCTGTACTGACACAGGTGCAGAACCTGGTGAGGCGGCGCATAGAAAGGAAGTGGCTGCCCCTGTACCTGGCCACACCCCAGTTCGCTGAGCGGCAGAGGATGCAGGTGAGGCAGTGCTGGGGGCGGGACTGGGTGTATTTAACAACTGGCAGGAAGATGCTTCAAATCTGGGTGAAGACAAGGCTGCTGCCGTTAGAGGCAGTGACACACTGGCAGGGTGTAAAGGTTTTGGAAACCCTATCCAAAAAAATGAGAGATATGTCCCCACTATGGTCTCTGGTCGTGTCCAGGCACAAGTGTTGGACGTGGAGGAGGATGAATTCACCCTCAGGCAGCGGAAGAAGAGGGAGATGTGGAAGGTGGGTCCGGTTCCATGCGGTGCCTCATGCTTCACCCTGGTAGAGTCCACACCTCAGGAACACGCCCCGTCATTGCCTGTCCTTCCTGGCAGATGGACTTCTCATGGATGGCGTCAGCCAAGGAGCTGCCGGACTTCTGCAGGGCTTTACTGAACCCAGTTACCTGCCTGGAGTTCCGTCGCTTTGTTTCTCTCAAGGGGGACTTCTTGGAGAACGGGGTGCTCTTCTGGCTTGAGGTGCAGAAGTACAAGGTAACACTCACATTGGCGCAGGAACACTGCACAAGAGAACAGTGCTGGTGTTTACCCTTGAACGGAAGCAAGCTGTCCATCAGCTGGAGGTTTCAGTGAAAAAGTTTCTGTCTTCTCGAACCCAAGGATCTGCACCAGTCACATTCTGATGAGGCCACGATCCAGCAGAAGGTTAACACCATCATCAGCTGCTTCATCAACTCGTCCATTCCGCCAGCATTGCAGATTGACATCCCCCCTGAGCAGGCACGCCGCATCCTGGAGCAGAAGCGGGAGCTGGGGCCCTACGTCTTTCAGGAGGCACAGGTCTCTCTCTTCTCTCT
This sequence comes from Heterotis niloticus, assembly GCA_018136845.1. Classification (NCBI taxonomy): domain Eukaryota; kingdom Metazoa; phylum Chordata; class Actinopteri; order Osteoglossiformes; family Osteoglossidae; genus Heterotis; species Heterotis niloticus. The sequence goes on from CM030905.1 coordinate 19,191,591, forward strand.
CTTTCCATTACGGTATACAAGGTACACTGTTGCTTTTTGGGGCTCGATGTTAACTGCTAAATGTGCCACCTAGTTCTGGGCATCTGTTGTCCAGAATACTGTGTTGACAACACCTCTTGGTGCTGAACGTGATTGTTCTGCAGATGACAGTGTTGGGGGACCTGTTCAAGCTGTGGCCTGAGTTTACTGCTTTCAAGAACAGCGTGGAGGAGCAGGGACAGGTGCTCCCCCTGCTGGACAGACACAAGGCAGAGCAGCGCGAGCAGCTCAAGCGGCAGAGAGAGGAGGAGAAGGAGAGAAAGGCGAAGGTAAGAGGACAGCAGTTGCCCTCAATTACCTGTGTGAGCAGCACACATCCGCATAGCGTAACTTGTAACACTTGAACCTTCTGTATGAACGCAAGATATGGAAGTAGGAACCCTTTCACGGGCACAACAAGGTTTCTCCTGAGATGCAACCTTCAGCCCAGGTCTTCATCCACTAGGTGAACGGTTCTAAAGCTTCGGTGAGATGATATGTGCTGCTGGGCTCTGAAGGGAACTGATGTTATGTTCCTCTGAAATCAGGAGGAGGCAGCAAAGCTGAGCTCACACTTTGCAGAGGGTCTCTTTGGGGAGGACGGCAGCGGGTATGGAAGCGGCCATGAGGACCTGAGCTGGGGGGCCGAAAATGGAGATGCCATCACCTCCTCTCGGCCGGTGAGTAGCCCCCATGCCCTGCTTGTCATCTATAGTTTCCGCTGTCATTCTCTGTCACTCAAACGGTTGCTGCCACCCCCAGCTGTGTTGGTCCTACTCACGGTACGTAGCGGCGCTGGACTGCGAGGAGCTCCTGCTGCAGAGACACGTCCAGCAGGAACAGGGTCTCTCCAGCCCCTTGGTCTCCCGAACAGGATCCCGCACGTGTGAATTCCGATCTCGGACCGCCGGTACGTCCCACAGGGCCTTTCCTGACCTCCTATATACTGATCGGGGCTGTTAGCAGGGTTTTGCAAGTTGGTGCTTGTGGTAATTTTGAACAAACTGTCTGTTTATAATTGAACATTGCAGCCACAGACAGTCATACTAAAAAAAAATTCCAGCTAACTTCACTTAGTGTTGTACACTTATTCATTGTGAGGTTTTCTAATTATCCAATGCCTTTAGCTAAGGAAAGCATGCATGCTGTACAAGTGAGATTGGAAATCGCTCCGTAACTTAAACTGGGGAATTTCCAGGTCAATAAAAGCCACATAGTACAGTTGCCCCTCACAGGTTTGGTTTTAATAACTTCAGATAAAGCTATAATGAAAAATATTCAATGACACTTCCATCTATTATCAAAAACCACTTTTCCAGTGCAGCGTGAATAAAAATGTCATCTCCATCTGTACGATTCAATCAGGTGTGATTTGACACTCCTATGGTCCTGTTCTGTGGGAGGGTTCTACTGCAACCTAGTGGCCAATGTGCACAATTGCATGAGGCTTCTGCTCCACAACGTTTGAAAACAGTGATGGCAGTAGAGTTGCGTAAATAAACCAGAAAGCGTTTGTGTCTGGAAATTCATAACTTGAATAAGGCGAGGACCTGGTGTACAAAAAGGCCCTGAAGGCAGTGTGGAGAAGCAGCTCCCATTTGTGCCGTTTTGTGCAGCAAGTGTCTCTCCTGCATGACCTCTCATGCATCAGGCCTCTTGTCTCCTGCACTGTCTAGCAGGTATAAACATGCCCTGTGCTGTACCCAGACTTCCTTCTTCTCTGGTTGCTCCCATTGCAGACTCGTCCTCTGGGCGCCGCCGTATGTCTAAGGTCATTCGCAGACTCGGCAACTCTGTGGCCTGCCCGCACCGTGGCCACAGCTGATCCTCATGGCACCCACCCAGGACAGGATGTTGGCAACATTACGGTTTCTCTACGGCCAAACCATGACAGCGTAGAGTGACATTTTAACCAGAAGATTTTTGGCGCCTTGAAAGAACAGCAGGGAGATGGACAGAGCACCTTCAAAATGAGAATTTTTACCGCCGCAGCACCCTGATATCTCACTCTTGGGTTAATCATGTTGACAGCAGGCTCATCCTTCAAGAAGCAACTGCATACAACGGGCACCTAGGGGCCTAAGGACCGCTGAGGCTGCTGCTAAACCCCCCACCCCGCCACTTGTTGCTCATGCTGGTAAGTGGACCCAGAGCGTCGTTTTAATATTGGCTGCAGTTCTCTTTCGTGCCACCAGGTGGCGGTCCAGAAGCACATCCCTACCCTCCAGCGTGAGGTGTTTCACCAGCTAGATTCACACTCTGTTACTATTGTTGCAAACATGCAAATCCATTCATTCATGTGTAGTTATTTTATGAGACTCAAGATGTCTTCTTATTGTGTAGAGAAGTGGCTCCTACTCATGTATTAAACAGGGTCCTAACAAAGCATAAATGCATGTGACTTTTTTTTTAAAAAGTTCTGATGATTGTTACTTTATTTTATTAGAATTAAATATCCTTTGACTCTTATGTGCATATAGCATTCAGACAGTTTACAAAACATAGTTCTTACATAAAGCTGGCTTAGTGTCAACAGGTTTGTAAAAAGGCAGTATCACTGAAAAAAAGTCATTATGTCGGCAAAGACGCTTGTACAAAAATAATGTAAATTCATAATTAATCCAGGGTGGCAAAGCTCTGGTTTCACAAAAATAGGAAAAAAGAACATTTGGTTAAAGCTTGCATTGAAACTTGGACTGAATATGTTGACCATGAAGACATAGATATTGCACACAAAATGGTGTCAGGGAAACATGGATTTGCACGACGTGTAAACAGAACTGGAGGAGGCGAGCGTGAGGCCTGGCTGTGGTGCGCAGAGGAGGAGTTGGGCCACTATGTCCACGGCTGTCCGTGAGCTGCTCCTCACGCTGTTTGCACGCAGCGCACGGGTTCTGGGCGTTTTTATTGCTTACGCTGTACAGAGACCCCCCCAGGGCCACGTGAGGCCGAGCAGCGGTCCCCATAGGGGGTGCAATGGGATGTCAGGGGAAGCCAACCCTCAGGGCCTTGTTCTTGACAGCGGTGAACTTGCTGACAAAGACGCGTGCGAAGGCCGGGTCCACCAGGTAGCGGTAGGTCTTCGTGAGGGCAGCTGGTGGCTCAGCAGGGGTCACAGGGGGCTGCTGCTGCAGGGCAACGCCTGTAGGGGACAGGTGCTGCGATGTGCGGGTCACATACTCCACCAGACGCTGGTACTGCTGCTCCGAGAGGCGCTCCCTGCTGCCATCGCCCTGGAGGGGGGGGGCAAGTGAGAGCAGGAGTCAATGCGACTGGTGTGGAACCTCCCTGCACTGCCCCATGTCTGCTCAGTGTGCAGAAGCCCAAGCCACCACCTCACCCCACCCCACCACCACTGACCTCAGACTCGCCAGCCACCCTCTGCTGGCACAGCGTGAGGCTCAGCAGGCCATCGTTGCCGGGCTCCTGGCTGCACTGCACCTCGGTGACGGGGAAGGCCTGCTGCTGCGCGTCCTCGCTGAGGCTCACGACGAAGAGCACCTCCCCCGTGAGCAGCAGGCAGCCGGCGTGCTCCTGGCCCGAGCCGCTCACAATGGTCACCTCGAGCGCCATGTGCACCTCAGGCCGACCCAGGGACTGCAGCATCTTCCTGCACAGGCATCACACACATGCGTGGTGAAAATGATGAGCAGAACACATGGCTGCTTCGCGGACTTGTCCCCTCCTTATGCAGGCTGTGCTCCATGCACCCACCGGGGTGTTTATCTTTCCCTGCTTCTGTCTGCTCTCGTGTCCCGGTTCAGCCACAAGCGGCTCGGCGCAGCTTAAAGGCAACGATTCGCAACGGAGGAGGGGGTCACTGCCCGCAACCTGGGGCAGAACCCACATCCCCCACCTTCTGCACGAGGAAACGCCTCTGCATAGGATCAGGGTGAAGCCAAGCGTGTGTGTTCCCTCGCAGGAGGGACTGGGGGGTCTTACCAGGCGTATTTGACGTGACTGTTGGCTGCGTTGGCCGACTTCTCCTCTGCTGGCAGGTACAACTGTCTGGGCAGCTGCCACAGTCCGGCTCCATGGAGGATTCCTGGAGGAACACAATCAAGAAGTCATCATCCAGCAAACGCCACCGGGACTGAACCCACAACCCATGAAGTCACCGGTTCCAGCGCCCTCACGATGACCACCGGAGGGGTGCAGGGGGGACCTGGAGGAGAAGAGCGTCATTTTCACACATGTGCTTTTGGCAGATGCTTTTCTCCAAGGTGATGCACAACTCGGTGTAAACAAACGTGCAGCAGCAGCGCAGTTAGACACACAGCTCGTTGTTACTGCCTGACTGCATGGAGACAGGACGGATGCCAAGGAGTAGGATTACACTGCAGGTGACACTAGCGGGGCCGGTGCGTTACAGGGATTGCGCCGGCCGCACTCCTCACCCTCTGAAGATGTAAATCAGATTACAGTCAGTGTTTTGCTTCAAACTTAAGAGTCAAAACAACACAAACCAGCCCTGTCCCAAAACTTAGCAACTGCACTGCATGGAGCCGTCAGCAGAGAAACAGCTCCAGGACTGATAGGTTGGAGACCCTTTCATGCTGGGAGGGGCTCATTTCTCCCAATCTGGGCCAAAACCTATAAACTGTTGCTTTTGGAGCCCTGCGTGTGGTTCATCTTCACCTCACCCCGCTGCCGAATGAGATGCTCGTGTCACGCGTCGGACACAGTGCACCAAGCGCATGTGATGTCATTACACTGGAACACGGGTGGCTCACACTGTGGCTGTGGGGCGGGGGGGGGGGCGTACGTGTGTGTGAGGGGGGTAGAAAGCTGTTGCTACTATGCAGCAACAGAAGAGCTGACCTCTGGGACAAAGGGGGGCTACTGGAGTACGCAGGGGGGCAGCCCTGTGCTGCAATGCTGAGCATTTAGTGACCGCACTGGGCCAACTAACGCCCCGGGGGCCGAGCGAAGGCCAGCGGTTCTCCAACATCCATCGCCTCTCCTGGAGCTATGAATCACAAGCATGAGTCCATGGCCACAACATGCTCCCACACTCGCTGTTACTACGACAAACAGTTGGTGTTTGTTGGCGGGGGGATGCGCTCGGAAGACAAACGCCGTGAGAATTAATGAGCGCTATCCTGGAAAAATCTGACAATTTATTAATGTTTTTTCTTCCATTTGTGCGTCACATGCATATGAAAATAATTTGGAGGTAATAATTCCATAACTTGGCTGGAAAAGACAGCAAAAATGTGATTTTTAGAAAGAGTTGATTTGTGTTTCGGCAACAAAACCTCAGTCCTGGAGCTCAAGCGAACAGCAGCGGTTTACAGTAAAAATCGTCATCAGGAGGCCACTGAGGGCAACTCGATGAATGCAGGCACTGCCAGCAGGAGGTTAAGCTACCAGGGGCCCCTTGAGCCTGAGGACCAGCTTGGCCTTTTTGGACACAGATGCAGGATAACTCACCATATCCGGTCTGTGAGACCAACTCAGCAGCGCCCCCTATGGGTTTGGTGAACACTCCCACGATGCCCTTGCCCACACCAGAGATGACACCCTTGGCCTTGCTGCCTGCGGAGCCCTGTGTCTCCCACGTCTTCTGGAAGTTCTGCATGGGCTGGTCCACTATGCCTGCAATGGCGCCTACAGAACACATACCGTGAGCAGGAAGCAACACACTCTGTATTGCGTGCACGTGTGGTGGGGGGGGGGCACTAACCCAGCAGGCTGATCCCCAGTCGGGACAGCCCCTGCCTCAGGCCATCACCCAGGCTCTCGGGCAGCTGCCTCCTCCACTCCTCCTGCCGGGTGTAGTGCTCCTCGTCCAGAGACAGGCGGTCCATGTTGCGTGCCAGGCTCGTCGCCAGGTTTGTGATGGACGTGAGTGTACCTGGAGGGCGGGGGACACCCAGTTGGCAAAGCTGGACATACAAAAGAGCTGACAGTGGTTCAGGCTTTACAGAACTACCTTTGGAGATGTGCTTGACAAAGGAGGTGGTCCCACGGGAGACACCGCTGACGAAGGCGCCCGGTCCGCGCGTCAGCCCCTCGTAGGGCAGCCGGAAGAAATCGGCGATGCCGTTGCCCACGCTGCGCACCAGGCTGGCTGGACTGCCCAGGATCTCCAGGGAGCCCACAACCCATCCTGCAGGGACAGAGGTGGAGCCACGGTCAACATCGCACATAACCCAGAGCCCGAGCAGCTGTGCAGCGTGTATGTGTGAGTGGGACCCACCTGCTCTGAAGAGCGCCCCTGCAGCGTAATGCATGGCCAGTGCGTGGACCAACTGCCGTGCGGTCGTGCAGAAGGGCCCCCTCTCGAAGAGCGAGAAGGAGAGCGGCGTGTGGTCTGAGGCGATGTAGAGCTTGAGCGAGGCATGAACACTGACCAACAGGCTCACGGGCTGGATGGACAGCTTGCGCAGGTGCAGTGGCTGCACTAGGGCCCTCGCCGTCTGGTGTATCTGCTCTGGCAGCGTGGCCCCGCCCTGCTCCCCGCTCAGCGCCGTCTCCGGGATGTAGGTGTGGAACAGAGTCTTGATGTAGTAGACGAACGTGTCCTCCAGGTAGACGCGGGCGGGCTTGAGCTGGAAAGTGACCTCGTCGACAGTGCGCCGGTCAGCCGACAGCACGAGGCCCATCTGCAGGAAGCAGGCGGCCTTGAAGCGGTCGAGGGCGAGAGGCGAGGCGACCAGGTTGGACTCACTGCTCCAGGGTCCCGGCTCGGCACGCTGCTCCTGGCACAGCAGCACAGGGAAGTGGAAGCTGGCGCGGCTGTACAGCTGGTTGTCCACCTGCAGGCCGGCACAGTGCACCTCTACCACGCTGGCCTCCGTTAGCCCCGCCCCTTCTAGCCCCATCCCCACCACTCCCAGCTCGGCCGGGGCCACGCTGAGCAGCAGCTGGGACAACGTGAGCCGCAGGAGCTCTACTGAGCCTGTGGGGCTGGTGATGTCATCGTGCAGTGCCACGCTGGCTTCAGTCAGTAGCACCCTGAAGGCCAGAGTTCGATTCCACAGCCTGCCACACAGAGAGACAGAGAGACCCGTTTGATCACTCTAAACATACAGCCTCGTGACTTGAAGGTAAGTGGTTTACCCCACCTTACACTACTGCTGCAGCACCCTGTGTACTTTGTACCCTGAATTACTATGGTATAAATCACAGCTATTAATAATGGGTCAAATTAGACCAAAGTGGCAGCAAAGTAATAAATAATTATCAAAAACCACTTAATATTTCGCACTTTTTACATTTCCAAACAGCTGTATACTTCTCAGAACCCACTGGGGGGGTGGGGGTGTACCTGGAGTGATGGCTAAGGACAACGTCTGCACAGCCCTCGGGGGCCAGTGTGAGGGTCACTGTGCCGCTCTGGTGCAGCACGTGGATGTAGAGGCAGCCGAATCCAGGCAGGAAGACCACCTGGGGGGGAGGGTGAACTCACAGTGAGCTTAAACTCCTGCTCACAACAGCCCTACCCTGTGGACACGACCTCCACTGGACCCAACCACCACGGTGACCTTAACTATTTTACTGGATGCTGCAATTCATTGAGTATCAAATATTTTCCAATGCTGCATCAGTAAACTGTATAAAAGCATAACTGCCAGCAGATTTAAACACACGAACAGACCCGGCACCATCAAACGTTTCGGTTTCCACAGTGAGTAAAATTAATTTATTTTGGGGTGTTTTTTCACATTTGCCGAAATGTGAGAAACGGGATTTTCTGCCCCCCTGTGGTGATGGGTGGGAACAACAACAGCAACAATCGCCGAGGACGGGATGAGACCTGTGTTCCTGGGCTGTTGATGTCGAAGGCGTCACTCCACTCCTTCGTGCCCTGCAGCTGGGCCTTCAGCAGCAGCGTGGGCAGCGCCTCCTTCTGGCGACAGTCGGGGAAGTTGGAGAAGTGGTGGTACAGCTCGTGATGCAGGGTTGAGTTGGCAGGAAGCAGGCGGCTAAACACTTCTGTGCGCGGCGGTTCTGTGGGGACGCGTGTGTGAACCGTACGGACGCAAACACAGTACAAACACCTGGTTTCCTCTCTGTCATCAGTTGTGCCATTCAGTGTCTGCAATTTTGGAGACCTTTCTAGAATCTCATCCGACAGCCCAATATCCACCTCGATTCAGATCTCAGCGTCTCCTGCATCACTACACGATGCTGAGGGTCTGTCACTGTGAAGCCAAAGAGGCTGGCACGTGTATCTGCCTGTTGGTGGCAGTGGGGGGTGGGACGGTGCTCTACCTCTGAAGTTCTCCTTGAGCAGGAATGCGATGGGACACTGGTTGCGGATCATCATGTGGGGACATGGGTCCTCATTCAGCGAGATGTAGGTGACCCCGAGGTGCTCCTGGTATGTCGCCACCACAGCCCTGAGCAGAGGGAACCCACATCACTTAGCTTCTCGTCACCCTCACCAACATCATATAAGCAGTGAGGGAACAATGTATCCAAAGGCGGTGTCCAAAGAAACCCGAGAGGGTGGTGGGTCTGAGGCCACTTGTATCTGAAATTCCTTGGATTTATGTTTCCATGGAAACAGTCTGACCTACCTGGTGCAGGCACCGGTGCGGGGGCATGGCTCCCCTGGTACCGCCACGCCAACCCGTGGGAAGTCGGGCCGCACAGGTACTGGTAGACTCCAAGACTCTGTTCCTCCTGTGGGTACGGTGCTGAAGAGCACATGCCTATGGGGGAGTGAAGATTCTGCCCTCAGGACATCCCAGAAAGGCACTGAGCAGAGCTGGGGGGAGTCCTTGGGGCCCCTAGGGGGCAGGGAAAAGACGGTGGTGTCCGGAGGCTCATACGCCTGCAGGGTGGAGAAGACAACAAACTGACTGAGCATCAGCGCAGAGTGAACGAGGGTCGCGAAATCTGCGGACGGGCAGCCTTGGGCCTCATTGTGGCTTCAGTTGCTGCTCAGACATTCAGTTTCTCTTCTGTTCTTTCAGGTAATTAGCGTGATCAGCATTGGCATCACCCCTGCTGTCCAAGTGATGTTCAGTGACCTCACGGCTCTGAAAGCCGGCGTCCTTGTGTTTGTTTCCTCTGTGCTCAGCTCTTCCGAGCATGCTTTCAACAGCAATGTGATATGGAGGAAAAATGTAAAGCCAAACATGTACTTTGCCCACAGGGAGGTTCTCGTGTGGCTCAGTGAGTACATAAGCCCCTTGGCCATGTTTACACCTGTGTGATTTACAGTGCTCACCTGCGCCACACAAGAGGGCTGCGCCTACCTGGTCGGCTGTTCTTAGGGCACTGCCAGAGAGGAGGGGCCTGTAGTAGATGTGGTCGGCAGTGTTGTTCACCAGGATGATCCTGTCCTCAATCTGCAGGATCTGAATGCCGTGTCTCACGACTGACGACATGCAGAACTGACACACCTGAGGCACAAACACAGCCAGACCAAAATAACAAGAAACACCTTCACTGCGATGTGAAAAGGCTGACATGCAGTAAACAACATCATCGTCATCTCTAACTGAAACAGTTCCGGTCGAACAGCAGCAGGGCTTTTTGCCGTAAACAAGCATCCTTCAGGGTGAACACGTGCACGATCACCCGGCACCTTTCGGAGCAGTTTCTCACCTTCTGCCGGGCGGGAAGGGCCCCCAGCGTGATGTCAACCTCCACAAAGCCTTCCTCGTCCAGGGTCAGCACGTCGGCCCCGGAGCCCTCGTTCCAGCGGGGGGACGTGAGGTCGTGCACGAGCTTCAGGGCGGTGGACTTGTGAACCGTGTTGGTGTCGGCCCAGTAGATACCGATCTGGAAGGCCTCCTGTGGGGGGAACCGGGGTCTGACTGAGGACTGGTCAGGATGATGTCATACAGCAAAGTGAGACCCCAGGTTCGACTGCCCAGGGCAGGAAATGACCACGAGGCTGACTGATGACTGATGCCCCCTAGCTGTGAGGCAAACCAGCAGCACTGTGGGGAATGGCTGAACCCCAAAGGGGCCTTCAAGTATGAACAGGCCCGACAAGTTCGGTATGCTGAAGCCCCGGGGGACCATGACACAGCGCCCCTCCCTGGCTTGGCTGCGCATCAGTGGTGATGAAGCAGCACAGGGTCTTGCCGCCACACACAACCCATCCCTGTGTATGAGCTCTAGAAGATAAACAGAGTTGCTATAACAAAGGGACTCTGCTCAACAGCACGGCAGCCAAATGTCTCCAACTTTAGCTAATAAATCGCTGGCGCTATGGAAACAATGCTCTATTTGTTTCTGTTTCGCCAGGCTGCTGCGCGTTCGCCACGTTCCCGACACGTATCTGCTCCTGCCCTTTGATGTGTTGTGCTCTCTCTCGGACGGCGTGCGTGACCAGTCCATCCAGTAACCCGAGTGCACTTCTAAATGGGTGCTTCTGGGAAGGACTCATGCCAAGGCGCTGGTTTTTACCACGGGATGGGTGCCCACTCCCGGGTGGCACTCATTATTCACACCACGCAGATCAACAGCGGTCCATGTTGGGAGAGCAAACTAGAGACATGAAGGATAAAGTCTGTCTTTTCTTCTCAAACTGCTCCGCACTCCAGCAGCAATGCGCCCTGCAGTACGTGACCCACCTTGAAGTTGGGTGGCACGATGGTCTTCCCGGCTGGGATCTGCAGCACAATCCTTTCGCCCTCAAAGAGCCAGAGGTCCCAGTGGGAGCGGTTGGCCAGCAAGGCCCAGGGCAGCAGCTCCACCAGCAGGGTGTTGAGGCCCGGCTTCCAGGCAGACAGCTTCACCTGCATGGGGCTGTCCCACTGGGCAAGGGGTTCCACAGATCTGCAGCCACAAACACACTATGGTTATAACTGGCGGCCTCGGGCACCATGAAGGGAGGCGGTGACACAACTAACGTTCTGCTACAGTCCATTTGACCTTCACATTTATTCAACTGTCAGACATTTTTCTCCAAAGTGTCATAACACTTGATGTTGGTGGGAGGGATTCAGCAGCCCTGAGGGACACAGCGAGTTTGTTCCTGTACACTGAGGCCAAAAGGGAGAAGCTACACACTTGGAATTTTGGACTCCTTGTAAGTATGACCACCAAGCAGCCAGAGGTACAACTCATCCAGTCTTTCCCAACCGAGATCTGTGTGGCCAAAATTTATCCGTAAACTGTTATCCAGCTCCACCACCTTATTCATTTCTGTGACAGGAAGTGGAAATCCACAAAAAGGTGATGTGAACACCTCTGTCCTGCAGCTCATTCTGTTTCCAGGTAGGTTCAGGTAATCAGCGTGAACTCTGAGAGCTGCCATATGTGTGGCTGTTGATCACTACTGAGGTACTCTGTGCTCCTCGTGGTGAAGTCCCAGCAGAAGGAGCAAAATAACATTCACTGCTGAAGCTTCCGGAAACCCTGGGACAGGCAGTTTGAGCTCCGGTTCGTCAAAACAACATAAAACCGCATAAATGTCATCTGCAGGAATAAAATGAGAACAAAACACTGGATTTCTGCAAACGGGGATCTGTTTGTGCTTAAAGACACAAATGGGTGCTAATGATGTTCTGATGGTTGTTCTTAGCTGGCAGCGGCTTGCTTTCTGGCCTCTGCTGGAGCCGCCACATACATGGGAAATAGACCTTAGCCTGGTGTTCCTTCATAAAGCGGCACCGCTGGGGGGCAGGGTGGGGTGGGGTAATGAATGACAGAGACTCAATACGAAACCACGAGATAGCAGAGGAACAGCACACCAGCAGAGTGCGGTGACACAACCACAGGAACCCATATGGCCAACTCTGTACACAGAGTGTGCGGGAGTGTGTGTTACCAAGACCTTGAGTTATTTTAGATTTTTCCAAATGTTTGAGACAGCATACACATTTTCATACACACACAGCAGAGCTCTTGCAGCCCACAGCTGCGCTCTGTCTAGGAGATCCAGGCCCCGTCTGCGTGAGAGAAACGGGCTGCATCTGACACACTGACGGAAACTGACAGCTCTAAGTCTTGGGCCGCAGGAAGGCAGTCACGCAAATCTGCATTAATCCTGCAGGGATCGTCCTGTCATTCCTTACATGTCACACTTGTGGGAAGGCAGACCACTGAAGGACGCTCTTTTGCCGTCTACCCGCATCTCTGCTGCCTCCACTCTGCTGCACGTTTTACGTCCATAAACACCAGCACTGAGATGAACCCAGCTGGAGCTAAAGCAGGACACTGCCAGTGCACTTAGCACTCATTGTCCAACTGACTCAGACTCACACCTCTTAATGTCCAGCAAGTAGCAAAACACTAAAGTTTTTCTCCTTCACCCCCAAATGAGCATTAACTGTACAGGCCAGGTCACGCATCCCCTATCTGTACACCATCAACAGGAAACACTTCAGGCTGCTGGGTGTCATTGTGATGCAGGGAACAGCACTGGGGCCTCAGCTTCTGAGCTGTGGGTTTATACATGGGACTGAATGTGTCAGTCTGTCCTCCTAGTGTTTGCGTGGGTCTCCTCCTGGTCTTCTCCCACAGTCCAAATGTGCGTTTCAGGTGAATCATTCGCTAAATTAACCAAGGTGTGTGTGCACGCAAGTGACAGTGTGTATACGACTACCCTGTGATGGACTGGTGCCCCAACCAGACTGTCCTGCCTCACACCCCATTTTTTTTTTTACTCCTGACGTCTGCCTGCTATTAGCTGCTGCAGGTGGGTGTTGGCTAAGTGATGAAATAACAGTAATAATTCTGACTCTGAGGAAAACGTAATCTGTGGACTCTCTGAGTCATGCTGACCACAGAACAGGTCCCTGGTTCAAGACAGACAGGTGTGGAACTTTATTTGGCACCACTGCAGGGTTCCATGGTGCTGTGACGTTCCCTGATGTCCCTGAACAGGACAGAGTGATCAGACTGGGTTTGGACAAAGCAAATTCTCTGAGGGGAAGCGGACCTGTTTCTCTTCACCAGCACTTCACTGGGAACCCGCTGAACCCCATCGAGGGCCCCACCACAAGAGTCGGCGTCTCCTTGTTTTGCCCGTGTCTGTGCAGAGCCCAACCCCACCCGGTGACAGGAGTCTGTGGGTCCACGAACAGCTGATCAGCAGATGCTCGCGCTCACCAGCAACACCAGCAACACCAGCAACTTTCTCCTTTGAGCTCTGGGGATCTTGGAGGCCGGTTCTACACTCCTTGCACAAAGCAGACGAAGCGCAGAGCGGGACAACACAGCTTATTAGACCCAACTTTGTTCCACAGCTGGACAGCAGGACCTGGCCAGTTTGCTGATCCGCAGCCCTCATACTTCATTCTATTTACTTATAGTAAGAAAAAAGCCCTCAGCTACATTTTCTGCCTGCTTGCTTCTCCTTGTGTCCTACTGTCCTGGTCAGGTACGGACTCAACAGCATGATGAGGGCCCTCTAGTGGCCAGCCACAGACTGTTCAACAGGGTAAAAAGTGCAATAAAAACTGCAGGACAGGAGCCAGGGTGGGAGGCCAGTACCTGTCAGAGTCCTTCCTTACGTAGGGCCACGGCAGCTGGGTGGAGACCTTGTTCCCGTAGAAATCGCGCAGGATGTTCTCCAGGTTGTCCCCCCCTGCAGCCCTGTTCACGATCTGCTTGATGAGGCTGGTGGAGATGGGCACGGCACACTGGGAGACATCCTGCTCCTCCCTGCACAGTGACCAGAGCAACACACTCACACACATCTCTCTGACATGGGACACGGCACGGTGTCACACCACCATGTTCCTCATTTCCCCACAGAATCGCAGCATCTCACCACTCCGCTCACACGCATTCAGAGTTACTGAGCTCAGTGAAGAAAACTAATAAAGTGATGCCTTTCTGTAGATGATTAAGACAAAAAAGACAGAATGACCCAAAGCTCCATGGAGGAGGACCATTTTGCTGCAGGTCAGGAGCAGTGATTGACAGTCTGTCAGATGGATTACGTGCACATCCAGGAAAAAGGGTCCCCCCCTGCAGCTCTGCTGTGAGATGCCGGGCCTCTTCATGAAATAAAGGCATTTGTGCTGCAAACGGAAACAGCACTGCAGGCTTAGGAAAGAACGACCGCGAGTAACTTGACTGTCGGACATCTCTCATTTATCTGTGGTCGTGGACGGGCCTCTTAACAGGCTTCCGATTGTCGTCTCAGGCTCACATGTGGTCAGTCCGCTGTGCAAAAATAGAGCAGAGGGATCTGTGACAGGGTCCGGTCAGCCTGTCTGTGTCTGTCTGCTGCGGCGACCACACTGCAATGTCCAATCTCCTCCTTAGTGACCACAACTATCCGGAATAGCAGGAAGGAAAAGAAGAACCACTGTCCAGCTAACGTGTCAGACTGTACTTGTCCTGGGGAGCACCAGGGGAGCTGTGCTGTGTGAATGTGCAGTGGACTGTGTGATCAGAGACACGTAAAGATAAAGGCAGGAGCACAGTCAGGCCTGGTATGCCCCCTGCAGGGTAAAAGCACAGTGGTCATGGGGGGAGGGGGGGAGCAACCAAGCTGTACAAATGTAAGGACAAAAACCCCTTTGTGGTGGCCCTCAACAAAGAATTTACCCTGAATTGGTACAGTAAAAATGACCATGCTGCTCGTTTCTGAATACCCAGAGGAACACTGGGAAGGGTCCAGTACCTTGCCTGGAAGGTGAGGTGGTGTGTGAGGTCAGACTCCACATTGAGCAGCGGCTCCTCCTGGCCCTGTCCCGGGATCAGCTGGCTCTCATGGAGGTTTAAGCTCCTCTTCTCGATGTGAATGATGATGGGGTCTGGCAGGTGGCTCCGCATGATGAACAGGGGGCTGAAGATCACCTGCAGTTGTATCACACAGCCGTCAAACCAGTGTTACACACACACAAATCTGTTCAGTAGGACCTCTTTTACTTAGTCAATAGGAATGAGGGTCTTTGATTGTAATCTGCTTTGTAGATTAGTTTGTCCATACAATTCCCCAAATACTGCTGTCCTGCAGTACTGGGATCCAGTAAAACAGTGCCCTTATTATCCACGTTTACAGAGAGCTGTGCACTGCGGCCCTGTGGATCTGAATCGTGCAGCTGTGGAGGTGGGAGTTGTATTGAGATTTACAACAGCAGGGCTCTGATGTGAGAACAAACTCCCAGAGCAACAGAAAGGTGTCCGAACCAGACAGCAACTTGGCCAACTGACCCCCTGGTGGGGTGGAACACTTACCACCCTCTGCTGCACAGGTGAGTCGGGTTCAATGGTGACCAGGGTGCACCACACGTAGAGGAGGGAGCCACCAGAACATGGGACCTGCAGAGAGGACAGAACCAGACCTTCTGTTACATGACAGCTTTACACATTCACAAGTGGCTATTATTTTATTAGGGTTATAATATTCTTGTGTACTCATTCAACACCTTTCTCAGCAGCGACTTACAGTTGTAAGCTATTTACAGTGATTTAAAGTATTACTGTATCAGTTGAGGATAAGCACCTTGCTCATGGATACTACACCAGAAATGGGGATTTAAATGTCAGGGTGATGCTTTAACCGCTACGCCATCAGCTGCCCTGGGTAAGGACTCAGTGGTTATTGGAAGTCCCATTTGGAGCCCTGCAGTTATACAGCTGTACGCATGAATCAAACTGAATTCCTTCAATGTTAAGTTTTAAAAATGGGTACACTTATTAAGGGTAAAAGGTCTGCTAGGCAACTACAATAACAAGAGCAGCAAACAACAATGCCAGGGGTGTCTGCAGAACTTCTTCCAGGGAGGGGCGCAGGGATCAAAGCCCCCCCAAGTTCCAAACTGCAGCCACAGAGCATTAGCATCAATGGAGGCTTATACCCAGTCCCAGAAACGTATTACCATGGTCTGTCCCCAGTTTGCTCCTCCGCATTCATGAGTAATAAAAAAAAAAATCTCCCCAAATCTCTGGTGCGCCAGCATCACAAGACAGACAGTCAAGCGCTGTTCTGTTAACACTCGATAATAGGCCATTAAAGGGGCCGAGTTGATTTAAAACCTGCAAATCTGTCCCTTCAGGCAATAGATATGTGCTATAGGTCCAACATGAGGATTTGGCCCTCACACTGCCTGGGGTTCATCGCCGGGTTCCTCAATCAACTAGACACAAAAGCCAGGCTGGACTCTCACCTGGAGCTCCGAGTCTGGTCCACAACGACCAGCACCAGGCCCAGTATCAGGCCCAGCACCATCAGGCTTAAGCAGGTGACTCCTAACTGTAACCAGAAGTAAAGCTGCATTTCTGCACCTTGTAATGTCTATAAGACACATGCAACTGATTTTTACTAAAATTTTTGTTTTTGACGTTCTTTGTTTTGTGACTTCTGAAAACTGTTAAGACAATGTGGAACGGGACAAATACCCCCTTCTAGCACTCCCACCACAGGTCCACAACCCTGGTGGTCTCGCTGGAGGTGCTCACCTGCACCACGCAGCTGCTGCCTCTCTCGTGGCACACGAGCTGGACATCTCTCGACCAGTCCTCATCACCCCGTGCCCGCACACACAGTTCGGTCATCTCAGAGTCCTCCAGCACATAGGAGGGAAGCTTGCGATCGGCCTCCAGGCAGTCCACATGCTCCCGGACCACTGTCTGGCCATCAGGGCCCACATAGTGCTGCACCACACGCAGCTCTATGTCTTGGCACAGGTAGCTGCACATCACCTGCCGGCCGCAGATCACAATCTGGGGGGAGGAGGAAATGGGGACATTGGATACAAGCTGAAGCCAACAGGTGGTGAAGTGGTTAGAGCAGCTGCCTTTAAATCTATTTCTTACACCAATACCTTCGATCAAGGTTCTTAACTTGAATCAATACACTAAACATTACAGTGCTGTAGAGATCTTTAAAAAATCATTTAAAATTAAATAATTTTGTGCAACAGTGTACAAAGCTGAAAGTCACTTTGGAGGAGAGTCAGATGCATGAATAAATATTAAAAAGTTGGGCAGAAAGAATTTGGGCACAATGAGCAACAGGATTTGTGGAGCACAGATGTCATTAAATGAGTGTGACAGCTACTGAGGTGTCCCTGCCCTGGTCCCGACACCATCATGCAGCCATTTCCTCAGGTTGTCATCTGTCATGGAGGATAAGCTGAGCTCTGCGGTACGCGGACAGATTCCTCCGCTGCTGACGGCTCTGAATGTGCTGCCCGGGGGGCCACACTCCTGCTAGAGGGTAGCTTGCAGCAAGGGGCTGCGCATCAGTCAGCCACCGTTGTCATCGAATCCTCATCATCCAGGCCCTGCGGTACATGTTGCTGTTGTGACACTCTCAATGTCCCGTGCGCCTGCGATGGGTTGACGAGTGCGTGTATGTTTCAGGGAAAGAGCAGTGCTTGCGTGCTGAGGATGACGCGACGAACATCAAGTAAGAGAAGTTCTGTTCAAACCAAAAACAGCGATGCTGTCATTAAGGACAGTCAACAGCCATGGTGCTGAGGAGACGTGCCGAATGGACACTGACAGCCCGGTGACTTCAGCCGTATCACATGTATAGGCTAAAGCTGCACCCAAAGGGCGGTTGTGCAAGGTGATTCCACTGCTGTCACCGCCACTGCTGCAGACTCCTTGCATAACGGGCCCGGTTTGACCGGGGTTCAAACCCTGACACTTACGCTGATGGGAACAAGATGTGTCCCCATTGTGTGGAACAGACCGGAATGCACAGCCCTTGTTTGGTCTACAGGAGTGTGTGACACTTGACAGTGTTTACAAAACAACATGTCTGTCGCTTCACCACTGGTTCGCTTATTTTCACATGGGCCACTTGTGTGTCTTGGGCTGTTTAAGTATGACAACTTTAGTCTTGCGGCATATTGTTATCTTTATAATAACGTCAACATTTCACCGTGAAATTCCAATGAAGATACTTCTTCTGAAATCATTGGAAAAGACAGGGCAGCATGGTGTGTGTGGCGCTAGTTGCATTACAGTACTTTGGCTGTCCATTTAAATGCAATTCCATTTGTGTCCATGTTGCACGCTCTCCCCATATAGTGTGGCTTCCTCCAGGTGGTCCAGTTGCCTCCCACAGTCCAATTACACGTTTCAGGTAGGTTAGTGACAATTTGCCCACTGTGTGTGTGCGCGTGCATGTGTGTGTGAGAGAGACAGAGTGAGACTAAGTATGAAAGGTTGACTGGATTGTATTAGAACACCACAGCAGCACTATAGAGCAAGGTGCTGAACTGGGATTTGTAATCTCACACACATTTGGGCCAATAAATAAAAGTGTGCTGGTGAGGAGAAAATAATAAGGATAAAAATAATGAACATGTTGTGGCTGTACTGCAGTGGTCAGTGACAGACTGGGTAGCTGAAGATCATAGAGAGATACCAGTACCTGCTTCTGGACCCCGCTGAGCTGCTGGACCTTAATGACCAGGGAGGCGGTTCTGCCCTTGTACTGGATGGTCCTCAGCAGCGTGCCCACGTTGTCCACGCTGAAGGGCTCCGACCAGCGCCAGTTGCCCCAGCCCTCAATGCAGATGTGCAACAGCTGCAAAGGAAGACACACACACACACACACACACACACACACACACACACACACACACACACACACAGAGTTACACTTTCTGTTCTTATTTATGCCTTTTCAAATGGCGAGTAAATAGTCAAGGCTTTGTTTAAAGTTCCTGTTTACTGGTCTGAACATGTGGATGGCTGTGGTACCTGGGCACCCGCGGATCCAACTGCGCACAATAAACTTTTTTTTTTTTGCAAGTGGGTGTGGAAGCATGTGGCTGCACTTGTAGTCCACACTTCTAAATAAGCTCCAGATTGTTAGAAAAACACACACTGTACACTGGAGCATCCATCAGTGGAGAACATTACAGTGGAAACCTGTGAAGTCACGGAGGAAGGAGGAGGAGGAAACTCGTGTTGTACAGTGAGTCACAGCTTCCTGACACTGGAGCACCCAGCAGGTAAAGCCAAATCTCTCCGCCGGGTGTAATAACCTCTGCTCTTCAGTGGAATGTGACCCAGTTCAGGTTCTCTGCCAACATGTTGAGGAAAAATGAACTAAATAATAATAAACTAAAAAGTAACTGACAAAAAGCAAAGTAAAGCAAGGCTGAAATGCTGAAGTTATTATAACATGCGGAACATTTATCCTGCCATTTAAAAGAAAAAGTGGTGAAAAAAATGTGGCCTCGAAGGTCAGCGCCCGAGTAGATCACAGAGCGTTTGTTCTGCTGTAACTCGGGCTCGCCTGCTGTTTGAACACATATTCCATTACAATAACACAGCCAATCAAAGGCTGAATTCAATTTCAGAGATCATCCTCCTCACTGCGTCGCCTAACTAGAAATGACACCGTTTCTCAGATCCGCTCTGAGATCTGCTGACGGAGAAGTGACAGAGCGGAGGAAACGGCACACCTCAGGCCCACCAGAAGCCCCCTCTCCTGCTGTGTCCCACCTGCGGCACAACTTGACCTTCAGACAGGCTCACGTCACTTCAAAAACCAACCGCTCCCATTTACTGCGCCCACATCCCAGAGAAACAGGCAAAACAGTGACATGGGATGTAGGAAGAGGAACAAAACAAAAACCAAACAAAAACAGAAACCCAGAGAAGGTGCTGACAGTTTTGAAAGGGAACCTGGAACACGAATGAAACTTCTCCTGGGCCTACCTAGCAGTTTGTTCTAGGCCCACTCAATATTTTGAAGGGAAACTTTGCCAGTTCCATTGTTGGAAGGAAAAAGCCTTGCAGAGAAACTAAAGTTCACCCAAACATCTGCAAGCCCGTGGTCGTACTCTGTAACACTCTGTAATTCAAACAGAGCGGCAAACACAGAGTACAGCGCTTTGCCTGCTTCTGGGGCCCTCTGAAGGTCCAGACAGGGAACAAGAGGGCCTGGGTGGGAACACCTACGTGACACAAAAGTCAGAGAAAAGAATGGACTGAAGGAGCACGGCGCCAGTTCTGCTTCCAAAAGTGGTGAGTGGGTTAAAGGAGCAGTGGAGCCCAGGTTGGGACGGTGAACATTTGAGGGTTGTGAAGGAGTAAAAACTGAATGTCTGCCCAAGAGGCAATTTTCTATTGAGGCTGCTCAAATATGGCTACCACAGCAACCACTGCATCTTTAAATCTCTGCTATAAAGTTGCTCCAAAATTGGATTTAGACCTTCTTATCAAAACCTGCCAAGGGCATATTTCAAAAACAAACTTCAAAACATCCAAGCACAGCCCTACCTCCTCACAGATTAGAGGGGTTAGAATATGATTAAAGTTGGCCTCGTAGAGCAGCCAAGCTCCAGTACGCTGGCGGGCTCCAGTTTCCACTGGAATGAATGCATCTGGGGGCAAATTATTAGAAACTGACATTTAGGGTTAGGAGCAGCTCTTGAGTTTTAGTGCAAGGGGTTTAATACCCTCTCTAATGGTGACCTATCCTGACCTGAACACCGGGGCTGGTGCCGGAAAAATACTATAGCTCTTGGTGCTAAACCATTAGCAAGTGCATCTGACGTCCAGTAGAGGAGGTCAGTGGGTAGGGCCTTTGCCTCACAGCAGCGGGGCTGTGGGTCCTAACCCAGCCTCAGCTCTGCCAACATTTTCCACCCTTGGTCCAAAAACAAGCTGCTCAGGTGAGTCAGGTGACTGAACAAAAGGCTGAGTGGCCCATGATGGAGTGGGACTCCAACCAGGTGCATCCTATGCTAAATTTTAAAAATCCTGAAAATTCAATTGATAAGATAAAATTCAAAAAAGTATGCCGATAATGAACCATTAAAAAAATTAATCAAACACATCCGCAACCTTCCATCATACTTTGCTTCCATGGCAACACAAACAAGCACAGAAAACATAACACATGGAGCCGATGTAGTCAGCCATGTTGCTAATTATGTGGTGAGTCGATTAACCGAAAATGCCTCCCTGGTGTCATGATTAACCGAGCGTCATGTGGAAGAATGGCCTTTGTTCCTTGCAATACATCTGACAGCATCCACATCATTTTCTTGCAAAACCTGCAAAACATCCTAATTGTTTAAAAAAGCCAAATTCCAGCGGGCCGCCTGCGTCACATACCAGGAACCCATACCAAGAGTATTGCTAGTTACACCAGGGACTGATTCAGTGGGACGATCCATCAAAACGCCTCCCGGCGCAAGTTGCAGGAGCCAAAACAAAACAGGAAAGGACTTGTTTACATCAGCGCTGGTGATCTAAATGCAAACTTCAAGTAACAGAAGCACCAGGGGGAATGTTTTCCTGATGTGAACAAAACCTAATCTCAGTCCGCTGGACAGAAAGATGCCAATTTCCTGTGTCTGGGACAGCTTCTGCCATCTTCAACCAGGGGAGAGATAGGGGTAACCACGTGCAGGTTTCCCCTGTTTGCCGCCAAGCCCGTTATAGCGGGCACCCGAAACCACAACCCCGTAGCCTGTAGGGAAAAAACAGAGGAGAAATAGAAATGTGCTTCTGCATACTCCAGGCTGCTGTGAGAGTGTTGTCAGAGCAAAAGGCCACTTATGGCCACAGTGATGGCCAAATCAACCTTCTCAGGTTTTCTGTGGAATGCTTGCTGAGCCCAACGTGGTTGCTGCACCGTGGCAGCTATTCCTGGGGTCGTCTCGAAATTGGAAGCGCACAGATTTCCTGCACATTGTCGTCCAGAGCACTGCGCTCCAACGCGGAAACAAAGCCTTGCTTGTCCGGCGGCCCGAGGAACGGGAGAGTGGCGTGCGTTTAATGGAAAACAGGTTCTCGACAGGGGAAAACAAAGGACGTCAAACACCAGGTCCTTCCGACGGGAAGGAGAGAGAGAGCAGTGGAAGGCCAAACACCATACTGTTGGCTCCAGCACCAAGGTTACAAGCCCAACGCAAGTGGCATATGGTGGATTTTAACAGCTGTCTGAGTAGTCTATTGTTTTGGAGTGGACTGACAACGAGAAGAATGGTACATCAAAGAGAAAATCTGCAATTTAACTAAGTGGTTTGTAGCCGGGAGAAGGTATAGAGTGAAGGCCAGGAGAACAATGGGGACACTGGTGCTGGAGGGGGTGGTTTCACATCTGACAAAAAGGATCTATAAGCCTGACAGACATTCCAGACATACTGGGGTTGGACCATCCCCGACAGCACCGATGGCCAAGCAGAGCGGTTCTGATGGCGGATGGCAGTAAAACCGCACCAGAACTAGATACAGAACCAGAATTCGTGGTTGCCCCCCCTCACCCCCTATGTCTAACAGGAAAGGCAGATCAGGCCTTTGGCAATGGCCACATGGAGAGACAGGACTTGTGTCACTCTCCACTTCAAATGCCAGACAGTACCCAGGCCTGGTGGGGGGCTGGGGGTTCACTAGAGACACTCCTATGAGTCTCCAACAGTGCTACAAAGACAAACCCTCTAAGATAAAAAGGAAGGACAGCAACAAACTGTACTCAGCTGTAAGCAAACATGTCCATCACTGTAATGGGGACACAAAGTAACACACAATTCAAACACAGCACAACAGACTAAGACAAGATAGACAAAACAGAGCCTTAAAAACCAAGAAACAGGTGAGTGGTAGGGTGGTACTAGTACAGCATGGGGTATATGCACTGCTTGGCCAAAAAAAAAAGTCACCCACTCTAATATTTGGTTGGACCGCCTTTAGCTTTGATTCCGGCACACATTCGCTGTGGCATCGTTTCGACAAGCTTATGTAATGTCACAACATTTATTTCTGTCCAGAGTTGCATGAATTTTTCGCCAAGATCTTGTATTGATGATGGGAGAGTCGGACCACTGCGTAAAGTCTTCTCCGGCACAAGATCCCAAAGATTCCCAATGGGGTTAAGGTCTGGACTCTGTGGTGGCCAATCCATGTGTGAAAATTATGTCTCATGCTTTCACAATTTGAGCCCCATGGATACTGCCATTGTCATCTTGGAATATGAAGAAAAAATCCATTGACGGAAAAACCTGGTCATTCAGTATATTCAGGTAGTCAGCTGAGCTTATTTTTTGGGCATGTAACGTTGCTGAACCTAGACCTGATCAACTGGAGCCACCGCACATCACAACACTAAGTTAAATCCAGGTGGTGACTTTTTTTTTCGGCCGGCCAGTGAATGATACTCTACAGAGCAAAAAGTCATAAAACAGTTCTGCAACATCTACATTTATTTATTTAGCTGATGCATTTCTGCAACGCGACTCACAATGTGAAGCTACTTACAATTATCCAGCCATTCATCCAACTAGGTAATTCCTACAGGAACAATTCTCAGGGCGCTATAAATAATCAGACTTTCTTAAGAGTACTACAGCAGGAGGTGGTGTTCAAACCTTGACCTTGGAATCGAAAGGCAGCAGCTCCAGCTACTGTGCTATCTTCTCCTTCTCCGATCATCTGCAGCTCACATATGAGCAAACCTTACCAAGATAAATGTTCCACAGGCTTTGTGCTACCCAAGAGATGCTGAGGGAGCCCAGCAACAGATCCATTCTGCGATGGGAAACAACAGTGAATTACAGCGGTTCCTGCATCATCTCTACAGACTGGAGCAACCGTCGCCCGTACGGCAACACTCACAGGCTACCTCTAGGTGCTTCAGGGCGAAAGGTGACAAAGCGGCCACAAAAGACGCAGGAGTGCCTGCCTCTCCACTCGCACACTCACATAAGCACACACAGGTGATGCAGCAGGCCGCTGGATGGAACCGCTGCTTTTCCTGCTCTGTCACACGCACATGTTCCCCCTCTCGATGCTGACATGCCGTGAATAAAAGCGCTTAATGAACTGAACTCGCCAGGCCGGCAGGTGTTGAAGTATTTACTGTGAACGGTGCACCGAGGTTCTGGCAATGAATCCAGGTTTGTTAACAGAAATATAATGGGCAGAAAAAGGCTTAAAAATAGAAAAGCACTTCATTATTTATGTTTACAAGGTAACAAAAGAGGCCTTGTGTTGCTACCGGCAAGCAAGGGACCGACAAATGAATGACGAATGAAAAAAACGGCACTCCGTCATTCACTCCGTACACAGGATGCTGTATGAAAAAGCCCGAGTTTGAATCGGGAAAGAACAGTATATTTTCTTAATTACTTACTCTTTGGCTTGTCAAGGAATTCACAAGAAAAAACAAACAGACCTTAAAAACACAAAATCAACCCCGAATCAAAATTATAAAAAAGATTTATCTTCACATGTCAGTTTAATTTTAAAGCCCTCTCATGCATATATTACTTCACTTACAAAAATATGGACCTCATGGCAGATTAGTATGCAAAACAAAAAGGAAAACAGATATGGTTGCCAAAAATCAGGGAGCACAACAAACAGACTGAAGCAGTTCTGGGAAGACTTCACTATGAATAAAATAGTTTGCAAGGTCTCTAATGTGAAAGGTAGCAGGTTTAACATCCCTTTGTGCTGTTCTGCTGTAAGTAGTTCGGTGGGCCTGGCCCAAGCACCACTAGTGCACATCGGCTCTTTCAGCGTAGCGCCCCGGGAGGGGACATATATCTGTTCGCACCCCATGAAAAAAATTAGGCACAGCAAAAGGGAGGCCCTGATAAATCAGCACAGCCCCGCTGGAGCCCTCTCGAACCCAGAAGACATCACCTTGCACTTGTACAGATGCTGTGCTAGACTGTGGGAGGCCTACAGTCTATCACGCTTGGAGGAATGGGCCGGAAGTTGTGGGCCAAGGACATCGACGACATCTCAGGCGTCACCCTTCATTTACATCTTCGCTGCAGACGGCGAGGACTCGGCTTGTCTGAAACGACACACCGAGCGTGGCTAACTGCAGCTCTCCCAGGGTCTCTGTCAGGTGATGGGACTACTGAGCGATGGGAACCCAGGCCACCCGCAACAAAAAGCAGTTGCCTGCAGCCTGTAATGGCCCGCATGGTGAAAGCGTCCCCAATCCCCACTGCAGCAAACAACCAATTCAATCTGTCTTGCCAGCTGTGACCGTGTCCCAAATTCCACGACCGAGTTCTTGAACTGGGTCCCTGTTCATTAAAGCTACTGATGGATTGGTCAGATTTATCCTGTCACAGAGCATTCCAGCACAAAGTGCTAAGTAAGGCAATTATCCAAACTGTGAGTCTAACCCCAAGGCCGGCTGCCGGCATGAGAGCAAAGGGAGCATTTGGACTCGATCCCTCACAGGCTGTTCCCGGTACCTGTGGGGAAGAAGTTCAGCACCGGCTGCCAGTCCTCTCGACTGGGCCCTGCCTGAATGCCGTGCCTGGGCTTCCGGTTAAACAACCCTGTAGGCCTGTAGTCCCCGTCACATTAATTCTCAGAGTCCCAGAGTACGGCTGCTTAACGTGTCTGCTGCTGGGCAAATTACAATTTATTCCTGTTATGAATATTCCTTGTAGGCACTTAATGTTCCCCTGGTCCAAAGAAGCATTCCCCTTCCTAAACCACACAAACCACAGGGATTTCCATCACTCTACATATCCTGTGTAAAGAAGCCAGACATTTCAACCATCTTAACCACATGCTTTGCTCACAAACTCCAGCACCACAAAAAAAAAAAAAAAAAACACCATGGGTAGAAGAGGGAGAAGGGTTGGTCCCCAGCATTCCTGGCAAGGAGGTCAGAGGTCACGTGACGCACACATCACTCTGACAAGTGAGGCCCCTGAGGTGTAGGGTGTGAGCGAGGGGTTTGGGGATCTATTGCTGTAAAATTAGTGAGGTGTGAAGGCATGCCAGGCAAGAGCAGGAGAAGCTCTGCGCTGATAGAGAACAGGCCACAGGAAATGTGCTGAGGCCCGCCAGTCCGCACCAGCGAGGAAGAACAGGACACTTTCGGTCTGTCCGCCGGGCTGCTGATGCTCTCCAAGACAATGCGTGGAAAAAGATACCATCGTGAAAAGGGAATCTATATATAAATTCATCCAGAAAAGGTATTAAAATGTCATGCAAGTGTAGGCCAACAGACCATGTTGAACATTGGTCAACTTCCAAAAAATTGAAAAGTTCAGACTCTTAAACACCAAAGTAGAGGAGAGGTTAGTAAAGGGCTACTGCTTTTCTTACCCACCTGACATCACTAGCAAGACAGAGATTACATTTGTACGCTCCTCACATCACTTCTCGGTTTCAGTCCCAGGTGGCTATGAAATGGGGAAGGGGAGACTAGTGGGAAAGTAACAGGTCGCTGGATGACTGTCACTTCACTACCTCTGAGCTCTTCACACTCCCTGAGCGAGGCACTCGTTTCTCACACGTGAAGCCGTCTGCCCCGATATCAAACCCGCAGATCAACCCATCTGTCCAGGAAAGGCATTGACTCATCGGGAGAAAACTTTACCTCCCGGATTGGGGTCACTTTCCACGTCCCCCGAGTTGAGAGTCTTGGAGTTATTTTAGACATCAGCAGACACTAAGGGACTACAGGATTGGGAAAAAAAGGCCTTAATATGCGGTTAAGTGCAGTATGTGATACCCTATCCTTTTGTTGTCTGTTTTCTTATCAGGCTTCTTAATTCAGGCATTATGTGTAAGTGGTCAACGCACTACAATAACTATGCAGAATTAATTGGAGTGTTGACATGCTGAGAGCCCCGTCATTCTGCACGACATGTCCCGATCACTAAGATTTTAAACAATAAATGTTCTGGCTCCTTTTCCTTCTACCACATGTATGATAACTGAAATTGCAAAGAATCTGACTGATAACACTCTTAAATGTACATCCTGATATCCAACATTGAAAACATTACAGCATTCTGATTGTTGTTGCACAACTCCAATATGACATCAGCTGCAGGGCTGCTTTCAATGTGCCTCTAAAAAGGTCGGGCTGGATTTCACAACTGGTCGGCGCAGGTTGAGAACACGGGTAAGGGTTGCTCTTGAACTGTCCATCCAGAGCTTGCCTATTCTCCATACAGTCGCAGCGACGCATTTCCTCAAGCGCGCCTTTCTCAACATCTGCTGAGAGCCACAAGGCAGCGAACATGTGCTCGCAGACTGATTTCAGATCACCCACCCAACACCTCACCCAAAAACCACAAAGGGTTAAACACAATTAATCTTCCTTAACAATGCTGTCAGGACACTGGCATGCAGTACTTCCTGATGAGGCAGAGAGACACCGGCTGACAATGCAGGCTGGGGGTCGCCGGGCGCTTGGGGTGGGCCTCGCTCTGCCTCTAATTAGAACCATGAGCCGGGCCGACTCCCCTGCGGCCGCACTGTCGTAATACCTGCAGGGACTTGTGGGAGCGCCAGCTGTACTGGTGGCTGTGAAGGCTCGCCAGCAGCACGTTTTCATCCGTGTCCACCTGGCCAAAGCGTAGCGTCTCGTGAGTGTCATTGCAGATCACGTAGTGGCTGAAGACCAGCTCTTCGGCATCTGGATCTTGGTTCTATAAACCGGGGGAAACAGGTAAGGCTGTTAGCAGGGAAACACACTTTCAAGCTCCACATGAATGCTCACAGAAGAACTTTCCATCAGCTGTCTCATTAAAACTTATCCTGGGCCTTTAGGGTGTTCTTCAAAACCCAGGGCATTCTAGAGCTCCTTAAGTCTACAGGGCCTTAGGTGACATAACTGTGTAGGACAAAGTGACCTTACTTCTGTCACAGGGTTTTAGAGGTATAGGTCATCCTGAAATAATCCTCAGCGGAGGTCTACATCAACCCTTTAAACACATAGAACTGTTCTGGAGTTTTCCATGTCTGTCCCAGTAAAAAGTAGAGCCTTTATGTTTGTTGGACAAAGCAAAAGAACAAAATAAAGGACAGAAAATGGTACTACACATGCTTATTCAACAGCTCTGTGTCTTGTCTTGATTCATACAGTTTGTTTAGGCCCACATTCAAGTCTGAATTGATGACGGTGAAATGCTTCTTGCAAATTTATGTGTGCAAAATAGGTTTACCTTCCAATAAGCTCAAAAAATTACAGAGACAGAGCGAGGAAAGGTCCCAGACAGGTAGAGTCGCACTGCTGCTACCCACCACCACTCGGCTTATGCTGGGTACGAGCCACGTTTTTTGCCGGGCTATCGGAAAACACCGGGTCTCAAAGCACAGATTTCAGAATGGGCCAAAGTTCATGTGCATGCAGGATTTTCTAAACAAGGGTGTCGGGAGCCAGCAAATGACTCAGGCGAGAAATTTCCAAAACGCATCCTGAAGGGCTCCTGGTGGACATTTTTTTCCACAGGAGAGCAGATCCACCGCACCCTCCGCCTACACAGCGCTCGGTGCTGAATACTCATCCGAGAGCTTCTCAACAGCCATCCAAATCCCATTCAGCCCCAATTCATATTTAACAGGGAAACACGGGTACTGGTAACAGAAACTCGCATTGTAAGACGGATTTTTAAGTGTTGAGCATGGTCTTGTGTGTTGCTGAAGGTTCTGTGGGACAGCGGGAACGTGAGCGGTGCTCAAACTGCGGGACAGTGAGCCTTTCATCCCGAGCGGACAGCTGTGAATGCAGATGACACCCCCCCTTCCCATTTTACGGCGAAACGCAATCTTGGGCCTCGCTCAGAAGGACGATCCCTTTTTAAACTTCCCGACATCTCCGAAATGCCACTGTAAGCCCCCTGTGATGGTATCAGCTTTCACAACGAATTCATTGGGTCACATGACACGGTGGATCAAAATACTTTGTCCTATAACTTCAATTCTTTTTCCTTTTTTGCCCCCAACTGTCAGCTTTTACAAGTTTTGCCAATCCAGGTTTCAGCTTATTAAAAGTAAATATGACATTTTAAAACAACTCAAAGGGTTTCAATAACAAAAACCTGAAAGTGTATTATATTCCACGATGTCAGTTTTAAGAGAGCCATAACTCACAGTGTCAGTAAAAACATGCAAGTCTGTTTAAGCAAAACTCATCGCTAAAGGTAAGAAATATTCAGAGTGGCAATTCGCATTAAATTATCAACCGGAGGAGCCGAGCACCGCGAGCACAATCGCGCACCGGTGGAACTCAACCTATAAGGTGACACAATGACAGATTCTTCATTTCTAATATCCAGAAATATGATACGTCTGTGTGCATTCTTCAGAGAGCAAATGTGGGGCGAAATGGGGAGAAAAATTTTTTTTAAATTCATCTAAGGAAAAAAAGCACAGTTCTCTCACGCTGTACATTAAGTACGCATTTATGTTCTGTGAGAAAGTGGGATGTATAAATACTACTGTGCTTTACTGTGGCTTCCACCCTCCCTTTCCCCCAACCCCCACCACTTCCTCCTGGAGGACCGGACCCCTTTCGGAACCCCCGCGAGCCCGACCCGCAGGTCCGGCGTCTGATTGTGTGCTGGGCTGGGATTCTTCGGCTGCTTCGCACGGCTCGAACCCACGCCGGCCTCCCGACCACATCAGAGCCGGTTGGTGGGCAGCTTTGACACCAGGAAACAGGAAAATTACTCCAGCAATTACACAAGGGTATCCTTCTGCGGTACATGTTAACATTTCCCCCCGTCGCCGTTTCAATCAGCGCGGGCTATCCGCCGAGCGCACCTAACACTCGCCATGCGGTTCTGTTTAATTACATATACAGGGTCTGCTTGATGAAGAAGGCAACGAAAGGCTGGAATGTTCCTGGGAGGCATGTTCACAGGTTCCATGTATCCCAGAGCAGACCGAAAACTTGTCTTTTTTATTAATTCTTTTTCAAAGTCTATTTCATTTGTAACTGTGTTGAGACAGAGGCCTTAAAAAAGTTCCAAAAGTATTTTCCCAGGGTATCTCGGATGGAAAGACAATCGCCTGCAGTATAAGGCAAACGCCGCACAGTGTATTTATGAAAAATACCCATAGGGCAGTTTGCACTGTTCTGGCTTCAGCTGCCACCTTGCACTGGAAGGATCCAGAGCTGAATTTCACTCCTCACTGTAATACCTTTGAACAAGATACAAATCCTAAAGTGATACAGTAAAAATATCCAGATGTATAAATGGGTAA
Organism: Heterotis niloticus; assembly: GCA_018136845.1. Taxonomy (NCBI): domain Eukaryota; kingdom Metazoa; phylum Chordata; class Actinopteri; order Osteoglossiformes; family Osteoglossidae; genus Heterotis; species Heterotis niloticus. The sequence continues at coordinate 19,221,432 of CM030905.1, forward strand.
ATCATTGTAAGCAGCTTAATACTAAGTTACTTTGGGGGAAAACAGCAGCTAAATGAAATAAATAAATAAAATGGAAAAAAATATTCACAAGAAGGACAAAGTAATAAATAAAAGAATGGACACTGACACAAATCAGATGCATAAAGGAGTGTGATTTACTCTCCCATCTCTCTGCTGGCAGAGGACTCGGTGCAACTGGACTGATCAATCACAGCTGAGGACATTCACAGAGACGACCGCAGATTTCCCAATCGGCCTGACAAACAGGCGGTCCCAGAAGATGTGCTCAAGCAGGTTTGCACCCCCAGCCCCAGCCTCACCCCCTCTCCCCCATCCCCAGGGAACTGGAAATGCTCCTCGTGGACCCCGGTGAGTCCAAAACCACGGTACGGGACAACATCGCAAGGCGCTCAGCGGAGAGCCAGGGTGTCTGGCTGGATTTATGACAGGGGCCGAGGTGCAACTGGAATAAACAAAATCGTAAATTTGCATGTTGCAGCTTGACAGGAAGACGGGCCTTGCTTCAGAGTATGGTTTCTTCCTCCTGTTTTTGTGTACTTATGGATTTGGTGTGATCAGATACGCAACATACACAGAAAAGTGCTGTACTGCGCAACAAAAAACAGGGAGGATTAGAGAGCAGTTCCTCAAGGAAATGGAGGCACATGAGTCACGCAACAGTGTGCTTGTTTATGAAATGAATGGTTCATTGAAACATTTCTTCATGTGTCTGTTTAGAAAAAAGTACCGATGCTTTTGGTCATATTTTGACTGACAGAGGTGACACATGCAAAGGGTTGGGGGAATAACCGATCTATCTATCTATCTATCTATCTATCTATCTATCTATCTATCTATCTTTATGCACACTCCACTACATTTTATTACCTGGACTGCACTTGAGGTACCTTATCACATTTAGCTTTAAAATAATTTAGCATTTTTTTGAAAGAGAAATGTCCTCACCTGCCGCCAGGCCTGCATGGCCGTATCCAGCGTATGGACGGTGTACTGCCCTATGCTGATGAAAACCGGATCCACAAACACATTGCCGTCCAGCAGCAGCTGCTGTTGATAAAGGCTGGGGGCTCCACGGGAGGCAGCCACCTGGCCCCGCAGAGTGAAGGGCCGCACCAGGGGGCGCAGGGTCAGGTTGCGGTACTCTAGCAGCCGGCAGTCCAGCTCAGTGGAGAAGTGAAGCTCATGGCAGGCAAGGGCATTACAGCTCCACTGGTGCAGGTACACCCGGGGTGCTCGTGCCCCTGCAACCAGGTAGCCCTGCTCCTGGGGCAACTTCCTGTCTGGCAAGAAGGGTCGCAGGCGCTGGAAAGGAGCTGGGGTTTGACCAGAAACAAAACACAGGAGATGAGTAGCATGAAACCTGTAGATCATTTCCTAAAGGCGTCATAATACAATTTTTTACTGGAGTACAGTCATAGCACCTTAGGAAACTGCAAATTGAGTGGATCCTCTTGACAGTTAAGTACATTTACATTTATGCATTAAGCTGATCCTTTTACCCACAGCAAACTGAAGATGTTAACACACTTAGTTTTTAAACTAACGTACAGAAACAATGGGTAACAGAAACAGAGACAAGAAAACTATGGATTCAGATCTCTTTTTGCTGTGATTTTACTGAGAATTTACTGATCTGTACTTTCATTCTGAAGAAAAGTTGGATGAATAAATGCAATTTAGGTGATGCTTTTCTCCAAAGCTACTATTAAGCTACGTGCAGCTATTTATTTCTTTATGAATATGTATAACTGTACTGCACTTCAAGGTATGTTTCCATCAAGAATCCTACAGTAGAATGCAAGATCCAAACTAGCATCCTTCGAGAGGAAAGTAGCAGCTCCAACTACTGTCGCCTGCTGTGATGATTTGCTTGTGTCTGCTAACTGTTGACTATCAACCTCCAGTTAAATTCTTCCGAGCTAATTTGCTTCACACACATCACCCCTCCAGTCCTACATGTCACACCAGCAACCCCGTGGCACCCAGATGATGAAACAGCATGAACGCTACCTGTGCCCAGCTGCTCCAGATGATGACACAGGTGCAACTCAATGCAGGCCAGCTGCAGGGACACACCGAGTGAGGGCACAAACTCGGGCGCAAAGCAGGAGTCTACACGGGTGCAAGCGGCCAGGGCGGTTGGCGACACCAGCTGGTCACATGGGAGCTGGGAGCCCGACTCACTGTCCACGCTTTGGGGCAAACAGAGGATGGTCAAAACCCCCAATGCATAACAGTACAACTGCAAACACCCTGCCGTTTTGAAGTACCACTCCCCTGACACTGCACTTTCTTCACAGGTTGAGAATTTATCCTTTACCCACAAAATACACCGCTTCCAGAAAGCAGGGAGTGACCAGGGCAGACCATAATCTCTCGTCCAACCAGATGAAAGTGAATGTTCAATAGAGTAATTTAGCTAAATGGCCATTTGTCCTGTAATTTGTAGCTACTATAATTCACCAAAGAAATTCACCAGGAACCTCTCATAATAAAAAAGGTCAGAGCAATTCTCTTTAAAAAGATAAGCATCACATGTTGACAATTTTCATTACTTCCATTTGGCAGCGCTATATGTTTCTTCTGACAAAAAAAAAAAACTGAAGAATGAGAGATGAAATGAGTAAAGAAGAAATTATTTTTGATCAAAAAAGACAAATATTTTAAACATAAAGGAAATGTACTGTTTGCAGTATGATTATAATGAAAAGCAGATGTATACGTTGGTGTTTTGTTTTTTTTAGCTTCTTCCCAAAATCCCCATGCTGTTTTTCCCGAGTAGCCCACGCAGACCAAGTGAGGATGTTGGCCAAGCCCAGGAAGGAGAGCACCACACCGGAGAGCTCCTGGTCCAAAGGCCACCTCCCGCTAGGATGTGGTCAAGGTATAAAAAAAAAAATTAAAAAAAAATAAATAAATAAAAAAAAGGAGGCCTGGAGAAGGAATCAGCAGGCCTCATGGCTTTGGATCCACATTCCCTCCTGGCTTCTGTAGCCCAGATGTAGATTGGAGGGACATACTGCAGGCCTTTGTGTGTATGCTGAAGCCCCACTTCTCACTCACTTCCCATCTCCCGCCCACACCTCTGCTCACCTCTGCTCGTCCCCTCCATCCGCTGTGCTGTTCAGGACGATCCTCCAGAGGTCAGAGGCCACCAGTTCCAAGCGCTCTTGGGGTGGGCCGACTGCGGGCAGTGGGATCTCACAGGCTGTGCTCTCCGACAGACTGAACTCACGGAACGGTACAAAGGTGCGCTGCAGTTCATCCCAATACTCCAAGCTGCACGGCACCTGCAAGGTCAGAGACATCAGTTGCTGATGCTGCGATGACTCCCTTCAAGTGTATAGCAGTGAACATTAGCTGGGCCAAGCAGCTTGATGCCAAGCAAGAATTGGACCTGGCGGGTTTCACATAGCAATTACAAGCCACCTGTTAAATGAAGATTAAATAATGAGTGTCTACCACCCAGGAGAAGTGAATGCTACTGTGCACTTCAGCTTCTGGATGGAGCTCTTCTTGTTCATAATGTAGGGTCATCGTGGTGATATCTTAAGGCAGATATAGTTGTGTCTCCCTCTGCTCTTCTTATCATTACGTACTATGGACGCTAGCCTGCATGTCAATGTTAACCCAAGGGCTGTGCATAGCCACATCACATTTAACATTCTACCAAGGGCAGGGAAGCTGTAGGCAGGGCAAGGAGCTTACGCAGCAGTTAAGGACACCCTGGAAACATGAAGACTCTCAGCTCTTTGTTGTTCATGTGTCTGTTAAATTATTAAATATGAATTTAAACCCGAAGATATCAGTTTTGGGTCTCGGAAGAGGTTAAGTTTTTTCACGTTGCTAATGCTTTCCTCCAAAGCGACTTACAATTTGAACCTTCTTACACTGGTTTACTCATTTATACACCAGGGTGATTTTTACTGCATTAAGTCAGGATAAGTACCTTGCTCAAGGGAACTACAGTAGGTGATTGATTCAAACCAGGGTTCTTTTAGTGCAAAAAAAAAAGTGGCGATAACCACTATGTCACCTGCTGCCCCAGGTAAAAATAACAGTTTCAGATTTCTTTCAATTCCATTTTTGAAACAAAAATATAAAAAATCTTGCATGAAAGTAGTGGTTCACTGATATACTGTAACTGCAATAACAATATGATAATGTTTGTCACTAGATCTAGGTATCAGTTGAAGTAGCACAGAGCTTTGACCCAATACCTCATGTGGGAAGGACACCTCAGAACAGTGGAAAAATTGCCTTCTGCCATATGTTTCTGTTAAAAAAACCACTTATCTCCAACATGCTAGATTTATCTCAAATTGCACATGCCACATTTGGTAAACGGTGCCACTGATCAAAAATGAGCAGGAAATGCGAGTGCACCTGCAAGCTAAGGGAGCACCGCATACCTTCTGGCCCTGGACCTGTCCTGGCTAAATAACACTGGCACTGTGAACTGCGCGGCGCCACAGGTGAAACGGCACACTTACTAGGTGCAAGTTTCCCCGCGCACAGAAATACTCCTACCGCCGCTTCCTCCACGGCTAAATGAAAACCAGATTTTCACTGTGATATTCGAGAATGATGTTCAGCAGGAGTTTGGTGCTCTTTTTCTACCAAAATACATATGCGGAATCACTACTGACGCTTTTTAACAATCGTTCCCACAGAGACGGCCCTCCAGCCCACCACTCTCAAGTGCCACCTTGGTAACCTTCGCTCCTGAACTTCAACCAGACCATGTTTAACTCTTGGAACACCGAGTGCTACTCTGTGCAGTGTCACACGCTCCTTTCTAGAAGGGTCCTCATAAACAACCCTTAAGCCCCCAGCTGCTGAGACACAGGGGATCACTCCAGAACCAGAGGGTCCATGCTCAGGCTTCCGGAGGCCATGGGTGCCAAGTTTATTTATGTCTTTCTGATTTCACTGTTGTATCACTCAGCCACACACACGGATTCGAGTGCTTTGTTCACATCGTCTGAAAAAAAATCAATTTTTATGCATTAGTACACTGCCTGGCCAAAAAAAAAGTCACCACCTGGATTTAACTAAGCAAACAGGTAAGAGCCTTCCATTGGATAATTACTGCAGTTCAGCAACATTATGTGCCCAAAAAAATGAGGTGAGCTAACTACCTGAATTTACTGAATGACCAGGTTTTTCCATCAGTGGATTTTTTTCTTCCAAAATGACAATGCCAGGATTCATGGGGCTCAAATTGTGAAAGAGTGCTTCAGGGAGCATGAGAGAGACATCATTTTCACACATGGGTTGGCCACCACAGAGTCCAGACCTTAACCCCATTGGGAATCTTTGGGATCTTGTGCCGGAGAATTCTTTACGCAGTGGTCCGACTCTCCCATCATCAATACAAGATCTTGGCGAAAAAAGAATGCAACTCTGGATGGAAATAAATGTTGTGACATTGCATAAGCTTGTCGAAACGATGCCACAGCGAATGCGTGCTGGAATTAAAGCTAAAGGCGGGCCAACCAAATATTAGTGTGTGCGACTTTTTTTGGCCGGGCAGTGTATTAAACAATAGCCCAGGAAGACTGAAAAACAAACAGGGTTTTTTTTTTTTTTTTTTTTAAACTAATATATATTTTCCATGGTTCAAATATACATTCTGGCCAACAGGTTGCATAGAGCTGCTGCCTTGCTTGCCTCTTTCATGAACCCAGGCTTAAAACCCATTTCCTGCTATAATATCCCTAAACAAGGTAGTTACCTGAAATTGATGCAGTAAATACTACCCCCATAAATACAAGTAGCTTAATGTACTCTTCATGGGAAAAAATGGGAGGTAAATATTTGAGTATGAATCTACTGAAGATTTAACTGAAAATATTAAACAAATGTCTATTTTAAGAAACATAATTTTTCAGTAAAAAGATCTCGAAGTGAGCCACACTCACTCAAAAGCACACAGTACCAACACTTCAGTATTTTGCTCTTTAGAGTACTGGGACATTCTTCTATGCCGGCACTTCTTGGTGGTGATAACAGCCCTTGCTGCATTACCCAGGGTGCACCAAGTTATGCTGCACGTCTGCTCATGCTGTGCTTTCCTGCCATTACATATTGTGTGAACATCAGGTGAGTCTTGGGCTGTGGGTCTGAACATGGGGACAAATCAGTCCCGGTCTGTGTGAAGTTTTTTCCGTGGAGACTGTATGGGTTTGCTTCCAGTTGTCTTGTTCCCTCCTCCGGTCTAGAGAAATGAATTTTGAGTGAATTGGTGACTCTAAATTGTCCTTTGTGTGTGAGGTAAACTTCTCTGTTGTGTCTATGGGTACGTACTTGTGAGTATCTAGCACTGGACAAAGGCATCTGCTAAATATGAATTAAATAAAAATAATCGACTGCAGGCTTACAGCTGTCCCACTAAAATACCAGGCATCGGCCATGCCCCCCACTTTATCGACTCCCAGCTTGTTTAAAAACCCCAGGAGAGGTCTTACTTGCGATAATGAGAATGCACAGAAAACAGAATAAAAAGAACAACAGGAACAGAGCCCTCGGGGTAAATAAATGAGGCCCAGAAGTACAGATGCATGTTACTGTGAAGAGTGACAACAACACCAGCTGCACAGTAATGAATGCTACGGCGTTCGTGGTTCATCCTGGGCCAACGCAGCCATGGCACCCACATGTTGGGCAGGCGGGGGAAGAGTGAGCTGGCAGCATGCATGAAACCACCATGCTGTAGAGGGACATGGGAAAATGGAACAAAGAACGGCTGGATGACGCCACGACTGAGCTGGCTTCCCCTGAAGAGGAGGCGAACCTGACTTCAGTTGTTGGTGTCAAGAGGTTCTTAGTATTCTGTAACTGTGAGTCAGAGGCTCACTAGGTCACTTCCTGTTTTCGACCATCCTCAAGCAACGCAGGGCCAGGGGGGACGGACACACCTGCTTGTGATTTACTAAACCGCACAGTGGCTAAAAGGTGACAATGAGCTGGCGACAGTCTCCTGTCCGGCTGCAGGTGTGAACTGCGGGACAGACGCTCCAGGACAACCACTCCCAAAGCCACCCGGAGCCCACGCCCCCGCAAAGCACTCACCCGTCTCCTACTGTATTTAAAAACACAGCTTTCACTAATGGAAGTGGTTTAAATTCCCCTTTGAGATACTGGAACCAGTCGCGAAACCACAACTATTTAAATGCAGGAAATCTTGATTTTATAAAATGTTAACGTGATCTGCCCAAGGGAACGGCTGGGCCGAGCGGACGTGATGCCGAACCCTGCCATCGGGCCAACCCCCAGCTGTGCACTGTTCACCTGTGTGCCCCGCCCCCTCGCCCCCACACTGGGTGGAGGTGGGGGAGGGGTCCTCATGCCCAAGCTGCTCCTTTCCTCTCTTCTGCAAGGAAACCCGAGAGCCCTGAGAATGACTCTGTGCACCTCTCTGGCCTTTTCCTGCTTCTTTATCACAGCTACATGGTCAAATGGGCCCTTTGGACAGCAGCCTTACGAGCCTTTTCTGAGTCTTACTGCTGCAGCTTCGCTCCCTGGCCTTTGAGAAACCAAATAAAACGCCAATTAATTGAGCCTGTTTGAAGTTCCATATAAAAGGAAAGCAAATAAAGTTGCTTTGCAGTGGAGCTGAAATCAATTACGGGCCGTAATGGACTAGCATTACAATGGGGTGGCTAATGACAAAGGCCCGCCTCTGCAGCCCTCTGCATGTGCACGCTCATTTCTGAGGGAGCATTTGAGGCAAATCTATACCAGAGTCCAGAAAGCATTCAGGAGCACAACAATTACTACTTCAACTTGGAATTTATTCACAGTATTTCATGCTCCTGCTGGTTTAAGACTGATCATTCTCTCGCAAGTAATCCACTCTGCTGCTTTTGCAACTTCATTCAAACCACCAACATTCACTTGGAATGGCTCTTCTAATACACCAGATTTATATAAAACCTGTATTAAAAGATTTGTCGCCTGAAACAATGTCATGCAGGGGTGAAAGACAATGGCGGAATCCACATGTTTGCCATCAGTCGTACTTGCTCACAAAAAACATCATTAATTTTACCAACTGATGGGAAATGTGCCAATGTCACACAGAACAGAGAGGCTGGGGCATACATGTCACCAAGTGTCACCTGTCACACGAGACATTCCTGATGGACTCTAGCTGGCCCATCATTTATGCAAGTTTATGCTAAATGCAGTTACATGTTTAAAAACAAAAAATGGGATGCGCCAGCACCCTAAAACTTGGTGAAATAATAAGATATTTAAGTTTGCACAGAACATGGTCGTGCCTTCATCAGTGTGCGTGTTCGCTATGTTAAGAGCCACAATGTATAAGGCATATGGCAGGTTATGACACCAGCAATGAGATCACACCCTAAAATGCGTGTTCTGCATTATATACACATTATATCCAGGTGATAGGTATCAGGTACGTCTCCTGTACAGCTGGGCCACTGCTACAGAGGAGTGACCGGGTCCTGCAATGTGGCCCAGTTGGTTGGTGAACTCTCCCAGTTACAGATGTAAACAGCCAGGCACAGAACTGCCATAAAATAAGGTCATAACTCAGGACAGAAGAAGGCTTGTACTGCAGGCCATGCTTGGAATGTTTTTCCTTCTCCTGTGGAGCATAGCCGTTTATATTTATATTTATATTTATTGTTTGAAATTTAAAAAAAAAAAACAAAAAAAAACAAATTGTGTGAGATCATTGAAAAATTTAATTACTTTCACAGCTGCATCAATTGTTTGAAAGGGAAGGTCATGACTTAGTGTAAGGAACCCATTTTCGTGCATCTCGGGAGACAGAGAGGAGCATAAGAAGTGAAGACTCCCTGCTGATGCATGAGTTTGTAGTGCAGCCCATGGTTATGAGTAAGCATGAGTACGCCGCAACATTTCTTTTAATATTTTGTATTTACTTAGCCTATGGTTCTTCCCAAAACAATTTACAGAGCATGGTTATTCTGGTTCTACATACTTCAGCTTTCATTAAATCTGTTGGTCTTCACTGAAGCAGAGTATAATGACATGACCCACTGCTCCTTTGAGGACTGACCCTAAGACTTTCTAAACAAAAGTCCTGCTTTTGTTGTCACCTGCTGCCCACCAGACACTAGCACCAGGTGTTTAATGAGAGATGCTCTAGTGGGGCAGTGGACACAGAGATGCCCTCCTGTGGTTTTCTCTCAGACTTGAGATGAACAAGCGGAGGTTACTGGAGAGTCTGGTCTCCCCCGATTCACCCTGGACAGCTGCCTTCAAAACCACATCCAATCCTCATTAAATGCTCCATTTGATTTTTATTTATGGACACAGACGAAAGCAAACTTATTTAGGACTAGAAATTTGTGTGCATTTGTGTGTGTGTGAGTCAAAGAGCGACAGAGCTGGTCTTACGATGTAAATTCGCTTCTGAACAAAGGTTGATGCACAGCAGTGGCATCATTCTGCAATGGTGAGACAGCGTGATATTGTGCTCTAGGAGCCTTCTGACCTGCAGCACATCCCCAAGATCCGCCGTGCTGATGTCGGGGTCCTCTGTGGTGTTGAAGGGGACGGGGGTGATGCGAACGAAGGTCAGCACACGGGGCTCTGGGTACCGCCACAGCATGACGCCGGGGCTGTCGTCTGTCTCGTTGTAAAACACCACCTCATACATGGAAGGGAGCTTCTGGGAGGCTGGGAGATAAAAGCAAAGCGGACACCAATAAGCAGCTTTGACTACAGCAAACCATCACAGGGCCTAATCCTGCTCTCTGTCTTTGAACCCCTTCTGCCACATTTGAACTCGGCCTGCTCTATCTAAGTGTAATTCAAAACCTCTGCAAGTCGCTGGTGTTTATTGGGGGAAAAAATACAATCCCACTGTTGATGCTTTGGTTGATGGGGAGCTCTGATCCAGAGACCCATTGGATCAAACGAGCTTTGTATTCGATTTTCAAACGGCTCTCTTTGGTAAGAGTCCCACAGCACTTAAAGGTGAGCAATGTGTTTGCGCAGTAACGCAGACTTCCTTTGCAGAGCCGTGCAGGAATGACGTGTTTCAATGGCATTGTTTTCATTTGGTTTCATTTCCACTGCTCCCCACAAGAAGTGCGCCGGCCCAGCTGCTCTGCACCATGTGGGTCCCGGGGCCTCGTGCTGCGCCCGCTGCTTCTCCGTACAGCCTGCCTCTGTTTGCAACATGTTGCTCGCAGATCAATTTTTCCTACTGAAAAAAGGCCCCTTCTTGCAAAAACAGCCGTATGAAAAGCATCAAAGTGGAAGGGGAACAATGAAACAAACACATGTATGGGGACTGGAGTGGGAAGGGGGGGAGGCAGTGTCCACCACCCTGTCCTTCAGCCTCACTGCTCAGAGTGACGGTGCATTTCTGAGCATTATGGGGGTGAACGGGGCCATCAGCCACCTGGGTCTCAATGTCAGTCCGTCTGGGTTGTGAGCCCACGAGACCGGCTTTTCCTTGGGAGCCCGGCTTCCTGGAGCACGGGCCTTTGGGTGAATAAGTACAACGAGAGGTAAGCAAAGTCTTGCAGAGACAGGAAGTTCAGTCATGGTAACATGGGGGGCTGGAAACCGGCTCCACAGACCACTAAGTCTAGATTACAGAGAGCTTTGCAACTGGATAGTGCACAAGTCCAGCTATCGTTCCTTCATACATCCAGCTTGTTTTGCTGTGGTTATGGAATAATTCAAGTGACTCCAGAAAGGTTCAGAGCAAGCAGTGGCTTGGTGCAGTTACGGTAACGTTAGTATGCTAAAGGCGCCAGAACCTGTATCTGTGAGAATACCCAAAGCAGTCACCTGTGTCCTGGATGTACTGGAAGAGACCCGTCCTGAGGTCGTCAGAGCTGTTCTCAGTCCTGGGGTGCTGGGTGCCAGGAGATGGGGACTGCGTGGTCCTCAACTCGACCGCCGGCTCGGCATCACCACCCTCCTGCTGGAAGTAGTGCTGCAGGTGCTCCTGCACCAGGGTCAGGCAGTTCAGGTGCTCTTGTCCCCAGAAGACCTGTTGGGGCAGATGAGGCCTGCTTATTGCTGCATAGTTTCTCCCCCTTGCTCTCCGGGTAGCATGGGCACCCAGGGCTTTGGCTGAGCTTGCCGGAATCTCTGACTCAAAAACGGTTCTCACACAAACTCTTCTCTGGCCAGACGGCAAACACATCGAAACCCTGGAAAGTTTGGGGATTTCAATTCCGAGCTTAAGGGGAAGAATTTCAAGTGGTTTCTGCGCAGGAATTGATTAAAACACCATGACTTACTGCATTTGCCAGGGGAAACGCATGATTATGTATTAAGTGTGGGTACTGAGTGTGTGTACCGACTGATCTTCCCATTAATGACAGGCAATAAAGGCATTGCGCGGCACATTAAGGAGTTTAGTTTTTATGCAAACCAAAGAAAAGCTGTTTCAATGTGCGATGTACCTCTTACTGACAATAAAGTGAAAACCTATCTGCAAAAATGCCATATGGTGAGAGAGCTCTTAGGGACAACTCATTTACTGTTACCTCTAATGTTCGAATTAAAGGACCAATAAAGCACAGCACCTTAATGGACTCTGTGATGGACTATGTATAAGAGGATGGAAAATGAACAAGTCTCTCTCTTCCTGCCCGACCCTATTGGTACCTGTGTCCTAAGTGTAGGTAGCCTTGGCCAGTGGAGTGGGTCCAATAAGGAAGCATATAAATGCACCCATCCCTAACAATATCATTTCATTGTTTAAAAAAAACAGTACAACAACTTATGAAAATATACAGTGTTCTTATGCAATGGAGTGGCATCTTTGTCCTTTACACAGTCATTACACTCCCACAATGAATATTTTATTCTGCACAAACACTTGCATCTATTGTTTGGGAAAAAGACTGGACACTTGTTTCAAACCAAAAGAGTTCCTTCAGAGGTGGCAATCGGGTTATTTTCTGGCTAAATGCAGTGTATTAGCTATGCAGTTAAACCAGAGACAATGATAGCTAACACAAATAAAACCTTAAACTTGTTATCAAATATAGCATCAACTTTATTTTACTAATATCAATGATATTTGTAGTGCTGCATAGCACCTCTAACAGCATTGCATCTGTGCTTTGCATAGCTATTTGCCCAATGAAGTTTAATTCTTCATAATGTAAATACTTGTGAGCTAAATTTACAAAATGTCTTCTAAAATGTTTAAAAAGAAAGTGCAAATAGTGTTGGCGAGGACGACAAAGTTGGAGAGAGATTAATTGATAAATATAACATTGAAAATTAAGTTAGAATTCACATTTTTCTGTGGGGACCAATTATTTTTCCCACCCCATGAAAGAACAATAATTAAAAAGCTAATCAGCAGGAATTTCACAGAAAAAACTGGCCCCGCTTTATGAGGAATGGGTGTAAATAAGCACAAACCGGAGAGGCGCACTGTGTACCTGAAGCAGTCCCCCCTTGAGGTCAAGCAGCAGTTTTGGGGGGCCGGACTCGGGCCCGGGGCTTCCGCTGTGCCGACACCACTTGGCCTCCAAGTCGGCACTGCAGCAGAAGGGCCCAAGCAGAATGCGACTGCGTTCCTTCAGGCCTGTCTTCAGGAGGAGGTCCTGCAGCTCCAGCTGCACCAGGGCTGCCTGCGGTGGCTCTATGGATGAGACCAGGGATGAGGATCATCGGCATTGTGCCCAGATGCAGATGTATGGTCACAAAGCAGCAAGTGGAAAGGGGCTCTCACTGACAAAAGGAGCAAAAGCACTCAACATGGTCAGGCAAAGGGGGTGATGAGCTTGCAGGGATATCTTAAACAGCTCTCTTTAAGAAGGGATGAAATGGAGAACCCATAAATCCCAGAGACCTCTCCAGGTTTACCCGTTCAGAGCTCTCTGACATGGATGCGCTCCCTCGGTCCTCATAGAGATGGAACAGGAGCCAGCACAACCAGCAGGTTCTGTCTGAAACCGAGAGGGCCCCGAGTCCTCCTCTTAGGCCCGGTCCCACAGTTTACTACAGCTTAGGGCTTCATCTTGCTCTCACGGCAGATCAGTTGGATCCACAAGAAATGAATATCTTATTCAACACTGTAACTGAGTACGACTTAGGGGGGCAACTTTTTTGCTTTTCCTTCAAAAAAATCTTTATTTTTCCTTTTTAAAGATATGAAATATCAATGATTAACTCCATCTATTTTCTTTTTGTTACCTATAATTCTTTGGCACTAGCAAGTCTCTGCAGGCAGCCACTCCTCTGCAGGTACAATTTTACTGTAAGGAAAAGTCCTGCTGGCCTGGACCAGAATGACCACTTGAAGGAACTCTGCAGAGGAATGGAAACTCATATCTAAAAGACTCTCAGAAGGGACACTTCACAGCCTAAGGATGAATGTTCTCCATGCATACTCAGTTATATTACACCCCAAGATCACAGATGAGGCAAAAAGAACAGCCGGGACTAGTTTGCAGGAGACCGGTTCTCTCTATCTGACAATTGTCATGACTTCCTATGGCTCCCCAGAGAAACCCTGTAGGTCAGATTCCCATAATTCATCAGTGCAGTTAAGGTCTAATGCCATGCAGAGAAACGGCTGCTGATAAACAGTCAGGGCAGGGGGTGAATTTTATGTTCTAATGCCTGAATGCTCCAGCCACATGGCTGTAATTGAATCTCCTGGCAGCGAGTTTGCCTGGTAATCTCAGTGGTATTAATGGCTTTCTGCAGCGAGCGGCAACAAACAGACGCCCATCCCGTGCACCATTAGGCCACAGCGATCTGTGATGTGTAACAGGCCGCATCCCCGAACATGACAGCAATGACCCCTTTTAATGCAGCTATTGCCTGTGGGTCGGCACGAGGGCCCGTGGCACGATGCTCCCTGGAAACTCAAGTCATTCATCACCTTCTCCACATACTTTCAAAGGACTGATGATACGCCTTACACACTTGTTGCATTTACTCATTTAGCTGATGCCAACTTACTGTTTGGTTTGTACATTAAACTATTCACAAAAAATGTATCAATTTATACATTTGGCCCAGTTTTACTACATTATTGCAGGGCAAGTACCTTGGTCAAGGGTACCGCAACAGAAGGTAGAACCTCCTGGGGTCTTCGATTGCCAGAAAATGGCTTTAAGCGCTACAGCACCTGCTGCAATGATCTGTTTATGCCCGGTATGAAATTTACATGAATACAGCTAATGGGGGTTCCGTTTTACAAATCAGTTTCTATAAAACTTTTTTTTAAATGCAGAGGAATTCAAACTCCTTAATTTTAATAATTTCTTGAAGTTGCTCAGAATGACTGGCAATCTCAAACTGTAGGAAGCGTGCAAATTGTGAGATCGTGGCAGCAATGTGACAAGAATAAAAAGTTAACAAATTTCATTGCAAATCTGCTACAGTCCAAGTGCTTTCAAAGACTCCCCTGTCTTCCCCAGCTTTGCATTCTTCTGAGGATCACGTTAGAAAATACGAAAATAAGAACTTGTCAAAGGAGACCAAAATACAAAGGGTTTGCAGGCTGTGGAGAACTGGCGGGTGACACCATATGGGAAAGTCATGTTGAGAAACTTCGCTGGCTCACGGGCACCTGTTGTTTTCGTGGGATCAGGTCCCTCCCACTCTCCTCATTGTGTTTTTGGTTTGGAGTTCATTTAAAGGAACTTTTAAATTCCTAAGAATTTGAAACGCACTTTGGTGAAACGAAGTCCGTCTGTGTTGCAAACTGCAGCTGGTTCAACCAAGGGGCGCCGAGTTTCTCCAGGAGGGATCTCTGTGTGTGGAATTGCGCGGAACACTCACGGGGGCACCTGGTCATCTGGTGGGGTGGGACCGCTTTCATAGTTCTCATTAATAACCCATTGATTTCATGAATCTGAAGGCCAGCGTGCTTGGCAGGCTGAGTCGAGTCAGTACTGGGCTACAGTTCATAGACTCTTAACAGAGCTGATCCAGAATCGAGCATCATGTGCTACTTCTGCAAAAAAGTAGCAAATGGAGATCACTGTAATTCGAAATACATCTTTGGTTAATCATGGAATTCGGTTTGATTTAGGGTGTCGGTTTGGCTCTGGTGGGCTCTCGGAGAACCGCTCCATAAATTATAATTTACATCCTCTTAATGAACTGCAATCGATTAAGAATCCCGACAGGGTAACTGAAAGCAGAATAACGGTGACAGATATCATCTCGGAGGCTTGTTGACCACGTACGGCACTATCAGTTAACCAAATTACTGAGAGGAACGTGTTCCTTTGAAAGGGGGGGGGGGAAGAGAAGAGCCGCTGACTCTTGCGAAACTCGGAAAATCTGCAAGCAGGGTTATCCTGGTACAGCCTACTTTCCATGTGGAATCCTGCAATTCAGGCAGATGATATTTGCACTGCATGCTGTCATCATGGTAGGCCATGGCTACAACATAGTTTTTACACCATGCAGACAAAGCATACAGCGCTTCCATAAGAATCCAATTTGTACCACGTATGCCGACTTTTGTACGCAGAATGTCACGCGTGAGTTTGGTTTGCTCCAAGGCCATAAATGATAATCGAAGACTAATAGATTCTAAACAAATACTAATGTATAAAACACTAGACGCATGTCACTGTGGGATGCTTGCATGGGTTTATTCCGGATGCTTCCATTTCCTCCCACAGTCCAAAGACATGTATTTCGGCTGGATTGGCGACTCTAAACACTCCTTGGTGTGTGTGTGTGTGTGTGTGTGTACAGTATGAGCGTGTGTATGAGAGAGAGAAGGAGAATGTGTGTGACCGCCCTGTAAGGGGTTGGGTTGGACAATCGTTTATACAGTAGGTAACGGTTAGATATAAGATGCAGGTATGGATTGCCCCTCAGATGATTTCTGCTTTACTACATGTGTCCATGGTACCTAAGCAGAACTCGTGCACCCTGATGGAACTCCAGCATGAGCCTGATGCTATGAGCCTGATGCTCTTGGGAGCCAAATGGCTTTCTGATAGGCACTGTTAGGCATTCTCACTGTTTGAGAATGTGAGTAATCGCTCTTTGATTAAGCAAGACCAGACGATTTGCATGCCAAAGACCAGTAGGGCTTATTTCGAAATTTATTTTATAATTTGCTTCCTTGCCATTAAAACAAATTAATGTGATGAATAGGAGGAAATATCTTGCTTTATGCAGAACCTGACAAAGTGAAACAAGTGTAATTCAATCCATGGTACTCTGCGAACACGGCGGTGTATAATTAATCACGTCGTCGTATTTGCTCTAATGGCAAAGGGTTTTTTTTGGCGTTGAGACTCCATATTAGTAAATCACTGGTGTCTGGGTCAGAGGGGTCAGGTTCGTCCCACTGATGGCCGGCAGAGGGATTAGTGGGTGTCTTGTTTCAGGGATCCGGGGCCATCTGTTCTTGCCTGCTATAAGTTTCTTTAACTTTCATTGAACTATAAAAGCACCTCCACGTTTGGGAGCATGTGTTGGAACTCCCAGGCTCCTACTGCTTCTCATTATCACGAGATCCAGTGACACACTTCACTGTCTGCCTAATCCTCCCTTTACCACATCTCTGCACAGGCAAAGGTGTAGTAAACCCCCCAGATGTTCCCTGGCAAATGAGGAGCTCACCTCTTCCTAGAGTGTAACAGGAAACGTGCCTCAACCCCCACCCTGTCCTCCATACCACAGCTAATCCCCCTCCGTCTCTCCTGTCTCCTTGTGAGAGCCACTTTCCTTAGTCCCCTGGGACTGCAGCATCTTTTACGTTTCACCTGTCCTTTTACATCCTCCCAAAAGCAGAGTTTTATCTGGTTGTCTTTAGAAAATGTGTCATTTATGAAAGGATATGAAACCATTTCCTGCAGAGGCTCAACGCAGTCCTGCCTAACTTAGAGGTGACCGGCAGGTGGAAATGACTGTGACATGTTAGCTGCTAAGCTAGTACAAGCCTTGACACTGAATGAAACTGGACCCTAAACTCTACACTAATGCAGATATCTAATGGGTTGGGAAAATTTCAGCCAAAAAACATTACATGCATTTAAAAAGGGAATCAAATTCTTTAAAGCAATGACAAATCAACACAAACATCCACAGATTTTCTCTCAGGACTGCAGCATCAAACTTTCCTACAATAGCCAGGTTTAAACCATGACCGAATTCATTTTCGGCAACTGAAATAACGGTTTTAAATGCCTCTGCAGCCTTGTGCCCCGATAAGACAGGCCTAGACAGGGCGTCTCATGGGGTCTCGATAAAAACTCCCCAGATGGAATACGTCGGACACTTTTTAGTAAACACTTAGTGATACCCCTGCGCTTGAAAGGCTTGATGAGAGGAGCCTCACTACTAAAAATAGTAATGCAAACTAAGGGATTGCTCTTCAAATGAATGCGATCACCTCTTTTTCGCAGTTTTTTCCATTGTTTCTCATGCTGAGCGTTTTGAAGTCTGTTTATCGAAGTCAACACATCAAACGGGGATGAAAGTGGGGGGCTGGCGAAAATCAGCACAGGCCTACAGCGGCTAGCATTGTCTCATAGGGGAGTTATGTACGTTTGAGTAAACAAGTGCAAATTGTTGAGGTTTAAATTAAAATTTTCGACAATCATTTTATGTGAAGTAACCCTATATAAGAACATCTGTAAAACAGATGCGGGGGGGGCGGGGAGGTGGGATGGACCACATCCCACAATCCTCCCCCTCACACACGGCAGACTGTCGCACTAAAAGCCCGACCGCATGGATGGGAGAACGATACGGTCCCAGTTTGCGGCTGCTGCACCTGGACACCACAACCAGTTGGCGGTGCACTCTCAAACCTGGTGGAGCTGCATCTGCACTCCAGGAGGGTGCGGAATCTAAGAGATAGATGAAAACGACTCAGAAACGGCCTTTCTTCTGCACAAAAACCTTTTTGCACAAAATCTCCACTAATTTGCCGGAATTGGGCAAACACAGCTCCCTCGTGAATAGACACAAAAGTACACGCACGTATAAACTCCAACTGCAACAAGTTCTGGTTTAAAGTAGCCCTTTCTGCTATTGCTGGACAGGTCATCCCTCAGCCAGACCCCCAATGGTGCACTAAGGAACAATGGCTCCAGTTTCAGTGTGGACGGGTCATTCTTCCCCAGTTACGTCGTGGTCATGGACCAAGACTCAAGACAGCACCACAACGCAAGCTATTTCCTGAGCTCTGTTAGAAAAGAAACACTTTGTTGTGGTTTACAACAGAGATGTTTTCCTCTAAACAAAGCCCAGAAAGTTCAGATGATAGAAGCCTGGAATTCTTAGTGTGGCACACAACACATCCCTGCCTCAGCCTCAGTTTGTGTTTTAGGTAACACCATCAGGAATCAGCTAGTGGCTTAGACCCACTTGGTGTGAGGTGCACAAGAAATAAACTCAGTAGGTCTAAATCTACTCAGACATGACGTTTTTCTTTGTGAGAGCAAAGGTTAACAATCCTGGATGCAGAAGGTTTTTCGGAGCACTTTCAAAGCCCCAGGAAACGAACAAACTCACCTGCCAATTTGGGCGCTCTCCTCAAGGTGAGGCTTCCGGTGAGTCCGGACACGGAGAACGCCAGGCTGGGCCGGGAAGGGTTGGCCTCCACCTCCAGGAAGACGATGATCTGCGTTGTGCGAACCAATGCTCTGTGGAAGGTGGCCAACCCGTCCAGGGTGCTTGAGTATGTTGACGTGTGCTGGGGTGGGCCAGCGGGAGCTGCGGGGGTACTGTTTGATGAGGGGTACGTGCGGCTCACTGCGGGCTTTGTGGGGGAAGGCTGTGGGGAGGAGGTAGGTTTGCTGGGCTCGCTGCCAGCCTCTGGAAGGATCTTCCTCAAGAAGGCCTTGGCCTGTTCCAGCTTATCCAAAGTTGGGCTGACCTTCAGTGGGCGTGACAGCTCGATGTTCAGCTCCGCTGTTGACCAGACATACAAACAAGAAAACAACCAGACATCACCGTAAACCGGCCTTAAAACACATGGTAACACACTCATCCATAATCTGCACTTGGTGGCCACGATTTCCATTGTTCCATCCAAACAGATGAAGTTTTGTGGTGGCAGAACAACTGGTCCGGGGTGTCATGGACTTCTCAATAACAGCATTCTGTCTGTGGCTCTTGAACGGTGGAAGATGAAGGACACATTGCACAAAAAGCACCCTGAACTGCAGTGGACATCGAGACAGGAAAGAGACACAGGAAATCAGGCCGAGCATCAAGAACAAAGCACTATTCTCCACGTTGATAAAAATGACAAGTGGAGGGGAAGGTCCTGGGCTGCAAGTGGGCCTCCGCTAGCTCTGCCCCGCCATCCGCTGGAACCAGTTCAGTTGCTCACTGTCACTGATATTTATGAAGTGGGGGCTGAACTGCCAGGCGAGTGGGGAGAGACGGGAATGCGGCTGGGGAGGTCATAAAACAAAGCAAACATGACTGTGCCGTCACAGAACCATGTTTCTTTACTGTTGACTGATATTCTGCACAATAGGCTTTCTCCATTCTGCAGCTCTCTGGGTCTACCTGTTACGTTCAGCCTTAGGTAGTTTTACTCGTTCAGTGACTCTTGGTATCAGGTGAGATTCAGCCAGATTCGGTCACTTAGTTTTTGTCACTTCTAATCAGCCACTCACTCAGTCTGTCAGCTGGTTTTCATCAGCCAGTCTATCAGTCTTTAAATCCCAGTGTATTGATACTGCTCCAGTGGTCGTATACATCACAGCTGGTCTGGTACTGGAAGTCAATCAAAGTCCATCAATGTGGTTTGCTACCCTTGAGGGTCCACACCGCCAACCTGACTCTACAGTCCATCAACACGCGTACGTGTGCGGCACAAGGACGGTTCTTTGCCCCGTGAAAGGGGTCCACAGTAAACCGTGGAAAAAGAGAAATACCAGTGGTGCACTGGTCCTTCACCACACACGTTTCCACTCTGCAGGTTTCCAGCTAACACCTTTGGAAAGTAAAACAACAACTGGAACCCTCATACAGCACACATTCATCTTCACTGACAGATTAAGTCATTTCTGCACAGCACCGCATTTTGAGCCAATTCAGCAGTACCCTGTTCTTCGCAAACAAACTGCTAAACTCCCCCTAATGTTCCCTATCATCTCCTTGGGCCTCAGATGCTGCTGATGAGAAACTAATGGGACAGATGAACAGACTCTGTGCCATTTCACATCACATCCATCATTATGATTTTCCACTCCGTCACACTGGGGGTGGGGGGTCTGTAGTGCAGAGCTCAGTTCATGCCAGTGGCTGCACACACACTTCTCACTCCTATCACACTCCCCAGGTATCACCGTGTAATGATGGCCAATGGCTCTGAATGCCTCATAATGTCCAGATATTTTTTTAAGTATGTATTTTGGGACCTCTGCAGAGTGGGGATGAGGCAAGGCGCGGAACTGTGTAATGTAGCTTATCATTTCCAGCTCAGTTATCACCGAGAAACTTTCCAGCGGTGAAATAAATAGCTCGTGTGTGCCTCATGTAGAGCGCTTTCCTCCCATAACTGTTGCTCTGGAAGGGGCTGGCGGGCAGCCCTGCTTTTGATTATGAGCACCGGGTGCATCAGGACGCAGGGGATTTTATTACCTTTTTAACTTGTCAACTGCTCACCTGTGCTCCGTAAGTGCCTTCAAAGAAGCTACTGACACACCGGGCAGCAGTCGAGCACAGAAAAACACCCACCCAGAAAATAATACCCCTGCTCCATTTGCAAGCCCTGCGTGGTACCGACTCCTGCTGGAAGCGCCTGTTAAGAGATTTTCCGGAACGTTCTGCAGGAGGTTGCACTGTGCCCATTGTCAGTACCAAGCTGGTGTGTTCTGTAGGACGCCGTGTCCTGGTCCAACTTAGCGTCCAAATGGTACACAATGAAGAAGCCTGAGTGGTTTTCTTGTGGAAGGTTTGTGGTAATGAAAACATGCTGGGGCAAAAGCACCGCTTTCACTACAAAGTCCTACAAAATACTCTTGGCTTTTGAAGGCTTTGAATTAAAAGTACAACTTTGTGGACATATTTAGTCAATCTTTTCCAAAAGCACTTGTCTAAGCTCATTTTTTCTTGAGGATACAGCATACTAAAAGCACTGTTAGGAGTGCTGGAGGGCCTGAGAGGAACTTTCAAAGCTGTCTTTGCTGGCCTCCCCTTAGACACCACAACATTTGTGCCCGGGTTTCACTCCCTCGTCTGCTCCATGGTCACATGGTCACACCACAGCTGGGAACATAGGTGAGCCCATACTGACACCTTACTTTAATAGCGTTATAAAAAATAAAGGCAAATTCTTTGCGGTAGCTATTCTTACATGCGTAACATATTTGTATTTAAAAAAGATGAAGCAAGATGATAAACGCAAAAGCTACCAAACGTTAAAAGTAGATTTTTTCTGTACTTTCGTGACATTATCATCTTAGAGTAGCGGGTAGAAATCCAGCATTGATCACTAGACGTCGTTTTGCTCACTTTAATTTCCCCATCTTCCCATCTGATCGAAAACAGAAGTGCAATTCCTCATTTTATTAAAATTTGAGGGGATTTACCACGATGCCGTGTGCAGATGGCTGTAATAGATGGAAAGAGCAAAGCTGAAGGTGCGGTGAAAGACCTTGCATGGGAGTAGTTCTTGCAGGGCAGGGGGTTTATTGAGAACACCTTACTGCCACTGAAAGCTGCTCTTGTATAACTGCCACGGCACGCCATCAGAAAGACATACAATGACTTACCCAAAAAAACAGGGGAACCCAAGGTGGAACAGCTTTGACGCGGTGCTAATGTAAAAAACCTGAGCATCGCTCGATTCCACTTCTCGGGTGTCAACCTTCATTAGCAGCAGGTAAACTGGGAGATTAAGGTTTGACGTGGAGGCTCGTGCGGCCCGAGGGGAGCGGCGGATCAAACGGGCCAGCTGCCCAGGTTACAAAGAACTTTTTTTTGCAAGGTCACGTTCAAGCAACCCTAGACTGATCCTGGGGGTGGCGTGGCTGAGTCCTTCCCTCTGGTGCAGTTTCAATAGCGGGCTTTGATAACCCCGATCAAGACTCTTGCTTGACTCTTGTAGGGAGGTCGACTATTTTGGAAGAGGGAAGCTGCAAGTCCAATGGGAAGAAGCCAGCCTATGGAGTATGGGGCCCAGGTCGGCCGGACCCCCTCTGCTGGGACTCAGGGCCCGGATCTGAGCGGATTTATTATTGCTCACACATGGAGCAAAGCAAGCGTCAGCTGAGGGCAGTGACGTGTCATATGACTTAAATTAGGTGGTTACGGACAGTTCAGAGGGGCAAGGTCTCCTGCGCAGCACTGACAAGACTTCTTTTCCCCAACAGCTTGATGGGATCCAGGAACACTTTGCCGTAATGGTTCCAATTTGTTCTAGCTAATCTATCACCTGGCTGAGTTGCTGCTCTCCAGGACACTGCTCAGTGGTGGTAGCTGCCGTTTCTCCTCGTTTCCCTATGACCCTTCCCAAAGAGAAAATGACAATGCAAGGATCTGGGAGCAGTTCCATACTTTTTTCTGCTTCTTTTGGAAAAATTTCAGAGGCAGGAGAGCTGTCAGGGAGCAGTAGGAGATGCCGGGAGAGAAAGCAGGCCAGCCTGTGAGTAGGCCTCGAACCTGCGCTTGGCAAACAAGTTCCAGCCAGTTCTTTGCCCGTGTCGCCCCAAGCAGGACACATGCAGGAAGAAATGCACACAAACAGGAACACAAATGCTGGAACACACACATTCACACAGGTACAAGCACAAGCGCACATACACACACCCTCTGACGTTCAGGCAAAGGCAGAGGAGGTTGTCTGGTCAGGACTCTGAAACCGATACAGTTTACTGTATACAACATGCAAACAGCTCTTGTCTCGTATCCTTGGGAGCACAGATTTGATTGGTGTTGGTTTGAATTACAAAGAAATGTTGTTGAAATTGCAAGCACATTGCTATAAACATGTCGAAGGCTGCGGCCTTAGGGCAGTCTGTTCTGGGTTTTCACTATGCTGAAAGAGATCAAAATTGAGACACCGTCAAATCAAGGAGGCTTCATGCTACTCAGAATACCAGCAGCACAGCACATGCCTTTTTGTCTCCTTTTCATATTGCAAACATGCACTGCATTCAGCATCTTGGGGGGGGGGGGTGTGTGACCTGGGTCATTGTAAACAGGCTTCAATCTAGGATGTGCTCCTTCTGGCGGTGGGCCACACACAGAACACCCACCCCCCACTGTCTTCAGGAAGCTGGATCTGCAGCCTCTGAGGGACCTCTGTGTTGCACCAGAAGCTGTGAGGGGAAACTTCACACAGAGCATTGGGAATATCTTCCTTAGGGTGGAGGAGCGCAAGCAACGTGGTTCTGCATTTCCTGCTCAGAAGGCCTGATCTGGCCAAACCTCCACCACCATCCACTGCACACACTGGACTGTGACACACCCTTGTCCTCCACAGAATGAAACTCAACACCAGGCTGGTTCAACCGCAAAGGATGTGTTAGATCACTAGCGCCACATCGGCAAGTTAACATTTATTACACTTTGCTCCAAAGCAACTTACAAGGTTAAGCTACTTACACTGATTTAACTGGGTAATTTTTACAGAATCAATTCAGCATAAGCTACATGATCAAATAGCAGGAATGGGATTTGAACCCAGGTTCTTACAGTAAAAGGTAGCAGCTCTAACAGCTACACCACCTGTTACGGCTCTGGTTCTGTCTAACGTTTGAAGACTGTTGTCTGTACCAAGCACCTTTTGCTCAGTCACCGCACAGTTCAAGTTCATGTTGTGTATGAAGCCCTACAGCTGGCAGTAGCGAGTGGGAATAAAGGCTATAACTATATTGACTGTACCTGGTTTCGACTATAGAGCCACTGGTAGGACACAGATGGGTACTGTGAAAGTCAGTATCCCCCACTTCCCAGTCTAAAGCCCTTGGGGGGGGGGGGGTATTAATATTCATACACAGACACACATGCGTGTAGCACACCAGAGCCAGAAATTTTTCCTCTGTCATTCAGACATACGTACAAAGCCACATACTCACCATCTTTCCATCAACTCACTCCCAGTCACAATGAAAAACATCCTTTTGCAGTGAACACATACGTGTGCGCACGCACACGGACACACGCACCCACATGCATGCTTACGCACGCACGCACACACAGGCACAAGTTCTAGGGTGCTGATGGACAGTATCCACACCCATGGGCCCAGACTGCTGTTAGCCCGATCACAATTACAGTAAATTTAAATATTTGTTTTATTTAATATTTGATGCTGGGCTGTGGTTGGGAATCCAAACTGGAGGCTTCTCAATTCCCTGCTTGGCAATTCCACCAAACATCAGCGTATCAGTAGCTTGCAGATCAAATACATGTAACACACAGAGGTGATGATGGTCTCTCAAAGTGGAGAACAGTGCTGTGTTGGCACCGAGTGGAAAGGGAACCTCACCTTGACCACTGAGGAAGTCCCTGATCTGGAGAGAGAGCAGAGGAGGTGGGATGCCTGTCTTACTGTCCACCTGTCCTGCCACGGTCTGCAGCCAGAAGACACTGTAGTCCAGAACTTCAGGGAGGGTCTTGCCAGGGTCTGCAAGGCAACGAACATGGAGCGCAATCACAAAAAGCCACAAGGGGGTTGATCGAGGGAAAGTAGAAGAGTACTGTCAAAAGAGGGCTCCGCAAGGCTCCTCACCCAAACACGTGTAGTCAGAGGGCACCCCCTTGATAGCTACGTCAAACACGGACAGTTCCAGCTTCTGCTTGCGGTGGTGACAGCTGAGCAAGGCAGATGGCTGTAGCACCTGCAGGTAAAGCAGGGGCTCCAGGAGCAGATCTCCAGCTCCCCTGCGCCCGGGCTGCCGCACCACGGTGATCCCCAGGGCCTGACGGGCAGATGAACGCATTGGCACTGGCAGGCTCTCCAGGGATAGGAGCCCGCTGCCTCGCCGGCCCCCCAGCGCGTGAGATGTGTTGCTGTTGAGAAGGTCCTCTGCAGTCAGTACAGATATACTCTGGGCCATGGCAGTAGTCTCATCAGCAGCTGACTCCTGCTTGCCCTCCGGCATGTTGAGGGCACTCTTGCCTACTCTCTCACCACTGTTCTTCTCAGGGGAGCACGGCCGGAGGGTGCTGACCGAGGTGTAGGTCATTAGGGAGATGTGGCTGGCAGTGAGAAAGATGTCAAATGGGACAAAGCTGAGGTTTTTGACAATAGTGGACTTGTGGGAGGGCTGGGCAATGCGGTGGTGGCTGGCGCCGCTCTGCTGCTCAATCTGCACAATCCGGATGCAGGCGCTGTCACTGCCGAAACCGCTGTCCTGCGCACCACTGTGCCGTGACGACGCGTCTGTGCCGGGCCGAAACGACGAGCTGCTGTGGAGCTCCTGGAGGTGCACCTGCCATATGACAACACAGTGAAGTTATATTCTGTCATTGCAACTAAAAGCACAGAGAAGCAATGAGACAGACAGAAACATAGGAACAGCAAGAAAAGTCATTTTGAAAGTTTAGGACATCAAATTGGTCCAAAATGACTGGCATCAGATGGCCATGAAGTAATATTTCATTTTCTTTATATACTGCAGGGGCCCAGAGGCAGGGAACTCCTACCTACATCTGGCCATCTCCCTGGTACACAAATGACTAAGCAACTGGAACTGCAACAGTACAAAAACATGACTCAGGCTTATGGAATCTGGCACTTCCCTCATCGACTCCAATAAATTAATTTTCAAAGCAAGAAAAACATGAAATCAACATTTATTATCATAAATTAAAGCCGTTCAACTACAACAAACATTGCATTTATGATTCTGGTTTTGGATGGAGATGCACATGAAGGGCGAGAGTGAGGGGAGCAAGGGGCTGGAGGTGAACAGGAGAGGAAATGGGCATAAAGTGGAAAGTAGAAGGAACACAGATGAAAGGAATGGGAATGGCAAGAGAGACTGGGACTGAGAAGAAAGCGAACAGCCAGGAGGAAACGAGGGAAGCCCGGGATCTACTGACGGGAGCCACGAGCCTTGACCCCCGTGATCTCTCACCACGAGCTCTGGCTACTGCCCCCCAGTGCCCAGCAAGCATACAGGGAGGCAGGAAGGCCAGATCTGTGTTCCCCATTTCCTCCCAGCCCTGGATTAGCAGTGCGGTGTCATGCCGAGGTTAGCATGCGGTATTGAGGATGAGCACATTCATACGCATGTCCGCAGCAGGAAAACAACACCATTTCAGGGGGCTTTCAAAAACTCAGTCTGCAATAAACCACAGGAATGGCAAAATAAATGGGACACAACATGGTAATGGTATGCAAGCGGGATGAAGAGATGAAATAGAAAAGTTGAGAAGCAGACGAATATCCAAGGTTGCATCAGCACCATCCAAAACGAGTCCATTTCCTGCACATTTTTTCTAGAATTTCTCCAAAATATTTCAGATGGTGGCATTCCCACTTTTAGGACCCGATAAAATTGAAAAAAATTAATAAATCAATATGATTTAATGTTGTGTTCTGTATGCTTGTGTCACGGTTTGCTACCACCTGTAGAATAATGGAAACGCGTTCAAATCGAGCTTGGCGGCTTCGAACCCTCAACCGTCAACACTAAAATCGAGCAAAGAGTAAACAAACAGAACATCCACCGACAGGAAGCAGGATCTCACGGGGAATATTTTTCTGTGAGGTACAGATTTCCTAAGAATATATATATAAAATGTGTAGAGGTGCTGAAAGTGAAAGGTCAAATGCAAAGAGCAACAGTGAGGCTGGTGTTTGGGTTACAGTACAGAGCTGGGAACCCAACGGAGAGGGAGAGAGCTGCGCCGCTTCTGGTTGCTGCACCTGAACAAATTATTTTCCTTATGTTAAAAATATATGTACAGATAGTTCATGCAGACCTGGTCACAGGCCCCAGCTAAGCAAATAAGCCGTAATAATAAACTTGAACGAAAATGAAGGCTGTGAGGCTCTCAAGGGGTCAGCAGGTGGTGCAATGGTCAAACTTGCCACCTCTGCATGTGTAGGACCCAGGTTTGACTCCAGCTTGTAGTACCCGCGAACTAAGACGGTAAAAATTACCCGGCTGTATAAAATACTGTAATTCAGCCAAATGTTTTAAGTTGCTTTGGAGAAAACAATCAGGTAAAAGAATAAACGTAAATACAGAAGTACCGCTGGCCACGAAGCGTGCGCTGCAGGGACAGTAAAGACGCCCTTTGATTAGCTACTGCTCTACGTTAACATGGTTATGATGGGGCCGTAAAAGCGATCCTGATGGAGCTGCTCTTTGCATCCAAGGCCCGACCCCCTCCCCCAGTGCCCCTGCACCCCCCACCCCGAAGCGGAACGTGCAGATGGTTTCTATTAGACCACTTCACCATGTTCTCTCAGCTGCTTCTCCCACGTCTAGCTCTCCCTTCCTGAGAATTAAATGTATATTATTGCAGCGCCGTAGATACTGTTTCAGACCTCCGGGCATATATTAAACTCACTGGCAACACATTAAAAAGAATGCTTGACTTATTAGATATTTCCTACTCTAAACAGTGTCATCAAAGGCTAAAAAACAAGATGGGTATAAAAGGCGACGCTGGGCTTCCACGTGGACGCTGTGTCAGAATCCCCGTTCTCTCCAGCTAATGAGGAAGGGATGTGCGCTCCATCAGAAGAAATGTAAGATTTTCCAAGTATCCGCATTAGGAAAAAGAGATATCTGCTCCACATGGCCTTTGTTAGGCTAACTTGTACTGGGGAAAAGAAATATTAGAGAAAGGTATCTAGCAAATGCCAGCAAGCACAACTGTAGCGCCTCTTTTTTGGAAAGGAGCACCGCTGCTGAGTGCAGCTTCTCATTAAACAGACAACACAACAGGAAATGAGACTCCGCCAGCCATCCTGTGTATGCATTCCGTACAAGAAAGCAAATATCCTTTGTTATACAATTATTTGACACACTGCTGTTGTTTCTTTCTCTTCGAATTAATAAAATGTTGGATTTTGGCCATTGGACACATGATTTTTTTTTTTTTGTGGAAAAAAGCCCTCGATTATGCTAGCAAGTGCTTTGTCCCGTGTGCTTTCTGCCTAGCCCCACGCCAGTTATGGGTGAAGAAGGGGATAAATATCGAGAGTACAAGGAGAAGCAAAAGGGAGAGTGGAGAAGCGCCACTAGACCCTGAAGCACAGTCTGCAGAATAAGCACAAACTGAGGCACCCTGCCAGGTGGGATCCAGTACGGTCCCATCCAGGACCCATTTAAATCCATATGATGTCCCACCTGTGCCACTGCAACTCCCTCCTGTCTATTTCTGCAGCCTCCACCATCAAACCTCTTCAGCTGGTCCAGAACACTGTGGCAAGGGTTGTGTTTGACCTGCCAAAGTGTTCCCATGCATCTCCCTGCCTCATTTCTTTCCGCTAGCTTCCTGCAGCTGCCTGTTTCAAGTTCAACACTCTGGTTACGACCTACATGAAGGTCGAAGAATCTGCATCCCAGCCCCTGATCATTTGCAAGAGCCCAGCAAGAGTGCTGTGCTCCTTGACCTTTGGCTACGTAGTGGTCCCACTAACAAGGAGTCAAACATTAACACTCTGTAGGTTCTTGGTTTTGATCCCAAAGTGAAGAAATGAACTCTTATTGTCCTTCAGACCTGCTGAATCCCTCCCAGCATTCAAGAAGAGTTAAAAAATATTCTTGGACCCAGTTATCGCCTGAGCTCCTAAGATCTTAATTTTAAATCACACCATCCGTCACCTTTCAGACTCAATTCTACAGGGAGCTACTGCTATAATGTAAATATGGTAGCATCAGACACACAGGCTGTATATTGGCAAATACATGCATTAAAAACATGTAAAGTTTTTTGTTGTGAAATGTACCGTTTGTTAACCTTGTTAACCTTAAAACATGCACATGCGAGCTTGAAATTCTGATCAAAAAGTTCACTGCTGATCATGAAATAATCCTCATACAAACTGCAGAACACCTTACAAGTGGCTAAGCACACATTAGTGGTGCCAACTGTGCTGACAGGAACCACTGGACACCGTCCTACTGGGTGTGATGCCCACCTCAATCTTCCTCCTCTAGCCGTGTTTCGGATAAAGTGCACGAGAGTGTGAAATCATGGAGATCTCACTGTTCAGACAGGACCGGGGAGTGTGTCACCCTGCAAAGAGTAGTATTTTAAATATATACTGAACTGATGTAGGTTTCATCCCAGACTGTCACCAACTGGTTATCTGGCAACCCGGTCCACATCGGTCGGGCTTGTATAACCTATTCTTGTAAGTTGTTTTGGGCAAACACATCAACTAACTAGAAAAAAATAAACTAACAGAGGCAAAAAAAAAAAAAAGAATAATAGTAATAAATAAGAATGAATGAACAGCAGAAAAGCCACAGCAGCATGTACAAGTTGCCTCAAGGGCCGGTTAACGTGCTGGGGGTCGGCAAACAAATGACCGCAGCTTAGACCGTGCAGTTGTACTCCCAATTACCCGGGCGACTGTAAGTGGAAAACTTGGAAAGATCTGCCAACGCTGAGGGGTCAAAGTAAAAACTGTAAGCTGTTCAAGTTTCCCACCAAAAGACTGAACACACACAGTGCACTCTCACAACACACAGTGCATTGACATTTATTTACCACATTTCTCTGAGGCGTCTTACAGTGTTAAGCTATTTACATTAATTTGTATAAATGTATTTACACAGCTGGGTAACTTTTACTGTATCAACTCAGGATTAAGTACCTCGATCAAGAGTACTACCGTACAGCATTTCCCGACAACTGTTAGAGTCTGGCGCTCCAGCGCAGAAATACATTCGGATTCCTTTGTGGAACAACCTACCGCTAATTCCTCATTCATCTTGTGACATAGTGACAGACAGCAATAAAATGTAAATTAGGAGGAGATAGTTACCACATGTACTGACGCAGGCCACTCTCTGCCCAGCACAGATGACCAAGGCCTGAGCTGCAAGTCTTCTGATGTCAAAACTGAGGGACACGATGGCTGTCCTGAGCGAGGAGGCTGCCGGGTGGCAGCCTTAGCAGGGGTTAGAGGTCAGATGGGCCGACGGTCCAGCATGAAGCACACCTTGAAACACGACCCTCCATGCAGAACACGCTTCTATACATTACAGCCCCGACTAAGTGGCAAGTAATTTGCCGCCTATTTTCCTCTGCTGCGGGCTGAAGACTTGCGGCGCAATACCTCTCAACTCCTGGGGGACAATTGTAATAAATTAAATACTGCAAAAGACCACAATTCAACTTCTAATTCTGGGGAGCGAAATTTATAATATGAAGTCATTTTCTTTGAAAGTTCAACAGCAGTTCCAGCATCAAAAGCTCTATAATGGATGAACTCTGTTCCAATAACAAAGACAACCTGCGCTGCTCTTCAGCAGAGCCACAACAAAGAGACCGCGCGGGGTCGCGCCCCCGGTTCGGGAGGGAGCGCCCTTCGGTTCACACAGACTGTCAACTACATTTAAACATGAAGGCCAAATAAAGGCAACAGACAGGGCACAAAGGGCGTGCAACACATTGATAGTAAAAACTGTACAAATGTGTGTATGTGGCGCACAACACTGGGCTTCGTGTCCTGCTGCCAGATAAAGTTTTCTCTGTTGTGCATTTCAAGCTTCTGAGATGCATGTGCGCAACGGTGCAGGATGGTAATACAGCACAGTTATATTTTTTCTTGACTTGCCAAAACGCAGTTCACATGTAGGCTGGGTCCGAGGACACCGAGCCTCCTGGTCATGGCAGCGCCGAAACGTGTTGACATTCCTGAGGGTGTCCGTCAGACCCGCTCATCCCACCCTCTCGCCCCATCGGACGATGTGATCATAGGAACATGTCAAAACATGGAGCCGAAACCGGCCCAGCTAGGGAAGGGTGGAAGGAACGGGTTGAGTTGGCTGGACCAAACAGAACCGAACAGGGCGCCCTTGTTTTCAACCTGCGCTGTGGTTTTGAGAAGCTAGGTTGCACAACCAGAACAGAGCAGTAAAAGACAGAATTGGGGGGGGGGGGGGGTTCACTGAAAATAATTATGAGGAAATAAATAAAAAGAGCAAAACAAGTCAATATGCTTCCTGCTGAGATTTGCATGGTTTAGCACACTGCTGGCACGGGACAGCAGGGTTTTACTGTGGTAATACTGGTCCCTGTACATGCAGTCTTGCAATTTTACTAAATTGATCTCTAGCCATATGACCAAGTCAGAATCCAGACTGTTCTGGGTCCACAGGACTCACATGCAGAGATCGCAAGGTTCTGAGCCACTGGGTTTGCATCAGTGCAGGGTAGTCTGACAGGAGCACAATGAGTCTGAACTATAGTCTTTTATGGTCAACCAGCAGAGAGTTGGGTAGGTGGATAGGTAGGTAGCACTCCATAGAAACATGGTACATTACTTCATTCAGCTTTTTCCTGGGTCAGCAGGTGCCAAAACTGTTACAGCTGCTGCTTTGCAATTGAATGACCCAAATTCAAAAAAATATATACACACACACACACACACACACACACACACACACACACACACACACAGATTTTTTTTTCTTTTTAAACGCGGGAACAGAACTGGTTTACATCCAAAGTCACTCCTCGACATGCCCAGGCCAGGCACTGTGGCAGCATGTGGATATTAAGCAGAATAACTCGCGTGCACTTCCAAAAATATTAACTCATGCAGGAATGTGCATATTTCCATCATTTCGGGGGGTTTGGAGGCGAAGGCCCCTCGATTCCAGCCTAAGAAGTGAACGTTCATACTTTATTTACACAATTTTGAACTCTGAGTGAAAACACATTGTTTACATGTTGGAATTTGCAGTGGCTTTACTAGGTATTTGCCTGATGCTGTGAACACACCCCGTGGGGCTGTAACACACATTACAAGGGCTTATTAAGCACCAACCGGGGAAGAAAATTAGGCAAACGGCACAAACGCTGTCAGAAACAATGGAGATACAAATCATGTCAGCACGCCTCAGGTATCAGAAAGCTAAGTGGATAATTCAAAACACGGCTTGTTTGTCCCCTATGAGCACTCAGCTCTGTAATGGTCATTCGAGTAACAGTAGGGCCCGAAATTGTATGTCCAATTGTGTGTCTTAGACAGGATGGATATCAAGTCATAATGAAATACATTTTTCACGTTAACAAAAATTTCTGCTTGAGATACAGTATCAGCAGTCTGAAGCCAGATGGAAAGAGCTACAAGGAGCTGGCAGCAAGGGCAGCCTTTAAAAATCCTCCACAGACAACTGCAAGCCGTGACTCTAATGAGAGAGTACTTTTGTGCCATTTTCCTCCACTTCTCTGTTTTTGGACCGCGGCCCCCCCTGTTCATGATGGCCAGATGTGGCCAGAGGTGAGCAGGGTGAGAGACACCCACGGGCAGGGTGTAATCGCTCCAGGGCGGGCAGACAAAACAACATCGCCCGCATCCCGAGGGAGTTAGCGACTGGCTCTTGTTAGCCCATTGCCGCTATGTTTAGGTGTCGGATTCGCATCGGGGTGAATTTTTCTAATCTAATCAGCTGGGTTCATGGTCCCAGAGCAGGGGGTACCACTGGTGACAACCCCTGGTGACCCTGGGGGAGGGGGGGTGTTGGTGTGTGGTGTCCTGTTCTGTCTGGACCTCACGGTCCCACGGAGACCTCAGCTCGCAGCTTTACAAGTCATGAGCGTCAGCAGCTGAACGACGTCTCACAAGGACTACAACGAAATGGGTTGGCTTTGATGTGCATCATCCTCCCTCAGGAGGGATACGATCTGGAGCATTACGAGCTCATGCTGGTGGCCCCGTCCTGTTCTGGGAAGGGAAGGACCCAGCGGAGTGACACAAACGGGGTCAAGCGAGGACAGGGCCGATGACAGAGCCCTTGTGACACGAGCTGAGCCGCTATTCTGAGTAACGACTTTGGCGCACCGATTATTTATAGGATTTAAACGAGCAGAAGAGAATGGAAAAATGTGGCCCCTTTTGATTTGCTTCATTTTCGAGGGGGGACGTAACTGCAGACGTACAAGAACTCTGTAATGGCGTCGCGTGCCAACAGAGAAACAGGCGCTGGACCGACTTCTCGTGGAAACACGGCTCCGTTTGGGACATGAGCGAACGCAGGGGAAAAGGCGAGAGACAGCTGTGAAGACAACTGTTCACACACTCATCCAAGATTAAAAATGTTAATAAAAGACAGTAATAATCCTGCAACCCTCCACAGAGGCTTCCATGAGTCAGTAGCAACTATTTATTAATTATTCATTCATCCACCACATTTCTCCAGTGTGACTTTGCAATATTAGGTTTGTAGCTAAGCTACTTACTGTATAATGATTTACCCACTTGTACAGCGGGGGAAATTTTACGGTATCGGTTCAGGGCATGGACCTTCATCGGGGGTATTACAATGGCAACAGGTATTTGATCATAAGGCTATGTTCAGAACTCAAGTTATCATCGCGTGAATAACGATAGTGTGGGGGGGGGTACATTATGAGGAAGAGGGCGAGGAGGAAGGTGAAGTGAAACAGCAAAGCACAACCTTGGTGAAAACATGTGAAACACAGCAGCAATGTCACTGTGGTCCTTCAGCTGGAGTGAACGGTGTTGGAAAGAAGGGAGAGCTGAGAAAGGTTCCCTTCATTCACCTGTTATTGTAAAGGCAGAGAGGTGCTTACACAGGTGGGGTTCGTTCTGCTCTGCCGTGAAGCCAAATGTTTTGTCTGATCTGACAGCGCCTGCCAACCGACTCTGAATTTCACTGCTCTCAGGGGCACATGACCCCATTCCCCCTGTGAACCAGGTGTCCCTCTCACCTGAGCTGAAACCCTGTGTTTGGGTCCAACAGAGGGCCACTGCCTGTTGATCTCCCTCTGACACTTGTTCCAAAGCCAGATGTTAACTGGATGCTCCTTGCTGCCTCTCGTGCTTCAGCTGCTACTGATCTCTGATCTACCGCCTTGTCCGAGGCTATCGGGGGAAAGTGCCGCATGGGCGGCCCTGGGGGCAGGCAGAGGGCAGCTGTTTTGACTGCCTGTCAATTCACAGTTGATTAAGGTGCAAGGGGGAAGGGCATCGTAAGATACGGTTTCATAACAACAGCTCTGGCAAGATGAACACTTACTATGAAAATATGTATGTTGAAGATAAGCTAAGGCTATGGGTTTACTTAACAGATGTT